>CM060947.1:139177412-139762412 GCA_030765055.1 Mantis religiosa | reverse complement strand
TTACTGTTTAATTTTACATTTCAAAATATTACTGAGGTTATGTTAAAATGCTTAAATTAATATTACCAACTTTATAAACAATAGCTTTTGTTTTTGTGATTCTTTTTCGAGAGCTGTAAAAGAGATTCAATAAAGCAAAGCAGACTGATATTTTATGCTGCCTTTTATGCCTCTCTGTTGTGTCATACTTCACTAGCACGTGTGTTGTATGAATCATTTTATTAAGTCTTTGTTTAATCGTAATCACATCAAAAAGCTATCATTTTCTTAGTGCGAAGTGCAGAAGGAAGAGTTTGTTTCTTGTGCCGTTCTTGGGGTGATGGTGACGAAGCCTGTAGCCAGGTGATAATCTAAACTGATATCGCCAGCGGAATCCTGCGTTTTAAACACACAAGCGATAGTGTGACATATTGACCAATGCATATTTAAGGCGTGAGATATGCAGGCAATTGAATGGAACAGTTCCGGTATCTGATTGGTGCCGAAGTGATCTTCAACTGATGTGACAACTGACATTTCGGATGGCTCAGGTATGTACATGAATATATGTATATGTCTGAAAACAAAATGATACCAGGAACCAATTCCTATGTGTACACATTTTGTCTAATTTGAACAGTACGATATATTTATAATCCAATGTTTAATGCCGATTTGAATTCTTGTAGATTTACAACTAAACCCTAATACGTATCATACGTGATTTTAGGTTGTGTTTTTGTTATAATCAATGCTTCAGTTATTCAGTTTTTCAGAAAAGGCCTTATGCTTCTGTGTTTAAATTTTACAGGAGTAAAATTTTTAATTGTGATCTAAAACAAGTATATACAACAGAAAGAGAAAGTGCTATATTACTTTAAATTTGCTCATGGAACACAAACGCGTTCTTTGAGATGAACTGAACAAGCATTTCTAAAAACCGTCAGAAAGTCTAGGTTAATGTTCATACTCCTTGGTCGTAATGGTCATATTCCACAACACATATAATGAATAAATTTAGTGAAATACATATGTCCATGATCCTTAGCCGCAAAGCGTAGTTTTCACGTAATTCCACCGGAAGTAAAGGTTTTGAAATTACTAGAAAAGGCAGTTTTATTTTCTCCACCATGTACCTTCACAGTAGCTAGTGAAAATATAGCATTCCACCCACAAATCCACACCATTATTTTATTGAAAATGCACGATTTACGGTCCATTGAATACACAAGGACCTTTTTGCTTACTATCCCGCGTGGATAATTTACGTATTCCACCCAATCCGATACCCAGATTTCAGTGGAGATACACGTTTTCTTTTGTGTTGCACGGAATAAAGAAAACGGGAAAAAGGTCCTGTATTCGCATCTGTCAGTCCGTTAACCCAAATTAAAACCGAAAGTTAGTTAAAATATATCAAACTTATATTTAATTCAGCATCTTGCTAGCATGCTACACGAAGATTTTAAAGAAAATTCTTGCATATCCACACTATTCATTACAAGGAAAGTTTTTCTAAATTTTTATTTCTTAATCCTTTATTGGATAGTGTTAATTATAAATACCACATAACACAAGATTGACATAAAGAACCGTAATGTAAAGTGACAATGTTTGCAGAGCTTAAACGTGGTACTCCTTCTCACTATTATCCAAAAGAGACGTGTATTTTGCGCGTTTTTCGCAATAAATGGGTACTTAACTCCTGTTTTTGTTTCACATCGAAATTTATATAATTGAAGATATGTATGATTGTATTTCTTTATAAACTATTCTTAAGTAATTTACATTAGTATTTATGTAAGCCAAATCATTAAAAGGAATACTAAATAAATCCTGCATGGTTCTTTTTCTTTGTGTAAGATATACCACCACTTTTAGTGATATTATATGAAAATTATATATTTTTAAAGCATTAGCATTGTGTTACAGTTAATGTTTGAGTTTACTCTATAATGAAAATGGATTTTAATATAACCCTTTCATCTGGCTTTCGAGTTACTTTAGTTATCTTTTGTGGTAGCGAACAGCCATAATCTCAAGAACACACTTTTAACCCTTTTTAAGCATGGGTGAGAAAGATTATTGTTACCCAAGCGGCAAACTCACGATGCCGATCAATAAATGAAGGCCAGTGGAGGGAGCGGGGACCGCAGAGCTAGCTGAGTCTTCGTTTTCCCCTCCTCCTGCTGCCCGAAGGAGGGCGAAGCTTCGAGAATGTTTTCCCCCTCCAAAAAAGGAAATCTCGAGAAACTTCGGGCCGCCGATCAATACAAGCGAGGCGACGGTCAGTTGAGTTGAGTGAGTCGTGGCGAGCAGTAGGTAAGGCGCGCCGAGTGTACGTGGAAAGACGAACTGGCTTAGTTGTAATTGCATACATTACGAAATTGTAATTGTGACATTGGAATAAGGTGGAAATAAAGAACATTTTTGAGTGGTGTTATTGAACTTTTTAATTTTACGAAACCACAAAGTCACAACTGGCGTCAGGAAGTGGGATAACGGCCATGGAATCGGCATTGGAAAAGCTTTTGCAAAAGATGAGCGAATTAACAGCGAAGACGTAGGCGGCAAATAACAACCTGGCCGCGGAACTGAAACAAATGAAGACGGCTAATGACAACATCACCTAGAAACTGGAAGAAATGAAGTGGGAACTAACAGCAAAGACGGAAGTGGAAAATAACAACCTGACCGCGAAGATGACCGAATTGACCACGGAGATGAAAGCGGCAAACGAGGTCCTTGCGTGAAGTTCGAAGAGCAGCTGACCGGCGTAAAAGAGGACGTTACAGAGTTAGGCGAGCGCGTCGAAGACCTCGCGAGCAGCGTTAATGGGCTGGAAGGAAAGACCGACAATAGCGTCAAGTCCCTGAGCGCCATGGTGGAGGACGTCGGCAGGAGACTGAAGGATTTGAAAGTCGACGCACCGGGACGCGACACAACATCGGCGCGCGTCAAACCTCCGAAATTGACGGCGCGTCAACGTTTGAGGTCTTCCGCCGACAATTCGACGCAGCGGCCAAGCACAACAAATGGTCACCAGAGGAGGAGGCCACACAGTTAATAGCCAGCCTCTAGGGACGCGCCGCGGAAGTCCTAAACGCGGTGCAGACAACGGTGGCGCCCAAGGACATCTGGGAGCCCTTGGAGAATCGTTTCGGAAACCACCACTTAGGCGCAGCGTAGCGCAGCCAGCTAAAGGCAAGGTCACAGCAGCCAGGGGAGACGCTGCAGGAGTTCGCCCTGGCAGTTGAACAACTGGCTAGCAAGGCCCTAGTCGACCTCCCATCAGAGTTCGTATCCCGGGAAGCTGCCTACACATTCATTGACTTGGTACGGGTAACGGAGATTCGTCAGCGCCTAATGCTCGGCGATTATAAAACATTCCACGAGGCGCTAACGGCAGCATTAAGGATGGAAGCGGCCAAGGTAACAGCTATCCCGTCGTCGAGAACGAGGAGTGTGCGCTACGCCGGAGACAGAAGATCAGCCGAGGGACGCCGGCGAAGACCTAGTGGCCTGTGCTGGGGTTATGGACAGCACGGACACCTGGAGAGAGACTGCCGACACCAGGAAGGGCAGCCGGAAGAACGAGTAAGGCCTGGCGTGGAGTGGGGCACGTCGCACCATCACCACCATCCCCTCGAGTGACACTGCGCGCCGTCAGCCGGCGGATGGATGACAGCCTCATCGCGGACGGCTTGGTAAGAGGAAAGCCGTGCCGCGTGCTGGTGGATACCAGGGCGGCCGTGACCATCATTAGACCTGACGTGGCGAAAGGTTTGCCGAAGGGGAAGCCGAGCCGACCATAGCAGCTTGTGTTGGCATTGGGCGACACCTTGCCTGTGGAGAAGGAGCCCCTGCTGGAGCTGACCTTGGGACAGAGTGCCGTGCGTCTGTGGGTGTTTGTCGCGAAGGTGGCTGAGGAGGTGATTCTGGGACTGGATGCCCTCAGGAGCCACGAGGCGACGGTCGACGCCGGCAGGAAGGTCCTGCGGCTCAACGGAGAAGAGGTTATACTCCGTCAAACCGAAGAGCGCCTTGGAATCGGTAGGGTCATCTTGAACGAAGACGTGGTTGTCCCCGCGAGGAGCGAGGTGATGGTGACGGCGCGACTGGAAGGCCAGACAGCACGTTGGGTCCATAGGCTGCAGGAGTACGACTTCACCTCGGAACATCGCAGAGGGAAGAGCCACTGTAACGCAGACGCTATGTCCCTAAGACCCTGTCCAGAAGAGTGCGGCCAATGCACAAGAGTGGAGGAGAAGGAGCGTGCCGCAGCAGTTCGAGTAGTCACGGCAGTGCCTGCGGATGGCTGGGATAGCGCAGGCCTGAGGAGGGAGCAGCTGGTGGACGCAGACTTGGGGCCACTCTTGAGGGAAATGGAGGCAGGGAGGAGACCAACCTGGGCGGACATCGCACCGAGGAGCGCCACCTAAAAGTCATACTGGGCCCAATGGGACTCGTGAAGACCAGAGAGGGTGTGCTGTTCCGGTTATAGGAATCACCCGATGGGAAGACGCAGAGAGAACAGTTGGTACTTTCCCGGAGTAAGGTCCCAGAAGTCTTGGAAGAAGTGCACGCCGGTACTTCAGGAGGACACCTGGGAGCGAACCGGACGATTGACAAACTACGGCAGCGCTACTACTGGCTGAGGCTCCGAGCAGACGCTGAGAGATGGTGCCGTCAGTGTCACGTGTGCGCGGCGAGTCGCGGCCCCCAGACTAGGAGCCGGGGTCGCATGCAACAGTGCAACGTCGGAGCGCCATTCGAATGGATGGCCGTTGACATTGCTGGACCGCCCAATATCCGAACGAGCCAACAAGTACCTGATGGTGGTCGTGGACTACTTCACTAAGTGGCCGGAGGAGTATGCCATCCCGAACCAAGAGGCAAGGACAATCACAGACTGCCTCGTGGAGCAAGTGTTTTGCCGATTTGGGGTACCATTAGAGCTGCACAGTGACCAAGGCACCAATTTTTAGTCCAACCTGATGGAGGCACTAGAGAGACTTGGGGTTAACATGACCCGCACAACACCTCTTCATCCCCAGTCGGATGGCATGTTCGAGAGGTACATCAAGACCTTAGAGGAACACTTTAGAAAGGTCGTGGCCAGCCATCAGCGAGACTGGGACGTCAAGGTGCCACTGTTCTTGCTGGCCTACCGCTCGTCAACACCCGACACCACGGGGATCACGCCAGCCCGCTTAATGTTCGGCCGAGAGTTACGCCTCCCCTGTGACCTGGCTTTTGGTAGTCCTCCGGGGGTGAAACACCCAGCGACTGAGTATGTGGAGAACCTGGTGGACCACCTCTATGACATGCACGAGATGGCTCGCCAGAACATCCAGAAGGCGAGCGACCACATGAAAACCCGATACGACAGGCAAGCCAACAGCCAAGGGTTCCAGCAAAGTGACCTGGTCTGGTTGTACCGCCCTACTCGGACCAAGGAACGCTGCCCGAAGCTTCAGCAGCCATGGCAAGTACCGTACCGTGTGGTGAAGAGGATTAACGACGTGGTCTACCGCATCCAGAAGGTTCCCCGAGGAAAGATGGTGGTACACCTGGATCGCCTGGCCCGCTACAATGGTGCTGTTCGGGACGACCAGACTTGAGGAAGGAGCAGTGTTACCCAAGTGGCAAACTCACGATGCCGATCAATAAATGAAGGCCGATGGAGGGAGGGGAGTCCGCAGGGATAGCTGAGTGTTCGTTTCCCTCTCCTCCTGCTGCCCGAAGGATGGCGAAGCTTCGAGAATGTTTTCCCTCTTCAAAAAAGGAAATCTCGAGAAACTTCGGGCCGCCGATCAGTACAAGCGGGGCGACGGTTAGTTGAGTTGAGTGTGTCGAGGCGAGCAGTAGGTAATGCGCGCCGAGTGTACGTGGAAAGACGAACTGGCTGAGTTGTAATTGTGTACATTACGAAATTGTAATTGTGACATAGGAATAAGGTGGAAATAAGGAACGTTTTTGAGTGGTGTAATTGAAATTTTTAATTTTACGAACCCACAAAGTCGCAATATCATACAAACAGCTTGAACTCATGACTAATGAAGTGTACATTGCATTTTTATATTCAATTGGCGTAGATCAGGGTATGGATTCTGATTTTGTAGGTGATTCAGATGCAGACGATGCATTATTCACAACACCAAACCTATGTTACTAAAGTATAATGTGGTCTTAGTTAATTGATGGAAATTAATCATTTCTCCACACTAGCCGTACATAGGCTAAGATTTTTGATGGATAGAGTCAACATGAAAAATTCAATGCCATGGCCGGGATTTGAACCACGGATTTCCTGGTTTCCGTCCAGTCGCTCTTAAGCTTTGAGCTGCCATGGCCAACGTACCGTCCTGACATTAACTTCTCCATTTGACTCCTATATTTTTCCGGGGCTCTCGCATCCGAGATACACCGTTTGTGGCGACTTACTATCGTAAGTACTTAAGTCCCAGGCTTCTTCATCTAACTCTTATTATTTTAGTTAATTGATGGAAGGTCTGTTTAGTTAACGCGTGTGCAGTTCGGAGTCAAAGGAATCTGAGCCTCCCGCCCACTAATGACCGACATAAATCTATCTCCACACTTCAGAAATGGAACACTGTTGTTGGGGACCAATAACAACCCTGATTTTCTCGAAGTGACAGCCGCATGTCTACTCCACGTGGAGTCTCAGTTGCCAAAGTTGCAACTTCCAGTTGATCTGTTTCATTATGTGCAGCAATTCGTTGTGTGTCACGATGTGGAGACCGTGGGAGGGAGATGCAGTGGTAAATGCAAATGAAGTAGTAGATAAATTTCGGTCACGTGAAAATGATCAAAGTGAAGACATTAGTGTGAATAACTGGGCCGAGTTATGTTACTGGAAAAGCCTCAAAAAACAAAGTTTTAACGGAAACTCTTTCTAAGCAAATTCAAGCACCTGTTTTGAATACTTATAAATATGTGCTGAGAAATAATCTTGGTAAGGGGTCATGCAATGAAGATAAACTATGGGTATTCACAGAAATACAGTAAGAAATATTGTGACGAAAGGAATACCAAAGACGCCGATCAAGTGTGAAAACAAAAGGAAACGTTTCTCTAAAGCAGATAATTTCATATGCGATTTAATTCGTCGAGAAATTTATAGATTCTATGCAAAAGGGAGAGCGCCCACTTTAGACGAATTGGTTGCACATTTGCAAGAAATTTGTGATTTTCCGTATGGGCACTGCACTTTGCGCTGCCTCCTAAAGGAGCTGGATTTCAAATACTGCACATTGAATAATTAAGGGTAATTATGAATTAAGGGTTATTATGGAATCCAGTAGCATTGTAGCTTGGCAATGTATATCGTCAAAACTAAGAAAATGTTGCAGTAATGGACATAAGATAATTTAGTTAGACGAAACCTCGTACGATACCCATGACGTATCGAGAAAGGTGGCAACCTTGCAGAAAGGTCTGCAAGGAGGAGGGCCAGGGTTGTAAAACGATTATAAGGATTCGTCAAAGGCAGCGGCCGACTACACATGAGTTAACTAAACAGGCTTTACTTGAGTCCCAGGTTTCATCATTTAACTTTTATTATTTTAGTTAATTGATGTAAATTAATCATTTCTCCGCACTAGCCGTACATAGGCTAAGATTTTTTATGGATAGAGTCAACATGAAAAATTCAATGCCATGGCCGGGATTTGAACCACGGATCTCCTGGTTTCCGTCCATTCGCTCTTAACCTTTGAGCTACCATGGCCAATGTGCCGTCCTGACATTAAATTCTCGGTGAATCTCGGATGCGAGAGCCCCTAGTGGTCTACCAGGGAAATATATGAGTCAAATGGAGAATTTAATGTCAGGACGGCACGTTGGCCATGGTAGCTCAAAGGTTAAGAGCGACTGGACGGAAAGCAGGAGATCCGTGGTTCAAATCCCGGCCATGGCATTGAATTTTCCATGTTGACTATCCATCAAAATGTGGTCTTATTAGCTTTCTCTAAGATTATCGTATCCAAAACAAAATTTGCCAAAAAAAAAAAAAAAAAACGCAACAAACCAACCTTTGGCAAATCAAAGGGTAATGCAGCTAGCCAAAGCAAGTGTTCATTTGCCAGAGGAAAGGGCACCTATTGTACGAAAACGCAATGAAAGCATAGCAGGGTAATATGCAAGGAATGTAGGATTGCCCTGTGCAATAAATGTTTCGCACTCTCATTTACAATAATGTAGTCCGAAACACAGGTTTTCCCAAATTTCACAACTGATATACCATGTAATTCTTTTTAACAATGTTAGTACGCTGTATCACATAATTATTAATGTAAGGTTTGCTATGCATCAAAGAATAAGTATCATAAAACCTCTTGATATGTTTATTTAACTCAGTTTATAATAAATCATTAGGTGGAAGAGATAGTGATCATCATCCACATAAGGTTGTAAGTCAGCAGGAATAGATTGTGATAGCTATAACTACCACATTTTGTCCATTTTATTTTCAACTATAAGACAAAATCCAAGTTTACTGTTATGTTAATTCGTTAATTCGTGGACCTTCTGCATAACTGACCATAAAAGTTGTTGTATTTATAGAAATTTTAGTTTTGTCCTACAAATGGTTAAAACAGACTTTGATTATAATACCATACGTTTAAGTATTTTCTTTGCCGAAATTTAGCTCCTCTATTTCAATGAGAATACACATTTTGAGGTCCTCTCTGTCAAAACTAATTAGAAAAAGGTCTCTGTTCTCGTCCGTGTGTATTCGAGTAACGGCATTCTGCAAAAGCAAAAATTTCATTATATATCAACATTGGAATTTAAATTCAGCATTTTCGGAGCATGCGACATGAACATTTTCAGAAATTAAAAATTTTCGCATTTAAATTAAAATACCCTACTTAAACGTATTTGTATGACAATTGAGATGGATATCTTAAAGTTTCTGGAAGTAACATGTGAAGTCCGCCTCATCCTTAATGACTTCTGCATACCTGGTACTCTGTAAGAGACACCCACTACAAAAATGTAGATCATTAAAGCGCACAATGTATGTAAACTAGTTTCTTATGGGGTTTATCGTTTTTAAGGTATTCATCGTTATTGGTTTGAATTTTGAAACACTTACACTTTTCTTACAGTTTTTGGATATATTTTTCTACTGTGTTTGTATGTATACCAAGTAGCGGAAGTGTTTATTTCCACCCAAACATCCTGTACCAAAAATTCATCGGAAATATATGTTTGAGAAAACCTAAATCCAAGAAAGAGATTTAAAAAAGGGGTAGGTATAGATAGAGTCAACATGAAAAATTCAATGTCATGACCGGGATTTGAAATATGGATCTCCTGGTTTCCGTCCAGTTGCTCTAACCCATTGAGCTGCCATGGCCAACGTGCAGTCCTGACATTAAATTCTCCATTTGACTCGTATATTTCCCCGGTAAACCACTAGGGGCTCTCGCATTCGAGATACACCGTTTGTGGCGACTTGCTATCGTAAGTACTAAAGACCCAGGGTTAATCATTTAACTCTTATTATTTTAGTTAACTGGTGGAAATTAATCATTTCTTCACACTAGCCATATATAGGCTAAGGTTTTAGTTAGACAGGGTCAACATGAAAAATTCAATGCCATGGCCAGTATTTGAACCACGGATCTCCTGGTTTCCGTCCAGTCACTTTAACCCATTGAGCTACCATGGCCAACATACCGTCCTGACATTAAGTTCTCCATTTGACTCATATATTTCCCTGGTAATATTGAAATCAGGAAATCCGTGGTTCAAATCCCGGTCATGGCATTGAATTTTTCATGTTGACCGTAACAAAAACCTTAGCCTATATATGGCTAGTGTGAAGAAATGATTATTTTCCATCAGTTAACTAAAATAATAAGAGTTAAATAATGAAACCTGAGACTCAAGTACTTAGGATAGTAAGTCGCCAAAACCGTGTATCTCGAATGCGAGAGCCCCTAGTGGATTACCAGGGAAATATATGAGTCAAATGGAGAATTTAATGTCGGGACGGAACGTTGACCATGGTAGCTCAATGGTTAAGAGCGACTGGACGGAAACTAGGAGATCCGTGGTTCAAATCCTGATCATGGCATTGATTTTTTTCTGTTGACTCTATCAAAAACCTTTGCCTATATATGGCTAGTGTGAAGAAATGATTAATTTCCATCAGTTAACTAAAATAATAAGGGGTAGATATGTGTGAAAAGTAGAAATAAAAACGAAAAACAGTTTAAATATGAAGTGCATATTTAAATTCAGCATTTTCCTTGAATGAAACTAAGGTTTTCAAGATAATCCTTCGCCCCCTGTCCCCGTACTAACCAGTTTGATATGGAAAAGTTTTTGAATGTTTTTATTTTCTCAAAACTAGAACTTAACGATTTTGGTGAAAATTTCTTTTGTGCGACACGAGATTATTTTGTAAGTCCAAAGGTGCACGAATACGCATGCTCAAGCAGATGACCAGCCGATTCTCGCGTTGGAGCCAACATGAGAAAGATATGTAAAACTTCTAGCCAACTCCTGCAAAAATGCCCCAGACATAGGTGACGCAGTCCGGATGCAAAGGAACATGGTTTGAGCAGGCTAAGTTAGCGCCCGGTCAAATTTTGTTACTCATGCACTGATTTGCACATAAACAATCCTACGACATCCCGATAATGGAGTGCTCCGTAGGAAATACATGCATGAGCTCACGGAATTTTTCGGCTACTGCCGAGAAGTGTGCATGATGTCAAATGACCCCAAGTATAATGCAAGGGGGGAAATTGGCGGTACCAGTCACGTCGATCAAATCGACGAATGCAAAAGAGGACGACCCAAGTTTCATCATGGGTGCGTCGTAGAGGGCAACTGTATCTTGGGAATCGACGTAGAAACGAATAAGGTGCGGGTGACGATATGCTCCAACAACAGGAGGGATGCAAATGCCCTCTACAGTGTAATTGCAGAGCACGTAAAGTTCACCATCACCATTCGCATCGATGCCTGGAGGGGATGCTATGGGTTGATGGCTGGAGGGTTTACTGTGCACCTAGGAGTGAATCATTCAGTGCACTTTGTCGATCCAGTGACAAATGTGCACACAAACAGCACAGAGTCACGCTGGCAAGGACTGCAATTTGGTGCAATTTAGGTACTGCTTTGTGTTAGTCTGCTAGATAGTGTAATTTTGGGACAAGTAAGACTGTTGATAGCATTGCGTTCTGTGGAGAAACAAGGATAGTTTGGCTGCTTTGTATTCTTCAATATGGCTACATTACGCCATAAGTAAATAAACAATAACGTTAAAAGAACGCCCTTCAACACGAAATTGCACTAAAAGTAAAGAAATTATCTTAAAAATCTTGGTTGTATATAAAAACATAAAAAAATGTGAAGGAGTTAGAAAAAAAACGCCACGTCGCATATTAGAAAGAAGAGCCACGACATTCATTAAAATGCCATATCTTTAAAATATTTTAGTGACAAATTTCATCTTGAATTATCTGGGAATGTCCTCAGAAGTTTTCATTCAGGATGACTTTTGCATAATTGATAAGCCACAGGAGATAGGAAAAATCTACACAGATGTGTAAAGATCGTACAATTTGTGCTTGTTTTTGTGGAGTGGACCATTTTGGAGATATTCCTTGTTATAAGTTTGGAGTTTTCAATACCAACACCACCTATTCTCAAATGGCAAGTCATCTGGTTTTTTCTCTTGATCATGCAAAGGAAACGTAACTTCTAAGCCATCTCATAGACACCAGCTTTGAAAGATTTGACTGTAATATAAAGCCTTTTGAGTTCCCACATTCCCCTTTGCACCTACAAGAAAATGAACAATTGGATAGTTTATTAATATGAATTAGAGGAATGAGCATTTTATTATAGTTAGAACGGAGTTGAAGTTACATAAATACAATACATATTTTTTTTAATTGCCCATGTAAAGGGAACGGAACTTCAAAGCCTCGCATGGCGAGCAACACAAAATATATTCTCATATCCTCCTTGTACCCACAAGAGCATTAGCCATAACTTCTGCAGATGTTTAATCTCGATTAACATGAAGGACAAGGAAGAATAAGTGTTTGTTGGAATATTTTATACAAGATTGAGATCATCTGAGTGCTGCATTTGTGAGTGTGTGTGTTTTTTTTTTGGGGGGGGGGTGGTAGGAAGGGGTACTTAGCATAAAATGAAAAGTTAGGTTTGCTTCTTTCAAGGAGATGACAATATTTTCAAGAATGTTTTTCATCTAAATCCCCCTTTATAAATGCAAAAATGATCGTTCCCTTTTATATGAAACAAAAGGTTTTAAGAATTTTAATAGCTTTATATTGATATGAGAGTTCTTTGCTTTCTTCTGTACATAATATTATAAAACTTTATTCTTTATTCATATCCAGAACATAATAAGAAAGCCAAAAAATTATGTACTATTTGAGAGAAGTGTAAGCTGAGAAAATTCAAACCAATAGGGAGAAAATGTCTCGAAAATGGTTAACCGCACAAAAAATATTGACATAACTTGCCTATGCATATTTTTGTGTCGTAAGATTCTTCTCTCTCTCTCTCTCTCTCTCTCTCTCTCTCTCTCTCTCTCTCTCTCTCTCTCTCTCTCTCTCTCTCTCTCTCTCTCTCTCTCTCTCTCTCTCTCTCTCTCTCTCTCTCTCTCTCTCTCTGACACACACGCACGCATGCACACATATTTGTCATTTACCACTTATTCAAATGTCATCCAGACTGGGGCTATTCACAGAAAAGTTAAACAAAAAACCTTTCATTTATCATAAAATACCTTCAATATATGGTATTTTAATCAAAATTTGCATCGCTTCGCAGAAAATAAAAATTGTTAAACATTTTTCCATATAAAGGGAAGTTTATGGCAATGGATTTTTCTGAAAATCTTTGTACCTAATTTGGGGGGGGGGGGTGGATGAAATTAAACTCAAAATCGACTTATCGTTTTTTAGTTACGCTGTCCTCAAAAACACACTGATTATGTTAAATGATAGAAATGTGATCGTTTCTCCACACTAGCCGTCTGTTGAAGTATTTACAACATAGTAAGTCGCCACAAAATGGTGCGTGTCTCATTGTATGAGAGCCCCTAGTTTACCGGGAAACATACTAGTCAGTTGGAGAATTTAATGTGACGGTATTTTAGCCAAGGTAGCTTATCGGGAGATCCGTGGTTCAAATCCGGGCTATGGCATTGAATTTTTCAGTCTGGCTGTATCTACAAACTGATTTTTTTCCAAAAGAAACTTCTACTCTCGGTCCGGAACATGTCTATTTCTAATAAAATCTGTTATGGAAATTTTGGGTGGAATGCAATTTGTTCAGTGCCTGCTATTGCGAAGCACAGAAAGTAAAAATGAACATAAATAATGAAATACATATATTTTACATCTTCACGTTTTCCACTAATGCTTGCAACCTATTTACATGATAATTTCACAGCCCAGTCCTTAATCCTTGACTTCTTGTTGGACCTCTGAAATATATAGCTTTAATATCGCCATAATTAAAAGCATAATTATTTCTCATGTTATAGTCAATTTGGCATAATGTTTAAGAACATTCGACCTCCATCATTCACTTTTTTATCGAAAGTTTTCAATTTCGCTATTACAGATAAAATGTGATTGCTCTTCCCGTGTTGAATATCTGTTTTGTGAAATTGACTGAATAAGATAAAATTGTCCTATTTTTGTATTGGTTTTTAAAAATTATACAAAATTGTAATCATTTATTTTTCGATACATTTGCAGTTAACCATTTTCAAGAATTTTAGTATGTATTCAGTTTGAAATTGCTGTAGATTTTTCATTTGTGTAGTTTCAGATAGGTTGGGAGTAGCCCTCTTTAACTGTCATGTTCTTGCTTTTACTAAAGATTTGAAGCTTCGAAAATCTGCGTGACACTTCACAAGCACACTTTCAACATTTTTGCTGTAATAAGGGTTACCAAACATTCCAGAAAATCGAGATAGTTTGTTTTTATACCATACGGTGACTAGAAAAATTGTTTCGGGACGCTAAACCATGGAATTTCGTTTTTGAATACATTTTATGCATTCTATACATCTGTTTAAAGCTGATGCCAATTATATTTTCTTAAAATCCCATAACTATTATATTTTGAGAAATAAAAAGAAATCAGTATTTTTTATTTTACGTATTGAACAAACAATTTTGTATAAATCAGAGTAAATTTCATTTCTATACTTTTTAGGTAATGTTATATAGGGGCTGCAAAGTGTATTGGCAAAATCAGCGCCTAATATTACAAATTTAAAATTAAAAAACAAGAAAAGAAAAACTTGAAACTTGAGTGCATTTGAAAGGGGAGGGGGATACCATAGAGCCCTGCTACTAGTGTCCTGGTTTCTCCGGAAATAATTTGGTCACCCTAAACTTAAGACACATTACTATAAAGTATTAACCATTCCTTCTAACAAGAATGAACTATTCCTTCTAATAAGAATGTTCCATTCCAACAAGAATGGAGAGACAACTTGTTATTAAAGTACGAACCATTTGCAGTTATTAACCTGAAAAAGAGAGTTAATGCATTGCAACCTCACGAATAATGGCTAGATGGTATCTTTGGAAAGGCATTATTTAACAAAACCAAAAGGCTGTATATATTTAGCGTCCATAACTATTCATTATTGTAGATATTAAAGCGTATAAAGATATTCTGAATATTATAACTGGTAATTCCACACTAGTTAAACATTATAAAAGTAACTTATTTCTTATAAATTATAGAGGGCATAGTACGTTGAATATATTACAATATAAAATTAATTGAAACTCTTAGTTTAATATGTGAAAATTTATTTAGTCTATGTGTCAAAAGCCATACAATTCAGACATGTTCGAGTTCTTCTCGGGAAGCAAGCCAGGAGAAAAGACGATTAGAAATATAATCGAATCTAATTAGATTTCTAATCGTCTTTTCAGCTCGCTTGCTTCCCGAGAAGAACTTGAGCATATTCGTCGCCAGGAAAGCTTCAGGTCTTATTTTAGTTCAGACATTACTCCAGAAATTCAACTTTTCAGCCTAGTATATCGAGGACAGTAAATGGGTCCTGTATATCTGCCTTTGTACCTATGTTTTGTGGAACTTCTTTTGTAATTTCGTAGTCCTTGCAACACTTGTTGCTTTGTAATGCCGCAGTTATGCTCAGGATTGACTCATGTGTTTTTATGTTCATTTTATTTTTCATCTTCGTTCATTTGGTATAGTAGTTTATCAACTTCTCGAAAACTCAAAAGAATTTAGCCTCACTTGCGTCTCGTTATATTATGACATTTCATTTCAAGCTTGAGACTAATGTTACATATCGTTCACATACTGTATTTGAATACACTAAACAGGTAGTGCAAATTTACTATAACCATTTCTTCCTTTTGCATAATAAAGACACAGATATAATAATTATACTCACCAGGACAGATTTTTAAGCAGGAAGTTTGTTAAATAGGCTAGATTTAAGGTGTAAACGTCTTATGATTTTATACGGCTAAATGCTCTTTGAAAAAGGTTAGGTTTAGCCATGTCATGGCAAGTTGACAACCGTGAGTGCAACTACAGTAAACTCTCGATTATTTGAATTAATATGGGGGAGAAGAACCACAATTAATCGAAAAACCGTAATTTAATACGTTAAAGTTACAACATTTATATGTATATAGGAAATTATTTTAAACATTTATTTTCAAACGTGTATTCTTTATTGAATAGTTTATTCAACTTCTGTTTATTTCTTAAATAGTCCATGATGTTGGTCTGCTTCTGAGAGGAGTGACATTTTTTCGCGCAGCTTTTGAACAGTCTGCATTCCAATCCCTTTGTTTTGCATTTTCTTCTCTCAAATCTTTTAGATAATTCTAATTTTTATTTTAATATCAACATGTGTTTTCTTTTTGTTTCGCTTCCATCTCTTTTACAAACGCCTCTTAACTTGCTTCGTTGAATAAAATCAGAAAACCTGAACATGTTTTCAATTTACACGGAACAGGTTAGCCGATAACATTGGAAGTAGCATTCCGTCGTCACGCGATGGTTGTTACAATAGAAATTGCACTTATTGTCACCAGCGGGTCGTTTATTGCTGTTTGCTGAACAAAGTGGGGGGGGGGGGGAGTACGGATAATTGGATGTATACTGTAGTCCTAGACGTGCTTGCAGGTTGCTAGCATACCTACCAGCGGTGATTTGCTTATAGCAATTGACAGCGTACCTAGTTAACAAAATATTTATTTTTAGAAATTATAAGGTCGTTATTTCATATAGGACTCCTTCTACGGCTCTCTCGTAAAGTGGAGAGTTTTCACGGAAATGGTTACATTATGTAATTAAACCCTGTGCAGTTGTTCGATATGGCTTACGTCGGAGGACGTTACTAAAAATAAAAATTAAAAAACAAACTGCTCTAAGAACATACAAGAAATTCAAAACTAAAAAAGACAAAATTTGACCTTTACTGCATGGTCGATGTCAGAGATCAACGAATAAACATGGATTTGTCGTTCCTTTATGTTTTGTATGGCCGTAAAAACGTAATTAGTCTTACGTTGGCCACTGCGATTATCTTGAAACTTGTAAACGATATTGCGAGCTTTTGTAGGAATTGCATAAAACAAGTGCATGAAATGGGGTGGATTTTTTAATTCTAAGCAAGAAATTTCTGACTTATGTTTAACGATCATCTTGTGTCAAGTACAGTCGAAAACGGTGCAATAATGTAAAGGTCTATAAAGAACATGCACAAAAGTACGTAAGCCGTCTTTTGTGTTAAGGAGATGCTACGTAAATAAAATAGGTGTCACAGTATCAAAAATTTCTCTTTTATTGAAGCCACTTGTAGCTCTACTCACTGTTTCTACATAGTCTATGTTATTACTGGAACCGGAGGTGTATGTATTAAAAACTTTGAAATAATTACTTTTATGTGCCAATGATTTTAAAAACATAGCCTAAAACTGTTAAACATTTTCAGAAAGCATCTTAGCTTATACAATAATGAATAATGGAATTCACCATTTGCAGCTAAACGTAAGATGTAAACCTCTCGTTGGAGCTGAAATGCACTACAAATGTCATCTCCAGATTGCACATCACATACTCGTGATTTGCCTGTAATGTTTTATATGGGCAAAAGAAACGTCCTATAAAACACAATGTCAATCTTGTTCAGTTTAAAATAGGAATATCACTAACAGATACTACATTTTGAAGTCACTTATGTGTTCCTCTTTCAAAATTAGAGCCAAATTAAAAAGGGTTTATTAGCCACTATTCTTATACAACGCCTGAAAAATGTTTCTTATGCGTGCTTTAGGTATAAGTTAGACATAAATAGTTAATTTATTTTATTTTTCAACAAACTGCATTTCTTAGCCGTCAACAGAAGTTCCTAGTTTGTTTACGAATGAATCAAGGTATCAAAATTGGAAAATATAAAGGCCAAGTCACATTGTAAATTAACATCACGTATTAAATTCTTTATAATTTCAATTGTAGAAGCAGTTTCTTTATTCGGTTCATTTACTACTGATGTAAATGCTTCAAAATGATCTTGTCTACATTTGGATGTAAGGTTCGACTTGCTTTATACAGTGTATGCAGATCGTGAAAGGTGCAAGTTACTTGAATTACATTCGGGAAATTTTCCATAGACTTTGGACAGCTTTCTACATTAAACGTATGCTACCCAGTCCCTAAGCAGAAGCATACATTATATTGAATATCATTTAGCTACAAGGTTTCCAAAGCTTCATTAACACCCTAGCTATTACATGATTTGCAACTAGCAGTTTCACAGGCTGGCAAGCGTCTTTTTGTTGAGAAATTGTTTCGCCATTTTTCAATAAACTTTCAGTTACATTTCCCACTTTTATACCTCTGCCATCGATTATTATATTTATATTTATATTATATAATATTTATATTTAGATAATGGTGGCCTAGGTGTTTTTCATTTTCACAAATAGAAATTACTTATTGCTACTTAATTTTTATAGCAATTAGGAAGATGAGTTAGTTATTCGTAGAGTCGAGTAATCAGAGGAATTATATTTGCATATTTAGCAATAATGAAACAATGAGCTCCGTATATTGCCATTTCGTAGCCAAGTTTAACAAATACGTATGATGTAATCTAGGATCCGTATAATACTTCCTCCTTGTGTGCTGCAACTGAATCAGCAGATATCAAGTACAATGTACTTGTAGCATGATAATGAATTCTCATGACTCATGTTTTATGAGATTGTTCTATTCTGTAAATTTAATGAGGAAAGGACTGAAATAGGTATACTTGTTAAAAATTATCGAATATACTTTAATTACAATATGCGAAAATAACTATATAACTGTATGTATTTATGAGAAAAATGTAAAACAAAATCATTCAAACCTTTCTTTTTCTAAAATATGTATTTTATGTGAAATAAAATGTTGCAAATTCACTTCTTGCACCTATACCAGGGATTATAAACTTTGTTAGGTACATGTGCATATTAAGGAATAAAACATGTATACACAAATCTGGGCCTTAGTTATTTCAGTTACAAATTGTAAGAATCCTCGGTATTCCAAAGCCTTTCCAGTCCAATTCATTTTTGGTTGAAACTGGCTAGTATATTGAATTCTTGAGCTTGCCTTAATCTTGGATTCTTAGATCAGCAATGCATATAATTAGCGAATATTTCGAATCCTCATTGCAGTTTATTCGGTGATAAATGTGAACGGACCCACAAAATAAAAGGCGCGGGGCATGTGTGAATGTTAGCTGTAGCGGAACACATAAAACATGAGTTTATATTTATGACAGGGTTCATCCAGGTATAATCTTTTGTGACTATACTCCATACTAAAAGTGGTGGGACTTGAGAAGACATGATAACAGTGGGCAGATTCTCCAATAGTTTCAAATTCCCTGGTGGAGTCTCGTACATGCAGCTCCTCTCTCCACTGCGGCCTCGCACATCCTGGCCCGGGAACAATATAGTGTCGCAGAGCAGATTTTATAGAAATAATACATTATTTATTTCATTTATTTGTGTCAGAAACAGCTGATAGGGAGCTAAAAAAATCGTCCCGAGAAAAACAGTCAGTCTACTCTAGCACCTAATACGAAGAGGGGTTTGTAGGGTGGTATAGAAGTTCTAACATGTCAGTCCCGTTTACCTCAGTTTGTTGACGTACGTTAGGTATTTAATGAATATTTATAAACAATTGCTTTATTATTAAGTTTAATTGCAGAGTTCCTCGATTAAAAATGCCAATTACCATTACACTTTGGGCTAGTAAAATTATTTATTGCCGATCATATTTTCCTGATTAAAATGAACTTAATTTAATCTAATTTGACTTGCTATGACTTTTTTTCTAATTAAATTTCATATTAGTGTGCACCTGACATGCTGTGTACGGTACCTGATCGATCTTTTCATATCCTTGGATTCCAAATCATTCATACTCATATACCAAACTATCCAATGACCGCTTACTTTCGAACATTATTACATTTGATCGTTATATTCACTGGCCGTATTTTTTTCTTCATAAATTCGATAAAAACATATTTTAGGGAGGTGATAACTATAGCAGAGATTTGGAGCAATGATTTTTGAAACAGATTAATCGTTCATTTAACTGACTAAATGGAATATGGTACAGTAATAATAAAATAGTCTCAATTTACCACTTCAGTGTAATTGTGGTTATACCTGCATCTGCAAGAAAATATTTAGCATATTTAACGAAATTAAGTGACATTTACACCACAGAAAATGAAATCTGAGAACACTCCTTTAAACCTTTCATATGAAAATATCTCGTTTAATGTTTGAACTAGAATCTTATATAAAATAAAAAACCATTGTCATTCTAATCTTATCTGGCTTTCTTTTCAATGGGCATTGTTCCACTGAATAAGACAACTTTGCACAAGAAATTTATCTTCTGAAGAATGGAGTAGTCGCAACGAATAGAAAGTTTAATTGAATCACAGAACATCTGATTCGGTGATATAATGGTCGAAACAGGGGTGGATTACCATTAAGGGTCAGAGGGGCCAGCCCCCACCGATAATAGTATACAACTTGCAGGCGTTTTTAATTCGAAGAAAGAACTCATTTCACCGTTTATTTAGCTGTAATAATAATTGCAAATAATACTTTGCAATACCTACCATGAATTTTAATAACTACCTAAACTGCAACTCGTGGTGTTGCACACGACAACCGCGTGAGTCTCCTTCGCGAAGCAGAACTTTGGGCCAGATGGTGTGGGCCCACGGTCACTGCTCATCCCTATACACATTTTGCCAATCACGTGTCTATACCTCTCCCACTCCCCTACTCTCCTCTTAGTACATCGCATTTAGCAACGCTTGGGGTCACCTAGCTGCTGTACATAAAGTTTAGCATTCGGGCGATTGTTATTTGAATCTTAATTGTTTGGTGGACAAAGTAGTGTAGCGTTAAAATGAATAGAGTGTATTATTTATTGAAAACACCTTTTCTTTTATTAAAGGTAGAAGACAAACTTGAAATTAAATGATTAAGTGCGCAGCCACCGAATGTTTACGTTTACGCAACAAGACGGCAAAACAGATGGCTTCCTGTAACTGTTGATTTAGTAAGAAATCCTGTCTAACTGTAAATAAAGGAAAACTGCCTTCTGAAACCACATTTCCTCGTCTTCACCAAAACGCAGTAATTTGTTGCGTTCAGTTTGCAATTTTACAGCTGTTTCCTCAACAAGATGGAACAATCACGGGTTGTGAACAGCGTTCATGAAATAAAACTTTTTGTATTATAGTGTTTTGAGAAGAGTAAGCAGGACGATGAGTTGCATGAGTGACAATAAGAGAAGCTCTTGGTTTGAAGAATTAAGTGTACAACTCAGAATGTTTGAATCCTCTAAATGTTTTCTACGATGTTATGAAACATGTTGGTATTTTATATAACACAATTCGTATGCAACCTGCCGATAGTGTATATCTAATGATTTGTAGTATTTTGAATCAGCTGTGCCTGAAGTTCGTGGTAACACGGTTGATGATAACTTTGCTCCTCCTTCAACTTAAGAAAAAAAAAATGAACCCTTCAGTCAACACTCCTTTGAGGAAGCGTTTTCTGAAGCACACAAAATGCTGCAAATTGCACTAACCACTTAGGTTTCTACAGCCAAAGCAGAGAGAAGTTTTAGTTCTTGAAAAGAATTAAGTCTTTCCGTAGGAATATTGTGGGCCAGGATAGGCTTAATTTCCTTGTCTGTTTGTTCCATTTACGAAAAGGAAATTGATGAAAACTTTAACTTCAAAAACAGAGTGATTGTAATACTTGCCGACAAGGATAGACGTAATGAGCTCTTGTATATACAAGTAAGTACACGGCCACTTGGTCAGTTGCATTTTATTTGTTATTAGATATTTAATGTTTAAAATTATATAGTGTTTTGCCACATTTCTGTTGCAGTACTTTTGACAGTTCAATTAAAGGAGAACTGTTTTAAAAGAAATAACCCCACTTCTACATCAATTAGCAACCATCTTCAACTCTGGCCCCAACAAGAAAAATGCTCACGAGCCGCCACTGGTTCAAAATATGTTATTACTGCTATTTTATCTATGTTCATAATCTAAATATTGCAATTAATATTTTTAAGGGTACCACACGATGTTCAAGGAACTTTTCTTCAAACCTTTTTTATAATCAAATGTTTTGTTATACTGGCATTAAGAATAAAGTGTGTACGAGTTGAGTTCAAGTTATAACTTCTATTTTTTTCAGGACTGGGACCAGATAGGAACTTCTGTTTTTTTTAAATACACGTGGACTCTTTGTGAATGCGTGACAGAGATGGCAGCACTGTATAGTGCATAGAACTCTAATCTCATATTCATATAACCTTGCTCCGCTGACATGTATAACTCCGCGTGCAACTACCTTCCCCCTCATCCTAATTGGCTAATGCTTTCGCGCCATAGGCCATAGGCGGTGCCTTCCCGTCACGTTTAATACTGCAGTAAACGTCATAATAATTGCCAGGAAGATAGATAAAATCATACAAATAAGAACATGAAGGCATGCAAAATTAATGAAGTTTATAATGAAACTGAGCAAGTTGGAACTGAATGAATGAGCAATGAAACTGAAACAAGTTTATAATGAAAGGCCTTCGGCCTTTTCCACTGGGCGTTTTTAAAACCAGCACACATACCTTGCAAAAATACTTGTCTTTCAGTCTTAAAAGTTGTGTCACGCCATACTTGTGTGTTCTTCATTCACCCAAGTCTCGTGAAAGTAGTATATTTTGCGATTTGTTTCCCGGTACAGTCTGATTGTCCTTAAATAACGTCTTCGCCACACAGCAATATCGCCCCTGGAGTGGTAAGTTTTCCAGTTGTCTCAATTTCATGTCGCGATGTTCCTACGCATCTAACACATCTGTAAGTTCAGAGTACAGCTGTTCGACTTTTCTCACTGAAAAAGACGGATTCTTATCTGTGAGTGCGTTAAACACATGCAACACAATTCTTTTTTTTTTTTTTTGCCGCTTTGTAAAGGTTTTCCCTTGCGATGCTTCAGCGAAAAACTGGTGGTAGACTCTGCCACTATACATATAATAAGTACACGCGCAATAAACGATCAATAAAATAATTTAGCTCTCGCACTCGGCAAAACACACCTTCGAATGGCGATATATGACCAATCCAGTTCAAAACAAAGTCAGTGATAAAAGTCGTATAAACAAATATGTCACCACTACCGCTAAATCACGTGTTATCATGCCATGTGCGTGAGAGAAAAGGAACCTCCTCTTGACTCCGTTTAAGAATTAACATGCATTTCAGATAAATCAACTCTGTTGCGTAATATATTTAATTAAAACGGTTACGAAAATATAAATTTGCCAATTCCCTTCCAACATATAAAGACATACCATCATGTTAAATAATGAACTAATTTTTACCGCACAACAGTCTATACTGCAATAGCAGCCAATGAGATGTGATAAGGTCACGTGACCGTTTAGAGATACGGGGCGAGCTTATGTGAAACAAGGATTAGTGGCAGGGACGAGAGTTAGGACTGTTTTTGATACTTAAAATGGCAAAGTTTTCATTGAAATAACAGCGTGTAATCATTCGTTTTCTCCATTTTCGTGGTGTGACACCTAGTGAAATTCATCGACAGTTGAGTGAGGCAAGTGGTGATGGCATCATGGATGTGTCTAATGTGCGTTCCTAGATGCAACAGTTCAATGAAGGCAGAACACTTTCCGCATTTTCAGATCTTCATGCAGGATTGTGTGCACAGATCCTACGAAAATGAAAATGCCAATTTTGGAGGCAATGTCTGCAACGCTCAATCGGCGATCCTCCAAAAAAAAACATTCTCCACACGCTGGATCATGTCGTCAGACCGGCTGCTGCGAGGCCGTGACTCTTGGTTTGTTGTCAATGTTCTGCTTTCATTGAACTGTCGCACCCAGGAACGCACTTTAGACATATCCATGGTACCATCACCACATGCTTCACTCAGCTGGCGATGAGTTTCAATGGGTGTCACACCACGAAAATGGAGAAAAAGAATGATTACATGCTGTTTAGGCAATGAAAACCTTGTCATTTTAAGTATAAAAAACAGTCCTAACTCTCGTCGCTGCCACTAGAGTTCTATGCACTGTACAGTGGTGCCATCTCTGTCACGCATTCACAAAGAGTCCACGTGTATTTTTAAACAAAGCAAGAAGTTCCTATCTGGTCCCAGTCCTAAAAAAAATGTGTAATAACATGAACGCACCTCGTATTACTAATGTTCCGTAATTAAACTATTTATTCTCAGAAAGCTAAAATAGTATGAGAAAGTTTGATATGGGAGACATGTATAATTTAATACACATATTTTAAAATATATGGTAACCCATTTCTGGGGGCTGTATCCACTGCTTCTGAAGTCGCCGGAAAAACTGTTCTGTCAGAGGAACACTAACAAGGGATCTATCACTATGCTCATACATGTACGCGCTTAAGAGTTTGATAGCATCATCTCTCCTCTATGTGGGGCCATGTGCCAAAATTTGGGTGCAGAGTTTAGCTGCAAGTATCTAAAAACGTGTCCAGAATACGTGCAAACATACAGGCATAACACAGAATTGTACGGGAGAGATTGTTTACTCCTGGTGGGAGCAGCCGACACATAGCTAAGAAGTGCTGTCTCCCACACCGGCAACAGCTGACGAGGGATGTCCAGCAGCTACTTGCAAGAAGTCGCATGCGGCACTTTCCAGGCTTCAGTTTTGAGCGTTGTGGTTCTACTCCGCCAGATTTTTGGTGCACATAGTCTATACATAGCAGCATTATTTTCAGATGCGTAGCGGTGTGAGTACAGTGATAATTCACTTGCAAGGGATGAAACTTGTCTTCTGCTCTCAACTCATAAACATTTTTCGCTCAGTCAGCTAAGCTCAGCAGTAGGAATCGTTGTAATTTCTCGCATAATACTTCCTGTAGTGTACACGACTATGTTTCAAAGAACTATGTAAATAAAATCTCAAGTAGCTCGGGAGAACGAGGGGACCACAAATTAACAATCAATTCTGGCAGTAAATACCTATGTTCCTTCATTTAATTATTTGGTAGGCGTGTGTGCGTTTGCAGAAACTTGTTGTAACCAACCATACGATCTTCCTCCTGTGAATCTTTTAAAAAAAGCTTAGAATTAGTTTCCGATATTTTTACAAGATATATTGCCAGTTTGAGAGCCGAAGTCAACATTTCCAGTGACTAAAGATTTTATTGCACCTCTGACTGGGGCACTCTCGGTTCTCTACCGCAGTGCTAATAACACGTGGAACTAATTTCCATGTTTAATGAAACTATAGTAGATACTATACTCAAAAGGTTCCCCTGGCTTTATCTTTGTCAATAGAAACCTCTTAGGTAACGCACTGATTACTCCACGTGGATATAACATCTATCCGTCATTTGTCATTCCTGCGCATTCCATTGGCTGAAGTGATGCTTTCACTGGTGCTTAGCAAACATCTGAGATGTGCACCAGTATTCCTCAACTCCTCTGATAATACGATATGTACCAATGTATACCTTTTGTTAAATAAAAGCATGCTCGTATCCTTTAAAAATTTGGGAAACTACCACGTGAAGTTAACCAAGTAAAATGGCTCCACGAGTGTAGTTAGTATTCTGAAGGTCCCGGTTTCGACTCCCATGAACCGTCCAATCTGGGTTTGGGCTTTTCGTGATTTTCCCAATCTAGGGTTTGTACTTTTCGCGGTTTTCTCTGGTTGGTAAGCGAATGCTGGGGTGTTTCTTCGTTCTTAAATATTTCCTTTCTTCATTTCTCTTTGATTCCGTTGCCTTCTCACCTTATAGTTATACTGCTAGGTTTCCTGGTGTATGGCGATGATGTTGTTTGCTCACAGGAAGGAATAATCCTCGTGGACACTTATCGATGGGTCGTTCATCGCACTTTGGGACGAGCCTTCGAGTCAGCAACTGTTTGATGACCTGCACGCCTCTCTGTGTTCCTTCTGCTTGCAACCTGTAATCTTAATTATAACTCTCATTCCATTCCTGTTTCCCATTCCGCCGAGATTTCCGTCTTCCATGCTCTTGCCACTGATGATGTCCACTGTAGTAGTAGACGAAACATCTGGGAAGGAGGATTCCAGTTGACCATAACCTACAAACCCCGAGATATCTTCGCCTAGTTATACCGGCCGTCAAAACAGGAGCTATTTGCTCAAGTTGTTTTCAATGCACCAACATTTTAACTAATACACTTTGAAACGCTAAATATGAAAATAATTGCTTAAATTTGACTTGCTTTTGTAACAGTTTACGATCGTCTTAAACTTTTGTAAGAGCCTGCGTATTATACGATAATTTTTATTAAAATCATTTCTTGCAATATTAATCATTTGGTTATTACTCTTGATTGAGTACTTGTAAACATTACTGTGCCTTTGATAATGTTATTACATCAACATTAATATTTTAAAGGAAAAAATGGATATGTAATTCACTATGTAAACAGACTCGGTGGAATGTAAAATTTAATCAAAAATCGATTTATTAAACATGTGCAATTACAGACGGTAGTTATTGCATGCGATTGAACTTGAAACCGAAGTTGTCAACAATGGACAAATATGAAATTTGTATTACACTATTGGGATAAAGTACGACTTTTGACTCCTGTGGCTTGTGTTAAAATTCTAGTTTTAGTTCCAGTTGGCTGAAAACTTGTGTCTAGTGGAATATCAGAAATTACCCAGCTCATATTTTTTAAGGGATAAAATTATTTTTCCCGACTATGCACCATTTCAGTAACGTCTGATTAGGTAGACTGGGCGTAATCTTTAATATCTTTATATACGTAATCTTTATATACGTACATTAATTGTGCAATGAAATTGTCATTTCAATAATAGTTTCACCATCAAAAAGTACTTTAATTATTTTCCCTCCTTTCATCACTGATCCTGATGTTCGGAGTTGTTGGGGTTATACTAGCCCGGAAGGTCGGGGCGAGGGAGCCGAAACATTGACCTGATAGAGGAAACCAGGGTCGAGGGTCCAGCCCAACGCCTGGGATGAGAGCGAGAGAAGTGGAGGATAGTTGAGTCCAGAGGGTCTACTCCCATTAGCCTTGAACCCGTAGGAACAAGACCCGGGCCTCTTTCAACCAGGGAGTTATCCGAGCTGTCCCTTAATAATGCCGAGCCCGGCATCCTCCGTGGGGCTTTCCATTAGGGCAAGATCTAGTTTCCTAACAAGGGCCCCCCCCCAAATGGTCCTAGGGACACAAGACGAGACGGAAGTGGATACGCCACTTACGCGCGTCAACACTCAAGGTGAAGACTACCGATATGACCTCGGTGGGGCCGCCTGGTGATCTAGCACACCCTCTACTAGCTAAGCAGGCTAGTACCCGGAAACTTAATGGCTTCCCTCAACCCCGTCCGTAGACGTACCCAATCTCCCACGGGTATCGGGAACACACTGCCCCCTCGAGACCATCCCAATCCGAACAACTCCCGAAGGAGGGGCTCGGCTGTTCGGCCCGAGGTTCCTCTAGTAACGTCAGAGGTACCACGAGTGCTAAGGGTCCGCAGCGCCCGCACTTTGGCAGCTGAAGAAGTGGAGGATAGTATGAGGGTGGAATGAATGATAGGAGCAATTGATGGAATGATGGTGGGAGAAACCGGAGGACCCGGAGAAAACCCACCCCAGCGCCAGCGCCATGTTGTCCAAAATCTGACTTTGAGGTCCCCTGGGATGGAACCCCGGCCGCCTTGTTAAGAGCCGAGCGATCTAACCACTCTGTCACGGCGCGGCCAATGTCATTTAATAATAACAATGATAATAATAATAATAATAATAATAATAATAATAATAATAATAATAATAATAATAATAATAATAATAATAATAATAATAATAATAATAATAATAATAATAATAATAATAATAATAATAATAATAATAATAATAATAATAATAATAATAATAATAATAATAATAATAATAATAATAATGATAATGATAATGATAATGATAATGATAATGATAATGATAATGATAATGATAATGATAATGATAATGATAATGATAATGATAATGATAATGATAATGATAATGATAATGATAATGATAATGATAATGATAATGATAATGATAATGATAATGATAATGATAATGATAATGATAATGATAATGATGATAATGATAATAATAATAATAATAATAATAATGATAATGATAATGATAATGATAATGATAATGATAATGATAATGATAATGATAATGATAATGATAGTGATAGTGATAGTGATAGTGATAGTGATAGTGATAATGATAATGATAATGATAATGATGATGATGATAATAATAATAATAATAATAATAATGATAATGATAATGATAATGATAATGATAATGATAATGATAATGATAATGATAATGATAATGATAATGATAGTGATAGTGATAGTGATAGTGATAGTGATAGTGATAATGATAATGATAATGATAATGATAATGATAATGATAATGATGATAATGATAATAATAATAATAATAATAATAATAATAATAATAATAATAATAATAATAATAATAATAATAATAATAATAATAATAATAATAATAATAATAATAATAATAATAATAATAATAATAATAATAATAATAATAATAATAATAATAATAATAATAATAATAATAATAATAATAATAATAATAATAATAATAATAATAATAATAATAATAATAATAATAATCTAGAGGACTGTATCAATTATGATACTAACTTATAGAATACTTTGATACATCGCTACTGTGTGTGAAATGAAATTAATGGCCACCTCTATCTACATTTATATTACAAGGTACGTCATTATATTGCAAATACTCATTCTCATATCATGCGGAGAGACGTGTACGTTTCGCATTCAAAAGTTTCAAAATTTGAATCTGGATTGGTGTGAGTTAGCTAAATTCTATTTAACCCAGGCTCTTTTGAGCATTTTACCCTGACTGTATAGAGTCTGGTTTAACGAGTCCAAGTATGTATGTACCTAAATATGTGTAGGGTAGGCATATTTCCATAGGTTTCCAAGAATTTTTAGATTGTGAGGTTCTGAAACTTGATTCTAATATAACAATAATACAACAAAACTCGAGAAAAATGAGAAAAACCGTTTTATTCTTTAAAATCAGTAAAAATGACTTAAAACCTGAGACCAAAATATAGATATGTCTAAACATGCTAGTGTGCTTGTCCAGGAAAACTATGATATCGGTGCTATGAAAGGCGATTCGTAAATGAACATTTCCTCAGATTTTAACGACCGAAAGGCTGCTAAATTTCTAATGCGCACAAGGAAATATTTTTGTTTATCGGTCCATGATAAAGGCACTGCTGCAACACTTGCTTGATAAAATGTTGCACACTTTAAACTTCGATTTCTCAGAACTCTTCAGATTGTATGACAGATTGAGGCTCAAGCTCGATTAATCGCTTTCAAGCAGGCGATGTTGCAACAAAGCTGCTACTTCAAGTCTTAAACAAATGGTAGATGCGTGGTTTAAATTCCACCAGGACCGTCATACCTGCCTATTTTTTCGGGGTTTCTTAATTCTCATGTCATAATTGACAAATGGTAGCCTGAACTTAGGCCTGGAACGTTTCCTTACCAAATCATTTTGTTTCATTATCAGTGTCGGTCGCCTACGTTGCCTATATATCAGCGGTTCCCACAACGAGGTTCGGGAGCCGCATGCGGCTCGAGACAGTCTGAAGCAGCTCTTGACACGTAACTTAGAGCAGTTAATGGAAACCAACGTCTCGAGGCCGGTAGAAAAGGGAAGGTCTTTCTCTGAACTTATATACCAATCCCAGTGTCTGTTAGATTTTTTAAAAATATTTTATTACACATGTAGTCCAGCATTTATAAGCGCTAAACATAGGTTTACAAGGAAGAGATTTCTGATTTGCGCCAAACTGTATTTAGCTTTCATAGCTAGTTAAAGATTTTTGGGAAATACCTTCAAAAAAACATTTGCTCACTTCAAATGTTTGAAGAAAATTACCAAAAAACTTTCTGACGTTTAGGTGGAAATTCAAGAGTATTTGAGTAAATATGTCTGGCTTTGCTAAACAATTGCATGACGATTTAATGATTTGTGACCACTTAAACCTTCATTTTCATTCCTGCAAAATCTTTTGCTGTTGTTGTGGTGGGCGATGGCTGCTGTTTCATCACCGTTAACTAAGGCGGCTCATGATCATCTTGTTTGAAAGGCTTTCGCGACTCGTGAACATCTTTCTTGGTGGGGCTTGAGATGAAGAAGCTTGCTAATGAAAATAGAAGTGGGGTTATACTTAAAACAGGTCACCTTTAATTGAACTGCCAAAAACACTGCAACAGAAATGTGGCAAAACACTATATAGGCATTGTAAAATATTAAGTAACCAATAGGTAAATAAAATATAACTCACCAAGTGGCGAGTGGTAAGGTTACTTGCGCAAGAGCTGATCAAGTCATTTCTTCTAGTCGGCAAGTATTGTCTGCCCAGCACAAGAAGGCAATGCAGAGGAATGTGTAAAGTAGTCCACTTTTGCTGTGTTTATGTTCAACATTTGCATATGATATGGATGCTAGGTTTGTGTAAAATACACAATGTTATCACATAACTCACCCATGCATAATACCTATCACTGCAGTTACTGCAGCTCAATTTCACATCGCGATGTTCCTACGGATCTAACACTTACACCTGTAATTTCAGAGCACAGCTGTTCGACTTCTCTCACTGACAAAGACAGATTTTTCTCTGTGAGTGCATTAAACACATGCACCGCAATTCATTTTTCGCCTGTTTGTAATGATTTACCCTTGCGATACTTCAGCGAAAAACTGGCGGTAGACTCGGCCATTATTCACATAAGTACACGCGCAATAAACGATCAATAAAATAATTTAGCTTTCGCACTAGGCACAACAACCTTCGAATGCCGATATATGACTAATCCAGTTCCAAACAAGGTCAGTGATAAAAGTCATATAAACAAATGTGTACCCCTGAAGCACGTTCTATCGTCTCATATGCTTGAGAGCAAAGGAACCTCCTCTTTACTTCGTTTAAGAATTAACATGTATTTCAGATAAATCAACTGTGTTGCGTAATATATATATATATATATATATATAATTAAAACAGTTACGAAAATATGAATTTGACAATTCTCTTCCAACACATATAGTTATATACAGATATATCACCATGTTAAATAACGAACCAATTTTTACCGCACGACAGTCTTTACCACAACAGCAGCCAATGAGATGTGATTAGGTCACGTGACCGGTAAGAGATACTGGGCAAGCTTACGTGAAACATGGATTAGACTCGCCGAGTATGTGCGATAAGCTCGGGTAAACATCTCTGTGTTGCGACTTTTTTCCGATACGCCTTCTCACTTTGCCATGTAGTACTCTCATGCTCATTTCACAGCAAACAGATCCACTAACAGAGCAGAAAAACAATTCAAGCTCCTCTCCCCTTCAGGGCCCGCTTGCCATGTGGTGAGCAGACAGTGTTTCAATCACTCTGTTTTTGAAGTTAAAGATCAATTTCCTCTTTTTGAATGGAACAAACAGCCAAGTAAATTAAGCCTATCTTGGCCCAAGCTGTTCCTAAGGAAAGACTTAACTCTTTTCAAGAACTAAAACGTCTCTCTACCTTGTCTGGAGTTGTTAGTGCAATTTACAGCGTTTTATGTGCTTCAGGCTTCCTTAAAGGAATGTTGTATGACAAAACTGAACAGTTCACTGACTAAAGGGATATCTTTGAATGTATTATTATGTTAAATTACTGGCAGTTCATATATTTTTTTATCTTTTCCAATGAGATAACGGGATTGTAATTTGGCGCAAATTTTCTCACAGAGTAAATGGGGATTTTTTTTCTGAATGTAATACATTTCTTCTTAATCCTGTTTCTAGTAGTACAACTTTACAGCAGTGTTAGGGGATTCTTGTTCCTCTATCCCTAAGGTGGGCCTGAGGAATCGAAGCTCTGAATCGTTTGATAGAGAACCAGGATGGGTGATCAGCACGATGCCTGGTGTGAGGTGAAGGAAGTGGATGTTTGTATGAGGGCGAGATGAGTGATAGGAAAGATGATGAAGGAGCAATTGGTGGAATGCTGGCGGGGAAACTGGAGGACCCGGAGAAAACCTGCCCTAGCGCCAAGTTGTCCATCACAAATCTCGCTTTGCGGTCACCTGGGATCGAACGCGGGCCGCCTTAGTGAGAGCCAAGTGGTATACATATTTTAGGTCAATAATTCCAAAAACATTGAAAATACGAGACTGTGGGAACCGTCTCACATCACATTCGAGGTCTGTATCGCAAATTTTGGGCTTTTTGTTTCAAACGTACTTATTTATCACTGAATATCTATTTTATCCCCTTCAAAGTAATCCCCACCAGATTTCATGAACTTTTATGCTAACGTTCTTTTCCAATCCTCGAAGCATTTTAATTTTTTTTCCAGCTCCTCCTTCGATGCCGTCTTTATCTCTTCAATTGTAGCGTAGCATCGTCTTTTCATGGGCCTCTTCAGTTTTGGTACTAAAAAAAGTCACAGGGGGGCAGGTCTGGGGAGTACGGTGGCTGCGGCATTATAAGTGTGTTGCTTTTGTCTGAAATTCGCGCACAAGCAACGATGTGTGAGCAGGGGCAATTATCATGGTGCAAAGCCAATTTTTGTTCTTCCTCAAATCCGGGCGTTTCTGACGCACTGCTTCACGCAAATTGCGCATAACTTGCAGGTTATTGACTATTTTACCCTGTGGCAGGAACTCGCGATAAACCACGCCCTGCAATCTAAGGAAACTGAAAGAAAAACCTTCAAATTCAACGGAATTTGGCCCGCTTTTTTCGGTCTTAGCTCGTGTGGCAGCAACCATTGGGATGATTGAGCTTTAGTTTCTAGGTATTACCATAAACCCATGATTCGTCTCTGGAGAAAATATGGGTCGCTGTGGACAGAGTTCAACAGCACCTTAGCAATGTTAATGCGATATTGTTTTTGGTCGAAATTGAGCAACTTTTGTACGAATTTTGCGGATCAAATCATTGGTCAAAATCGAATGGAACGAGCTAATCGATATGTTTAGGTCCCAGCAACTTCTATAATGCTGATTTGACGATTGGCCAATACTATTTCTTCAATTCAATGTTTTCGTCTGTTGTTGACGAGCTCGGGCGTCCGGGACTGTCTTTGTCATTCACATCTACTGACCGTCTGAGAACCTTCTGTACCAACGATAAACGTTGGTCCAAGGTAGCTTCTCCTTATGCCACAGTCAACATTCGGATTGCATCCGCGCACTTAATTTTCTTTTTCACACAAAGTTTGATACAGATTCTTTGTTCTATTTAAAGGCAAAAATCGAAAACGAGCCAAAACACTTCCAAGCAAAATTGCTGTCAACAATTAACTGAACATTCAAAATGGCCGAGCGTGTCAATAAGTGAGGGACATGAGTACCAACATAACGCCACAAAACAATCGAAAATCGAATATACGTATCTCGCGAAAATTCAAAATACGCGATACTTTTTGAATAGACCTCGTACCTCTTTGGCGTCTGAGTAATGGTTCGCTTCAAAACCGTAATTTGGACGCTTTTTTGAGGGAGGAGCAAAGTTATCATCAAACTGGTATCTTGTAGTGTTCTCACGAAGTACAAACACAGCTGATTCAAAATACTACAGATCATTAAGTACTGTATCACTATCGGTACTTTGCATCCGAATTGTGTTGTACTGAATGTCAACATGTTTCATAACATCGTAGACAAAATTTAGAAGAAACAAAAATTCTGGATTGTTCACTAAATTCTTCAAACCAAGAGCTTCTCTTATTGTTACTCATGCCAGCCATCATCCTGCTCACTCTTTTCAAAACACTGTAATAAATGAAGTCTTATTTCATGAACATTGCTCAAAACCCGTGTTTGAAAGTTCCATCTTGAGGAAGCAGCTGGAATGCGTTTGTTGCAAACTGAAAGCAACAAATGACTGTGTTTTGAAGACGAAAAATGTGAATTCAAAAGACACTTTGTTTCTCTTTACTAGCAGTTAGACACAATTTCTTACCAAACCAACTGTTACAGTTTAGACCTCTGTTGCATGCAAACTTTATCGTAAAATGCTTTGTGGGGGGGTTTCATTGTGTTTCAAAACGTATTTCCGGTGAAATCTCGACATTGAATATTTAATTTGAATACACCTTCTCTATTTAAAATGAGTGCATACCAGAGAAAAAAAAAATCATCAAGGACTCTGTGTTAAAAGTGCATCAGATACTTCATCTGATGTTGTCCAATATCTTAAACTTGAATACCTTTCCATGTTTAAGGGGGCGTATCTATGAAAATTGCCATAATTTTAGTTTTCATCAGAACTGTTTGAAAGTGTCATTAATTTCGCCAAACAGAATATAATTAAGCTTCCAAATTGTAACTTTTCATCGCTAATAGATCTTGCAAAATTAAAAAAAAAAAAAAAAAATGCTTTTTATAGTGTGATTTCTGTTTGTTTGAAAAATTGCCCCGATTCGTACAGGTTTTGAATTAAATTGTTTAAATTTTGGATTCAAGTTACTTAAAACAACAGTTACCAAAATAAATATAGTCATTTGTATATGTCAGACAGTTTTGGAGGAAAAACATTTGTGTGAACATAGATTTTCCTTAAATTTTAGTAATTTTGAAATTTAAAATTCAATAATTTCCAATCTAAGGCTCTAATAATACTACTTTTATTGACCACCTATTTAACAATATTTATACAAATTTCAAAGAATTCCATTGGAAATTGCAGTATTTAGAACATTTTGATCATACAAAAATGAAAAATTGAAAGTGGAGAAACACAAAGTTAAGGTTGTAGATAGAAATTACCTTACTTTGCTTTAAAATACACCTAAGCCATTTAAGGGCCCATCAGCCAGCTTATTAGGTTCTTTCTCTTATAATTTGGTTACTTCCAGCTCTTTTCAATGGTTCTATCCATAATAGCAGTTTTTACAATAACAAAAAGATGCATTTTATGCTGCAATTTCTACACATATATAAGAATGACCCATTCTTTTTAATGATTGAAATTTTGGAATAACTCTAGTTTGTCTTGGATAAGAATTATAAAAGTTGTGTGTGCTCAGTTGCCTGTGTCAACTGGTTTTATAGAACATTTAGTGACTTTATTAGAATGTCTTGAATTTATTTCAGCTTTCTATTTTAAGTGTTTGCAATTTATTAAGTTGTTTCATATATAGCCCCAATAATTCCAGCTTTAAATTTCAGAAATATTCTTTAATATTCATACTGGATTAAATAAGATTGAAACTGAGTGACATGACGCTCCCTCAATGCCACATATTTCCCAGTTTAAATAATTGTGTATTTACACCCTATCCATCTAGAAGAACAGTGACTTTCAACAGTGAAATAATGATTTAAAATCCATTAGTAGTTTCTGACATTCTTCCCCCACCCAAACAAAATCATATATAATGTTTTTCTCCTTAAAATATTAGTTTAAATCTGAACCTTTCAATTCAAGTACATTTTAGGTGAAGCAGTGAATTTTATAAAAGCTTAATGGGCTACAGTATAAACGTCTGAAGAAAATTATTTTATCAATACAGACTCTGCCCACATAAGCCCAAGCCTAAGCTTGTTTATATTAACACTCTAAAGAAATGTTTCTATACTTCTAATAGTTTTCGTTGCGTTGTTTGCAATGTCACCTTTTGAATTTTCCTGATGTCTTAAGAAAATTAACTTTACCAACAACTGACAATTCATTTTTGGGTGTTATACACACATAGGTACCTAAGTTAAAAAAATAAATATTACTAGGCACTAGTGTGCCATGATGAGAAATTAAGGTCGTTATAAGTTACAACAAAAATCAGTCTTTCGCCATATATTACTTTAACTTCTTGTGTTTTGAGCACAAAAACAATCACATTCTAATACACATGTCACTTGTGCAGGTAACAACGGATGAGATTATTATTCCGCCCAGAGAAGAATGTATCTCAAAGGATGATGTGAGGAAGTTCCTGTTCATTGCATATGATCTGGAAATGACGGGGTTGGAACCCGAAGATGAGATTGTGCAAATTGGAGCTTACTATGCTACTGACACTGGGGGATCTCAGAAATTCAGCCAGTTTATTTTACCACCCACCAGAAAAATTCATCCAGAAGCCTCCAAGAAAATCGGTCTTCAAGTGGACTGCAGCGATGACAAGAGAGTTCTTGTCGATACTAGGTGAAAACAGTTTATTTTATATTGCATGGTAATTTAAAAAAGTCAAGCCCAAACTCGGTACCACATGTAACATCTATTAATTGTTCATTACCTGATGTAATTTCCAAAATTTTGTTACTACTTCACAAAAATTTGTGACGTCTCAGATTTGCATGTTACAATGACAGGTGATTGATTCCCACTCACAATTTGAGATACGTTTCTTTTTCATTTTAGTAAATACTGAAGTATTGCATTACATTGTGACACACTTGTCATAATTTCACGGAAATTCACATTTTTCTCGAAAAGTATGTGCGTGTGTATAAAAGGAAAAGATAGGTAAATACTAAAGCATGTGTTGAAATTTACAAGTTTTCAAGAATGCCACACAAAATTTTTTAATGTAGTTCTGCAATGCAAACTGGTCTTTACTTTGAAAGGTATTGTTGTTTTCTATGCTCTCAGAACTGGTCTTGATAATTTTTAATATAGATAGAAGTGTTACCTTGTCTAAGCATGGATTACTGTCAGAATCTGCATTACATTGAGATGAAACCTAGTGCTTTATGTGGATTTGATGGTGTTGGAAGTTACATGTTTTGTTAGTTCTGTCAATCTGATCTGATAAATCAAGCTTGCAATGTGTGTCAGATCTTCTGTTAGATTTGGCATAAGAGATAAGTGCATGTTATGCAAAACATTTATCATAAATAAGAATAAATGAAATATATTTGCAATACATAATGCTATTAAAATATAATACAATGAATATGATGTAATATATTCTATTATGTTACTGTTATTTCTGTTATTTCTTTTGAACTGAGCAGAATGGCTCAGGTAATGGCATCTGTGACTCGCATTCGGATGGTCTGGTTTCGATTCTCGTAGCCAACCTTCCGAGCTGTGCATTTTTTTCGGGCATTTCTCCGAGTCGATAGGCAAGTGCTTATACGGATAATTGCCTCCAACGAATTTCTTGTCCGCCCATTACACCTCTCTCATTTAATTTCACCTTTCATTCCGGTTGATAATTTCAGGGTTAACCGTCGGGGAGATTTCTGCGTGCATGACATGGAGCTTTCTTCTCCAGATTGGAGGATGCCGGGACTTCCCCCTCAGGGGATACGCAAGCCTACAGGAGCGGAGGGAAGCCTGTTTTACAAGCCGCCACCGAGGAGTTTCAAACTAGCTGGTAGCGATCCTTCCGTCTCTAATCTCTCCTATGACTGACCACCCTTAGTATTATTTTACCTCATTCCTCCCTCCCGGTTGTGGTGCCCCGTCAGAACCATAGGCACAAAGTTCTTTCTATAGGTCGAAGTGCTTAGTTTCCCCTCCGAGCCTTTTTGTAAATGTTAAGTTTCATATTTGTAATTACTTATTTCATTAACGTAAAAAGGCTACAATCTGTTTGTCTAAATTTAGGCTTGCCTTGTGCGGTTTAAATAAATACGGGCGAGTATTAGCAGCTTATACTCCACATATCTGGTAGGAAATGTATAAACAAATAGATTAGTTTTATTTTATTTTTAAAATGCTTAATCAACTCCAAAATATAAATAGAAGGGTGTCTGAAAGAAACGGAATAAATGTGACTGGAGAAACAACTTAGAAGAATATCTTCTCGCCATCTAAACAAACTTCTATGGATGTGCGCTTTGTGATTTGTGAAGAATAGCGTTCCAATTCACTAAGGAATCGTGTACAGTATCCTGTTACGTCAACTAAAGTAAGTTCTCTTTCTGGAATGTATAAGTAGGCCCGAGAATTTAATTGATATCCCTGCATCTTTTCTTCTGATGATCCTGGAGAGATGTTACGTGCAAAATGTACGTGGCTCATTACATTTTGAGTGAAATGATAAAGCGTACGGTTTTAGAAGGCACATGAGGCGGAGTCAGAGAGTCTCGCCTAGAGAATTGTCCTATCATAGGCGTTGCCTAGCTCGGAACGCACAGCACAAGCGTGAACAACAGAAATTTCTCTTTTTCATGCGCCCAAAATTACTACTGGAAATTCGACATTGTATTATGCCTTGGTATAAGCGGCAAGAATTTTGGAGGCAGTCTGTACATTTTTCTACGATTTTTCATTCTCGAGCTATCGCTTCTAGGACAAACACCTGACTCTCGTGTTTATGCTTATGGCATGCTTCAACTTCCAATTTTGCCCGTGTGTTATTCCTTTTCATTACGCATTGCTGAGTAAGACATTACAATGTGTCGTTAGGAATTGCATATATTTAATTTGTAAATTAACTGACAAAAGATCGCTGCCATCCAGGAGCGTTGCCGCGTATTCTTTGAAGTTCGGTTCAAGAGCAGTGTGTAACGCAAATTGAGTGTAAGGTGCTTTGTGCAACTGCGACAACAAGCATAAATTTCACTCATTATGTTTTGTGAACTGTTAACAATGTCACTTTCAAAGTCTGGTACCAGTGGCGCAGATACTAAAAGTGAAGTACTCCTTCCAGTACTCCAGTAATATTTTTTTTTAAAGTGTGCAGTTTCTTTAAGAAATTGTCATTTGAGAAAGTGCGTGACCAGATCAGTTTTTCACAAAGCCTGGAACTCTCGACAAGAGCGTTCTATGTGACTGTGCATACTGTGTCGCGTATTGTGAAACAGGGCAAAACTTCTCACAGAAAATAATGAACTTTTATTTTAAGCTAGCAACTCCTCTACAATAAGTCATTTTCCGAAATCCAGGTACGTTATTTTAAGTAAATAAGTAGGTATGTTATTACACAAATTAAAATATTTGTAACAGAATCTCCACTTAACTTAAGAAGTTGATGTTAATAATTCCTTCTTTTTTATAAAAGATCGATTTCGAGGGCACATCGCCTTCGACTTCAGTTTATTAACCAAAATCCGTTGTTAAGGAAATCTCGGTTACCATGTTATTTTCTTTTATTATGTTACGTTTCCAACATTACCAACATCTGAATACGAAACAAACCTAAAACAGAATCAATTGCCGGTATGTGAAAATTCATTACGTGGTGTTTATTATTTAAAATAAATACTTTCTCCCACATTATTAACTCTATGGGACCATTTAACTGTTTTAATAATTTAACTTCGGGATCTATTTCATGGTTAAATGACCAAAATTGATCTGCTACGGCGGATTTATCAATTTGTTTATATTTAATGTTACGAAAATGTTCTTTCTTTCTGGTTTCCAAACTACGTTTCGTCTTTCCAATATAAACTTGGTCACAATCCAAACAATTAAATTGATAAATACCAGATTTTTTATTATTAGTAATTTTATCTTTTTTAGAAAATTGTAATGTTTAATACTATATTTATTTTGAGGAACTAAAGTTATACCAACTTCTTTTAAAAAATTTGAAACTATTTATTAAACCAAGGATGTTAAGTAAATTGTTTAAAATTATAATTATCTTTTTTTTTTGAGAGTAGAAATATCATTAAGCGTTTTTTGACATTTAAACTTTTCAATCTTCTTTTGTGTAAAATCTTTATTAAAACTATTAATTAAAGCAAATATTAATTAAATTAAATTTAATTAAACTAATTTAATTAAATTAAACATTTTCGTAACATTAAATATAAACCAATTGGTAAATCGGTCGTAGCACATCAATTTTGGTCATTTAACCATGAAATAGATCCCGTAGTTAAATTATTAAAACAGTTAAATGGTCCCATAGAGTTAATAGTGTGGGAGAAAGTATTTATTTTAAAAAATAAACACCACGTAATGAATTTTCACATACCGGCAATTGATTCTGTTTTTAGGTTTGTTTAGTATTCAGATGTTGGTAATGTTGGAAACGTAACATAATAAAAGAAAATAACATGGTAACCGAGATTTCCTTAACAATGGAGTTTGGTTAATAAACTGAAGACGAAGGCGATGTGCCTTCGAAATCGATCTTTTATAAAGAAGAAAGAATTATTGAAATCAACTTCTTAAGTTAAGTGGAGATTCTGTTACAAATATTTTTATTTGTGTAATATTTGTTGCTTCACTGTGACTAGCTTCATTTTCTGTGTGATTATGTATGTTATTATTGAATGTTACGGTTTATAATGTTATAATTATCCTTTGCTGCGTAAGTTTACGTTGTGACAATTGATTAGACGACCATTAGTTGGCAATAGGGCAGCCACCGTGTGCGCGCATTGGTTCAATTCCTATGTCTTCTAAAACCATACCCCATATAACCATATTTAAGTGTCATTTTCCCTACATTTTCATACATCTCCATCTGAGTGGGCATTTTTTACAGGTTATTATCATTTTTTGCGAGTTTAGTTGCATTATTATATTCGAAGAAATACATTTCAAAGCTCAAAATCTAAAAGTCCACTGATATGTATTGGAATATGGCTCACCTATTCATATTGTGTGACCTTGTGGGTTCGTAGAATTAAAAGTCTTGTTTGCAGAAATTTAAAATGCTCTTTATTGCACTAAACAGTAACTTTGTACACCCCTTGCAGCAGTAAAAAGACGTGGCATACACAACAGCAGTCTTCAAGGTCGTCTCGTTCCACTGCCATACGTAAACAAACGAAAGAATTCGCTACGGTACAGTTCAAACACAGATGCACAACACAACTCCACTCAACTCAACTAGCACATTGCACAACTACACCACTAGCCATTAAATTAACAACTGACTCCGCTGCAGCAGACCAGCTGAAGAATCGGGTCACTCAAGTTTACCTGAGTATTTTCGCCACAGCACCTAGCCGCTTAGTGCGACTTTATCTGGGCGGTATAGAAGATGTTGTTTGTCTCAAGCGTTTGTGTCAGGGCATAGGTTTCTCTGATCTGTTGGGTTAAAGCCGCTCAGGCTGCCGCCTGCGTTATGTATTCCCAAGGCCGCCTTCACCTGTTCTGCCCGCTTGAAGGAGGTCAGAGTGCAGGCCGCACGATAGAGGGGGTAGGAAACTGTGTGAGGGTAGTGATTCTAGACCCATTTCTGATTCTGAGGTTTTTGGCGAGATGGAGGGAAATACTCATAGGCTAATAGCCCATGGCGTCCTTCGGGAGTTTATATCTCCTTCTCCTGCGAGGAGCTCGTGGTCATACCCACCCAGAGAGCTGACCAGCTGGTTAGGCAGAAATTTTGTTGTGGAGGGTTCGAGATCTCTCTCTCTCTTACCATATCCACTATGTATGGGATTTGGGAGTATTCATGTAGGATATGAGTCGGGAATCTGCACCCAGTATCATAGATCATCTTTAATGCCCGATTCTGCACGATCTGCAGTCTGCGGATGGTGGTCGGAGCCGCAATCCCCAGATCTTGCACCCGTACAGAATCATGGGTGGAATAATCGCCCGATACAGACGTAGTTTGAGGTATGTGGGCATCTTGGATTTGAAGATGGGGAATAACTGCCTAAGTGCAGTATGACCTAGTCCGGCCTTGGCCCTGACGTGGGGAGTGAAGCTTAGCTCGCGATCAAGCAGGACACCCAGGTATTTGGCCGAGGTAACCCAGGGAATTTGCCTCTGCCGCAGCCTCAGTGATCCCGTCGGTCGCCAGCGTCGGACCTTAGCCAGTAGAAGAGCGGAACTCTTCCCTGGACTAATTACCATCCTCCACTTCTCACTCCAGTGGCCGATCGCTCGGGGCTGTCGTTGCAGTGGCGGGAAGCAGAACTTGACGTTTTTATTACGTGCCATTATGAGAGCATCGTCCGCATACTGGCACGCAACTGTCTGTGATTCTGTGGGAAAGTCAGACATGTAGGCTGCGAAGTGCAGCGGTGATAGAACACTACCCTCCGGGACTCCCGTGGCTATGGGTCTAACATGCTCTAACACTTGCAGGGATTTTATATCTCCAGTCATTGTTCTAGAATGCAGTCGATCGTTCGATAACAATCGTGATGGAGCGAGAGAAAGAACTATCTCTGTCTCTTTCTCTGCCAGTTTCTTTCTCCCTCTCGGCAAACGTTCAGCGCTCGCACCACTATCTGTCTGTGTCCACGCATAGCTCCGGCTTTGCGGCGGCTCCAACAAACAATTCGACCGGCAGAAGTATTTTGTTCATTTGGACTCGTAAACCACAGATTTTATGTTCAACTAAATGGTTTATCTGTATTGTAAAAAAGTCTTGACTTCTTAAAATAGTCTATCAGCTACTTTTAAAGGTTTGCACCTCGTTTACTGTTACAGTAGCCTTCACAAAGCAGCTGAAAGTACTCGTAAAAACATATGTTTCCGCTAAAAATAAAATCAAAACAGAATTGTTGAAATTAGTTGCAAGTAATCCAAGTCGTGTGGAAGGTGAAGTGAGAAAACTTCTATTTGCTAATAAGGAAAATGCGTTGAACATAAACAGTGGATGTGATATAGTGTACAAGATCGCTGATCATTCAGTAGGTGCTGAGTTCGAATCTCCGTGAGGGATAAGTGGTTTTTCCTTTATTCTGAAATATTAATTCAGGTAATTAAGCTCTGCGGACCTTGGGCTTATTTGAGTATCATTTCACCCATTTCATTCATCGTCCGATGTCACCTAACCGATTAAGTACGTTAATTAAATTTAAAAAAAACATTGTTGATGTATTGACAGGTAAGAAATATTTATTTCCTCGATTAAGAAGAGCTGGAAAGATCCAAATACGTTGTTCAACTCGAGTTTAATTAATTTCACGTACCTGCCTTCCCGTCCTTGATACATTATTGTTCAATGGTCTGGAAGACTTAAGGTGAATCCTCTCCATTATCCTGCATGATTATATTTTGGTATGGCTCTCTAATTCCCAACAACGTATTAAAAATACCCTGACATTTGAACAAAAGGATGTGACACATCAGTTTAACATCTGACGTCCATGATCTACTCCAGAGTCTTCCAAATTCTGAAAATGCTGCAGGATCTTGTTACATAGCATCCTTTGGCGATGGAACAATCATTATCGCACACAATGGTCGATGAAATTGTAGATAACAACAACATGCCATATTTTAAACATTTGCTTAAACCTTTCTTTTGGTCCCTTAGTTATTTAATAGCAAGAGTAACATAGTTTTCACAGATCTGTAACATACACAACGAAATGTAGGTGAAACTGTGAATATTAAGATCTTGGATAAATAGAGTGAAACTGAAAAATTCAATGCCACGGCCGGGATTTGAACCACGGATCTCCTGGTTTCCGTCCAGTCACTCTTACCCATTGCGCTACCTTGGCCAACTAGCCTTTACACGGCTAGTGTGAAGGAACGATTAATTTCCATCAGTTAACTTAAATAATAAGGGTTAAATGATGAATTCTGAGACTCAAGTTCCTAAAATAGTAAGTTGCCACAAACGGTGTATCTCGAATACGAGAGCCCTTAGTGGTTTACCGGAGAAATATGAGTCATTTGGAGAATGTAATGTCATAACGGCACCTCAACTCTTCACTCAACTCTTTACTCAACTTTTACAGATGCATTCCCTTAAAGTTAAGCTTTTGTAACCATAGCAATGTTCTTTATGACCCCAATGTGATCTTATTCAAGTGCAAGCACTTTGCAAATTCTTTTTAGTGTTTAAATAAGTTATTAAATGAAATTTGGAGAGGTTTCATAGGCCAAGTCTATCTGAAACAATTGACTTTTCAGTGGTGAAGGAATTACCAAAATTGTTTAAATGAATTTTGGGATTTTTATACACATGCAAAATTGTCGTTAGTATTAATTCGATGTATAAAATGTATTATTTATGCTGTAAGAATAGGAAAAGTGATATTAGAAGTGCTTGAGGTGTGCTGAGGTTCGGGCACCATGACTAGAAGTGAAGGTTTTTCTTCTTACGAATGTCCCTGATGGGGTGCGCTTCGTTAAGAAGGGGTGAGACGAATTGGAAAGACGGTAACCGTATCTAGGAGACACGACAGATGAATTTTGTTGTTGTTGTTTTTGATTTGTTTACTACTGCTCACATTCCCAGCATAGTGACTCGGGGAAACCCGGAAAGAAAACGAAAAAAAAACGAAAAAAAGAAAAGAAAAGGAAACGTTGCGTCAGGGAGATTGGTCTCATCGAATCAGGCCTTTGCCTGACCTACATTGAAGTCTGATGACTTGCCTCCAACGTCAGTGCTTCCAATATTACTTTTACTATTTAAGTTCCCTATACAATTTATTATCAAGTAATTATGGCTTACAACTAATTTATGGCACTAACTTAAGTTTTATAACAACTCTCTAAGAAGCAGCCTTGAATAATTTCTTATGCTTTAAGCTTTGTTCGTTTTTTTATCTGTCTTCGCATTTTCATTTGCCTACAAAACAAAAATATTACTTGGTTATAATTTCTTTTTTATAAAACGTAAAATATTTTGATTATAAAATTCAAAACCATGTTAAAATAGACCTAAGAAACTGAATTAAAAACTTATGTTGCACTCACATGTTACTTTCTCTACTCTTGGACAAATTGCTCCTATAACACGTTTTTCTGTTAGTTCATGTTTGCCGAGACAAGTAATTTGCAGAAAAGTTCTATTGAGCGTAAGTACAATTTTCTTTTTTTTAAATCTACATCGTCCAACGTTGTCATATCGGGCGATGAATGAAATAGGTGAAATGGGTCAAATGAGCCCGAAGTCCATAGGGCTTAGAGTTACCTGGCTTTCATCTTTCAGGATAAGGGAAAACCCCGGAATAAACCTTACCCAGATAACTCACCCCGACCGAAATTCGAACTTGGGATCTCTTGAACGTGAGGCAGACACGCTGCCATTTACGCTGGAGCAGGGTGTAAGTACAATGGTAATAGGGAAATGCGAAGGGTCAAAGCGTTAGTTATATCTTTTAAGAGCTGGTCGCCATGTTTTAACACACAAATAGATGATCTGTGTGCTTCAAAAACTCGTTGTCTAGTACATGTAGTACGAGGGCCGTTTTTTTTTTTTCAACCTCCGATAGGCTATAAATAAAACACAAGTTCATATAAAACAATAATTTTATTACCAAAACAATAGTACACTTATGGTTACTTTTCGACATAATCACCGAAGAGATTGAGACATTTGTCATATCTGTGGACAAGCTTTTCAATTCCCTCTTCAAAGAAAGTTGCCGCCAGTGAATTCAAGTAGTCCTTGACGTTCGTTTGAAGGTCCTCATTGGTTTGAAATCGCTTCCCACCAAGCCACGTCTTCAGTTGAGGAAAAAGGTGAAAGTCACTGGGTGCTAAGTCAGGACTGTATGGCGGATGATTTGCGTCCTTGACCCCCTTCATCATGCACATCATTACGACCATCTTTAAACTTTCGACACCATTCACGAACAACACCATCACTCATGAAGTTTTCGCCATACACACGACTCATCCTCCGATGGATTTCTGCAGCACCATGGCCTTCAGCCTGTAGAAAACGAATTACACTTCGCAATTCGCACTTGGCGGGAGCATCAATAATGGCGCCCATGTTTACGTGGCTGTAGCACAACGCCGACTGACGACTGAATGTCAACAATGGCGGAGTGTGTAGTGCGAGAGCTGCGCAGTCGCCGACGGCGCATACCCACTTTCTGCTGCCAGCGTAGCGTCGGCATGGAGCGATCGGAGGTTGAAAAAAAAAACAGCCCTCGTACATACCAGTATAAAGTTATATACTAGTCTAGTATATAAAAAGCTTTGTCTAGTAATAGCTGTAGTGGTTTAATAATAGCGGTACCAGCATCCGAGGCTATACAGCAAAATCAAAAGGACATTATTGATTGTACAAAAGTTATCCAGAAGAAAGAGTTAATTTTTAGAGTATTTTAAAAGAAATCCAGTTATGCATTTCATTTATCATGGGGCTAGTTCAAAGTGTGCTATTTTAATCAAAATTGTTAGAGCCATTTTTGAGAATATAAAAAGAAATCGAAAAATGTTCCATGTAAAAGGTAGTTTGAAATGGAACTTTTCCAAAAATCTTCAATCCATACTGGAAGACGCTGAACTTAAGTACCAAGTTTACATATTTACTCAATTTCTCTCTCAACGTTTCTGTGCTACAAAATACAATGACAGTACATCCAAATTCCGACAAATAAAAATGGGCCTACCACAAGGTGCAGTACTAAGTATAACCTTATTCAACATCTACATCAATGATCTTCCCGCGGCTGTATCAAACACAGAAATAAAGACAGCTCTTTTTGCAGATGACATGATCATGTGAATATCTTCCCCACAAATAGAGAAATCCAAAACTTCAATGGAAAAGTCTATGATACTATTGGATGAAAATAAATACTGATAAAACAACATTCCAAAAAATTAGCTTCAAAAAGAAAATCCCTAAACTAAATCTGCAGTTCAAGAAAACAAACCTGAAACGAACATATGAAACAAAATATTTATGAACAATTTTTGATTCAAAACTATCTTGGAGACATATCGAAGCAGTAGTAAACAAATCAACAAAAAAAATTAAATTTTGAAAAGATTAGCTGGAGTCAAGTGGGGCAGTAATCGGGAGACACTGAACACCACATACAAAACATTCATCAAGCCATAACTTCTTTATAATGCAGAGGTAATAATTACAGCAAACAGTTCTAACATAAATCACCTAGAAGTATGCCAAAATCAGGCCTTGCGACTAATAACCGGTGCAGCAAAATCAACTCCAATCACGGCAATGCAAGCCTTAACTCAGAACTATCCAATATATCTAACTTTAGAGGAGCAGGCACTAATACAACATGGAAAAAATGTTGCGGTTAAAAACAACAAAATGGGAGAAAAGATTACTACAACCAATCAAGATGAAAACACAAACAAGTTTCCTACACAAAGTTATGGAATTAAAAACAGATCTGAATCTTCCTAATTCTAAAGAAAACATTTTAATCAAAGAAAACCCACTGACTTTTGAACCAATTAATATTCAATTTGATTTAGAACAAATAGTTACAAAATCTGAAATTTCCAAACCTGTACTAAAAGCACTAGCGTTAGAAACTGTGAACAATAGATACCCACCTGAAGAATGCTTACATATCTACACAGATGGATCTAATTTGCACAACTCAGGAGCAGGAATTAAGTGTGCACTGTTCTCATTCTATCAACCAGCAGGATACCACACAACAAATTTTGACGCAGAAGTAACGGCTATTCATATTTCACTCCAGTACCTTCTACAGAATGGATAAATTCAAAAATGCTGTCACACTTTCTGATTCTAAAGCAGCATTATGTGCAATAAGTTCACATAAAATGAGGTCAATCCAATTTAAAGAATGTCACAAAGTGATCCAACAACTTCAAAAACAACAGAAAAGAATTATATTACAGTGGGTACCTGCACATTGTGGAATTGCAGGAAATGAATCAGCTGATTTTCTTGCCAAAAAAGGTGCAAATTTAATTCAGAACAAAAGTAAAAACTTACCATTTACATCCATAAAAATATTAATCAAAACCAAATATGAAAACAAACAAAACCAATCAATATCTAACAAAGCCAAAGATCAAAGTGAAACATTTTAATTAAAAATCCAGAAATTATTCCAGAAATCCCACGTAAAGCTGCAGTAGCAAATTTTAGATTACTTACGGAACATGATTATTTGGCCAAACACTTACACAGAATAGGAATTTATACAAGTCCAAATTGTCCTCTGTGCAACAAAGAAGAGGAAATGACTGAAGAACATCTTTTAACCTGTGAAGCCCTACCTGCCGGACCCACTACACAGAAATATTGGAGGGCAAGAGAGCTAATGGCTTCATTGCCAAAGCCTACCATTTGAAAACAACAACAACAACAACAACAACAATTTACATATTTAACCAAATGCGATAGAATTTACGCTGTTCACATACACAGACACTACTGTTTTCTATAAATGCTCTTTTTATCCAATTGTAGTATTAAAATGGCTGACGGCATAAATTGTGTGAAATTATCCTCTTGCTGGCACCAGTGCCATAAAATGAATGACGCAATTACCATGACAAAACGACAATGACGTCATCACAAAATTTTCTCCATGCCTGTAAAAAAATTTTAAATTTTCACTTTTGAAAGTACAAAAATATTCAGACACAAGATGAAATATCAAAATCGTGAATGCCTAAAAATCTTGGATAGTAAAAAGAAATCAACTTATAACTTACCTATCGTATTAAAAAGTAGTAAACGTTTGCACTGTTACCAGCTCTGAAACGTATGTCAGAATTATAGCTATAGCACGTCTGGGATGTTTAGTTGTTTTTACTTGAAATAACAGTGACTTTGGGATAGGGTTGATATGTCGATTGGGACAACTAGATCGGTTGGATGTGGTGAGATTGACAAACTCCTTCACGTGCAAACGTCTGTTGGGTTTGATATTGCATCTCCACTTTGAGTTGTAAATTTCACGGTATACTAGTAGTATCCGTAGTTAATGGAAGAAATATGTTAATCCAATTCCGATTTAGTGGCTTCATTGTGTATTTGGACTGCCATTGTTACCTCACATGAAGTCCGTGCTGCTTTTGCCATGATGGTATCAATCGCACCAATCACTCACTCACTGACTTAAGATTTTTTCATTATGTATTTGAATACATCGCCAGAGATTCGTCATTTCCGACAGATATGTGTGTATGTGAACCTTGTGAACATCTGCGTACTACCAATAGCCCAGAGTCTTTCCATAAATATTTCCATGAACAATTTTATAGCCTACATTCGAACATGCTCAGTGGTAAATATTCTATTAGTGCAACACGAAACAAAACTTAAAAAGTTAAATTAAAAAGAATTAATTATTAATTTATTACAGTGGCTCTATTACAGAAAGCTAACCGATCGGGATGGCTCCTTTCGGGGGTTTACCCGGGTCGCCAGGCGAATTCTGGGTAGGTTAATTAGAGCCTTCTAATTTCTTGTCCCTGCATTTCATCTCCATTATCATTTCACATTATCTATCATCTGATGATCTATCAGGGTAGAAGTGTCGGCAAGAATCTCGACGTTGCATGGCAGAGTGATATGCTCCTGGTAAATACTTCCTCTTCGGTAGGACGGTCTCCGGTTTCCGAAGCCGCTCTGGTGGCGCCATTTCCTGACCACAGTGGGGTGGAATTATGGGCGAGAGCTATCTACGTCGGACGTAAAACGTCCTATCTGTTTAACCCGGGAGCTCTCAAAGAGGGGTGCCTATGACGCAGTGCAGGCTCTTTCCAGTAGGGCAAGACCTAATTGCAGGATGGAGGTGGATACGCCACTTGCGCGCGTCAACCCATCCGGGAAGACTACCGATTACCTCGACTGATCTAGCACATTGACTACTTAGCTCTGCAGGTCAGCACCCGGAACCTTAAAGGTGCCACTCACCCAATCTGATGGCAAGCAGCACAGACGTCCCCGATCTCCTACGAGTATCGGGAACCACTGCCATACCGAAGCCTACCCAAACGAGCACTTTCCCTACGGAAGGGCACGGATGCTCAACCCAGCGTACTTCTGGTAACTTCAAAAGCACGGCCACAGCGCTCGCACCACAGCATCTGTGAGGGACGGATCCCCACGTAGGTGGAATGCCGGGTATACTGGCCTGCCGGGGAGTTTAAACGCGGCAATTGTCGGGATCCTGCCCTTTGCACTGTCGTAACTCCTTTGGACCACTGCCCTCTTTCTCCTTTAGCCTCATCCTTCCTCCCGGGGGTGCTCCACTTGGGGGAATAGGTGCAGTAGACCAATTTGGACTCCATGCCGAATTCCATCTGTAACGTAGCCCAGTCCAGTCACCAAGCTGAAGTATAAGTACACTATCTTGACGGAATGACGAAAATTCTGCAGGAAATGAAAGGGAAAATGTTGCTGTAAAATACCCAAACGATATATAAAAAGTTGACTAAGGCAGACCCACGCGTTATGCAAGAATTGTCCCAAACGCAATTTCGGTTATTTCGGCCCAAACGCACTACACGGTACTAATGTAGTTTCAGTAGTCAAATTACGGCACTTTTCGTTCCTCCATCCATGTAACTTTTCATATTGATTCTCGTATACACATTTAGATTTTTCTGGAATTAACCATGTTTTCAATACTTTTATCGTTACCTTCCATTTTCCTTTATAAGGGAGAGAGGTGTAATAATGATACACAACGGGGAATGGGACGCACAAAGAAAACTCTGGTGTAGTCGTTCCTGTGCAAGAGATCCGAGATTTGCTGGGAACATTTTTCCATCAGAGATACTCTAAACTCGTTACCTTTAGGTGCTGGAAATGTAGTTTTCTACTCTCAATCAGGGAGCATTTGTTGTAATAGTGTTCTTGCTCCTCGCCTAAGCTAGCAGTGGGAATCCGGTCTCACCCTTGTGCATTACAGGACGCGATATATGCTGGCTGTTTGACAGCAGAACGGCAACATTTCCAGCATCTAACTATAAGGTAAGGAACTACTTACAGGATTCTTCATTTAAAACCTAATGGACATTTCGCCTGTGCGCCATTGGGTGTGTCACAGCCGGCTTTGCTCGTTCATAAACTCCACTCATAAAGCATGTATAACACATTTACTTTATAGGAATGCTCGAAACGTTATCCACCCTCAGCTAAACAAGCGTCATATCGGGAGAATACATTCGGATTCACATGATTAAATTGGGCCTGTAGTGTTTTCGATTACATTTCTAATATTTGCTTTAATTCTTCCAATGTGTGAGGAATTGTCCCGTAAGATTTATCTTGCAGGTTATCACACAAGTGAAAGTCACACACTATTACGAGTAGATCAGGACAACGATAGGGCCATACACCAGCACTAATCACTTTATACTTTAACACTTCCATAATTTTATTCGTGGATATCTCTGCTGTATGGGCAGTAGCACAATCTTGTTGAAACCACCCATGTGATTTCTCTTCTGTTAGTTCATGATAAAATAGGATTCAAATGGCATTTCGATAGCTCTTTGCATTTACGTCTACTCGTAGAATATTGGACCGTCTAGCACCAACAGCACGCTAAACTCCAACTTTCCGATTACAATGAGTAGGGGGCGGATTTTGCCCTATTCGCCTATTTTATTCCTTTGTTCAGAAACGTAGGCTTTTAAGTTATAATCACATTTCCTACAATTAAGAGCCTAATTTCTTAGTTTTATAGTGTCTCTAAATTCCTATTTCACGTGTTTGTGCCTATTCTGCTTATCAGTGCCTAAAACTGCCCTTTTAGCCAATTTCTTCTCCTTGCAATTTGTGACAACAGCTTTTGCATTTGTTGGTTTCAACGTGAAGTTTTTGGAGAAGAGAAATTTCTTACTGCTGCACATTGGACATACAAAAGGGGGTTTAGTCAGGTAGATATCTGCCTTACAGACGTGTCACAATATGCTATTGACGTCATGGAAAAATCTTAGAATTTGCTCAAGGACGAGTAGAACAGACCAGCTAAACTGAATTTCAATGGATTGACAAATGACCACTTTTTATGTGGGGAATGGAAAGCCCATTCTGTAAACAGTGTTTCAAGTGCACACATAGATCAGTGTTTTTACACAAATATGCCAAAAGAGAGAAGCAACAGAAGTGTACTTCTTAAACAGATGGTGATCCATCGTTTAACACAGATGGAAAAGTAATGTTTTGTCAGCGAGTTTAATCATTCATGTTTGTATTAATAATATGTTAGCCTAGTTTCGAAAACCTTGCAAAAATCAACTCCTGAAGCAACATTATACCAAACACAAATTAGTATTTTGAGGAGAGCCGAAAGAAGAGAAACTGAAAGTTTTCAGTTTTCCAAAGTAAAGCACAAATTTGCCTAATGTGAACATTTTCTTCATCACATGATACGACTTTACATTGAGATTTAGCTTAAAACATGTCTGAATCGTTAAACCAGCCCGTCTAATGCATTTTATCTTGATTACAATATTATACACTCCTGGAAATTGAAATAAGAACACCGTGAATTCATTGTCTCAGGAAGAGGAAAATTTATTGACACATTCCTGGGGTCAGATACATCACTTGATCACACTGATAGAACCATAGGCACATAGACACAGACAACAGAGCATGCACAATGTCGGCACTAGTACCGTGTATATCCAACTTTCGCAGCAATGCAGGCCGCTATTCTCCCATGGTGACGATCGTAAAGATGCTGGATGTAGCCCTGTGGAACAGCTTGCCATGCCATTTCCAGCTGGCGCCTCAGTTGGACCAGCGTTCGTGCTGGACGTGCAGACCGCGTGAGACGACGTTTCATCCAGTCCCAAACATGCTCATTGGGGGACAGATCCAGAGATCTTGCTGGCCAGGGTAGTTGACTTACACCTTCTAGAGCACGTTGGGTGGTAGGGGATGCATGCGGACGTGCATTGTCCTGTTGGAACAGCAAGTTCCCTTGCCGGTCTAAGAATGGTAGAACGATGGGTTCGATGACGGTTTGGATGTACCGTGCACTATTCAGTGTCCCCTCGACGATCACCAGAGGTGTACGGCTAGTGTAGGAGATCGCTCCCCACACCATGATGCCGGGTGTTGGCCCTGTGTGCCTCGGTCGTATGCAGTCCTGATTGTGGCGCTCACCAGCACGGCGCAAAATACGCATACGACCATCATTGGCACCAAGGCAGAAGCGACTCTCAACGCTGAAGACGACAGGTCTCCATTCGTCCCTCCATTCACGCCTGTCGCGACACCACTGGAGGCGGCCTGCAGGATGTTGGAGCGTGAGCGGAAGACGGCCTAACGGTGCGCGGGACCATAGCCCAGCTTCATGGAGACGGTTGCGAATGGTTCTCGCCGATTCCCCAGGAGCAACAGTGTCCCTAATTTGCTGGGAAGTGGCGGTGCTGTCCCCTACAGCACTGCGTAGGATCCGACGGTCTTGGCGTGCATCCGTACGTCGCTGCGGTCCGGTTCCAGGTCGACGGGCACGTGCACCTTCTGCTGACCACTGGCGACAACATCGATGTACTGTGGAGACCTCACGCCCCAGGTGTTGAGCAATTCGGCGGTACGTCCACCCGGCCTCCCGCATGCCCACTATACGCCCTCGCTCAAAGTCCGTCAACTGCACATACGGTTCACGTCCACGCTGTCGCGGCATGCTACCAGTGTTAAAGACTGCGATGGAGCTCCGTATGCCACGGCAAACTGGCTGACACTGACGGCGGCGGTGCCCAAACGCTGCACGGCTAGCGCCATTTGACGGCCAACACCGCGGTTCCTGGTGTTTCCACTGTGCCGTGCGTGTGATCATTGCTTGTACAGCCCTCTCGCAGTATCCGAAGCAAGTATGGTGGGTCTGACACACCGGCGTCAATGTGTTCTTATTTCCATTTCCAGGAGTGTATATTTGAAACTTATAGCTTTGCAAACTCAGTGTAGAGGAATTTCACAATTTTGTTAGGAGTATAGGTTTATTTCTTGAGCTAATTGTAATACTTGGGGGAGGGATTATTAATTAAATTATTGATGGTGTCAATTGTTAAAAATCATATCATATCACAATCAGTACCGCTGGTAAGCAAGAATTTACTCCTGTAAGATTTCTTTTACATGCGTGTAAATCTACTGACACGAAGCTCTTGTTTTACCCAATCTTAAAATCACCACTCTGGGACTCTGTTCAGGTTACAACTTAAACTTGTAAGGCCAGCGCTTAATTAGCTAGGCTACTCAGACGCAGATTATATATATGAAAAAATTGTGATTTTCTCCTGCTTACGTTTTTCTATATCTATCTCAAGGAATCATGAAATCGATTGCTTGGAGACTTCCGGTGTTGTTTCCAATATTGATAATGAAAGTTCAGACCACTAAATCTATGTGGTTTGTGTAAAATTGTGCAGAAATGCCTTTATAAAAGTAGGTACGAGAATTCTTTTCACGATGCTGTAATTACTGTAATTCTGTTTGAATGAACGGGAAGCGCTTACTAAAAAGCTGTGCTTTATTATTTGTTCTTAGTTGACAATGGGGCATTTAGGGTTTTTATGACAAAAACTATGATTCTGTAGCTTTAGCTTTCAATTAATTTTTGTTCTGTGCTTTGTATCTTTCTGACACATCGTGACATCATTTTAAGTGACATTAAGATTGCTGTGATGAACTTTTGAATTTCTTATCTTTCCAACAATCGTTTCTATTATGTAAATTGGCCCAAAACTTACAACAATCCCAAAATTTAGTTTTTCTTTCTGTCTTAAAATTAATATAGACATACTTCAATGATATAACTTTTTTTTTCTAGCGGCACTACAAGAAACGTCACATGACTATTTAAACAACCCTACATCTTTATTGTATCTGCTGTTATGTAATTTTAACCTCAGATTTCTTAGAATCCATATTTCCTACATTTACCTAACTTCAAAATGTTCCATCTGCATGAAATTCTAAACATGCCTGTAAGGGTAGCTGCATATTAAGTGTACACACTTACATTTGTTGTGTTTTTGTTATTTGTATTGAAAAGAATTTTCTTACTGAAAACGCTTAGGAAAATAAAAATTGTTAAATAGGTATGATAATTTTTTCCCTTCGCTGATATGATGAAGACAAATATTTCACATAGGTGTAGATCATTAATAGGTTAAAATGCGTGCAGAAACTTATACCCCAAGCACTAATTTTTAAAATTACAATATGTGGAACATTTTGAAAATCGTCTGTAATTTAGACATAAACCATTAATTCCTCAGAAACTATTGTAACTAGAAAGCTGAAACTTGGTATTATTCCATTCTTGATCGATCACAAAAATAAATGGTATAAATTTGAAACAAACCTAACAAAAGCTTCAGAAATTTCAATTTTCACCATTAAACCCGCCACAAAACCCATGTTGTTTTGTTGCCATAGTTAATTACTTCACAACTTTTTGCACATTGTGGTTCTTACTTAGTGAAGTGGAATTATATGTATTCTAATTATACGACAGTATCTGTAATTTTAACTTGCTGTAGAGCCATTTATGAAATTTGGGAAAAATATAGAACTATTTCGCCTAGGGAACCGCAAAATAGTATGTGCTTAGCGAATTTGTTGCAGTATATGTTGCGATGATTGCCATTTTGTTATAGTGCATTTATAGTGAATTCTTAAGAGCCATTTTACTAAAATTGTGTATTTCTAGGAGTTTACTTAGCAAATTTTTGATGCCTATTTAAGTGTCTATTTTACCCATTTTAGTGTCTTTTTGCCTGCCTACTTTACACAGTTTTAGTGCCTATAAATCCGTTCCATAATAATGAGGAATACCTTGAGAGCGATGTGGATTTTCAAGGAGACAGTAACGACTGTTATGAGTGGTGGTCAGAAAAGAACAGAAGCTGTGGATTAATTAAACCGTCATTCACTGATGAAAGAAATTATTCACAATAATGCATTCGTTGGTTTTAAAGCATGAACACGTGTACACTTATACTTTTTCAGTTTTAATAATTTAGTGCTCTATCTGCAGAAGATTCTGAAATTCCCACCTTTTGTGCTAATTTTGGGATGGACTTGGTCGTTGAACGCATTCAAAACATGCGCCTATGCCGTCTGACATTTCCTCTGTTAATACTTACATTTACGCTTTCGCTTTTTGTTTTCCACAGAACCAGTGGTTTCGAATTTCTTCACAGTCTCGTTAGTTGCAAATCTGGAAGGAGACACTTCAGCAGGGAACGTTTGAATATACTTAGTGCGAAAACGCCTTGGTGATTTTCCATTTACAATAACATTTATACACGACAATTCGTTGCTATAGAGTCAGGAGCCTGTTCATGTTGGTGGCCGGTACAATACTGCCGAGTGGAGTGCACACCTCCAGCCCCCACACACCGGGGCTGGTAGTTTTTCTTTTTTGGTGCAATTTATGTCTTCCAACGTTATGTCATATCGGACGATGAATGGAATGGGTGAAATGATGCTCAAATGAGCCCAGGGGCCATAGAGCTTAGAGTTACCCGACATTCGTCTTTCAGGATAAGGGAAAACCCCGGAAAAACCTTATCCAGGTAACTCACCCTGACCTAGTTTCGAACTCGGGACCTCTTGAACGTGAGGCAGACATGCTACCATCTACGCTACCGAGACGGGCCAGTTGTAGTGGGGTATCCAACAAGGTTGCGGTAGAGTCGAAACTGCGTATGTTCCGTTATGTTTTAAATGAAGAACCCTGTATAAGATAAGGATATCAGTGTGCCTCTGACGGCGCAATTTACTCGGAAACTCTCGGTTATCTCGCACATTGAAGAAAGCCCGCGGAACAGGTTAGCGTTTTATACAAAATAAAAATATTTGTAAAAGAATCTTCACTTAACTTAAGAAGTTGATGTTAATACTTCCTTCTTCTTTATAATATCAATTTCAAAAGCATATTGCTTCCATCGTCAGTTACTTCCAAACCCCTTTGTTAAGGAAATCAACAATTGATTTCCTTAAAATCAAAATGATTTCTTTAACAACAGAGTTTGGAAGTAACTGACAATGGAAGCAATATGCTTTTGAAATTGATATTATAAATAAGAAGGAAGTATTAAGATCAACTTCTTAATTTAAGTGAAGATTCTTTTACAAATATTTTTATTTTGTGTAATATTTTTGCTTCATTTTCTGTGTGATCAGGTTAGCGTATGTTTTAAGAGTAGCTCATATTTGTCGATACGTTAATTATGGTTGACCCTTACGAACTTCACAAGCTAATGGAGCTTCAATATTCTTTATCTGTATTTATTTACAGTGATTGTCAGAATTTTTCGGACAGTTACAGCTGTTTTATATTTAATATAAAAAGATTAACATCAAACCTATTTTATTCCATTTTGCTCACTCCAAATTGTAGATATATTTACACATACAGATAACAAAAATAAAGTTTCATTTCATTTCATGATGCACAAAATATAAAACTTATGAATGTAATTATAATGATACAAAATTACCGACCTGTTCAAAAGTATTCGGACACAAAAAAAATAAGTACAAAACAAATAGACAGAATAAAGGATATGTAGGAATGTTAATACTTGGTGATTCTTGCCTTCCTCTGTAGCACTTCAGTCAACCTTCTCGGTATGCTTTCCACCAGTTTGCTAGTGGTAGAACTGAACAATTTGTTCCATTCCTCTTGCAGTCGCCTCTTCACATCAACTTAAGAATTTATGAGAATTTTACGTACGTTCTTTTCCAGTATATCCCATAGATTCTCAATCGGGTTAATGTCGGTACTCTGTGGAGGAGGATTCACAACTTTAGGCAGTTGTACAACAACCATAGTCATATGTTTTGGGTCATTGTCCTGATAAAATTTAAAACAGATTCCCATATTTTCTGCACTTTTCTTCACGTTGTCTTTTAAAATCTGAAGATATTGGCAGTAATCCATGTTTCCATCTATAAAAACTACCTCACCTACTCCTTCAGCCGACATACAGCCCCAAACCGTAACATGTCCCCCTCCATATTTTATTGTCGCCTGCATATTTCTTTCTTCAAATTCTTTATTGGGCTGTCTCCAAACTATTCGTCCTTCTCAGCCAGAAATGTTGAATTTTGAGTCGTCGCAGAAAATTACTGTTTTCCACCAGTTCATATCCTCGCTGAGTGCCCTTAGCAAATCTTTGCCGCTTGATCCTATAAATTTTGTTGGCATAGGGCTTTTTTCTTGCAGTTCGTCCATGATAATGTTCTGTATAACACCCTCGGGATTGTGTATGTGCTGATCCTCTTTCCAAACGCCTTCGCAGCATCAGCAGCAATAACAGTTGCAATAAGACATGGATTATTTTTCACTTTGCTTATTATTGCCCTCCCTTCTCTCCTATTAAGGACCTTCGGGCGACCTGTCTGGCATATTTTCAATCTTATCTTGATATTTATATCGGCAGATAATCTCGTTAACGTTATTTTTCTTCATGTCCAACAAACCTGCTATTTGTCGACATGTTTTTTTCCCTTTTCATGATGGAATATTACTAATTGTCGTTGCCCAGATGTACTGTTATTTCCTCTGCGCCCCATTTCACTCTTGAATGTTTGCCTCAGCTTTGTGCATGATTAATGTACTAATTGGGACTTCCCCGCATAGAACATAACATGCTTTGAGTTGCCAACCAACCCTTGTCCGAAAAATATTGACGAGCAAAGTTTCGTATCTTAACCAAGTAACAAGTGTGCCTTTTAAAAATAATTTACAAGTCACAACTGCATTACTGCGGTACCTATGAAGTGCATAGAATTAAGAGTTTAACAATTTTGAATTGTTTACACACTTTTCCTTTAAAAGCAAGCATGTTACATGTACAGACCACCTTGTCCGAAAAAGTATAACAGTCACTGTATATGTACAGAGGCCGACATAAGTATTCGAACGTAAACATATTTATTACTTATATTGTTTTAAAGCTACGCAGAGTAAGCATACGTAAATAAAACTGGCACAAAATAAACTTGAGTCTTCCATTAATCATACAAACTCATAAATAGCAACTGAAACTAATTTGCACTACAAGGAGAAATAAAACGGTTACTTTACATCTGGACATAAGTATTCGAACAGAGACCAGCTACTATTTAGTTATCATTCCCTTTCTTTGAATTACTGCTGATAATCGTTTGGGCATTGTCTGTATGTGTTGTTTAATGACTGCAAAGTCCATATTTCTCCACTCTTTTTGAAGTTCTTTCAGATGTTCCTTACTTCTGATGTGATGCTTCCTCACATGCTCCTCGTGTTCCTTCTAGATGTTCTCTATGGGCTTTAAGGAGATTGGGACAGTGTCTTCAAAGTGTGAGGAGTGTTGTACACGATCCAAAAGCCTTAGAATTTCAGCAGTATGCTTCGGATTACTGTCCTGCTGGAAGTAGTAATCATGCCCTAGTCCCAGCTTCTCTGCCCTCTTTTTAAGATTGTTTTCACGAATCTTCTTGTATTCAAATTTGTCCATGATCCCATCTATGAACACCAGTTCCCCAAAGGTAGATGAATCTATACAGCCCCATACTATCACACTACTGCCACCATGTTTCACTGTAGCTACCATGTTCTTAGGTTCCCATTCTGTATTTGGCAGTCTCCACACTTTAAGACCTCCGTCACTCTTGTATAAGCAGAATTTTCTCTCTTCCAACCAGAGAACCTTAACCCAGAATTCTGTTGGTTTCACCACATACTGTTTAGCAAATTCTATACCCTTTTTCTTATTCACTTTATTAACATATGGTTTCCTGTTAGGAATGCAGGCATTGTACGCAGTACTATTTAAAACCCATTCAACTGCTCTGGTGTGAACCACAGTGCCAGAATATTGCTCAAGGCATCATCTAATCTCAGATGCAGTGACTCGCGGATTCTGCTTCACCATTTTTATTATTTGCCTTCTGTCTCTGGTGGTGAGTTTAGAAGGGCCGCCATTTCTAGGTTTATTTACAACAGTATTTGTCTGTTTGAAGAGTTGAATTATGAATAAAACTGTAGTTTTGCTTCTGTTAATGGTTTTGGCAATTTCAGAGAGAGATTTGTTTTGTTTGTATATATTTATCACGATATTCCACTCTGCCACCGTTGTCTCCTTACCTTTACGTCCCATATAAACTGTGAGTTCACAATCGGCTGAATAACTTTGAGCACACTGTCTCGAGGCATAGCATAAACACAACTGCTATGTAGTAGGGGCGTGTAGGGTACGTCCAACCACCTTTCTCTCTGTTCGATTGGGTACGTTCGAATACTTATGTCCTTCAATAAGAGGTATCTTAGAATAAATACAGCACAAATCGTGTAATAAACACATTCAACGTGATATTTTAAATATTGTTTCCGAGACACAATAGGTTAATTTTTACATGTTTAACAATTCAACGCTGCCAAATAAATATTACAGTATTTATAGTACGCGCAATGTTACATGGTATATTATTCGAATACTTCTATCGGCCTCTGTACATCCACTTACAATGTAATGCTAAGTACCTAATACTGTCTGTTAAATACATCCATCATTACATTTAATGGTGAATACTATAAGTTCAATAATGTGAAAGCCAGCGATTAAGGGCATCAGCATTGTTTCAAAAAGATTTTTGGTCACCAACAGGGCACATCAAGTATTACCGACAACTTCAGAAGAGAAGGCTCTGGGATCGTTTCATGATTGGTTGCAGCTACAGCTAATTCAAAACCGCTGTTATGACGCCATACTACTAGTGAGTCATGGTGCAATTTTCCTTGATATCCCAGCTCTGCTGCACGCTCTTTGGAGATTAAACATGGCAGAACAATTCTACAAGGTGAGTGATAAGATAAACATACACCCACACCAACCACTCTCGATGAGTTGCACTGTGTTTATTTTTAGTGTTCTGTCACTAGAGAAACAAAGAAAAGAATGTGAATTAAGTCATAAAGAAGCATTGAGAGTTCAGAAATCCAATGATCGAATGCTGAGAATGGTATTACACAGGGGAAAAAATTACTTAAGTACTTAAAGTGTCTGTTCTTTTCATACACTCCATTTCTTCACTTCTTATGATTCCAGTCATTTTACGCACTTCTTCACAAGCTGCTATTTCCCTACTACAAGTATAATGCTTTATTCAATGTACAGATGTCATTTTTGACATTACAGTTCGGATCATCGGATGATGAATGAATTACGTGAAATGACGCTCAAATAGTCCCGCGATTCATGGAGCACCGACATCTAGTTATTGTTTAAGGATATCTGCCCATCTACATAGTTATAACATGTACATGTACAATTAATTTAAAATATTAATACGGTAAATAGGTGTGGTGTATAATAAGCGCCCCCCCTCGGTAGCGTAGATGGTAGCGTGTCTGCCTCACGTTCAAGAGGTCCTGAGTTCGAATCTCGGTTAGGGTGAGTTACCTGGATAAGGTTTATGGGGGTTTTTCCCTTATCCTGAAAGACGAATGTCGGGTAACTCTAAGCTCCACTGACCCCGGACTCATTTGAGCATAATTTCACCGATTTCATTCATCGTCCGATATGACTTAACGCTGGAGGACGTAAATGACAACAAAAAATGTGTAATAGGCCCACGCGTTCGGACCAGGCGGAGAACAAAGCACCTAATGTTTAGGGTGAAAAACATCCTTATCATGGAAATATTCATTTCTTCCACACTAGCCGTGTGTAGGCATGAGTAGTGCCAGACTGAAAAATTCAATGCCATAGCCGCGATTTGAACCACGGATCTCCAGGTGTCGGTCCGGTTGCTCTAAATCACTGAGCTACTATGGCCAACGTGCCGACATGACATTAAATGCCCGCCTCGGTAGCGTGGTGGCAGAATGTCTGCCTCACGTTCAAGAGGTCCCGAGTTCGAATCTCGGTCAGGGTGAGTTACCTAGATAAGGTTTTTCCGGGGTTTTCCCTTATCCTGAAAGACGAATGTCGGGTAACTCTAAGCTCAATGGACCTTCGGCTCGTTTGAACATCATTTCGTCCATTCCATTCATCGTCCAATATGACTTAACGTTGGAGGAGGTAAATTACAACAAACAAATGACATTAAATTCTCCAAATGACTCGTATGTTTCCCTGTGAAGCTAACTTTGAAGTCCGGGACTTAAGTACTTACAGCATAGTAAGTCGCCACAAAAGGTGCCTGTCTCATTGTATATGAGAACCTCTAGTGGTCTACCGGGAAACATACGAATCAGTTGGAGAATTTAATGTCATGCTGGCATGTTGGCCATAGTAGCTCAGTGGTTTACAGCAATCGAACGGAGACCGGGAGATCCGTGTTTCAAATCCCGGCTATGGCACTGAATTTTTCAGTCTGGCTCAACTTATTCAATCCTTAACATGGTTTCTTTAGAGAGAACGTAATTAAGCAATTTTTAATTCCCAATACAGATGGGTGCTGAGAATCATACAGTTAAAGAGCGTCCATAAATTAAAATTCTTCTCCAGTATGGTTTGTTTACTTTAATGTAAACACAGTTTAACCTTTCTTTAGTATAATTTCAAAGAAAGCTAAGTTAGCATGCGTACATTCAAATCGCTATAAGATATGCTTAATGTAAGAGTTACTGAAGTGATGGAAACGACAGAAATTAGCTATCCATTAGAAGTCACCAAGTAACTAGTTACCCATTAGGCCACGAATAAAAGGTACTTAATTACTTAAAAGCAATTACCAAGGTAACGAAGACAGTAGCTGGTTATCCCCCTAATGGTTACTCAGTCTGACATTCATTGAATGTGCATATGATCTCTTATCAGACACTATAGGTTCATTAAAACATAAGGAAATCCATTCGCACTCTCGTCATCGCGCAAGGAAATCGAGTAATCAGAGAAATGGTGCCGGTAGAGGCGCACTAAAATATTTGCTTCACAAACATGATTCATTTGTTATTTGATTAAATACAGTGGATATTGTGCGGTTAGAATCAAAACTGAAAAATGCAATGCTATAGGCGGTATTAAAACCACGGATCTTGCGCTTTACGTGCGACTGTTCTACAGTTGAGGTACTACCACGGCAATGATATAGGCGGGATTTGAACCACGAATCTGCGTCTGTTCTACAGCTGAGGTACCATTGTAACATGCCAGCATGGCATTATATTCTCCAGTTAATTCATTATTTTCCGGCAGAGGAGGAAATCTCAGTTCTAGATCATTAGATATTTGTTATAACACACACGAACTATGTGTTAGTATACTAAAGAAAATAGGAATCAGAACCGAAAAATACAATGCCATAATGGCACACCAATCGCTGACGTTCTTATATATAGAAAATAATATTTGAAAGACCTTCAAAAGCCTGTGAATTACTCACTGGCGAATTGTAAATCATCACCTACGCGTGCAAAAGTTTTCGATGGATGAGGGGTTGGAGAGGCAAGGGGAACAAAATTCTATGATCGTTTAGTTTAGCCTAGTGAAAGAAAAGGTCAAGTTTACCTGCTGATCAACACTGACGTTACCCTCCACCGACTACTGGAGGTACGTGACGATGAATTATCCTGCCTAGCAGTCCACCCAACAGAAACAACAATAAAAATAACAATAATAGTAATAATAGTGTGACTTTGTGGGTTCGTGAAGTTAAAAGTCCAATTGCACAAACTCAAAATGTTCTTTATTTCCACCGAATTACAGTTGGAACACTTGCGGATTACATAGAATTACGTAGCGCACACAATTACAATTCACCAGTTCGTCTGTCACAGGTCCACCCCGCACTCTCAATTACGCACAACTCCTCCGATACACGTACACAGTCTTCCCGTCCGTTCACTAGCACGGCGCTCCTCCGGCTGCTCGCCAAAAGCTCAACTCAACTCGTCCACTGCAGGCCTTATATAGGGAAGATCGCTGTTTCTGGAAGTCTCGCGGTTCAGTAAATATTCCCGACTGTTCCAGACGTAGGGAGGTGGAAAGAGATGGTTAGTGATGTTTTTCCAAACATCCCCCTTGTTAGCGCTACAAGATAAATGGGTAGGCGTGGCCTAAATGCCTCCTGTCGCCTACCCGGCTGCTAGCTGGTCGGGCCTTCCGATAATTAGGTGACAATAGTATAAGTAATAATAGCAATCATCACAATAACAACAACCATCACAACAACCATAATAATATTAATAATAATGATGATAATAATAAAAGTAATAATAATAACGGTGATAATGATGATGATAATCATAAAACCCAGAGGTGATGAAAGAATACATTGCCACTTCCAGCTTGCAACCTGATTTCAGGACTGCTGTCAGAAGAAAAGAACTAGCGAGGAGGAAAAAATGGACTACAGAGATGAATATGGAAGCCATACGAACATTTTTCGTCATTGCAAAGTATAATGATGTGCCGCCACCAAGTTGAAGATACTCAATGTATATGTAGTAACAGACTTGACTGTAACTGGCCAGAACCTGGCATTAGAGATAAAAAATATCTGGAAATTACGAAGTGTAAAAATTATACCAGTAGTTACATCGGTGGAAGCTGTGGTCTCAACATTCTTAGCAGAGAACATTGAAGACATCGGAATTCCAGTAAACATAATCAGTAATATACAACGAGTAACATTACTCCAAACGCCCGTCTCGGAGGCGTAGATGGTAGCGCGTCTGCCTCAAGTTCAAGAGGTCCCGAGTTCAAATCTCGGTTAGGGTGAGTTACCTGGATAAAAAAGAATTTCCGGAGTTTTCCCTTATCCCTTAAGACGAATGTCGGGTAGCTGTAAGCTCCATGGTTCTTGCACTCAACTGAATATCATTTCACTCATTTCATTTATCGTCCGATATGACGACGATGGAGGGTGTAAATTGAAACAAAACTGCTCCAAACATGAGCTGCTGAATAACATGAAATTCTTCTCAGCAGCATCAATGCCAACAAAATTGAAATAGCGATAACGAAATAATAATAATAATAATAATAATAATAATAATAATAATAATAATAATAATAATAATAATAATGATGATGATGATGATGATGATGATGATGATGATGATGATGATGATGATGATGATGATGATGATGATGATGATGATGATGATGATGATGATGATGATGATGATGATGATGATGATGATGATGATGATGATGATGATGATGATGATGATGATGATGATAATGATAATAATAATAATAATAATAATAATAATAATAATAATAATAATAATAATAATAATAATAATAATAATAATAATAATAATAATAAAAGTTGACCAGGATATCTTAGGTCCTGGCATTCTGATCCCAAGGTTGCGAGTTCAGACCTGGTCTAGTTCGATGGTTTCTACGTGAGGCTAAAAGTGAAATGCATCATATCAGTTTTACTGACATTTAAAGAACTCCTTCGTGAAACCTCCAACATACCTGTGACGCTAATGTGATTTTGTATATGAACTGTCTTTATCAAACAAAATAATTATTTTATTTATTTCGTTGGTCGTTAAGTCATTTGGTAACTTGGCGGCTATTTTAATTGTAGTAGTATCTCCATATAATCTGTTATTGAGAACTGTAACAAAGGAAATAATGTTTTTTTCGGAACAAGATAATTTAATTTTAAGTACCACGCAGTTTAATATTATGTTACCTAATTATCGCTAATATATGAAAGGTAGAAGTATTTCGTTCCAGATAAAACTGTAAGTTTGAGTATTGGAAATGCATTTAAGAAGGAGAAAGAGAGATTAAAATGGTTGAGGTATGTGTGCCAGAGAGGAAAAGAGAGAAAATGACGTCAATAAGCAAAGGATCGATAAATATCTAAGTTGATAATGGAGAGTTGTATAAAACCACCTACGTTTCATGTGGCAAAATTGTGTTTATTTTCCATTGAGGCTTAAATACCTGTTCGCCGAACTCGCTGGTCAGGTATAAGGAAAGAAGCGTCCTGGCACAACTAACTGATAAGAAATCTGCCTCCCTCCCATTGGTCAGTCGTGCACATATCGGAATACATTTGCTCGCCCAAGCATTGTATTTTCCGGATCAATTGAGGCGCAGAGAACCATAAGGGTCCACAGCACAGAAGCATAGTTTTGAGAAAAGTTGAAGTTTGTTAAAATAAAAACTTCCGTTATGAAGTACTACCTGCGTGCGCGATGTAAATAATAAATTATGTTGGCAACACCAGATAAAAACTGAACAGCGCAAAATTATACCTTGTGCTTTGGGCTCTTATGAAACTGAATATTAGGAAAAACTGGCGAGACAACTTCTTATGAATATCCCATTAAATCAAAGAAGGCCTAAAGCATAGCTACAGCTGGTTGACCTCAAGATTGGCAAATGTCAGGAGCAAGCATACATGCTAAAATCTCAAAATCAACGATGTTGTGCTTTAGGCCCTTATGGTTCTAAGAGCCTCAATTCGAGCCTCCTTAAGTTTACCCACATGCGGTATGTGTGTTTAAACAATCACTGATCGCTGATTGTCCCATAAGTGAAAAATGAATCTTTATTTTTCTTATCGTACATCACACTCCAATTTTACTCCAAATTCACGCGATCGTATTAAATTTGAATTGAAGAACCTGTTACCCACTTATATTTACACAGAAAGCCACCGAACCATTTTCAGAAATTCTTACTACTCCTACAGCGGGTAATAAATAGAAGTATGCATTCCACCCATAAATTGTACATCAACATTTCAGCAGAAATAATATGTTTCAGGTCGCCCTGAATCTAAAAAATGAAAAAGGTCAGTACGTGAGCCTGTGTGTGTGTGTGTGTGTGTGTGTGTGTGTGTGTGTGTGTGTGTGTGTGTGTGTGTGTGTGTGTGTGTGTGTGTGTGTGTGTGTGTGTGTGTGTGTGTGTGTGGACGGTATAACTCAAGAACGAAATGTCGGTGTAATACAAAACTTGGTTTAAAGTTCAGTATATTCCAAGGATGCAACATGAAGGTCTCCAAGAAAATTTCTCCAACCCAGATTACGCTTAAAATTGAGCATTCTGGAAAAAACTTCTATTTCCCAAAAAACTGCTGTAATTATTTTAATTAAAACATATTAATATATGTTAAAGGTATTCTCATGCTAAAGAAATACACTTCTTTAATTTTATAGGGATGTATCAGAAATGTTCGTCATTCTGTATTACTTTTGTATAATCTGGAAACTGTAAGAGAAAGAAAATGTTATTGTACAAAAAAGATCTCTTTTAGATACAATGTATGTCATGCATTTGGGGGGAGGGTGTGAGTGAAAATAAACCATTTGAGAATATTCGTCACTTGTCTGAATTTTCAGTATTTATAATCTTCACAAAAGAAGTCGCTATTCATATTTTTTTTATCTCTTGCCCATGTTAAGTAAACGGAAACTTTTTTTATTATTATTACACATCGATCAGCAAATATACTTTACAGATGTTTGTTATTGAGACACTTGGTAACAGTACACATAACAATTGAGATAGCCGTGAACGATTCCTCTAGCTAAATATGGCAGGATCACTATAACACAAATTGAGGACTTTAAGTTTGATAGCTATCACTCGTCTGGGTCGTCTTATTTGTTTATTAATAATTTGTTTATTAATAATTTGTTAAATTATTAACACAATTAGATGGTCCGATATATTTAATAGTTTTGGGAAAATATGTTTATTTTAAAAACTAAACATCGCGTAATAAATTTTGAAATACCATCAGTTGATTCTGTTTTTTAGGTTTGTTTCGTTTTCAGATTTTGGTAATACTGAAAAACAAAAGAAAAACATGGTAACCGGAATCCTTGACAACGGAGTTTGTTTGAGGGCTGAAGACAGAAACGATCTGTTTGCGAAATCGATCTCCATTAGAAAGAAGTATTAACACCAATTTCTTAAGATAAGCGAAGCCTTGTGGAAACGTAGAGTCAGACTGAAAAATTCAACGCCATAGCCGGGATTTGAACCACGGATCTTCTGGTTTCCGTCCAGCCGCACTACCATTGTGCTACTATGGCCAACGTGCCGATATGACATTAAATTCTCCAACTGACTCGTATTTTCCCGGTAAACCACTTAGGAGTTCTCATAAACACATGAGACAACTACCTTAATGGCGACTTACTGCATGTAAGTACTTTAAGGCCCGGGCTTTATAGTTAACCACTATTAGGTTAATTAATGGAAATTAATTATTCTTTCACACTGGCCGTGTGTAGGCTAAATTGTGGAAACGTAGAGTCAGACTGAAAAATTCAACGCCATAGCCGGGATTTGAACCACGGATCTTCTGGTTTCCGTCCAGCCGCACTACCATTGTGCTACTATGGCCAACGTGCCGATATGACATTAAATTCTCCAACTGACTCGTATTTTCCCGGTAAACCACTTAGGAGTTCTCATAAACACATGAGACAACTACCTTAATGGCGACTTACTGCATGTAAGTACTTTAAGGCCCGGGCTTTATAGTTAACCACTATTAGGTTAATTAATGGAAATTAATTATTCTTTCACACTGGCCGTGTGTAGGCTAAATTGTGGAAACGTAGAGTTAGACTGAAAAATTCAACGCCATAGCCGGGATTTGAACCACGGATCTTCTGGTTTCCGTCCAGCCGCACTACCATTGTGCTACTATGGCCAACGTGCCGATATGACATTAAATTCTCCAACTGACTCGTATTTTCCCGGTAAACCACTTAGGAGTTCTCATAAACACATGAGACAACTACCTTAATGGCGACTTACTGCATGTAAGTACTTTAAGGCCCGGGCTTTATAGTTAACCACTATTAGGTTAATTAATGGAAATTAATTATTCTTTCACACTGGCCGTGTGTAGGCTAAATTGTGGAAACGTAGAGTCAGACTGAAAAATTCAACGCCATAGCCGGGATTTGAACCACGGATCTTCTGGTTTCCGTCCAGCCGCACTACCATTGTGCTACTATGGCCAACGTGCCGATATGACATTAAATTCTCCAACTGACTCGTATTTTCCCGGTAAACCACTTAGGAGTTCTCATAAACACATGAGACAACTACCTTAATGGCGACTTACTGCATGTAAGTACTTTAAGGCCCGGGCTTTATAGTTAACCACTATTAGGTTAATTAATGGAAATTAATTATTCTTTCACACTGGCCGTGTGTAGGCTAAATTGTGGAAACGTAGAGTCAGACTGAAAAATTCAACGCCATAGCCGGGATTTGAACCACGGATCTTCTGGTTTCCGTCCAGCCGCACTACCATTGTGCTACTATGGCCAACGTGCCGATATGACATTAAATTCTCCAACTGACTCGTATTTTCCCGGTAAACCACTTAGGAGTTCTCATAAACACATGAGACAACTACCTTAATGGCGACTTACTGCATGTAAGTACTTTAAGGCCCGGGCTTTATAGTTAACCACTATTAGGTTAATTAATGGAAATTAATTATTCTTTCACACTGGCCGTGTGTAGGCTAAATTGTGGAAACGTAGAGTCAGACTGAAAAATTCAACGCCATAGCCGGGATTTGAACCACGGATCTTCTGGTTTCCGTCCAGCCGCACTACCATTGTGCTACTATGGCCAACGTGCCGATATGACATTAAATTCTCCAACTGACTCGTATTTTCCCGGTAAACCACTTAGGAGTTCTCATAAACACATGAGACAACTACCTTAATGGCGACTTACTGCATGTAAGTACTTTAAGGCCCGGGCTTTATAGTTAACCACTATTAGGTTAATTAATGGAAATTAATTATTCTTTCACACTGGCCGTGTGTAGGCTAAATTGTGGAAACGTAGAGTCAGACTGAAAAATTCAACGCCATAGCCGGGATTTGAACCACGGATCTTCTGGTTTCCGTCCAGCCGCACTACCATTGTGCTACTATGGCCAACGTGCCGATATGACATTAAATTCTCCAACTGACTCGTATTTTCCCGGTAAACCACTTAGGAGTTCTCATAAACACATGAGACAACTACCTTAATGGCGACTTACTGCATGTAAGTACTTTAAGGCCCGGGCTTTATAGTTAACCACTATTAGGTTAATTAATGGAAATTAATTATTCTTTCACACTGGCCGTGTGTAGGTTAAATTGTGGAAACGTAGAGTCAGACTGAAAAATTCAACGCCATAGCCGGGATTTGAACCACGGATCTTCTGGTTTCCGTCCAGCCGCACTACCATTGTGCTACTATGGCCAACGTGCCGATATGACATTAAATTCTCCAACTGAACCCGTATTTTCCCGGTAAACCACTTAGGAGTTCTCATAAACACATGAGACAACTACCTTAATGGCGACTTACTGCATGTAAGTACTTTAAGGCCCGGGCTTTATAGTTAACCACTATTAGGTTAATTAATGGAAATTAATTATTCTTTCACACTTGCCGTGTGTAGGCTAAATTGTGGAAACGTAGAGTCAGACTGAAAAATTCAACGCCATAGCCGGGATTTGAACCACGGATCTTCTGGTTTCCGTCCAGCCGCACTACCATTGTGCTACTATGGCCAACGTGCCGATATGACATTAAATTCTCCAACTGACTCGTATTTTCCCGGTAAACCACTTAGGAGTTCTCATAAACACATGAGACAACTACCTTAATGGCGACTTACTGCATGTAAGTACTTTAAGGCCCGGGCTTTATAGTTAACCACTATTAGGTTAATTAATGGAAATTAATTATTCTTTCACACTGGCCGTGTGTAGGCCAATACGAGTCAGTTGGAGAATTTAATGTCATATCGGCACGTTGGCCATAGTAGCACAATGGTAGTGCGGCTGGACGGAAACCAGAAGATCCGTGGTTCAAATCCCGGCTATGGCGTTGAATTTTTCAGTCTGACTCTACGTTTCCACAATTTAGCCTACACACGGCCAGTGTGAAAGAATAATTAATTTCCATTAATTAACCTAATAGTGGTTAACTATAAAGCCCGGGCCTTAAAGTACTTACATGCAGTAAGTCGCCATTAAGGTAGTGGTCTCATGTGTTTATGAGAACTCCTAAGTGGTTTACCGGGAAAATACGAGTCAGTTGGAGAATTTAATGTCATATCGGCACGTTGGCCATAGTAGCACAATGGTAGTGCGGCTGGACGGAAACCAGAAGATCCGTGGTTCAAATCCCGGCTATGGCGTTGAATTTTTCAGTCTGACTCTACGTTTCCACAATTTAGCCTACACACGGCCAGTGTGAAAGAATAATTAATTTCCATTAATTAACCTAATAGTGGTTAACTATAAAGCCCGGGCCTTAAAGTACTTACATGCAGTAAGTCGCCATTAAGGTAGTTGTCTCATGTGTTTATGAGAACTCCTAAGTGGTTTACCGGGAAAATACGAGTCAGTTGGAGAATTTAATGTCATATCGGCACGTTGGCCATAGTAGCACAATGGTAGTGCGGCTGGACGGAAACCAGAAGATCCGTGGTTCAAATCCCGGCTATGGCGTTGAATTTTTCAGTCTGACTCTACGTTTCCACAATTTAGCCTACACACGGCCAGTGTGAAAGAATAATTAATTTCCAAGTGAAGCCTTTGTATCAAAGATTTATATCTGTGTAATATTACGTAATCAAGGTAAATATGTTTGTTGCCAGTGCTGCAGTTGGAAAAAATGTTAGGGAGATACTCACCAAACTGAAACAAAGTTTAGGTGGTACTCACCAAAGCATCGCTTCACGAATTTAGACGTTACGCTTACAACGTGTTCATATTTTAGGTGGTACGGCGTACCGGCCCGTACCGGACCAACTACAGCACTGTTTGTTGCAGAAAACTGGAAAAAATATTTTAAAAGTTGAGCAAACCATTGTATTTTATTAAAACTTAATGTTTGTTTTATGTCTCTTTTTTCCACAGGTAGTGAGCGGGTTTTGTGATACCAATGGAGTTTTTAAAAATGACTTGAAGGGGCTCAGGTCATATTCACTAATAAAACTTTATCAAACCATTATGGGAAAAATGAGACAAGGAGGACATCGTGCAGAGGATGATGCCAGGGATTTGTATCAAATGTTACTTCGACATTACGGAGTGTACGTACTTTTAGACTTAGTTTTGTTCTGAGTGTCTCTTATATTGAGCGGTAAGTTGGGTGGCCTTCTCAACAGTCTCTGAAAGGACTTCGTTTGAATGTGTTTGGTTGTTTACGTATCGTGGTAACATAAGTGAGGAACTAATCACAGTATTGGAACGCGAGTTAGATATGGAAAGCTTCCGTACTTGGTAAGAAAGCGGTGTGTTGCATCTCCTCAGTAATATCCACTCCCGAGGACATAGTCATGTACTATTATTAGGCCACCCAACCAACTGCTCCGAACCTGAACCATTCAGTACATTTGTATTTCTTTGCTATTTCAAAAGCTGTCATTTACAAAATACTCAAGAAACGTGGAGGAGATAACTTAATCACTATTTCACATGAAAGCTGCCCGAGCGGAATGACTCAGGCGGTTTCGTCTGTGGCCCTCATTCGGTTACCGTGGTCGACCTACCTGACCCATGCTTTTTCGGAGGTTATCCTGGGTCGCTAGGCGAATGCTGGGTAGGTTAATTACATACCCTGAATTTCCTGTCCTATTTCACCTCAATTATCGTTTCGTTTCTCTTACCTGGTGTTTTCTTCCGCCAGGGTAGAATTGTCGGCGGGAGTCTTGGCGGTGCATGGTGGGATGATATGCTCTGAGTGGACACTTTCTCCTCCGGCGGGACGTACTCCGGTCTCCGAGCGGGGCTAGTGGGCCAATTCAGGAACACGACTGACGGGATGCTGGTTGTGCAAACCTGCCTGAAACCTTCCTTAGTCTGGGGGGAGGGGGTGGCTTCCGGTCTCCGAACCACCCTCGTGACTGTTTCGGGACCACGGTAGATGGGATTAGGATTGTCCTGAACCACCGGGGAGTTTCTATCTACTAAAATGTAGGTCTGTCTCCTCTCACCTCATTCTCCCTCCCAGAGGTGACCCACTTGGTCGAGATGCCGAATCGAATCCCCTCTGAACAGTTCAGTCCAATCCAAAAGCTACATTTAGAAATGTACCAAGAAAAATGTACCAATGGAGATTTTCATTGAAGAGCAACCCCGGAAATGTTTACTACAAAAGGAGGTAACGAAGCAGGATGGGTCAAAGCGGCCGCGTACTGGGTAGGTCCTTACAGCCAAGTGTAAGGAATATGCCGAGGTCTCCTCTGTTACTCTGACCTAATTTTAACAAACTTTTAATCACTTGTGTTACACATGAGTTCTTAGAGAGCCAAGATGAATTTGTTAGAAGTGCTATTTGTCGCAAGATTCATAGCTTCTTTGAAAGAAACGAGCCACCACAATCAGTGCCGTAGTTGTAAAAAATGTTTAGGCGGTAGGTACTCACCAAATTGGAAAAAAAGTTTAAGTGGTACTCACCAAAGGTCATTAAAAATCGCGGTTCGCACCGCCTGACTCTTCATTGCTATACCAAGAAGCTTTGTGGCTAATATAAAAACTTTTGCTATTTCAGTTTAGTACTAAGAACAAACAATAAACATTTTTTTCTTTAATTCTAACTATCGCTTCACGAATTTAGACGGTACGCTTACTACCTGCTCAAATTTAAGGTGATACGGCGTACCGGCCCAACTACAGCACTGATTACAATTACAAAAGTGCTTCAAATAGTAAACAATGATCCCGATTAGCCAAGCTTTACTGAAACGAGCTTCCACACCATTCTTCACGACATAGGTTTTGAATTTGTAAACATAAACAGAAATATACAATTGTTCAGCTCAAGATACATTGTTGTGATGCAGGAATTATCAAAGAAAAATTCGGAAGTGGAAGCTGTTTAAGGAATTCGTCCGTTGTAACATTCCAGTTAGGTACGTTAAGTATTTATTTTCTCAATTGCATGCAGTAGATCTTTCAAATCATTGCCAAAGTGGCTTTACGCAGTTACTTAGCATTGTTATTCCGAAGAAGGACCGGTGCCTTGATTTTTTAATTTATAAATGAGGTGGGGTCATATGAAGAAATCGAATATTTCAGTAACTGATGTAAATTACCATCCACTCACTTTTTAGTGTAAAAAAGGAAATATATATTACACAGTAGACACGCCTTTGCATTTAATCTTCACATAAAAGTGCTACCGCATAAGCTACTCAAACATCGAAAACGGCAACGCAAAACTTTGCATAGAAGTTCGTTCACCGCATAACATGTTCGCCACGTGTTGGATAAACTAGCACGACTATTGCCTCCAATCATCGTCGCCGGCGGAGTAAATCATTTTGTCGCTTTGTTTACATATCACCATAAATTAAGAACGACGCCGTTACAGATACTAGCTCTTGAAACATTTTGACTAGTGCTTAAACCTTACTGTATTCCCCTATATAATTTGTACTCAGAAATATTAATAACACCATTTGTGCAAAAGTCTACCTTCATTAACATGAAATAGAGAGAAGATTAAGGGTTAGCAGGAATTGTTTACACAAGAACGAGTGGAAAAAGTCATATGAATGCATTATATCTTAATGAAACCACGTGTTCTTATTTTTCAGCCTAATGTAGTTAAAAACTTACCATTTTATTTGGTATTTTGCAGGAGCAATTTGTCACTACAAGACTGTAAATCTATGGCGCTTTACACCTACACTGTGAGATGCATGGAACAGTACGTCAACTGGCATGACATGCTGGAGGGACGACGCAAGGGACTAGATGTCTTGTTGCGCCATGTATTTGGGAATAGTAGCATTCACCGAAGAAGTTTGATCAAGAACCTTCTGGCAGCAGGGTAAGAAAAACGTTCAGCTGGGCTGTAACCGCTGTTTGCACAATTGGTGATAACAGTAATAAGGTATAATAAGACTTGAGGCTTTGCTGGCGACGAATATGTTCAAGATATTCTCGGGAAACAAGCCAGGTGAAAAGACGATTAGAAATCGGCGTTTCGGGAGCGTACATCGCTCTCATCATCAGGATATTTATAAGAAATGTTATAAACACTAAATTGAGATAACACAAAAAGTCAACAACGACAAAACACTACCAATTCTCTCATTTCTGAACAAAAGACTGCAGTAAATTAAATACCAGGACAGGAGATGGCATGAGTACTATAAGCGCAAGATTTCTTGAGCGCTGGATTTACGGTATTGTGCGGGCAGAGGGAAATAAAAGAGAGGTAACACGCTTTTGTTTCTGCAGTGTAGTCAACCTAGAAAAACATAATTCAGCCAAATTGCGGTAAGATAAGCAAAGGTATGCGACGAAGGTATGAGATGTGGCAACAAACAATTGAACTCCATCCGATATGCAGTATGCTTATATATTTAGTGTTATAAAACACATAAAAGTATTAAACAAATATTATGACAGCTATAAACACTCACTCTCTTTGTGATTCTTCGATTTCTAAGTCTACTGCGTCACTTTCATCCCTTGTATCCTCTAATGTGTTAATAATTTCATTAATTGCATTTTCTATTACACCATCGTTTCTCCAATATTGCATTTCCAGCTCTTGGAACTTCTTAGCGTACCCTTCCCGATCCGTCGCTTCTATAGCAAGTTTCCGCAGATTTATGGCTCTCGTTAACATTGCGGACTTTGTAAACATTCTTTACTTTTGCCCACGCCAGCTCAGTTGCATTCAGATCACAGTTATGCGGAGGTAGATGAAAATAGTGTCTCCCCTTTCGAGAGCCATAACACTGACAACATAGTCTTGCTTTCAGATTTGTTGTAAACTGGTTGGCTAATAATTAACCTCAAAATTGCTCAAAATGAAATGGCGTACGTGTGAAAGCTTAGCATATTAGCCACTAAATGTCACAGTGTGTAGCGCATTTCCTGTTTCAAAGTTGTCATCTGTGTTTACTGAAATAGGCGAACCCTACGGAATGAGGACTTGCGACCCGAACGCTCAAGAAATCTTGCGCATATAGTATGAAAAACTAAATAGGTCATAAAAACGTAACTACTTAATTTGATGATCAAGCTATGTAGATCTGTGCTTCTTACGGCAAATGTATGCCCCAGTGTAACGTTGCTGTTTCTTGAAACAAGAATGCCCAAGAATGGAAGAGTTCCATCCTTCTCCACTTCCATGGTAAACTGTATTTGAGGTCGAAGGTTATTGAGATGCGCCAGAAAACTAGGCAAAGTATCTGATCCATGTGGCCAGATTAATTCATGTTCAAGTTAGTGTCTATAACATTTATTATAAACATTCTGATGATGAGAGTGATGTACGCTCCCGAAAAATCTATTTCTAATCGTCTTTTCACCTGGCTTGTTTCCCGAGAATATCTTGAATATATGTATAGTAATAAGGTATACTCTTATGAGATGGGTGTTAACCACATTTAATAGCATAGAGTTCAAACTACCCAGGTTTGGTTTAATTTCATTTGGCAAAGAAAGCAAGTCAAACGGCACAACCAAAATTGCTAGGGGCACTATTTATATTTTGAGCCCTGGCAACCTTCAGTGTTGTAGGTGCCATCTGATGTCTCCAATGGAACGTTTGACATTGTTGACCGTATCTTGAACAACATAATCTTTATCACCCTGCCAAGCCGGATAGAAAAGAAGATACCTTAGCTGTATTTGTTGATCTGAAATCTGCATATGATACTGTATGGAGATGTAATCTTATCAAGAAACTACAACAGATGGGAATTAAAGATAATATGCTTCACTGGATATCAGAATTTTTCTCAGAAAGATATTGCGCAACTTCTTATGGTTCATCATTATCAAGATTCAAAAAAATCCATCTAGGTTTACCTCAAGGAGCAGTACTTGGCACTACTCTATTCAATATCTATATAAATGATCTGCCCAAACAACTTCAACAAACAGGCATCAACACTGCAATGTATGCAGATGACTTAGTAATTTAGAAATCAGGCAAACTTGAAATTCTAAAGACAAACATTCAAAATTCTTTGAATACCCTTAAACAATGGTGTCCTAAAAACCTCATGGAAATAAAGCAGATATGTTGGCCAAGAAGAGTTCCAAAATATATCAAACAACGAAACAAAATATCCCCTATGAAACAGTTAAAAGATTAATCAAAAACATCTTCAAAAAACTATATAACAACTATCTAGTTTCCTCTGAAAAGCATAATTGGAAAGATCTCCAAAACAAACTAAAGACAATTCCATATCTACCTCGAAAATCTTCAGTAGCAATGTTCAGATTAATCACAGGCCACGATTGTTTGAATGGACATTTATTCAAGGTTGGATTAACAACTTCTCCACAGTGCTGTTTATGTGGTAAAGACGATTTAATGAACATCGATCATCTAACTGTATGTGAAACTCTCCAAAATCAAGAAGATCTAGTCTCCAAATATTGGGAAGCAAGAAGAAAAATGATTTTATTATCAAATTCTGAGCATTAAATACACACACACACACACACACACACACACACACACACACACACACACACACACACACACACACAAACACACACACATTGTTGACCGTAGTCTACTTCAGACATTTTGTTAATAGAGTGTCATTTGTTTTGTTTACATTAACTTGAAAATTTTTTCTCAACAAAAAACGTGCAATGATTTATAACGACCTTCAACGTGGATTATCAAGAAATGCGTACATCGATCAACTAACTTATGCCTCTGGCGATAAAGCTCCATTCTTTGCCACTGTAAAACGCTGGTATAACACATTTAATTGTGGCCGCCGCTCCCTCAATGATGAAGTACGTGAGAGTCGTCCATAACAGTTGTGCCAGAAAGCAGTGATGCTGTGCAAAAACTAATAATGCGAGATCGTCGTCATGCGACATATTGTGGGATTGAGGCAACCCTAGGAATTAGTTCTGTCAGCATATATAAAATAGTGCATGATTATTTAACCGTGGAAAAGGTTTGCTCTCGTTGGATCCTACAAAATTTGACGCAATCTCAAAAATATGCTCGTGTCGATTGGTATACAAAAATGCTCAAGAAATACGAAGGCGGTGCCCCAAAAGACGTGTGTAAAATTGTAACAGGTGACGAATAATGGAACTATGCGTATGAGCCACAACGTAAACAGCATGCGACTGTATGAGTGTTTCAAGATGAAACAAATCCAACAAAATTTGTTCGCACTCGAAGCATTTCAAAGCAAATGGTCGCATGCTTTTTCAGCAAAACTGCCATGTGGCAACAGTTCCTTTAGAGGAATGTAAAACTATCAATGCCGAATGGTACATAACCATTTGTTTGCCGCAAGTCTTCGGTGAAGCAAGGAAAACCAACAAGAACTGTAGGATTGTTTTTCATCAAGAATGTGAGCGCACACATATCTCGTCCAACTACAGAGTATTTGAAGGCTCAAAAAATCGAATTGATGGTCATCCGCCATAGAGTCCTGACTTGGGCCCAATGACTTCTTTTTGTTCCCGAACATCAAGAATAATTTGCGCGGACAACGATTTTCATTGGCAGAAGAAGCCGTAGATGCCTTCAAAAATCTTGTTTTGGCAAGATCACTGATACAAATGCTTTGACAAATGGTTCAAACAGATGCAAAAGTGTATTGATCATAAAGGAGAATACTTTTAAAACAATAAAGCATTTTTTAGTCAGAAATTACTTTAATTTAATTATTAGGCTCAAAATATATGTAGTGCCCTTCGCATTAATGCCTCCCATAAAAGCTATATAGGAACTTTTAGTTAATTAATGGAAATTTATCATTTCTTCATACTAGCCGTGTATAGGCTAAGGTTTTTCATAGAGCCAACATGAAAAATTCAATGCCATGGCCGGGATTTGAACCACGGTCTGGTTTCCGTCCAGTCGCTCTAACCCATTGAGCTACCATGGTACTCAATAGTACCATGTGTCTGTGTATATATAAAGTGAAAAAAAGATCATATTAAACATCATAGTTGTATAAAGGGTGTGAAAGACTTTAGAAAAAGTCGCCACGTCACATATTAAAAAGGAGGGCCAAAATTCATATTGTGCTAATTTGCATTATCAGCTTTTTCTTGCTGTATATAGAGCCCAAGTACTTGCGATAGTAAGTCCCACAAACAGTGTATCTCGAATGCGAGAGCCCCTAGTGGTCTATCGGGGAAATATACGAGTCAAATGGAGAATTTAATGGCAGGACGGCACGTTGACCATGGTAGCTCAATGCGTTAGAGCGACTGGACGGAAACCAGGAGATCCGTGGTTCAAATCCTGGCCATGGCATTGAATTTTTCATCTATCAAAAACCTTAGCCTATACACGGCTAGTGTGAAGAAATGATTTATTTCCATCAATTAACTAAAATAATAAGAGTTAAATGATGAAGCCTGGGACTCAAATACTTACGATAATAAGTCGCCACAAATGGTGTATCTCGAATGCGAGAGCCCTTAGTGGTCTACCGGGGAAATATACGAGTCAAATGGAGAATTTAATGTCAGGACGGCGCGTTGACTATAGTAGCTCAATGAGTTACAGCGACTGGACGGAAACCGGGAGATCCGTGGTTCAAATCCCGGCCATGACATTGAATTTTTCATGTTGACTCTATCTACTATATAGCAACTTTCTGGATCGAGCCCTGAGATTAATTAGCATAAGCGTTCAATGTGCAGTGTCTTTACAATATATGGTAAATCGTTTCATGGGTTCTCTCCACTGCGTGAGAGAATCGAGAATTTCCAAATAATTTGTGACGTCAGAGGCACAAAAATACTTAAAAGTATGAATACCCCTACTGGAAGTGTTGATTTTTCTTTCTTAAACAGCATATCTCGAAAAAAATGTTTTCACTCATTCACCTAAGCTCAGCAGCAGGAATCCTTGTTCTAACCCTCGTACATAAGAGAAAATTAGTGATATCATACATTTCGACTGAGAGCAATGGATTTTTACCCCCGTAGGAAGTGGATTTTTATGTCCGAAAAATTATTAGCCCGATTTCCTTCGGAAGGGGAATAAAGCTGGTGGCTCGTGTTGTAGATTTTCGGTTCAAGAACCTCAAGTGTGATAAAAGGTCTTTCAGCAAAATGAAGCGCCCCTTCACCCAAAGTAGAATGGGACCCTCAGAACCACAGCAGGTTAACAGCATCCATAAATAACTGAATTTCAGTTTCTTCTCAAACTGTGTATTCTTACAAAAGCTTATTGCTAAGTCTCAGAAGTTAGGACTTAAGGTGCCTAAGCTGTGGGTATGCCAATGACAAAAACACCTACTAACAGAAGTATGTGAATAGCGCTGTTAATGTTGTTATATGTTATACCAGCAATCCCCGTTGAAGCAGGATACACCGCTCCCAAAGTTCTTATGCACGTGTAAGTGCGAGTGGAATTGATTAATGCTGTATTTGCCAGGGACGGCCGGTGAGGTATTGTATTGATGGTGCCATACATAAATAAGGGTTGTTAAAATATAAATATGTGCACCAATTACGAACGGTTTAGGTAATCTTATCAATAATCCATCCTATTTTATAATATACTGTGCCATACAGAACGTACAGGGAAACGGAAATAGATATTTATTACATCCGTACTCTTGTTAGGCACAGGTGTAACGGGTACAGTAACAGTTTGATAATACAGTTCTTGGAGAATGTGATACGAAGCGTTCGTGTACGATTTCGGGACAGAGAGACAGTTATTGTTATTGCTTTAGCCATAATTTTTCTCGCACTGAAATCAAACGAAACAACAAACTCGAGAAATCTTTGTCTCACACTCACAAACACATACGAGCGGGCGCGCGCGCGCGCACACACACACACACACACACACACACACACACACACACACAAACACACACACTCACACACAAGACGCAATTTTTCACTGCAAAATGAGTAATCTGAATTTTTAAAAATGGGTTTAATGAAATTACTAACTTTTAACAATTCAAAGCATTATACTCACCGAAAGCAGCAACTCCATGACTTTATGATGACAGCTTCAAATGAATTAGTAGGAACGGTATTGAAATCCTTTGAATTGAAACTGTCAATTTTGCACAGGAATAGCTTTTCACAGGATAGCGTTCCTAAGGCACTCAATCGCTCTTCTTTCATTGTTTCGTAGAAAATTTTTAATCCTCTTGAGCATTGAAAAGCACCGCTCAGCTTCTGATGTCGAGATAGGCATAGTGATTAACAGCTTCAAAGCTTTAACACTCTCTTCAAAAGTAGCACAGAGTTCATCCTCTAGAATCAGCGAAAGAAACGGAACCGCACCGGAAACTGCTCTCAACTCAGGCCTAGCATAGAACACTTGAAGCTCTCCCTTCAACTTTCTTTTCTCCAGAAATGTATATGTGTCCGTAATTTCAAGATATTTCTCTGGAAAATGTGTTACATAATTGTCAAACTGGCTTATATCAAATAAGTTGGCTGCAATGAGGTGTCCAGTGAACTGAAAACGTGATTTTATTTCAGAAAGGAGGGTATCACACACCTCCAAAGCATCTTGCTTTTTGTTATTGTCACCAACCCTTGCTCTCTTGTAAGGTATTGTTTCGTCATTTTCAAAACTAACCTGACTGATGATGGAGTCAATGTCATCTCTAATGTTTTGCATTATTGTTTCAAAGTTCTGAATGTCTTGTTTTACCTTGGTTGGTTCAGTTGTCTTCTTTTGAAATTGATTAAAAAGTATGTCCACATGAGGCATTATCTTATAGAAAAACGATAGCCAGAAAATGAAGTCTCTATCTTGCAGTCTTTGTATGTTACCAGCTTTTTCAATAGTAGAGGGTAATTTTATGTTCTCACTCGTTTCAATTGTTTCCATGACAGTAATAAGCTCCTTCCTGTTTTCATAAATATCCTTTACTACTCGTGAATGGTAATTCCATCTTGTGAGAGACACACGGGGTAAGCTTTTCTGAATTATGCTATGCAACACTTTCGATCTTTGAGGCGAATTTGAAAAGAAAGAAGAAATGCCTGAAAGATGTGCGAAGAAGATGCGGGCTTTGCGATTAATTGAGGCTGCAGTAGACATTATAAGGTTGAACTGGTGCGCATAGCAATGAATGTAGTGCGATTTGGGTATTTGTCTTTTATTAATGCACCATCGTAACTCTGGGCTATTAGTTTTGCTCGGTCATCTCCAATTAAGGTTCGATTTCTTTCGGAATAGACTCCCAGATATACTGAGCATTCTGACCTTCTGGATTAACAAAATTCCAAAATCTTTCAACGGGGGTTCCATAAACAGTGTATCGCAAAACAATAACCAACTGAAATTCGCAAGACACATCAGTGGTTTCATCAGCGATTATTGCAACATAATCCGCACGCTTTATTTCTTTGCGAACTTCCTCGTGATACACTTCCAACATGCATTGCAGGAGTTCGTTTTGAACAGTCTTAGGAATGCCTTTGAATATTGATGAATGGCTGAGATGTACTTGAAGTTCTTTATCCAACTCCGCACTGAACTGAATGAGCTCACGAGAAAGCCCTTATTTTGAGAGGCGTGATTCGTCGTGTCCCCTAAGAGCCAGCTCCAAAGCACCACAGAACCGAATACAGTTTATAATTACGTTCAATATATACCTGTTCTTGTCTACTTGTTTGTCATAGCTGTTGACTGTTTGCCTACACTGCGAATCTAATTTGTCCTGAATGTTGGTTTTGCCTAGAAATGAAAGACTCAGAACATTGTCCATGTGTCGCTTCGATGTTTCATGCACTTTCATTTTAGACCATAAATGCCGAATATCAGTTATTCCAGTGTTACACCAATGGACATCTCCCCCAAATAACACACAAGGAAAACAAAAAACTGCATGGTTTTCATCACAGCCGCAAATCCATTTGTTCTTTTGATAAATATCAGGATTAAACTTACGGCATCGATTTTTTGTTTGCTGCTGCAGATTCAGATTCGGGAGTGGCCTACCCATTGTTTTTATCTGAATTTTTTCACTTAGAGTCCTGTTACTAAATGGAGTTTTCAGTAATTCACTCACCTTGTTCATGTTCGTAACTTTACTGTGAATTTTAACTTACAGAAAAAACACTGAACACTTTTAAAAATCCGTGCTCACGATGAACTATAGCATTACAGGAGCACATAATGAACTACTCTACCATTGTTTTGAAAACATGTGTCCAACACATGCTGCACACGCGGGTTTTATGTTGTACCAACAAAACTGCTGCTGTGAAATATGCACATGTTGAAATACTGTATCTTAATTTTAAAATCTAATACTATATTCACATTGAAACCCAATTAATTTTATTTATAAGGATGTCTATGTGTTGTGTTTCTACAACTCATTTCATTAAGCATTAATTTGCGTTTTGAAGTTCCTCAGCATTAACTTGCATAAGGATGGTGACACTGCATTAAAGGAAGGTATAGCGCGAAATGTATTCTTACCATTGTCTTTCGCTAGGTGGCAGGATCGTGGTTCTCTGAAGTCCCGTGCTTTACTGCACTCTAACGGTCAAAGCGTAAGTTATGCGCCAGAGCAATCCCGGCACTACCTTCTCTGACCTTCTCCCATAAGAAGCCGTGTATAAGCAGACATCCTAGCCCCTAGCCCTTAACACATGGGCTTATGAGCGTAGACGGTGCCGTTCTGGAATCGGCACCAAGCTACGGAAAACAACCAAGAGAGAGCGCTTGCGTTTAACGCGCCTATTCAAACGAGGGAGCAACTACTCGTAAACAATTCCTTTTGCGCAATTCTTATACACTTCTCTTTCTTTCGCTTTCATACAGATGGTGCCATGGCACAGCAGCACTACCTCAGAAGCCGCCGCTGATCAAATAGCAAGATTTCAGAATTTATGTTCCTAAGTATTCCTCAACCATATACGTGACAGTACCCACACGCCTATTAAAAGTTATTCTTCTGTCCATGATACGTTAATTATGATCATAACACTTATGAATAGAAATAGTCTCAATGTGGTTTTGAATGCATGGAATGGGGAATGAAATACAACTGTTTACACATGTCAGTTTTGTTACCTATGTGGGAATAAATAAGAATCATTTTAAATTATGCTGTTCAAACACATGCATACATGGATGTTTATCTGATAATTTTTTTGAGTGGAATTAAGGATCTCAAAACACATTTTCGGGACCATTTCGACATCGAACATTTGGATAGAATACAATACTTTCTCTACTTATTGCCGTCGCGTTGCAGTAACGTTTGCAACTTGCATGTGGGAGGTCATGGGTTCGATCTCGGACGACCGCGCACTCTAATTGGATTTTTCGTAGATTTTCCCTTGTCTTTTGGGCGAATGCTTACTTTCATACCACAACCTACTTTCCATCATTTCCCTGAATTCCATTTCCTTGCCATTCTTCGGGTGTGCTTCAGGCTCGTGGTGTATGGCAATATGGACAGATGGCGTGGAAGCTTGCGAATTGTAAATGTTATTCTCGGTGTTGTGTTGCATTGTGTGGTTGTGGTACTCACTGGGAGCACGATGACACTTGTTGACACCAGACCCGGAGTATTGGTGTCTGGCGTCAGGATGAAGAATCAGCATTTATTACGGACTTCCGCGCGTCTATACGGCCTGTTGCCTGCGATCCTGCAGCTCCTTCATTTCATCCTTTCATCCCGGGGATATTAGCTGCAGTAAATCTGTAAGAAGGTTGCATGTGCGAGATATCCCTTTCTGTTTACACTTTACCTTTTTACGTACAGTAGAGAAAGAAAATATTCTGGATATATCCTCCAATCGAGCTGCTGACAATTATAATACATTCAATCCATTTACAGCTTAATAAAGTAGTTTAACATTTTACTATCCGTGGTGAATTGGAACCTGCTCTCTTACATGACAAATGTAAATACAGAGCAAACTGTTTGAATTGGGAGTACTGTCCATCCAACATAAGAAGGCAAGGCAGAGCAATGTGTAACTATTCACTTTTGCTGTCCGCATGATGTGTTTGCTCGTCTTCCGATTATGATAAGGATGCTACGATTATTTCATGTAAACAGTGTTGTCACATAACTCATCTATGCATAATAACTATCACTGCAGTTACTGAAAGGACTTAAATACACAGTGCTGTCACATAACTCATCCATGCAAATACTTATCACTGCAGTTACTTAAACGAGCATTATATGTGACATCATTGCTGACTCACATGCAGTCTCATACACTCATTTCGTAGTAAACAGATCCACTACCATAGCAGATAAACAGTTCAAACGCCTCTCTTCAGGCCCCGCTCGCCTTCTTGTGGGGGGTAGACAGTGCAATAACATGGTTTCAACCATCATCCTAGATTTCGTTATGGTTGTATCCCACTTCTAATGGGTAAAACTTTTGTTACTTTCTTCAGGTATGACATAAAATCGTTAGAAAAAGACTTCCATGAAAGTTCTACTACAACATTCCTTGACAATCTACGAAGCCGAATAAATCAAATGAAGCAGCATTATGAGAGCTACATTACAGATACCCAATGCGTAGAGACTGAAGAAATCGTTCGTTGTGTGCATGATTACTTTGCATACAAAACAGGCAAAAACCCTCGTCTACCATCGATGAAGAAGAAGAGAAAATGAAGTATGTGTATAATTATTTTCAACACAAATGTAATCATGAAGTGCTGCAGATTTTATTTCTGTTTTGCATTTATTGTCTCTCAATGCATTGACGAATGTTGCACTTGCTTATGTACTGAAGTGCTAAGTAAAATTAGTGTCAAAAGTGTTTTTTAATAATTTGAATGTATAAACTCAATAAAGAAAAATCTGTTTTAATGTGTTGCATCATTTTAATATTGACAAATAATAAAAATTTAATCAATAATTCCATATATAAAAATATGTTTAAAGCTGGAGGAATTCTGGGTGGTTTTTCTTTATAGTAAGGCAATTATTTAATATGCAATCATCAGGTTACCTATCTGTCATCACGTTACTTCAAATGTGGAAAAGGAGAACATATACATAATGAGATTTAACTCCATGCTACTTGAATGCCAGATAAACACGCTACACCTATACCGGGAAGGCGGAAATGTGTAGCCTTTAACGCCCGCTTTTACTACATACGGCACCGCAGGCAATAACACTGATGATACATGAGATGAAGATGGAGCACCGGTGGAATGAGATGGCGTTGAGAAAGAAGAGTGAAGTTGTCCAGTGCAGATTAAAACTTTCCTTTAAAATGTAATACAACAAAATAATGATGTTTTATGTTTGCGCATCACGTAGAAAGAGCGTTTACGTATTTACGTATGTGTTTATTTTGTTCTGTCAAATAACATTGCCACAAATAAAACAATTTATAGGAAAGTTTTTGGTGTTCCTTCATGTTCTAACTTCCCAGATCTTATCAGAACACCTTTAGACATTTGCTGAAATGTAATTGTAGAAAATATTTTCGTTAATGCTGCACAGATGGTCATAGAAGTAACTTGTAACATAGTTTTATGTCAACTATGCATTCGTCGACTTGTGCGACTAGTGAAAAAATTAAAATTAAATTTTAAAACGGAAAGCCAGATAAAATATAAATATTCTATTTGAAGTACATATTGTTTGTTCTCTTATTCCTTTTGAATGTAAACTTAATTAAACATTTCCAATGGATCATGGACGGTAGATGAGCAATTTCTCCTTTTTAGCCTGAATTTTGTTATTCTTTATAGAATACAATAGGTAGAATCACAAAAAGCTAAAAGTACCAACAATTGGCAGACAATCCAGTTCAATGATATCACGTTTTAGATTCTCCGTTGATTATTATTTCTGAAACTTTTGCATGATTAGTTTTATTTGGACTGCTCAACACACCTCTTACAAATAAATTAATAACATGCAATAAAAATTATTGTGGGTGTTCTTTATTTCTTGAATTTATCTTCGACCTGTTCTATAAAATATTAATTGCACTCAAATTAACACTTTTTTACAGAATAAACTTTTAAAATGACGCAAATGAACTTTCGTCATTTCCTTAAAGAACTATGTCAAAAATAATATTTTGGAATTCAAAAGAAATCTTTCTCTCAAAAAAGAAAATTAGACTATGTGAACCGCAACGGCGAGTTTAGAAGCACCCCAAAATAAAAGTTAATGAAGCGTACCTTCTTAAAGAACGCGAGGCCATAAGGTGAGCGATTACAACGATTTTCGCATCCTTCAAAATGATTTCTTAAAAAGAAGGTAAGCTGTAAAGTCGTGTGGATGCTATAACGTTTTTAACTTTTAAAACTTGTCAAAAGTAAGCTTTTGCCCAGAAAATACCACTTCAAAACATTACTGTGTTATTTATTATACTTCAGCCATGATTTAAAACTACTGTGTAGGTCTCTTGGTGTTAGAGTAACTGACATTAACTTAATGTCTGCATATTTACACAACTTTAAGTTAAATCAAACACCAGAACCACATGTTTTTCAATGTTTCATAAGTTAACCAATAGTGATCTTGTATTGCGGTTATGACTCCTTACCATTTTACTTACGTTGCTCACACTGCTTCGACATAATCGGCCACGGACCAAACAATTGGTAGTCAAGTGCCCTCAGTGCCCTCACACACGCACACCCGCACACTGAGGTGTCGAAGTGTCATCCTTTTCCGAGGAGCAGCCTTCGACCTTTTGCCATTCCGGGAGACGCCCTCAATTGCCATTGATTGGCATTTTTCTCGAATGCAAAATTCATACTGAATGGGAAAAACTGCGGTAGCTGCTGCTATTTTGTTAGCACTTCTTGTGACATTTAAAACTTATTCGAAGGAATGACCATATATAGCTGTTATGCTTGTTTATGAATTCACGACTTACATGATTCTGATGAACACAAATGAAAGCAAAACTTCAATTATTTTATCTACAGCTTCCGCAAAAAGCACAACAATCGTGATTTTTTTACAGTAGATATGAATAAATTTTGGACAATTTTAGGACGCAAACAGTTGCAAACAGGTTAAATTTATCGAAGATTTAATCATAACAAAGTGCCCCTTCGTAAGGCTTTAGCAATATCTTTATTGTGTTTACAATGTATAATGTTAGCCCATGGAAAATAGACAATGCGGCCCTGTGATGCGGTAGCTCTATAGTGAGGCCACAGAGCATACTGTAAAATCGAATCTCTCTTGAAGCTGAACATAAATACTCTATTGGTAACTAATATTTGCTACAAATTATATCACATAATGTTAAGATAACTGAACTTTTATATTTTAGATAACGTACTAATTAAATTAATACACTTTTTAAAAATAAAGAATGTCACCACAGAGCATGTAATTCTATTCTCTCTGATAAATAGTATAGAAAATATACGACTTTCAACAAAGGAGAAACAAACTGCAACATTTTGGAAGCCCAGAAAAATCAACACATACCTTCCATTTGGCACATTGATTATACTGGCAATTTAGAATATTAGCCATTAAACAGGTAAACAAATTTTAATTTTTTTTTTACATTGTGAATAACTAAATTAAGGTACTCACGTTCCATTACAATAAACGTGTAAAACACCTAGTATTACCTGTTTAGAATATATTTTTGGTTCATTTCTGTGAATTATATTATTGGACAGTATGTATGGATCAAGCACTTGAGTGATGCGAATGTTTACCGGTTCATTAATATGTTTGGAATTATTTCAGTAGATACATTTTTCTTGGACAAAGGAACTTAACAGTGTGAGACCTCTTAATTCAATGGACTAAAAACAAGATTGTAAAAATACACAAAACGTTTGTTGGTTTGTCTACTTACTTTCGACTACCGCGACTGATTCGTAGTTTTATCGTAGTTCCCTGGGTTAGTAGGCAACACAACCTTCCTGTCCTTAGTTTTATGTCTGCTGCATCATTTCCTTCATTGTCATGTGTTTGGAATTATAGGATCAGGTAACGAATGGTGTTTGTTGGGTTGCACCTGGGCGTTGGACGTGTGCTTTGTCTAGAATTTCCCTGGTGTCGGAGTGGTCTTCTCACTCAGCTTTAGGCTCTGAGTGGGTTTCTCAGATGAGAGGGCTACTGCCGGAGGTTGGGGCTTGTGGATGCGTTCGAACTGAAGTCGTAGGGATTCCGTTCATGCCTGCTTCCGTGATCATCCAAAACTGGTCGTCCTACGGGGTCCCCCCCCCCACCCAGGACTCCCTCACAGGGATCAAGGAAGAAGCATAAAGGGCCGGGAATCTTCGTACAGTGTTCTCGGGCTGGGGGCTTCCTATGTTCTTTCGTACCTTAACCTTTAAAATACAACATATTTTCATAATTGCATCCCCCGCTTCTATCCGAGTTTCTCAAAATTCTACATAAGTGTAAACTTATACAGCATAGCATGATACCCACTGTTTAAATTTACCTTAACATTTTTCTAAGCCACATAAACCCCACAGAGGAGGCTAATGTGTGCCCCCTCCCAGGGCAGCGCTAAATATCACAAAGTAAACCACAGCCAATAATGTGGATTTTATATCCAGATTTTTATTGTTTCCTAAATTAATTAGGTTTTTGGTACTATTTCAAATACTTGTATATTAATTAGGTACACAAAATTGCTGGGGTTGCTAAAATCCCTTATTAACACCTCCTTGGATCTGTGAGTGATTGTTATGGATGACATTGTAATTTTGATGATAACAGAGGTATTGTAAATTTGTAGTCAAAGCCGAGCAACAATTGCCGAACATGTTTCAAATTAGGAAAATATCTCATCATAAGGACAATCAGAGTTCTAAGTAAGTAATGTAGAGTGCTCAAGTCCTCTCTAGGCTCGTAATAGGAACAACTAGCTGTTATTGTTTCCTTTTTCCCCCTTTTATTTAAGACATGGTAATCTTTTTTACGCAAAATCGATCTGGATTATGCTTTGGTTGATCTAGGTACTTTGATGCACATTATTTGGTAAGTGCCAGATAAATGGTCTTGGTTGCATAGTTACCTTCTTGTGCCATCTGGTTTGCTGCTCTTTCGTTACTTAAAAGCTAGACATTTTAGACTTACTACTATAGAATACAGTAGTATACAATTGAGCGTTTCAGCACAGTGTAGATAAGATGTTGAACTCTCCTCTGTGTTAATATATGAGTGATGTAGAATGCTCATTGATTTAGAACTCTCCTATATGAAAATCGAGTTGTAAAAGAAGGGGAGTGTTGGCGTAGTGCCGTTCTCCCCTGTGTAGTGAGATGTTTTTGAGGGTTGGGATGATGATGATGATGATGATGATGATGATTGTGTGTGTGTGTGTGTGTGTGTGTGTGTGTGTGTGTGTGTGTGTGTGTGATGTGTAATGTGTGATGGGTGGGATGGGTAACGGGGGTTCCGGGGATGTTTGAATTAAATGTGAATTCTTTTCGATGTGTGTGTGTGCTTGAACTCTTATGTATGAATATCGAAGTCTAGGGAAATGTGAATTCTTTTCGATGTGTGTGTGCTTGAACTCTCATGTATGAATATCGAAGTCTAGGGTTCGATATTGTGATGGGGCGGGGTGGGTAACGGGGGTTCCGGGGATGTTTGAATTAAATGTATTGATAGTAATTCTTCGATGACTGTGCTTGAACTCTCATGTATGAATATCGAGTCTAGGGTTTGATATCTATTACGTTTAGTGCTTCGATGTCTGTGCTTAAACTCTCATGTATGAATATCGAGTGTAGGGTTTGATATCTATTACGTTTAGTGTATGATATATGATGCAGTATCGTTAATCTTTAGATAAAAGAATATCGAGAGAATGATTAGGTATGTTTACTGGGAGAGATTTATGAAAATAAATGTAATAAGACATTCTGGTAAGGGGTGTTCCCTATGCAGCATCTCTCCTTGAGCTATTGTATCCAAGAGCGATGTAAAGGTTAAGAAAAGGTTAAATTCCATTCCCACATCGAGGTACGAGAAAATATAAATCTATTCCACATTGAAGTATAAGGGTGATGACGTGTTGTCATTCCTCAAGATTTGTGCATATGTGAGTAAATTCGAATTAACAGGTCTCACCCTGTCCCGCCAGCTCGGGAACGAACGTGTCCTCACTTCACACAAACCCTCCGTACGTTAAGTACAATCGACGATAGGATGGGGAGGGGGGAGACAGGTATGATCACGTTTCATCACCCATCTGCTCACTAGGGAACGAATGCATTCTCACTTCACATCGCAACGTCAAGATGAGTGGAACAACAACACCTATCATTGAAAGTGATACCAGATTCTGGGAGAATCTACGCAATTTCGAAGATTTGCAAAAGCATTGGGTTGAGCACCACGATGAAACGTGTGATGGAAAGATGCATCAAGTGATTTGCAAGAATCCTTCCCATCATGATTCGATCACATCTTATGCTCAATGCGGAAAGAATTGTAAAGTGTACCTCGGGTAAGTAGAATTATAATTGTGTGTTAACGTGAAAGTGTTGTTATGTGTTAGATAACTAATGATAAATATGTTTATTTCAGTAAAGCCCAAAGTGAAGATGTGGCATGCCAGTCCGAACAGGATCAAGGTGAAGATGTGTGCGGTCCGTACAATGATCGTCCGTTTAAGGATATCGGTACATCGAAACCCGAGGAGGAAGTCATAGAAAAGTGAGTATAAAATAATAAGAGTTTTACGTTAACAAGTGTATTAAATATTCACGATGTTGAGACATAGTTCGTGTATGTCCGCAGATCCAGTAAGAAAGGAGACAAGAAAAAGAAGAAGACGAGCTGCAAACCGAGAATCGTCAAAGCCAAGAAGACGTTCGATCAAGACAGTTTCATCATAATGATGTTCGAACCCTTCACACCCTTCGCAGAAGAAGTAGAGGAGGAAGTTGCGAGTGATGGTAAATAGTGTGTGCATGAACGATAACGACATCTCCATCAGCATTGACTTTCGTGTGAACATAGGATTATACAATGAACTCCCATCACTTTACATTAAAGCCACACATGACGATACGTTTGTGTATATTACAAAAGAGGATTGGGAGGTAATAATGTCAAATTTGTGTATTTTGGATACGTATCTGAAAGATGGTAAGCATCCATGTGCACCGTACAGTGAAAATATAATATATGCATTTAATATAATGTTATGTATGAATAAGATGCAAGAAATAACGTTTGTGAATACATGTTTAAATGTGGGCAGTATAAATCTGAATAGTACTGCATTCAATGGACTTAAAAGACTAATTCCATATATTGAAAGAAATTTATATCAGTTGTATGATATTCATAAATCATTATGTTCATATGATGCAAAAAGCAGGAGTGCAAGGAAGAGGATATTGGAGATGTATGTTAAAGTCAATAAAAAGATAATTTGAATTTGTAATGTTTTATTTATTACACCTATATGATAGATTGTACAACATGAGTTAATGGTTTATAAGTGAATAATTTATCATGAATAATTAAACAGAATAATGAAGTTTGTGCAGGAAAATTTGACGATGCTTGAACTTCCAATCTGACATTCACTGCCCCCGTCACAGTATCCTCAGGTTGATGAGAGCAATCGATGACGAATAGCGGTGCATATTTCAGAAAGTCGTTCCTTTTCAAAAGAGGGCAATTCTCCTTTCCATAGTAGGATGATTGAAATTTGGAATATTGATCATACAGAGATGCAAATTTCGAATTGGCGAAATCCAAATTCATATCGTGATAGGGGTAAGATTCACTGTTGAGATAAAGTTTCAGATTGGTGATATTACAATTATCAAATAGAGAAGCATCCTTAGCGAGATGATTCAATCTATCCACTTGTGCACCGACTATGACGAAACGTGGTTTTTCAAGTTTAGTCGTGGTTGCAATGTTCCATGTGAACGCTTTATTTTGAGGTACAGCAGGTTGAGTGTGAAGGTCCAAGGTTCGAAATGCGACGTGTAGAGGTTTATCCGATTTGACGAGTTTAAGTTTATCAACTCGTTCAGAATCTGAAAGTCGAAGTACAGGCATCCTCCATTCGAGTCTAGTTAGTTGTATGGTTGTAGGATCGTTTCCAATGATACAATTATTAGAATCCTTAGATCTAATGAGAATAAGTTCAAACTTGCTATTAAGTATGACCTCCTTGTGATCTTCGGCGAAACCCAGCAACATCGAAAGAGGAACGATAGCATTGAAGATACCATTCGATGTATTCACGATGTCTACCACACCTCCAGGATAGATCCATCCAGCATTTAGTAAACGATTCGATTCCAGTTCATTCAGTGCAGCATAGTTACGCATCGTTGATGAAATGCCCGGATTCCTAGTTCTATCAATAGTCGTTCCATTCATATCCAGACGAATCTCATCGAATAGGAATGCCATAGCATTGTTACTCAATTTCGATGTGGCAACGGTGCCGTCGGGTTTAGTGAGAGTCCCCTCAATGTAGAGATAACTTCTACTAGGAAGCGTGTACAAATCTTCAGCTTGACATGGAATTCTAATTTCATCGTTCACATCGAGAGCTGACGTATTGTACGGTAGGAATACGTGTTCTTCCTCCTTACTGATCTTATCATCAAAGGTCGGAATCCCGGTCACGTCCAACACATCCATCATAGAACCTTGAAGCCTAAGTTAGCGAGAAATTTTCGATTAGACGATGTGATTAGCTTGCGGGTCGATGATCGAGTAGAGGTCAATCTCGAGAGATGTTTTTTAATATAGCATCGTCTCTTAAAACTTATACCCATTACGACGTATGTGCAATCGTACAGTGATGGTTTCGTTCCTGAAATCTAACTTATCGCCGTTCTGGTCTACCACTCTAATGTCGAGATGATCAATGAGATTCGTATCGATGATTGGTAAATATATAGGACTTGATGGTTCCTGCGAGATATGATAACCTGGAGGTACCGATGGAAAAAATTCATACAGAGAATGACCACTTTTACCATTGATGAAAGATCCCGTTGCAAGACTACACTCGATACGTATGATGCTGACCTTGAATATGTTAACCAAATCATTAGACTCGGTCAGCACGTTTGCCGGTACCCTCTGTTTAGAGGTGAAACCGAGAAGTGAAGCAATAGATCTCTCACGACTAAAGTCGATAATATAGGGAGATTGAATTTCTGATTTCATGGTGTTATTATTAGCACGTAGAATAAAGTCGTCACCGATGTCGAGAGCATCCTTGATCAATCTGGCGATATCATCCAATTCATAAGTACCCGGTGGAATTACTATACGTTCGACTTTTCCATCGCGAACGTAATGGAATAGATTATTACTCTCGTCCACATTCGGAATCGAGTAAAAAGTCTCAAAATTCAATAGAGCTATCTCGTAATGTCCGTTAGGATCCAGATGTAATGGTGGATTTAGAAATGTAGAGAAGCTGGTATCACTACCACTCACGGTGATCGTGTAACTCATCGAGGAGAAACTGAAGGCACAAGTGACCGCAAATCACAGAATCGAATTCTTGAAATCTCGTCGTATTATATAGGAGCTTGACACCCGAAAGGTACGTTTCTATCTCTTCCGGAGGTCTCAGATCGCCGAAACTGTCAAAGTAGTAGGCAGCATCACCATCCTTACGTACAGCAACCCAATGTGTACCAGGGTTATTTGATGTATCCAGATTCACTACTATTCTCTCATAGTATCGAGGACGTGGAGGTAGTTTATCGATCATGTAGACACCTCTAAAATGTGGAATGTGTAGACGTCGTGCATACGAATCGATCTCGTTAGCACTCAGGGCTTTTTCCGGGATAAATATAGGCCTCGCCCCGAGTTTTTTGATCGAAGATATAATCCTCTACCCTTACGACGTCTCTTACGGCGAAGACCTTTGCCCTGAGCCAAAGATTCCATGCGCTCGTTGTGACGTGTTAATTCCGCAAGTTGTTTTGCATCCGAACGTTTCTTATTGACAACCGTAGCAATCTGAGCAGTACCTCCAGCTAGACCACCTGCTGCACCTAGAGCTGCTAAAAGTGGTAGCAAAGGTAAGAAACCACCTCTCTTGTTGCGACGTTTACGCATGCCAGCGCCTGCTGCCAATTTACCCTTCATAAGTGTAGTCACAAGTCGAGCTGCAAGTCGTTCGCCCAAAGAAGCGTCGGCAGACTTTACACGTCTCCAAGCTTTCTCTACCAACACCTTATCGGCTAGACGACGAGATTCTGTATCAGTACTCTCTGCGTAAGCCCGATCGTGATCGAGACACGCTGAATCTAACCCGTTCACCGGTAAGTCACCTCTCTGCAAGCGTTTATGTAGTTTAGTTCCGGGACCGCAGAAACGATAACCCGGTAAATGTGCCTCAAATGGTAATGAATTAATCAAGGAATTAAGAATTCCCGAACCTTTGCGTGCACGTGTAGAGCGCATGTCTCACTATGAAATAAAAAAAGGCAAAACGTGCGCTTTATAAGTATACGATTCCTATGACGATTGGCTAAATCCAGTAAAGACATAGATTGCCCTTATCACGAACGAGATAAAAGACAAAACTTATGCTTTATAAGTATTAGTCGCGATATGGAGATAGTAAAGCAAAAGTGTACACTACCCATACAGGTGTTAGATTTCGAGGATGACATTCGCAAAGGACGACACGGTACGTTGTTTCCGAGTAACGTTAGAGCGCTCATACTGGGCAGTTCAAATGCTGGAAAAACGAACGTTTTACTCAACCTGCTTATTCACGAGAATGGTCTGAGATTCGAAAACCTCTACATATACTCGAAATCGTTGCAACAACCTAAATATCGATATTTACTCAGGTTACTGAAAACTATACCCGATATAGGTGTATTTACGTTCGATGATGGTGATAAAGTAATTCAAACGTCGGATGCTAGAGAAAATTCGATATTCGTATTTGATCATGTGATAAATGAAAAACAGGGTAAGATAGCTTCATATTACAGTATGGGTAGACATCGTAATGTCGATGCTATATATTTAGCACAATCATATGCTAAAGTACCTAAACATTTAATTAGAGATAATGCAAATATGATTATATTCTTTAGACAGGATAATCTCAATTTAAAACATATATACGAAGATTATGTAAATACCGATATGTCCTATGATGAATTTAAGGATATGTGTAAACATATATGGGAGAGTGATGAACGATCCTTTGTTGTTATAGTACCAGAATATCCACTGAACGAGGGACGCTACCGTCACGGTTTTGATCGCTTTATCAGAATGAATAAATAGAATAATCCATCACTTAAGCAATGAGTATCGACAGGTTCGGATCCCGAAGAATCATACCCTCTAGGGGTGTGTTCAATCGATATATCATAACTAGAGATGGATCGGGAAACTATCGATTCAAGGGAAAGCGGTTGTGCAATATTCACGACCCTGAAGAAGGTGACGATGCATCGACTAAACGTTATGTGGATACGCATACGGCTGACGTCGAGAATCGAATGCAGATCTTCACCGAGCAGACCTCGTATCAGCGTATGGGCGAGTTTGAAGCTATGCTTAGGGATCACATACAAAAATCGCTCGACATCCAATACAACAATTTAATGGAGTACTTAAGTAAATATGCATTTAAACGTGATTCCGAAAATAATGTCATTTTAGATGGTATAAGAATGAAAACGCTGTTGGACCCCCTTCACGAACACGATGTTCCTAATAAAAAATATGTAGATGATAGGATTCCAATTCACGACTCTAATGAAACTCTATCATTTCGAATGAAGAGATTGAAGGATTTAGCCGACCCGATAGATGATAGTGATGCAGTCACCATGAGTTATGTTAATCATTTCTTTATACAGAAACATAATGAATTGCAAACGGGTTTAACTGAGACTATAACAAACATTGCCGATACTATTACACGGAAACAGAATGAATTACAAAGTCAGTTAACTAGAACAATCACCTCCGCTAGCGAGACTATTACTACAGCTGTAGAAAAAGAAGTGAAAGAACTAACCGCACGACAAACGGAACTTGATAATAAACTAATCACTATAAATAATGATATTCATACTATGAAAACACGAATGAGAAATGTTGTAAACACTATGTTACAACAATTGAAAGCACAACTCATAATTTCATTGCAAACACGTCCGTTTCGAGGTCCCTCTTTAAGGTATACGTTAACATCGGGACTCGAATACTATAAAGTTCCTGGAAATGGAAGTGTACTCTCGTGTTCCATCGTATCATCGGTACATACGCATGCTGTAAATGATACATTGTTTGCAATAAACGGAAGATTAGTTGAAAGATATCCTGTAAGAGTTGAAACTGGCGATATTCTATCGTTTACAGCGCCAGTCGGACGTGCTAAAGATGGTCATATATTAAGTATAGAACTGATAGTTTCATATAAATTAGCAGTAGCTGATTAATTATACATTCATTTCGATATGGATGCTGAAGCTATAAGACTTAAGGAATCCATTGCCCGTCACAGTAGGGCAATAAGAGAAAAGTTACGTTCTCTCAAAGGAATGAAATTCGAAACGCAACGAGTCATGTCTGAAGTTCTTCAACCTGTAACCGAACCATTGAAAGTAATAGCGAAAGCACACCAAGACAACAACGACGACGACGACGACGACGAAACTACAGATGATGCTAACGGATCTGATCTCGTGTCAAAGTATCTACACAAGGTTCGAACTGCCAGTTCGAGTGACATGGACAATACTTACGGCATACGTTACGAGGATAATGAGTATAAATTGGGTAACAAGACAGTTGTGTTTAAATCTGATGGTGTTCAGATAGGAACAGAAACGTATGAACCCACAGCAGGCTTATATGAATTATTATTTAAACGTTTACCTCGCAAGACATCGTACACAGATGATGATTTAGACGTGTATTCGCAAATCTTACAAAATACTCAAGTTTACAGACACGGTTATTCAACAGATGGACGTTTAAGAGCAAATCGAGGGTTCAAGTATCGTCATATCATTCGTGACCTTGTTAGTAATCGAACTGGATTTGGTTTACGTTGGAAAGAACATGTACCGCAGAGAAAATTAGATTACATCTACTGGAACGATCCGAATGAAATAATAAACAGATTAAGATTATTAGTTGCGTCGAGGGATGCAGGTAATTTGAATCACTCATCCGAGATAGAAGAAATTATTACAGAACTTAAAACATCAAAAATTATAGCATGATAAAACGTCGCATTGCAACCGAGTTACATGCACCAGCTAGAAGACGATTTTTACGTCGTAAGATCATAAGCAAAGGAATGAACGATTTAGTACAAATAGATCTTATGGACATGTCTAATTATGCAAGAGACAATAGGAATTATAAGTATATTCTTCTTACATGCAATTTTTATTCCAAGATGGCTTATGCACGACCATTACGTGATAAAAGTGGTATTAACGTTTCGACTGCTATGGAGGAGATATTGAATGAAATGGAATCGTTTCCGAAGAATGTTCAATCTGATAAAGGAAGGGAGTTTTACAATAAACATTTCCGCGAACTAATGAATCGTAATAATATTAATCATTACAGTACATTCACTCACGTTAAGGCTGCAGCAGTGGAACGTTTAATAAGAACGATCAAACTGAATTTGCATAAGGAATTTATTGTTCAAGGCTCATATCAATGGATAAACATACTACCTAGAATTATTCATACATACAATAATACTTACCATCGAACGATTCGTATGAAGCCTGTAGAAGCTCGTGATAATTCTCTCCTGCTCAGCGTCTACAAATATGATAGAAGTCTGCGTGAGAAGCGAAGATCTAGACTTCATCGTGTTGGTGACTACGTGAGGATTTCTAAGCATAAAGGTGTTATGGAGAAAGGTTATCTACCAAATTGGAGTGTTGAAGTCTTTAGGATACGTACAGTGCAAAGGACACATCCATTGACCTATCTCATCGAGGATCTGGAGGGTAAACTGATTGAAGGAGCATTCTACGGTTATGAATTACAGAAAACTCAATATCCAGACACGTATTTAGTTGAAAGGATCATCAGACGTCGTGGTGATAGGATTCTGGTGAAATGGTTAGGATTTCCTACCCGTGAATGGATTAATGAGGTGGACATTGTATAAATAAAAAACACACAACTCAATAAAGAAATATAATTTTAATGATATATTGTGTTTTATTTTTTTGTTCACATTGATTCCTGACATCTTCTGTAACTGCTAGTTCACATCTCCTTAACTTAAACATGATAATAACATTTTTATACTTTTTAAAAAAAAATCATACATGATTATAGTTGAATTAACATTTAATTGTAGAGATTTTAACATAACGTACATGCTAGTTCACATTGAGTATATATAAATTCACCTACCCTTAACGTAAACATGATAATTACAATTTGAAGTAATTAGTAATATACGTTAAACAAACATCATACATGATTATAGCTGAAATAAGAGCCTTTGTACATGCTAGTTCACATTGATATATATAAATCTCCCCTCACCCCTTAACGGAGACATGATAATAACATTTTGATATAATTAGTAAATATATTTTAATAAAAAATCATACATGATTATAGTTGAATTAACATTTCATTGATTTCTGCTATCTAACATTTCAAAACGATATGAATAGGAAAAAATATTTCTTCACCCCTAACATAAACATAAAAAAAGCAACACGTTATCTTTCAAATGAAGTAAATATGTTATTATCATGTAATTAGTAACACACTTTACAATTATACTTGAAACTCAATTATTTCGTTTTTTGAAATACAGTAATATGTTATTATCATGTGCCTAGTAATACCTTTTAACTCAGTTGTAACACACTTTACAATTATACTTGAAACTCAATTATTTTATTTTTTGAAATACAGTAATATGTTATTATCGTGACCTAGTACTACCTTTTAACTCAGTTGAATCTATGCTTTATTGAGAAAAGAAAAAGAAAATTACACTTGACAATTTTCTATAGCATAATGTCCCCATGCTAATGTTGAAAATGAATTATTGGGAATGTATCGTTTTGTATCGATACCACTTAAAGCTATCTTATTAGATTCAATGGTATGAACATCATGTTTATAACTTCTGAAACATGTCTGCATGCTTCGATGTATAGTGTCAGGATGTGTAATACATGAGAGATATTGTTCAAAGGTTATGAATCTCATCGAATCTTTTGTTACACCTTTTGATTTTTTAATCACTTCAGTATCATATCGATAACAGTATAATTTCGATTTCAGCCCTACATATTCAGTCATCACTCTACCGGCTAGCTCATCCTTGAATAATCCTGAAATTTTCTTATTTGCTAACGGAATACCATACACATTATCCATTGGATAATTAGATGTATCGAATAAATGTATATTGGTTTTAATAAATTCATATATATCGCAGCTAGATTCAAAGAGAAAAGCATCCGTGTCCGTATAGATTAAAGTTACATCTTTCAATTTTTTCTTCAGAATTTCATAATAAAAATCATACATTTTATGTTTGGATAGATCCAGGATTGCTTGTCCTATGTATATTGGCTTATTCATCAATATTTCATCTCTGACCAATTCTATACCTATTAAATTTTCATCAAAAATCACGTACCTTATACATGTCTGTCGAGCTAACAATTTACGCGCTCGTTTCCAGCTGGTAGCTAAATGAAATGAATTATAACGTTTTTCATTCTCTATAAATTTTCCATAAACACAATTATTCATTAACTTCCATAGATTTTGACCAAATTTCGTCTTATCTTCAATACGTTTACGAGCGTTGAGTTCAATGTAAGGATTTATCCAGTTAGATTGTTTATAACCTATTACTCTATGTATACGCGATGGAATCAAACCAAGTTTAACACATTGTTGAAAATTGAGATAATGTAATACGTATTTATTTTTATCATTCAATGTTGTTAGCAATTTTGTATACTTATCACCTGGCGCGATTTCATTCAAAGGGCATAATGGCAAATCATTTTGTATATCATGAAGTTCCTGTGGATATTTAAAGTCTACTTCCAACACATATCCCACGTCAGAATCACTTGTAATAGACATAAAATCTATTGATTTAATTTCAGCATCAGTTAGCCACCTTATATCAGTGTATGGTAAGCTATTATTTTCCATTGTATATCCATATAAAGAATTGCAGTCAACGTACATTAAATAATTAGTTGGTTGAGTGTTATCATAGCTAGTCATGTATCTGTTATTCGCCTTTGCATACCGTTTGGACACAGTGCAAATTCCACCTCGTATTCCTTTTTCGAAGAAATCTAGCATAGTCTTATCTGTTAATAATGAAATCTGTACACTAGTCGTTCTTAACATTGCATCATAGGCTAACCCGGGAAGTGTGTAATACTGACACGGGTCGAGTCCGTACAAACCGATACTTAATTCACGTAAGCGTTCAAACACGTCCGTTAGTATTAATGTATCGCACTTAAGATATATATTTAAATATTCACCCAGATTTTTAACACTGAATTCATTCCATACCGTTCTAGCATGACTATAATCCTCATCGCTTACATGATCAAACTGATGTTTGGATGGTAGACTATTCTCGTATAATTTTTCTATAGAATCCACATACGTGTACGGGAAGACACCTTTGCGTTTCATCAGTTGTCTATGCAAAGGATTCGTGTACATATTATTGGTGTAATGAAAATCATCTGCTTCTAACATATCCGAAAGGTTACTAAGTTTTGAATCCAAAAAACGATAGCTATCCAGAAATCTTAGATATATACTCATTCCATTCGAATTTGTATATCTTTTGCTAAAGGATAAGTAATTTTCAGAGGTTTGTGCAATACAGTTGATAGGTTCCGTATCGTAACCTAGTTTTTTTACTATGAAATGAGCATCGTATTTTGACAAGCAATGAAAGAATATTGGTATGAATCCTGGCATTTTCCTATTTAAATTGCAGTGCTTATGAGCTGGGCCAACGTAACTTCCAGTCAAATGACAATGATCACGAACCTTTATGCACGAGTTAAGAAATTCACGTTTGCATATGTGACATCGTGTTGCATTTTGATATTCTAGCTCATCCACATCTCTCATACTTATTTCAATTTTATTAGCATATATATTAATGACCTGATTTGCAATTGACGTTAATTCTTTAAGAAAATTTTCAATTGCATATGGACCTTCAAATGATTTGAAACGTGTTAAATTGTTATCATAACTACAGACCAAATGTAATGCAATTGCATACGCTTCATGTTTATGAATGGTACGTGTCCAACTTTTACTGGATACATCTTGACACGAATCTACCTTACGTAAGATACATTCTATGTCTGCATAAACCACGAATGGAACTTTTAGACATTTCGAATATGCGTTAAATTCAACGAGATCAGTTTTACCAGCCTCGGGCATTCTGATAATTTGATTCATCATACACCTCTTTTTATGACTATTTAAACGTGATTCTGATGTGAAATACAAGTTACAATTGTTACATAACCATTTTCGCCCATTATGTTTAGTTAGCTGCTTTCCTAGCAAACGTGATAAGTCTGTTATCAGACAATAATGTCTTTTATACATTAAAAGATTAACATGATGTGATTTTATCTCTCTTGGTTGATATAAGAGAATAATCGATTTATTTTCAACACCGTATATCGTTATTGAAATATTTGAATTTTGATTCTCGAATTTTTCTACATCTTTCAATGATACGGGGAATGTTATATTCTCAAAGTTAAATTCGTTAAGAAAATCATATCTTTTATAGGAGGTGGGTCGATTCTTGTTACGTTCTACCGGGTATTTGGATGCTAACAGACAGTATGCAAAGCAATATTTATCAGTATTACGAATGTTAATAACAGCTCTCTTCGATTTTATAAAGTCGGGTAATTCAGTATACATCCCTGCATTCAATGAATCGTATTGTGTCACATATATTGTTAATTTCTCAATACTGTATAAAGCTTTTGAACTGGTACGCGATTCAAAATTATCCATATGATCTAGTATAGGTTGTACAATCTTCTCTTCATACCATATAGATTTATCTGTAGATTGCAATATCACCTCAAGTTTACTGTTAAAGTTAAATGTATGAATATTATCGCTCTCTTGTGATATTATGACATATTGACAGGATAAACAGGATCCTATCTTAAGACCTGATTTATACATGTTTAAGCCCTTATCAATTTCATTCAAAATTAAAGGTTTGCATTCTGCTAAGAATATGACGGGGTCAAGTATATTAACACAGTTGCGAATTTCGTGGGTAGATAACCGATTTTTGAAAGCAGACTCACTGTGAATACATCGTAATCGTTCAGCCTGGGTCACGTTCGAACAGGTTTCATCTTGCTGAATCGAGGGTTGTCCAGTGGCAGTATCGGAGCATCTTGTCGTCGTTTCTGAAAAAAGCAATTACAACATTCGATTAACTTTACATACGGGAACATTGATTTACATGTATGTAAGGTGGTAACAGAAATAACATACATGTTAACTTTTACATGTATGAATCTCAATTTTACGTAAACTCTATACTTTACGTAGAACGTGACATGCATGTAACTTTTACATATGAAAATAGTTACATAATGATTATGTATTTTACAATTATTGCTATCATCACGTAACTACAATATTCAGATAGTATGTAACTGTTTTACGTAATGCTCTCTCCCTTACATAAATGATAAAAACACACAACGTAAACCATATACATGTAAAATACCGTAACTGAACTACGATATTCACATGTACGTTTTACACATATAAATTAACGTTCTTTTTTCACCTACAACGTTACTTTTACGTGTAACAAACAAACGTAACTAACATGCATGTGAAATAACGTAACTGAACTACGGTAATCACATGTACGTAATTATTACACATGAAAATTAACCCTACAACGTTCACTCTCAATTACTAATACTACATGACGTGCGATAATTAACACTTTAAGTTCTAATACAACATGTACGATTTCACATTTACATGCAAGTAACTACATTCAATTACTAATACTACATGACGTGCGATAATTAACACTTTAAGTTCTAATACAACATGCACGATTTCACATTTACATGCAAGTAACTACATTATCACTTTTTTTTTATGAAATTTTGTTCAATAATTATACTCACCTTTTGACGACATTACGGGCTGCTTAAAAAAGACAATTTATGTCGTTTGAAACCACTTTCTAGTGTTTCCTCGCCATGGTATTGGAGTATGCAGTCACCACGATTTAGTAGATCTTTCTGCGCTGCGGTCATGTGTTTGAATCTCTCCGGGAGGAAGACTTGGAAATCTGATGTTTCGACGACGACCCGTTCACCATATCTGGTCTTCACGGTTTTGACGGATCGAATGATGTGTTGAACGGACTGATCTAATTCACGTAGTTTCTTTGTGGGAAGATGTGTTCCACCTTCAGCTAGTTGATTTAGCTGTAGCATCTCATGATCTGAAACATACATATAAGCACACACGAATCAGTATTACTTCAACATTCTTCGTAAACAGAGATAAAAAATGAATTACAGTATACAACTTTTCTATCTTACCTGTAGGATGCATATTTCCAGAGAATCGACTGCCTCCTCACACATCCGTACTGCGGTATTTATTAACAGATGCTCCGCTCCCCCCCTCCGTCCGGGAGAGGTGTTACTGTCTACATATTACGCTATATGTTTAAAGTAGTTGTGACTACGTTATAAGTTCGAAGGTATTACTAGTAACTTTATTATCATAGTTTAAACTTTATATAGGTTCATCATTTTTTACACCCCCTCCAACCGTATCTCTCCTTCCCAAACACCATGTTGCGTGCGCACACTAACTGTGATTCGTTCCCTACATCTTGGAGGGGAGGGTGATATAGTTACACATTTCTTTACACACATACATACTTGTACAAAATATATTTTTCTGAACATTTGATTTTTTTTACATTTGGTATACTAACACATTCATAGTATTGTTTCATCATTCATACAAATATATAGATTCATTCGTTTAATTTTAAAATATATTCTTTTTTTTCCTAACGTTATTTGACAAAATTAGACTTCGCTACAGCAATAGGAATGTTTTGATCACCCCTGTCACCAGTCTGGAGAGATTAACTCTTTTTTTTTCTCTGACCTACATACCAAGGGGGATGTAGTTCAGTGGAGTATTCGTAATACTGAGGGGAGATTTTCTAGACAATTTTTTTATATGGAGGGTGATACCTTGCCATGAATAGTTAGGATATCTACACTATAGACCCCTACTTGCGTATATATATTATCGTATTGATTGATCAGTTTTGTATTACTCATATCTACTTGAACATGAGATACTTTTCTCTCGTTATCTTAATCATTTTTAAATAGATGGTAAGTGCTTTTATTTTATTTTCGATGTTATGTTCCACTTTTATCATGCTTAGAGGGAATATTCTTTTTAGGTTATCGTGCTTAGAGGGAGCGTTCCTTTATCATGAAAACCCTTTCAAACAGATTTACATTTGCATTCTTATACTTTTCTCTCAATTTTTTTTATCATTCTTAAAGAGATGGGTAGTGCTTTTATTTTATATACACTTGCTATGTACCACTTTTATCATGCTTAGAGGGGACATTTCTTTGTCATGCGACCCTCTCACATAGATTTACATTTCCATTCTTATACTTCATCAATGTGGAATAGATTTATATTTTCTCGTACCTCGATGTGGGAATGGAATTTAACCTTTTCTTAACCTTTACATCGCTCTTGGATACAATAGCTCAAGGAGAGATTCTGCATAGGGAACACCCCTTACCAGAATGTCTTATTACATTTATTTTCATAAATCTCTCCCAGTAAACATACCTAATCTTTCTCTCGATATTCTTTTATCTAAAGAATAACGATACTGCATCATATATCATACACTAAACGTAATAGATATCAAACCCTACACTCGATATTCATACATGAGAGTTCAAGCACAGACATCGAAGCACTGAACGTAATAGATATCAAACCCTAGACTCGATATTCATACATGAGAGTTCAAGCACAGTCATCGAAGAATTACTATCAATACATTTAATTCAAACATCCCCGGAACCCCCGTTACCCACCCCGCCCCATCACAATATCGAACCCTAGACTTCGATATTCATACATGAGAGTTCAAGCACACACACACACATCGAAAAGAATTCACATTTAATTCAAACATCCCCGGAACCCCCGTTACCCATCCCACCCATCACACATTACACATCACACACACACACACACACACACACACACACACACACACACACACACACACAATCATCATCATCATCATCATCATCATCATCATCATCATCATCATCATCATCATCCCAACCCTCAAAAACATCTCACTGCACAGGGGAGAACGGCACTACGCCAACACTCCCCTTCTTTTACAACTCGATTTTCATATAGGAGAGTTCTAAATCAATGAGCATTCTACATCACTCATATATTAACACAGAGGAGAGTTCAACATCTTATCTACACTGTGCTGAAACGCTCAATTGTATACTACTGAATACAAATATTAGTCATTTATGCTCATAATGAAAACAATGCAAAAAATATTTAATTTTGCTTTAATGTATGAAATATGTTTTAATTACTTTGTATTTTAAAAAAATGACATTTATCACATACTTATCATATTAACAATGTCATTTTCTTTTATTTTAATTAATTCTATATTCTTCATTTCATACAAAGCTTATCTGGCTGTTGCTGTAATATATACAGCAGAACCTCATTAAATGGAATTCCAAGGGACTGAAAATAGTCATTTCCCTGTAACAGTGTATGAATTAAGACTTGTATAGTTCCTTACCATTTGAAGCAAAAAGTTTTCATTTTTTCTCCTTGAATGAAGATGCTCTATTTATATGACCTCTACAAATAAAATAAAAGTACATGGTGTATTTTGCTGTATACACACGTATTGAAACAATTCAATTCTCAATTTTTTTATGTTTGGCTGGCCTCCTGCACTTGCTATTGCCACTAAATGAACAGCGTGCCAGACATCCCTCTACTTTCTGTATTGAACCCTTAAGTGATAAGAAAGTAGATTTCGGGACCTTAAGGTGCTCTGAATCCGTATTTTAGTGTTCTCTCCACTGCTGACAATACGTAGAACTTGTTACTTTTGCCTCAGCATGGTGGTGTTATGAACATGTTTCTCTGTTGGCAAAAAATTGCAATGTGATGGAGCGAAAGAGAAGAAATGAAGAAAGAGAAAAATACATTCACTGCTCATAAGGAGAGACAGACAACTCTCTAGATTGCGTTGTATAGTTTTTCTTCTCTTGCTCTTGTGCCTTAGGTGCATGTAAAGTAATATGCAAATATTGCAGTGTACACCACAAGACATACATACATATTTGGTTTAGACTAAGAATAAGGAATGAAATATTTAATGAAGGGACCAAATTTTTGTTCAGAGTTTGAATTATCTGAAATGTGGTTTAAGTAGTGAAGTTTTAATTAAATGTAATTAAACAGGTAGCTAGCTGTGCTAGCTGTTCAGTTCATGCAACTTCAAATTATTGACGGCCTGCTGTACTAGGTATAGCACTCAAAATCATAAAAGAAAAGTTTTGTAAGATCATACAATCTTCTGATTGAAATATTTAGATGGTAAGCTATGATTGCCAGCAATGGAGGACATTATGAGCTTCAAAATGAACGTATAAAGGAATAAACTTCTGCATTCACCAACTTTTTAAATTTTTTTTTTCTTTGTAGATTGTTTCTGTGTTCCTGAATTTAAATCCTACGATTCTGAATGATAAGTACTTGAAGAACCAAATTTATGTTTATATCATGAATAATAAAGGGAGAATTATGGTTAACATTTCTTTTTAGCAATAAATGAAACTTAAATACATAAACCTCTACATTACATGATAATAAATTGCAATTATTAATTTCAATGAAAGAAATGTGTCTTTAAGTACATCAAGTGTTTCTGTAATAACTGTTTATAAAAAAAAATATTAAGAGAAAAATGAAGAAAGAAAAATAAGATACTATCCACTTTTATTGATTTGAAAAAAAAAAACAATGGCAGTGAAATCAACAATATACTGCTATGTCCAATATTCTGCATCTTCTGTCCTAATTTAAGTTCACAGTACAGCATCATTCATTAAGAACAGTTATTAAATAATCAACAAAAGTTAAAATAAGACCTGAAGCTTTCCTGGCAACGAATACTCTCACTTTCTTCCCGGGCAGCCAGCCAGGTAAAAAGATGATTAGATATCAATTAGATTAGATATTAGTGATATCTAATCATCTTTTCACCTGGCTGGTTGCCCGAGAAGAAAGTGAACTAAAAGTTGTATGTTCTATGTTTATATAATGTTGGACAGTGCAATTATTAGCTATGTACTAGTTTTCTTAAGAAATGGAACCTTATTTGCTATATGATCTGAAAACATCCATTTGAAATATTATATATTTAATATAATTTTATTAATAGAAGTATGTTACTCTAGAATAGCAAACACAAAAGTTCTAAGTGCCAAAATACTATTATTTTTGTTCATTAATTAAAAAATTTAATTTCACCTTTGCAGTTAATAGCAGTGACCTCTATTTGTCATTAATTTAAATTTGAAGTTGAAGAAGAATGCAATAGATTTTAACTTTTGGGCTTTAAACTTTTTGAAGGAAAGGAAGATTTTGATGCTTAGCACTTTTGGAAAATGCAGTTTGTGATATAAAATTTATATTATTATTCGTGTTTTTTGGTTATGGTTTGTACTTTACTGAAGCTGTTATATTTATGTTATACCCAGTATATATTATTAGAATTAATTACCTTGTACAGTAATCATTAGCAAACTAAATAGATTCAAGGATGCCTTGTCAATATATGTTTCACTTACAATTATATTGAATGTTCATGGCTTTAGCTAACACAATTTCCAATTTAGAGTATTGGGAATAATAATTTCTGTTGCATGTATAAAAAATGCAAATTGTCAAATTTAAATTTAGTTTTCATGTGAGTTATTTTATATGTGTAAACTTTAAATTAGGGCTCACTAGCATGAGCTTTTCCCCATGATATTGTCACCCGATCGTTGGAACACCCTATAGAACCAGCTGAGAGCGGGCAAGCAGGGAGGTCGGCATTAGCCACGCCCCCCCCCCCCCTCGTTTGTCTTATAGTGGTGACAAGGGGCGGCTGGGAGAAAAAACATCACTGCGCCGTCTCTTTCTGTTCCACCTGTGTTCTCGAACTTACGGGATATTTCATTTAATCTATAACATTCTCGATCCCTCAGCTGACCCTATATAAGCAGCACGCCGGGCAGTAAGTCAGTCAGTCAGTTAGAGTTCTTGGCGAGCAGTGTAAGTGCAGTTTACGACGAGAAGACTGTGTACGTGCATCGGAGTATTGTATGTAATTACGAATGCAAGTGAAATTGTAACGGACGAACTGGTGAATCGTAATTGTGTGCATTACGTAATTCTATGTAATTGGCAAGTGTTTAACTGTAACTCGAGAGAAATAAAGGACATTTTTGAGTGGTGAAATTGGACTTTTCATTTCACGAGCCCACAAAGTCACACTGGTGTCAGGAAGCGGGAAAACAACATCACTGAGCATTACAACCATGGACGCGGCATTGGAAAAGATTTTGGAGATGATGGAAATGAAGGCCGAACTGACCTCGGAAATGAAGACGGCAAATGAAAACCTCGCTGCAAAAACAGAAGCGGCAAACAACAACCTCACCGCCGAGTTGAAACAAATGAAGACGGCCAACGACAACATCACCGCAGAGTTGAAACAAATGAAGACGGCCAACGACAACATCACCGGGAAGATGGAAGAAATGAAGGCCAAATTAACAGCGAAGACGGAAACGGCTAACAACAACTTGGCCACGACAATGACCTCAAAGATGGCCGAACTGACCACGGAAATGAAGGTGGCGAACGAGGCTCTCGCCGCCAAATTTTAAGAACAGTTGGCCGGCGTGAGGGATGACGTGACGGAGCTGGGCAAGTGGATGGGCCAAGTGGACGAGCGCGTCGAGGACCTGGCGAGCCGAGTTAACGACCTGGAAGGGAAAGCCGACATCAGCGTGAAGTCCCTGAACGCCATGGTGGAGGACGTCGTCGGCAGGAAGCTGAAGGATTTGAAGGCCGACGCGCCGGGACGCGACACAACATCTGCGCGCGTCAAACCTCCCAAGTAGGACGGCGCGTCAACGTTGAGGTCTTCCGCCGCCAGTTCGACACAGTGGCCAGGCACAACGGATGGTCACAGGAGGAGGAGGCCACACAGTTAATAGCCAGCCACAAGGGACGGGCCGCGGAAGTCCTAAACGCGGTGCAGACAACGGCGGCGCCCAAGGATATCTGGGAGGCCCTGGAGAAGCGCTTCGGGAACCACCGCTTAGTCGCAGCATACCGAAGCCAGCTAAAGGCAAGGTCACAGCAGCCGGGGGAGACGCTGCAGGAGTTCGCCATAGCGATCGAGCAGCTGGCTAGCAAGGCCTTGGTTGACCTGCCACTGGAGCTCGTATCCCGGGAAGCCGCCTACAATTTTGTCGACGGGGTACGGGACACGGAGATTCGTCAGCGCCTAATGCTCGGCGAATATAAAACCATCCACGAGGCGCTGACAGCGTCATTAAGGATGGAGGCGGCCAAAGTAACATCTATCCCGACGTCGAGAACGAGGAGTGTCCGCTACGCCGGAGACAGAAGACCAGCTGAGGGTCGCCGGCGAACACCTAGTGGCCTGTGTTGGGGGTGTGGACAATAAATAAATAAATAAATAAATAAATAAATAAATAAATAAATAAATAAATAAATAAATAAAATCTGAATATTCTACCCCGGCACCTAGACAACTATACCGGGGCATATATCCAAATTTTCTCTTTATTTTTCCATAAAATCCTTACAAATGTTATAATTATACAAATCTCTCAGAAAGCTACTCTACAAAAATAAGATGAAATAAAATAACAGAAATAAACACAAAAAAGCAAAAAACAAAAGAAAACAACTATAAAAATTACAAAATCCTTATTTCCTAAATCTATATCTAAATCTACTAATTCTGTAGTCCACCATGGCCTCTGCCATCACTCTCTCCCTCCGCCGCCCATGCAGTCAACTCCATTGTTAGATTATTCAATAATTCTTCCCGTCTTATCCTATTTTGTATTCTAGAACTCCTTCTTGGATCTTGTACTATTCTTCGCCCATTATCAACTCTTTCTCCTTTGAATATTTTTACCTCCCATGCTTTCTTACTTACAAAGTTAGTCAAAACTTATAATTTATTTACCAATTGTTGATCTCGAATTATGTCATATACGATATATCCTGCTAGCGCATGCCTCTCTTCTTGTTGGTGAATTGCATATCTTCCACATTCAAATACTACATGTTCAGGATTATCTTGTTTGTTACATAATTCACATATATCATTTTCAGTTTTATTGATTTTCTTCCAATAGGTCTTATAAGGTCCGTGTCCTGTTATATAATGTATAAATCCCTTTGTTGGTTGAATAAAATTCAATTTTAGTCTCTCTTTGACGTTCTGAAAAATTTCGAACACTCTTCTACCTTCTAGACTTTCTGTCCATTCTTTTTGCCATTTATCTTTTAAACTATTTTTAATCACCCAAGATTTGTTTGTTCTGACTCCAGTTATATTATAAACTTTTTCTAAGTTTCCTTTTTTCGCCCAAAATTTTGCGCCCTTCAATCTTATTAATAAATCAATCGGCCAAATGGCCGTTGTTATTAGCAATGCCATAGTTGGTGTTGTTTTTACAGCTCCTGTCAGACGTAATAATACTTTTCTTTGCGTTTTTCTCAACAATCTTCTTATTTGCACATCATCCATCCTTTCTGCCCAAACTGCTGCCGCATACGTCATAATTGAAGCAAAAATGGTGTTATGATATATCTGTATGTTACGCAATGGAAGTACAACATTTAAATTGGTTATTCTTGCTAGCTTTAGCATTATTTTCTCTGTTTTCTGCCTAATATACTCCGTGTGTTTTCTGAAATGAAATTTTTCATCTATCATGATACCCAAATATCTCATCTCTTTTTCCCGTTTAATGTTCTGATTATTTATCTTCACTGTAGGGTCCCGCTTTAAATTTCCCTTAAAAAGCACATAATTTGACTTGTTTGGTGCAATTTTTAGTTTTGTTCTGAAACACCAATTTGATAATGTATTTGTAACTTCTCTTGCTTTATTTTCTAGCTCTAGTCTGCTCTGTCCATCCATCATTATGACTATGTCATCAGCATACGCTATTACATCCAAAACCTTATGATCTCTTTCCAGTAGTTCTAATAAATCTTCTGATAAAATATCCCAAAAAAGGGGCCCCAAGATAGAACCCTGAGGGCAACCCTTGGTTATCTTCTTCCTAGTTTCAAAATTTGATCCACCAATGAATACTTCTCTATTGGAACAATAATCCTTTAATAAATTATAAATAGTACTTGAATATTTCTTGTCTTTTAAAATGCCGAAAAAATACGGCCACCATAAATTATCAAAAGCGCCCGATATGTCCACAAATAATCCAATTACATAATTCTTTTGGCTTTTTGACATTGTTTCTTGAATTTTTAATATTGCATCCTCAGTTGAATATCCCTTTCTGAAACCAAATTGTTTATTATTCATACCCAGCATCAACCTATTTTCCATTATTCTTTTATATATTAACTGTTCAAAGATCTTGCCAATAGCATTTAATAAACATACTGGTCTGAAAGATTTTGGTTGCGTTCTGTCCTTATCTGCTCCTTTGCACAAAATTACAACCTTTGCCTCCTTCCACAAGTTTGGAAATCTCCCTCTTGCCAAACAATCATTAAACAAGAAACACAAAAACAAGACAATTTCTTCTCGTAGATTATACAAGACTTCATTTATAATACCATCTGGACCAGGTGCCTTCTTCTTTTTTAACTTCTGCAGAATTAATTTTATTTCTGTAATATCAAAGGGATAAACAGGATTTCCTGTATACTGCAACATCATCTGGTTTCTTTTTTCAACATGAATATCATCATCTTCTTCCTCTTTATCATCTGGCAATAACGTATGTAACAACAATTCCACCGATTCTTTCCCACTTTCTGTCATCTCTCCATTACCCTTATCTAATGTGGTTAAGATTTCTGGCTTCTTAATTTTATCCATAATAATTTTATACGGTTGTCCCCAGACATCTTGTTTTAAATTATTTTCAACGAACTGTTCCCAATGTTGTTTTCTGGTGTCTTCTAATAATTGTTTATACTTTTGTTTGGCCTCCCTATAATTCTTTAAGTTCTCTTCTCTTTCCGTATGTATGTTTGATTTTTGATATATTCTTCTTAATTTCCTTGCTAACGATCTCAGCTTCTGCAATCTATCTGTCCATTTTATTTTATCCTTATTATTAGAAATTGTTATCTTTGGAACGGATTTTGATACTGCTACTTTTATTGCTTGTGTTAAATTTATTGCATCCAAATCCACTGATATTCCCGTATACTGTAAATTTAAATCCTTAAAAACTTGCTTCATCTTATCCCAATTTGCTCTTTTATAATTATAACGTAATTCTATTTCATGTTCTTCTTGAATTACTTCCCCATTCAATATATAATCAAAATAAATCAAATTATGATCACTTGTGGTCTGACCCTGTGTGACCCACCAATTTCTAATCTTCTTCTCCGCTGTTGCTGACGCTAAAGTAATATCTATATTTTCTTCAGCACCTGCTCTATTTTGGACACCTGCAGAGAGACTGCCCACACCAGAAAGAGCAGCCAGAAAACGAGTAAGGGCCATCGTGGAGAGGGGCACGTCGGCGCCATCACCACCATCCCCTCGAGTGACACTGCGCGCCGTCAGCCGGCGTATGGATGACAGCCTCATCGCGGACGGTTAGGTAAGAGGAAAGCCGTGCCGCGTGCTGGTGGACACCAGGGCGGCCGTGACCATCATCAGACCTGACGTGGCGAAGGGTTTGCCGACAAGGAAGCCGAGCCGACCATACCAGCTTGTCACGGCATCGGGCGACACCTTGCCTGTGGAGAAGGAGGCCCTGCTGGAGCTGAACTTGGAACGGAGTGCCGTGCGTCTGTGGGTGTTCGTCGCGAAGGTGGCTGAGGAGGTGATCCTGGGACTGGATGCCCTCAGGAGCCATGAGGCGACGGTCGGCGTCGGCAAGAAGGTCCTGCGGCTTAACGGAAAAGAGGTTATACTCCGTCAACCCGAAGAGCGCCTTGGAATTTGCAGGGTCGTCTTGGACGAAGACGTGGTTGTCCCCGCGAGGAGCGAGGTGGTGGTGACGGCGCGACTGGAGGGCCAGAGAACCAGGAACATGATGCTGGACCAGAAAACGCCTGTACACGGACTGTGTGTAGCCAGGGCATTGCTGCCGTGCCGAGAGGAGGTGCCAGTGAGACTGCTAAATCCAACGGACACCGATCACGACGTCCAGCCCGGGAAGGAGTTGGGAACGTGCGAGCCCGTGGTGAGCGTAACAGCAATCGACAAGACACAGGAGCCGGCGCCGAAGCAACACCTGGGGCCCCGGCTAGAAGGCTTACTGGAGAGGGCGGCCGACCACCTGACCGCAGAACAGCTGGAGAAGGTTCGACAACTGCTAAGACGGTATCAGCGCGTCTTCAGCCAAGGTGATAGTGACTTCGGCCGCACGGACAAAGTGCTTCACCGCATCGACACCGGGGACGCCCGGCCTATTCGGCAACCACATAGGCGCGTTCCGCTGGCGAAGCAAGGGGCGGTACGAGACATGCTGGAGGACATGAGATCCAGGGGAGTGATTGAAGAGTCTGACAGCCCTTGGTGTTCCCCTGTAGTCTTGGTGACAAAGAAGAACGGCGAGCTGCGCTTCTGCGTAGACTACAGAAAGCTGAACGCTGTCACCCGGAAGGACTGTTTTCCCTTACCCCGGATTGACGACACCCTGGACACGCTAGCTGGTGCACAGTGGCTCTCGACCCTGGACCTGAAGTCGGGCTACTGGCAGGTAGCTCTAGACCCGAGAGACAAGGAGAAGACCGCATTCTCGACGGGCCAAGGGCTCTGGCAGTTCACGGTTATGCCCTTTGGCCTCTGCAACGCACCAGCTACCTTCCAGCGCCTCATGGAGTCAGTGATGAGAGGGCTGACTTACGATGCCTGCCTGCTATACCTGGACGACATCATCATCGTCGGGAAGACTTTTGAAGATCACCTCGAGAATCTGAGTAAGGTGCTGCAGAGACTGCAGGCGACCAACTTGAAGCTGAACGCGAAGAAGTGCCAGCTCTTCCGCAAGGAAGTGAACTACTTGGGCCACATAGTCTCAGCAACCGGAGTGGCCATAGACCCGGAGAAGACAAAGGCCGTGAGAGATTGGCCTGGCCCGAGGGATAAGAAAGAGCTGCGCAGTTTCCTGGGGCTGTGCAGTTATTACCGCCGCTTCATAAATGGGTTCTCCAACATCGCAAAACCCCTCACTCGCCTGACAGAGGAACACCGGCCTTATGTGTGGACGGAGGACGCCGAAAACGCTTTCCAGCACCTGAAGGAAACCCTGTGCAGTGTTCCAATTTTGGTTTTCCCACAACTGGGTGGCGCCTTCATTGTGGACACCGACGCCAGCGACCATTGCATTGGAGGTGTCCTATCGCAGATCCAGGACGGCCATGAGCGGGTGATAGCCTACTACAGCAAGACGCTATCCAAGGCAGAGATGAACTACTGCGTCACCCGACGGGAATTACTGGCGGTAGTAAAGACATTGGAGCACTTCCACAAGTACCTGTACGGTCAGCCATTCCACCTGAGGACTGACCATTCCGCCCTAACCTGGCTATTGAGCTTTAAGAACCTGGAAGGCCAGACAGCACGTTTGGTCCAGAGGCTGCAGGAGTACGACTTCACCTCGGAACATCGTAGAGGGAAGAGCCACGGTAACGCTGACGCCATGTCCCGAAGACCCTGTCCAGAAGAGTGCGGCCAGTGTACAAGAGTGGAGGAGAAGGAGTGTGCCGCAGCAGTCCGAGTAGTTGTGGCAGTGCCTGCGGATGGCTGGGATAGCGCAGGCCTGAGGAGGGAGCAGCTGGCGGACGCAGACTTGGGGCCACTCTTGAGGGAAGTGGAGGCAGGAACGAGACCAACCTGGGAGGACATCGCACCGAGGAGCACCACCTACAAGTCGTACTGGGCCCAATGGGACTCGTTGAAGACCAGAGATGGCGTGCTGTTCCGGGTATGGGAGTCACCCGACGGGAAGACGCAGAGAGAACAGTTGGTATTTCCCCGGAGTAAGGTCCCGGAAGTCTTGGGGGAAGTGCACGCCGGTACTTCGGGAGGACACCTGGGAGCGAACCGAACGATCGACAAACTTCGGCAGCGCTACTACTGGCTGAGACTCCGAGCAGATGCTGAGAGATGGTGCCGTCAGTGTCACGTGTGCGCGGCGAATCGTGGCCCCCAGACTAGGAGCCGGGGTCGCATGCAGCAGTACAACGTCGGAGCGCCATTCGAACGGATCGCCGTTGACATTGCTGGACCGTTCCCAGTTTCCGACCGAGGCAACAAGTACCTAATGGTGGTCGTGGACTACTTCACCAAGTGGCCGGAGGTGTATGCCATCCCAAACCAAGAGGCAAAGACAATCACAGACTGCCTCGTGGAGCAAGTATTCTGACGATTTGGGGTGCCGTTAGAGCTACACAGTGACCAGGGTACCAACTTTGAGTCCAACCTAATGAAGGAGGCACTACAAAGGCTTGGGGTGAACAAGACTCGCACTACGCCTCTACATCCCCAATCGGATGGCATGGTCGAAAGGTACATCAAGACCTTAGAGGAACAACTGAGGAAAGTCGTGGCCAGCCATCAGCGAGACTGGGACATCAAGGCGCCACTGTTCTTGCTGGCCTACCGCTGGTCTACACACGACACAACTGGGATGACGCCAGCCAGCTTAATGTTCGGCCGAGTGTTACGCCTCCCTTGTGACCTGGCTTTTGGAAGCCCTCCGGAAGCGAAACAGCCAGCGACCGAGTATGTGGAGAACTTGGTGGACCATCTCCACGACATGCACGAGATGGCTCGCCAGAACATCCAGAAGGCGAGCGACCGCATGAAGACCAGGTATGACAGGCAAGCCAACAGCCAAGGGTTCCAGCAAGGTGACCTGGTCTGGTTGTACCGTCCTACCCGGACCAAGGGACGCTGCCCGAAGCTCCAACAGCCATGGCAAGGACCGTACCGGGTGGTGAAGAGGATTAACGACGTGGTCTACCGCATCCAGAAGGTTCCCCGAGGGAAGATGTTGGTGGTACACCTGGATCTCCTGGCATGCTACGATGGTGCTGTTCGGGACGACCAGCTTTGAGGAGGGAGCAGTGTCACCCGATCGTTGGAACACCCTATAGAACCAGCTGAGAGCGGGCAAGCAGGGAGGTCGGCACTAGCCACGCCCCCCCCCCCCTCGTTTGTCTTATAGTGGTGACAAGGGGCGGCTGGGAGAAAAAACATCACTGCGCCGTCTCTTTCTGTTCCACCTGTGTTCTCGAACTTACGGGATATTTCATTTAATCTAGAACATTCTCGATCCCTCAGCTGACCCTATATAAGCAGCACGCCGGGCAGTAAGTCAGTCAGTCAGTTAGAGTTCTTGGCGAGCAGTGTAAGTGCAGTTTACGACGAGAAGACTGTGTACGTGCATCGGAGTATTGTATGTAATTACAAATGCAAGTGAAATTGTAACGGACGAACTGGTGAATCGTAATTGTGTGCATTACGTAATTCTGTGTAATTGGCAAGTGTTTAACTGTAAGTCGAAAGAAATAAAGGACATTTTTGAGTGGTGAAATTGGACTTTTCATTTCACGAGCCCACAAAGTCACAATATGCATATTATTTGCTTATTTTCAATCCTGTCCTTGTTTAGAATATATATTTTTATTAGGCTACTTAAATATTGCTTTCCCATTGTAATTTAACTTTCACTTTGGTTTTGTGAATATTATCCAGAAACTTTTAGTTATTGGAGTAGTAATTACAACCATTTTCTTAAATTTAGAAGCCACAATCTTCGACCATACTGTTGTTTTTGATGATGAAATGCTTGTAGACATTCCACACATGTTGGAGGGAAACCGTGTCTGAATCATCATATGTAGTAAGAAGGATGTTATGTATAACCCCCCATCCCCTCAAAAGAATTGCCACAATTTTCCTTTGAGCAGCTTAGGCAACTTTCATGTATTTTGTTAAGTTGAACACTATCTTCATGAATTTTTTTCTAGTATAATTCACATACTTCCAAGACAATTATCTAATGATACATGAGACATTGTAAGCAACATGCCACCTAAGTCTCATATCTCCTGATTGTTATTTTATAGGGCTTAGTGACCACAGTGTGTTGCAGTATAGTACCTAATAGCTTTGAGAAACGATAAATGAAACAAGTAACCACATATCCGAGCTACATAAAAGATTAATGTGTTCATTGCACTTATCTTAAGTCTACAGGAATGTCGGCCACACCATGGCTCAGTGGTTAGACCACTTGGCTCTCACCAAGGCGGCCCGGGTTAGATCCCAGGCGACCGCAAAGTGAGATTTGTGGTGGACAACACGGCACTGGGGCGGGTTTTCTCCAGGATCTCCGGTTTCCCCCGCCATCTCATTCCACCGGTGCTTCATCTTCATTTCATGTATCATCAGTGCCATCGCCTGCGGTGCCATATGTAGTTAAAGCGGGCGTTAAACACTACACATTTCATTTCTACAAGAATGTTTCCCCAGAGTTCACATTTCTGCTCTATTTTTTTCATTCCTTTGAAGCCTTAGGTATGTTATCGATCTCCTTATATTTAAGATAATATCAAAGATAAACATCACTGAACATACAAAATTGTGCTACACTACATACTGTGTAAAGGTGTCTGGAGAATTGAATTCAATTTTAACCTTCAGTTTGCAAATGGTTTTGTACTGTGTGACAAAAGATATGGTAATCAATTTGTCAGTAAAATAGAATTCTGTCAACTTTATCTTCCCCTTATCATATAATAGGAGCCTGTCTTTGGTAGGTAATCATCAGATCAAAACATGGTAACTGATAAGGTAGAAAATGAATAGATGAATAGACCTTACTATATATAGCTTGTTCAATATTAATATCTTGGAACTGTGCTGTTTAGAAGTCTCATTATCACTGTTTTGTCTTCACTGAGCATTAACTCTACTCTTAACACTGTCATTGGTGGAATATCAGAATGAGCCTCTGTTCTTTTATTCTAACTCATTTATTGCTATTTGCATTCTAGCAAATTTATAGTGTTGACTTTTATTCTATTCTCCTTCCTTCCTTCTCTCTCACGTTCCTTTTTTGTTATACCTATAGTATCTGCATATATAGTCATTTTGTAATTCTTCATAAATTACTACTAATGTTGTCATACTTGATTATAAACAAAAACTTATTTCCAAATGTTCACTAAATATTGAGTAAATAGATGAAAGTGTCTAGTTAATAAATAACCCATATGCAAAAGGTGATCTTACAAATCAGTGTAGACATACTGACTATTGATGAAATAAACATAAATGACAGTTGATAGAAAAACTATTGATAAACTCCCTGTAGATGTATTCTTGTGAATTGAAATGTTGAAATGAACAAAATATATTAATGTTTTGTTTATGCATTGGTTAACACAAATAACTCATACAGAATGTATGATACTTTCTGCTTTGATTTATCAAAATTAACACATTAATTTTAGAAAACTATATTTGATATTTCAAAATTAGATATCCTATAATAGGTAGACTGGCAGAATTAAATATTAGAACAGTACACTATGTTATAAGTTTTTAGGTTACTGGTTAAATAGTAATTGCTTCAAGGGAGTGAAATTGTGTCGGTTAGCTAAATAAAATTTTTGTTTAACGTAGTTGCTTACATGTATAATAATGCAAACTAATGCTGAAAATAAATAAAATAATCCTATTTGTAATGTAATATAAAATTTAAATAAAGAGCAATGGACTTTAGTACTGTTTGTTAATATCTCCTGCTCATTTTTATGAAAAAAAAATGCTTTTTAATGCATTTCCTTTTAAAAACTAAAAGGGAATTAAATTTTAATGCATTTTATTTGTACTACTCTTAGCAAAATTATTAAGTTGTAAGCTTTATAACATTTTATATTTCTAATCTCTTCCATTAATGGAATATATGGATTAGCAAATTCTTCTTTTGTAATGAGGACAATGGAAAGAAAAATAGTATGTACTTTTACTATTAATATTAATTTTAAAAATAAAACAAAAAGTTATTATTATAATGTTAAAGAAAACGTATCAAATGTCTAATGAAGTTTTTACAATTTACTGAACCTAAAGTGCCATTTCACAGTAAGACCTAATTTGTACCATTCACCACATGTGCGTTCCACAACATTCCCACAGCTTTCACAAAACTATGTATTTAAATAGCAGCCTTAGCCCATATTTAGTAAATATTGAACAAGTGCACATGCTTCCACATTCTCTTCTACACTCACAGTTTCATCAGTTAATATTATAACTAGGGCTAGGATTTCAATGACTTTGCATTTTTTTTGGGGGGTAAGCCTAATTTATAAATGAGTTGCATGTAAATGAGTTTCATAGTAAAATGCATTAATTTAATCATATTTGTTAGCGCATTTTTTTGCATTTCTTTAATGTTGTGGGATAGGGGACTTTTTTTAGGGTTTTTATTGTTTTTAAATACTATTGGGTATTTATTATTATAATGAAGCATTTTAAAATACATATTACATACAATTTACTTTTTTATGTTCTCAAGAGCAGAGCAGCATATCTGAACTTTACATTTCATTATTTAGTAAATTGTTTTACTTTACCCCAAATAATACTAGAGGTAAAATTCCTTTGATTCCAGGAAACTGGTCAAAGACTTCAGTGACTGTCATCATTTTTCGAACAATGTGGTCTGTACATGTAACATGCTTGTTGTTTAAAAGTACAGTTAGTAAAAAAATCAAAATAATTGCTAAAATTTTAATTCTATGCACTTCATAGGTACCGCAGTAGTGCAATAGTGACTTGAAAATTATTTTAAAACTGCGCAATATCTGTTAATTGGTTGAGATACGAAAATTTCCTCATCAATATTTTTTGGACGAGGGTTGGTTGGCATTTCAAGGCATGCATTGCACTTGTTATGTGCTATGCGGGGATGACAATTAGAAATATTCCATCATGAAAAGGGTAAAACATGTCGACAAATAGCAGATTTGTTGAATATAAAGAAAAGTATCATCAACGACATTATCTGCTGATATAAATATCAAGATCGGATTGAAAATTTACCATAGACAGGTCATCCGAAGGTCCCTAATAGCAGAGAAGGGAGGGCAGTAATAAACAAAGTGAAAAATAATCCAGGTCTTACTGCAACTACTATTGCTACTGAGGCTGCGAGTGCTTTTGGAAAGAGGATCAGTGTCAGCACAATCTGGAGGGTGTTATACAGAGAACATTAACATGGATGAACTGCAATAAAAAAGGCCCTATGTCAACAAAATTAATAGGATCAAGCAGCAAAAATTTGTTAAGGAGCATCTTAGCAAAATATGTACTGGTGGAAAATGGTAATTGTCCGCGATGAGTCAAAATTCAACATTGCTGGCTCAGATGGGTGAATTATAGTTTGGAGACACCCCAGTAAAGAATTTGAAGAAAGAAATACACAGGGGACAGTAAAACATGGAGGGGGACATGTTATGGTTTGGGGCTGTATGTCAGTTAATAGAGTAGGTGAGGTAGTTCTTATAAATGGACTCATGGATCAGATTTTTTAAAATAACCTGAAGAAAACAGCAGAAAATATGGGAAGAGGAGACTGTTTCAAATTTTATCAGGACAATGACCCTAAACATACGGCCCATAATGTACGACTATGAATGTTGTACAACTGTCCTGAAGTTGTGTCTTCCCCCACAGAGTCCCGACATCACTCCGATTGAGATTCTATGGGATATACTCGAAAAGAATGTACGAAAACTTCCCATAAATTCTAAAGCTGATGTGAGGAGATGACTGCAAGAGGAATGGAACAAATTTCCCCATTCTACCACTAGCAAACTTGTGAAGAGCATACCAAGAAGGCTGACTGAAGTGATACAGAGGAAGGGAAGAATCGCCAAGTATTAATAATCCTATTTGGCCTCCATTCTTTCTATTTGTTTTGTACTTATATTGTTTCTCCAAATACTTTTGAATAGGACATTTTGTATTCCTATATTTACATTCATAAATATTATGTTTTGTGTTTCATGAAATGAGATGAAACTTTACTTTTCTTATCTGTATGTGTAACTGTACAATCTGGAGTGTTATTAAACATGTAACATCTATACTTGTCTGAAAAATTCTGACAGACACTGTACATTGTTCCGCTTCTATGGACTGCTAATTAATTGGTCCAGTACAAACCCTTTCACTTACTTCACAAGTAGCAAGTAGTTGCACTCCTAAGCACAAATATGAGGTGGCTGCATTCATAAGTAGAAGGGTCAAAGCTCATTGTGTTTGCATATCTTTCCTATATAGCAGTGCAGCGAGATATATTTTAAATAGTGTAAAGAACACTGGTGTGAAGTTGATAAATCATCATGCCTAAAATAAAGAAAGTATTGCGAATAAATAAATAGTTTTGTTAGGTTTTATGGTGAAAAGATTTGCTATGGACCAGCATGTGAATAGAGAAAACCATTCGAGGACTATGGCTGCTTGAAGCTTAAAGAGCAACACACCAAATGTTATTTGGTGAAGCTTGCTCTTCTTCAGGTTCACTTTCTTTGAAGAACTCTGTGAAGCATTCATTTTAACTGATATTCCTTTGAAAAAAATGAGAAATCCAAAACTACCCGCTTTTCTTGAAAAACATACTGGAAATCCTATACCAGACTCTTCAACATCAAGAAAGAATTACATGAGTAAATCCTACCAGAAAACAATACAGGAAATCAGACAAAAAGTATTAGAGCAAAAAATTTGGGTAAGCATAGATGAAACTATGGATTTGCTAGGCCGTTATATGGCAAATGTTGTCGTGGGTACTATGGTGGGACGGTCCAGGAGAACAATTTCTAAGAAATTGTGAGCAGTTAGAAAAAGTTTAATTTTTCAACAGTTAGCAAAGTGTTTGATAAGTCTTTGGGTTTAATACATCGCAATGGCATTCAACATGACAATACTCTTGTTGACCAATACTGCATCATATATGAGGAGTGTCTTTTCAAAACTCGATAGTCGCACAAAATGCATCTCTGAGAAAAACTGTTTTTTCTATTTATTGGCAATACTAATTGGTCAGCACAGCAACTATATTAATCACTCAATTCTCCTTCCTAGAACTGTCTTATTGAATGCGAAAAGAAACAAATAGCCTAGCTTAACAAGTGAAAATTTGAGGTTTGAAAATGCAGAGTGTTTTCAAAAACCGATAGATGCTGATTAACTTTCATGTGTGAGCGAGAAATTAACACATGAAGTTTTGTTATTTTTATCATTTATTGTTTCTGATACTATTTATTTATGTATTTATTTTACCCTTTTCATAATACATATTATATTATACAACCAACAAATTAAGGATTAGTTTATGAGGTATAAACTTAGAAACTAAGTACTGCTACATTCGCAATAGCAATATAATAAACTGTTTATTTTTATAATAAGCATATTAAATACTGTGACTTTGTGGGTTCGTAGAATTAAAAGTCCGATTTGCAGATATTCCAAATTTTCTTTATTTGCGTAGAAATACACTCGCAGTAGCAGTATTACATCACATACACAATCTACCAAGGTCGATGATCACAACAACAGCATTCTGATTACACCTGTTTACATCAGCTCTCGTTACAACACTTCACAGCTGTTTACTACTACTGCTCTGTTTGCGACTCTACGACTGACTCTTGGCGAGTTGTCGCCTTTTTAAATACCTCATTGATAAATTCGAGAGATTTCTTGAACAAACAAGAAATGGACTGTTCTATCACCTTCCAGAAGCGTAACTTAATCTGTGCTGGCAAGTCCTTTCTTTATCCCCGGTGCTATGTTTATCTGCTTATGCAAGCTCTTTATCTCCGTGAAACAATATCCGTCTGTTATTTATTTGTGCCGACGATACATACATAACATAAACATATGAACAATATGAATATGTAAGCTTTATTAGTATCTTCTAGTACATCTTTATAAAATTCTTTTGCAGTTTCTGGAATTTCAAACAATTTAGCTAGATTTTTAACATCCTTTTACTTCTCTTTGCTCATTCTATTAATTTTGAGAAAATTTTGAGATTGAAGCAGAAATTGGCTGCAGGACTTGCTACACAGTTTCATCATATACACCTTCACAAGCAAAGCAGAATATGTATTTTGAACTTCTTCACATACCTTATGGTCTTCCTTTGATTGCTTGGAATATGTTATGATTCGCTGGGTATTCATTTTGAAAGGAAGCTTTCACTTCAGTGCTTCAGTGCTTGTTTTACACTTTCTTTCAAGTCCTTAATTTTCCAGTCTTTGAGCAACACTTACACTGAGCCATGATTTTGTAATATCAGGAATCAAAATATTCTCTTTTCCTTCTTAACTCTTTTTCGATTCTGCCGAAAACTCTATCAGGAAGCATATAACTGCGCCCACATATTGTGTAGATATGTGAAATGCGGGAAAATGTTTTACTCTTCTTCAGGAATGTAATAAGCATGAATATCACATTATTCTTGTTCTGACTAGAGCAAGAGTCTGAAAATAAGTGAATGGTAGGAGCATTGCTGGACATCATTTCTTCCAGTTCCAATAAGAAGTGCCTTTAGCAGATTCAGTTTCCAACCATGTATACAAGGAAATGTCTTTGATCTGTGTTTTAGATGGAACCATTATGCATAGATTATACAGCCATAAGTGCCTTGCATAGAATACCTCGCTAACAGAAAGTTTAGGCAGTGGTTGATTCTGCTGCATATCAAAACAAATAGTGATTGCCTCGGCATTTTCCTCTTTCAGTAGCTGATAAAGGTTAAAGCCTTTTTGAACACAGCTTGTGCAGCCTGTACATGATTCTTAGTTTGCTTTTCTTTTCCATATCTGCCTCTTGTCTTAATCTTAATCAGTCGTACTTTGCAGGTTGAGCATGTGTCAGTGTGTGGTGTACAAAATGAAAGATTGAAGAAGTTGCAAAATATGTATTTATATTTTGACAGTGAGCAGACTGATAGATTTCTTAATCTTCTTTCATTGCAAAAGTTGGTCCACATTTTTCTGATATTAATTTCTAGAGGTAAATATCCTCTCGATTTTGCTCTTCTATAATGGCTTTCTCTACATCTGTACTTAATGTCTTGCTTTATAGCAGCAGAAATGCCTTTCTGTAATTTTCCTGTTCTGTCACCTCCTCTAGTTTCCTTTGGTGAATTCCCAGATAAGTGAAATTTTCTAGCCAGCTTTCCTCGACTTGCCTTTTGATTTCCTTTCCTTTCTTTTTTTTTAATTCCTACCTCCCACGCATTCTAGGACTGGTAGTTTCACAATCTGAGCTCCTGTCCATTGTGCATAGTACAGTGCAGTGCTTCAACTAAGGATAAAGATGCCATGTAAGTATAACAATGCTTTCAGAAATGAATATGAAATCCAAACACACAACCTGAGTTTGCAGTTATTGCCAATCGTGCAGCAGTGTACAAAGCTTGCAGAAGTGATTGAAAACTCCAAGAATTGCAACAGTGAGATGGCAGTCAATGCCAACATGCATTTCATAGAATTGAGGTTGCTACATGCTGGATCATAATATAAAATTGCATCTATCGACTTCTGCTTTAACTGAGTAAGTGCATCTATCGAGTTTTGAAAAACTGCTAATATTCCCTACCTTCTACACAGGACATGAATCAAATCTGATTTCACAGAATGATGCAGAAGGTGAAAATTATGCTGATACTATATATAACTCAATTTCGTAAAATTTTGCATCTAACGAGTTTTGAAAAAATGCTCCTCATATGGTAAAAACTGCTAATTCTCTTCAAGCTCTTTACTGGAAAATGGTGCATAAAACATGCCTAGCATATACATTACACTGAGCTGTGGAGTAGTTGAATTGCTTGGTGCAGTAACCCCTCATTTCCAATTAGTGTGATTTTTCAGGAGAAGCAAAAAACTGAACTACTCTGCACACACACTTACAAATGAGAATCTACATTCACATATGTAAATTGGATGGAAAACACATCGTTTCTGTATGTTTGCAGACTTCCTTTCATATTCAGCTCCGAGATATGATTTATTAAAATGTTGGACATGAGGGGTTTCTGCTCCAAACTGATATACATTCTGTACATATAAAAAAGAATTACATTAGTATACAGTTTTGTCCAATACACTTTACATTACTTTTCTACAGACATAATTGGGTTTGGTATGCAGATGTCCATAAAAGGATTGAATTTATTGATTGTGTAGAAGGTAGGGCTTGAACATTTTAAATCAGTCATTTTCTTATCACTAATCATTGCCACTTCAGAAGAGAAAGCTGCTGTTGGAAAATCTGGAATTAGGTTTTGTTCTGCAAGTCTGAAAGTGTGTTTTTGCCCCCCATCTATGAAATTTCGGGCTTTGACAACTCTAGGAGTCTGTTTCAATAAGAAAACTCCATAAAATCTGAAATGGAAACATTTTGTTTAATTGCTCTAGGGGGTTTCCTTCCTTGTGATTCCACAGACAGTATATTTTTCTTATAATATTCTGGTCGCCAAGATTTGAAATTGATAATTTCCTCTTTATGGACCATGTGTACCATAAAAGCATTTTTAGAACTTGAAGAGTGTAGTTTAGAACTCTGTGTAGTCCAGTGGCAAGTACACTATCTTGTTTTCTGACAGCTATCTTTACAACACTGAAATCCCTGTCACAAGGCAGGTAGCTCTGCCCTCTGATAGGAAAATATTGGTGAATTGAATCAAATCTTCCTTTTGCTACCAATGTCAACATGAGTTGAATGACACAATGATTTTTGTTCTGCCCCGAGCAGCCATTGGAGAATAGAAGGAAATGCCTAATACTTGAGCTAACATATTCATTGATAGAACTGAAGATGAATGAACAAACTTCATTGGAGCTCTTTTTAGCTGTTGTTTCACTGTGTTCTGCCCCGAGCAGCCATTGGAGAATAGAAGGAAATGCCTAATACTTGAGCTAACATATTCATTGATAGAACTGAAGATGAATGAACAAACTTCATTGGAGCTCCTTTTAGCTGTTGTTTCACTGTGTTCTGCCCCGAGCAGCCATTGGAGAATAGGAGGAAATGCCTAATACTTGAGCTAACATATTCATTGATAGAACTAAAGATGAATGAACAAACTTCATTGGAGCTCTTTTTAGCTGTTGTTTCACTGTATGTGAAGAATACAGCCTTGTCAGTTTTTAAGTCATGGATATTAAAAACAGTGTAAGTAAGCTGACACAAATAAAAAGTGTCTTGAATGGGGATAACTGAAAGCTTTAGATTTTACATGTAATCAGTGCTGATTCTGGCAACATTGTCACATTTTCCAGTACAACCAATATACGCTTCTTTGAGGGTGCTCTGACTGAAACAATTTCCACATATTTTCACATTCAGATTTGGCAACAAGTATTTGTACTCTTCACTTGTGTAGTGTCCCTCTTAATTGGAAAATTGTTAATGTGGTCTTCAGTTAACAGTGTTACCTCAGCCAGAATTGCATTTGCAGTTCGTTGTTTTCTGTGCATGTCATTCAGAAATTTACCGGAACATAGCAGGTCTCTTAATCTTCGTAATCTGACATTAGAAAATCATACACAGATAAAAATGCTGACTTGCACACTTGAATGCGATCACCAGAGCTGGACAACCAATATTTTTGTACATGTGCTCTTTTGGTTCTTTCTTGTAATGTACGTTGTCTTTCAACAATCATGGACGTTTTGTTGTTTACATATGCTTGGTTCTTCAGTCTACTTTCTTTTATACTTTCACATTTGTAAATAACACTTTTTACACCTTTCTTTTATTCAAAGATAACACCACTGACTGATGCCATACTAATGATATTATTCTAAACGGTAACAAAAATAATCACAATACCTTCTGTGAATGTCCATCAATAAAGCGGAAAAAAAGAGGAAACAACAGAAATCTGCAAGCCATGTGGCCAATGTAGCAATCTGAATAGAAATCCCCCATGTCCAGGATATGAGGGGTTTCTGCACCAAGAAAATATTTCAACCAGTTGTTGAATGATCAGTTTAATGTGAATATGAGGGATTTAGATGCAAATCGGTGCATCTATATAAATAGTATCATTTTACCAAAAAATCTGAATTTCTCAAAAATATGGACATGAGGGGTTTCTGCACCAAGCAATTCAATTGCAAAGTCAGTTTCCTGGAGTTGATTATCTAGCAGGATGCATCAAAAACATGTTCTTAAAGGCATCTTCACAAGTTGCAATATTCAAGTCTGAGGCTCCTGAAGTTCCTTTGTCTTCCTCACCAGATGGGTAACTGGATAGAAGCATGCAACTAATACAGCGAGAACATTGAAGTAGTGAAAAGGATCATTGACATATCTGAGAGCAGTGATGCGGTCTACATCAAGATCGTGCAGGAACTTCTTTCAGACAGTAAACTTGTAGGGCAACTTTTGTATATAAAGTCAAATTATGAATTCCTACCTGGTGCTATTATGTGCTTAGAAAGTCAGGAGTTAACTTAGTGGAACAAAGAGATTTGGTGAAAAAGTGGAAGTGACAAAAAATGTGAATGGGAAAGTGGGGAAAGATGTGGTGAAAAAATGAATGCTTGTTTTCAACAAAAATAAAGGGTTTGCTACATTGTCTTCAATTTCAGATGTTTCGTTGGGTGAGAAATTTTCTCTTGTAGATTTACAGGAGACTTAGAAGCAAGTGACTTAATTTACTTTAGTATGCTCCTCTCGTCTCAGTGCAAGTGTAAAGGAGCTTGTCAATGTACAAAGCTTTTTAGCAGATAATTTGTAGTCATTTTGCTTTGAAAATCTACAAATGATATTTATTGTGCATTGTAATTCAGGACTCATGAAATAAACACTACCATATTTGCTAACAAAATAAAATAGAAAATCTTAACAAGTTGTCTACCTGTATAAATGTTTAAAATAATCTTGTTTCTTGATATTTATATTAATTTTTTTTTAGTTTATCTTCCAAAAACATAAATATTTGCAATTTAAAGTAACTTTTTACATTTTATAGGCCATTTCTTTGAGATTTTTATGTCATTATTGCATTTTTTAAAGTGCATTATTTTGGGGGGCATTAAAATCCTAGCCCTAATTATAACAAATGAAAAAATTCAATTGCTGCTAAACTTGCTTTATCACTTAGGCACTTATTGTAGCAGAAACATTGCACTTGATATACTGTTATACATATTCAAAACAAAACACACTGATCCATCAAATCAAATTGCAGATGAATTGCTAAGTTACAAAAAACAATTGAAAACTGTACTTGAAACTGTCCTCTGTCAACTTTACTGTCAACTGTCTACCTAAACTGCATGCCAGGCACTAACCAGTTCCAGAATACAAAGTAAACATCTTAGCAAAGGACCCTAAACAAAGTGGCCAAAACAAATCTACAGAGCAACGAAGGGCACACATTGGCTATAGCTCTTCATAGACTACTGTTTTGCATAAAGCTGGCAATTAGCTGCACTTAAGACCAGTTACTGAGGTGAGTATGCACCAATCTCCTGCAGCCTACAGGTAACTTCATATTGTGAGATAGTTTTCAGTTATGAAATAGGGAAAAGGAACTAAGTTGTTATTCTTGTGTAAAACAGCCAGTTACTTTCCTCTTCCCATTAGCATAAGGGTGGTGGTGGCATAGATTTGTGATGATTGTGTGAAACTTCTTGAAGTATACATGAGCTGAAAACAGTAGATATGGCTGGAAGTGGTGGTGGTGCATATTTATGCTTTATGTGAAACCTTTGGTACTCAGAAAAGATTTCTAGGCCAGAAGGTAATGTAATATAGATTAGCATTGATTATGAAAACTTGTGGGTATCAAACAAGAACTAAAGACTGGAGAGGTGACACAAATTTGTGTTGATTTATATGAAACCTCTGTCAGGCAAAAGCTGAAGGCTGAGAATGGTGGTCTGGAAAGCAATGATGATACAGGTTTGTGATGTAAAACTGGTAGTCAGATAAGAGCTGAAGGCAGAAGAGGTGTCTGGAAGGAAATGGTGACCCATATTTGTTTTAATATATGTGGATCAGAGAAAGGGCAGTGTATGGCGGTTATTCAAGATAATGGAAACACATACTTATATTGATCTCTTGATCAGTGACAAGTGGAGTGGTGCAGAAAGGAGAGAAGTGAAGTGTGAAATTATTTAATGGAAATCAGTGATGAAACCAAATTAAACTTTAAAAGTTCATAAGGAATTATGCTGTATGTGTGTAATGCCTTTATAAAATCTGTACTTCCTATGTCATGATACAGATACCTCATTTATCAACAAGTTCATTGTCGGATCCAGTACCTTCGAGGGTTGGCTGATAAGTCCCAGGCCTCACATAGACATGGCGTCACTGAGCCAGTTTGAAAGATAGCATCATATAGTTTAACTCTAGAACTAGCTTGTATCCATAGTTACAGGTCAGTAGCTTGTTTAGTTTGTTGAATGACAGTATTTTAAACAAGATAAGTGTAGAGGTTTCATGAAAATGGAGGATTTGGAAAACTGAACAATGATTAAATACTTCCATTTGAAAGGCTTAATGCTTAAGGCTTAATGCCTTAAGGAGGAAATGGGTCAGTACATTGAAAGACTGCCACCTCATATAATATGATTAAAAGGTGTGTTGCAGAGTTTAAAATGGGACATACAAGTGCTAGTGATAAACCTTGTTCTGGACACCCTGTGGAAGTAATGACTCTATAGATCATTGAAAAAATTTGTTTAGTAATGTAAAACCGCAGATTTAAGTTGTTTGAGATAGCAGAGGCTGTAAATGTAACAAAAGAACATGCAGGTAATATTTTAAGTAATGTTTCGGGCTTTCACAAGGTCTGTGCAAGATGGGTGCCACTTTTGTTGATGCCGGATCAAAAGTTGCAAAGGAAAACTGTTTCTGTTAAGAATTTGGAGCTCTACCATAAAAACCCCAGTGAATTTTTGAGATGTCTTATTACCATGGATAAAACTTGGATACATCACTACACTCCAAAAAGTAAATCACAGTCAGAGCAGTGGATTGCGCCAGATGAAACAACTCTGAAAAAGACAGACAATTTCGTCAGCTAACAAGGTTATGGCAAGTGTTTCTTGGATGCACAGAGAATTATTTTTATTAACTACTTGGAAGAGGGTAAAAGTATTACTGGTGATTACCAGGCAAGCTTACTGCAAAGTTTGAGTGATGAGATGAAAAGAAAAAGACCTCATTTGAAAAAGAAAAAAAATCTTATTTCTTCGCAACAATGCTCCGGCCCATTGTTTAATCACTGCAATGGGAAAAATGTTCAAATTAAAGTTTGAATTACTTGAACATTCACCCTATTCACCAGATCAAGACTACCACCTGTTCCTGAACCTTAAAAACTTTCTTGGAGCGCAGATTTTACAACAGGCATCACTGATGCGGTAGACAGCTATTTTGAGGACCATGATAATTCACAATACAGAGATGGTTTAATTAAATTAGAACACTGTTCTCCTTTCTGAAGATTATGTTGAGAAATAAAGAAAAAAAAAATTTTTTTTTTTAATTCTGAGACATGGGACTTATCAGCCGACCCTCGTATATCCTGAAATTCCATATCATTAAGGCAATTGCCAAAGTTTTGCTATATGGGTAGGAGAGAACAGTTTAAAGTAATTTCAAGTTATCTGATGTCTCACTATTATTGCTTGGGCCCTTTAATATTTGTTCCCTGTTTTTCCTTAAAAATGACTGAATGCTTACAAAAAAAAAAAAAAAAAAGAAAAAGAAAGAAAAAGGAAAGAAAGAGACTGAAAGTTTCAGTTTGACATGCCAGCTGGACGTGCAAATGCACAGTGACATTCAAGACAAAATTAGGTATTGTTTACTGTCACACACTTCTAGCACACACAAGAATGTTATAAAGTGAATAAAAGGTAACTGAGCTTAGAAATAGTAATAAAAATATATGATAATATGTACTTAGGAGTAAAATATCTGATAATATGTGCTTACAACCAAAATATGTGATAATATGACTTAAGAGCAAAATATGTAAAAAAAGCATGTAATTATGGGCCCTACTCATGACAATGTAACATAGCAGTGTAACACATAGCCAATGTATATTAACATTGTTACATATATTACATGAAATACTTAGCAATTAATATTTAACACAAGAAATGAAATTGACTTTTCTGTGCTATAATTGGAGGCACCTTTGCTTTAATTTTATCTTTTATTATCAAAACAGATCTGTCCATCAGTCATAGAAGACCTAGGTTCAGATTTGACATATATCATTTGAAGTGTTTTCTGCAACTAAACATTGAGCAAACACCAATATTAATCCTACAAAGTTTTTAAAAGTAGTAAATGTGTCAGTCAATAAAAGTTGTAAAAATTGACCAAATAAGTTACCTTGTATTTCTTCTTAATTGGTTTTTATACAGTATATCAATTAAAAATAATGAGTGCTTAATATTAAGCAGTTCTCCAAAACTTGTGAATAAATACAAGTAAATGTAATGAAGGCACACCATTTCCTTTTTGTTTGTGTTTTTTTTTTTTTTAAGTTTGTAGGCAGACGACACAAAAACAGCTTGCAGGCCAAGTTTGCTCCCCTGGTCATAATTGGCAAACCCTGATTTATAATATTTTGATGGGATGCTATTTAAGGTGTTGGTGTTATGAAAATTCATCATCATCATCATCATCAGTAAACCACTTTCTAACATAAGAAACAGTGTATTCTCCATCACATTGTAAGCATAAGGCTTCATATTGTAAACCTTCAACTTATGTTATAATTTTTATTAACACTTCAGAAAAAATTAGTTTTATTACCATTTTTCAAAACTTCACATGGCATGTAAATTAAATGGAAAGAAAACTGAGGGAAAATGGTAACTGAGGATCAGAGAGTGGAAAAAAGGAGAGATGGAGAAAGTAAAAATGATATTAATTTCTCTAACTGACTTGTAATTACCTGGTAAACCACTAGGAGCTCTCATTATGCACCTTTTGTGGTGACTTACTATGCTGTAAGTACTTAAGTCCCAGGCTTGATAGTTACCACTATTAGGTAAATTGATGGAAATGAATTGTTCTTCCATAATAGCCGCATGTAAGCAATTTGAATAGGTAAAGTGCGTCATGCCCACCTCGATAGGGTAGATGGTAGGTAGCATGTCTGCCTCAGGTTCAAGAGGTCCCAAGTTCGAATCTCGGTCAGGGAGAGTTACCTGGATAAGGTTTTTATGGGGTTTTCCCTTATCCTAAAAGACGAATGTCGGGTAGCTCTAAGCTCGATAGACCACGGATTAATTTGAGTATCATTTCACCCATTTCATTCATCATCTGATATGACAACATTTGGTAACTATGAAGCCTGGGACTTAAGTACTTACAGCATAGTAAGTCCCGACAAAAGGTGTGTATATCATTGTATATGAGATCCTCTAGTGATTTACTGAGAAATTACAAGTTTGTTGGAGAATTTAATGTCATGCTGGCATGTTGGCCATAGTAGCTCAATGGTTAAGAGCAACCGGATGGAGACCGGGAGATCTGTGATTCAAATCCTGGCTATGGCATTGAAACATTATATTGATGGATAGGGAGAAAGATAGTGATCAGTGAAAGGAAACTAAAGTGAAGGAGTGAAGAAGTGAAAGTGAAAGACATAAAAATCGTCATGTTTAATGCAACAACAAAGCTATAGGTCCCAGAAGACTGCTTCACTTGCTGAACATATCTTCATAAATCTAATGGCTACAGATAGTTCCTCTATTAATTTAAAAAAAAAAAAATTCCACTGATGAGTTACTATTATTCCTTATTGTTTGTATGTTTCATTAGGATACATGGAAGCGTTTGTCTAAAATGAATACAAACACATGTCAGAATAGGAAAGCTCCAGAAAATGTGCCATCTATAGCTCCTATCTCACCCACTTCCTCTTGCGAGTCAGATTTTGATTTTAGCCCAAAGCACATCAAGATAAACAAGAAGTTAAAACAAATTCCATCAAATGAAGAAGTTTATTTAAATGGACAGCTTCCTGAATTCTGTCTTTTTATGATGCTCAGCTGTATTCTGGTATGTATTAAACATTAGTAATATCTAGTCAATGGTAGTTAGCAAGGATATGACTGTGCAGACTGGACAAGAGCAGGGAGATCCAGGATTTGCTAAATAAGAGAGCCAACTTTAAATAAAAAGAAAAATAATCATACCAATACCACTAAACAGAAACAATAAATGACTGGGACATTTTAACTCTGTAATGATACAATTTCCCAAGTTTATTTTAAAGAAACTTACCCAAGACATAATTTATTGTTTTATTAATCTCATCATTAGTAAACATAGGCACTGCTGATTAGATTTACCTGTTTTTCTGCATCAATGCCTATATCATTTTAAGATACTGGAAATATTAGCTATTTCCACTGAAGTACTAGGAGCACTTATTTTATTATCTGCACAATTTTATATGCTCATTATAGCCATCTAATCTTTTTCTTTAGGGGGAGGGGGTTAGAAACAAGAGCAAAGGAACACTTTAGAAACATAAATATAAACAATTAGAGAAATCAACAGTTGCCACGCATTTTTGGGAAAAAAGCCACAACATAAATCCAGAATCAAAACTACTAAAACATACATCAGGAAAACAAGAACTATCCACATGGGAACAAATCTTCATTTCAAAAAATAGGAACAAAGTATTCAATTCCGACATCCCCCAGAAAGATTTGTTCAGGAAGTTACTTGAACACCCACCAGAGGAGACCTATGACAAAATATATTCAACTACATCAATGAGAACCAGTCGATGGCCGGTTGAGGATGGAGGCAAAGTCTCTGAAACATGTTCCGGAAAAATTTAAAAGTAAGTGTTGTTTAGAGTCATTAATCGACTCCCTTTAAATTTAATTTATTATAACAACACTGTTTTCAACACTTCCAAGAAAGGAATTGTATTAAGTCATACTTTATTAAAACTTAAAACTTCACTCATGTCACTATTAAAAACAGCAATGTTTTCATGGACCAACCCAGTCCTATCTTCAGTTGATTGGTGACTTAAAGTTTTAAGTTTTAGTAAAAGTATGACTCAGTAGGTCTTCTAATATGAAATTAGCTTCACTTTTAACAATACTTTTATTCATAGTGTCGCAGCGCTGGGCATAAACGTTTCGGCACAAATAGATAATAGACGGCGGATAATGTTTCACGAGCTTGCATGAGCAGTTAACGATAACGCGGCAAGTGATCACAAAGGCGGCAAACAATGTTATCTCAGATAAAGGACTCGCCACCACAGGTGGGATTTAATGTCTCAAAGTTTCTAGAGATATCTCGATTGACGGAGAATGGTTGTTTTTCTTGTTTGCTCGAGAAGGTTCTCGAGTTATGAACAGAGATATAAAAAGGGATTGAGACATGCCAGCAGCAGTTGTAGTTGTGTAACAAAAGTTATTGTTGTAAAGACCTGTAACAAGAGTGTTGTCAACAGTGGAAGTTGATAAAGCTGTTTGTTACTTTCATCGACCTTGGTGTTGTATATGTGTAGTAATGTTGTTATGTGAGAATTGAACAGTGTATTGCTACGGAAATAAAGGAGATTTTTAATTTCTGCAACTTGGCCTTTTAATGTGCGCTACAGTGGCCAGAACAGCAATTTCATTTCCAGTGCCAGTCGCTGTCTCTGTACCTTGTCGTTTTGTGGGAGACAGCTTCCTGTTTCCCTGAGTTTCGTGCAGATGTAATATCCCGGTTTTCTTCGTTACTGAAGGCCAGCATATCGAGTAGATGACGGCAACTGTTACACCCCATACGAAAACACGGTTTAATGTGTCAATATAGAAAGCAATATCCGAAACGTAGGGAGACCAGTGCAAGTTGACGATATTAAGAGTTAACCATTTTTAATTCATTCATTTTTGAGGTAATTTCGCTTTCTTTGCACTCTTCACTAGAGACCTTTTGTTGTGTTATATCAATTTGGATATATTTTTATTTTATATCATCAACATTATTTTCCCGTTTTAAATAGACATGTACAAAATTCATCTTGCCCTGGTACCGGGGCAAGATGATTTTGATAATGAGGCAAGATGACAATTATGATAAAAGTTGAATCTTAGAAAGAATAACACTGTACAGTAATTATTTTACACGTTGTTAAGTATTTTCAATTGAATAATAGTGATTAAATGGTTACATTGTAGAGCATTATCATAGTAAATTATCATGACTTAAAATCGGTAGTTTTCCTTAACAAAAGTCACCAAAAATATTCCTCCTTCAAAGTTTGAACAGTTCTCGTGCCACCATGACTGGCATTTGCCACACTGTATCCAGTCTTCTAATGGAGGATCAACAGAGTTCTTATCATAAGCAGGACTCTGCACTGTACTTTCTTTGGAAGTTTAAGCTGACGACATAGGTGTCAGAAGTTCGAGCTTCATCCTCTTTGCACAATAATCAAATTTCTTTTTCTTAACAAACCCTTTTTCTGAAATTTGAACCTCTCGTTTATGTTGTTAATTGTTCTTGTGCCACCTTTAGTGCTTCTTTCTGAACCAACATTACTTTAATAGGTGAGCTTGTTAAGGCACTTGCACATTGCCTGTGACTCTTGAGTATTTTCATTGATGCGCTTTAAGCAATTGTTTGGAAATCATGCAGTATGTAAATTTCAAAATAAAATAAAGAATACATTAAAACACAAAAAGAAAACACTAAAAAGCTGTAGTGGTAAGATGACGAGATTGTTTACTTGCCCCAGTCAACTTGCCCAGTCAACTTGCCCCGATAGGGAACATTAGTAATCTTTGATTATTATGATAGGATTAATAGGAAATAAGTATTGATAAATAGTGACTGCAAAAAGCACATTATATAAGATATTAATGAATAGCAAAGAATAACAAGATATATTACCTGTAAGACACGAGATCTTATGGCGAAGATCTTGAAAATTACAACACGTCAGAAATAACACGAACTACATCTATCAGACCACAAATTGGCAGCTGCAGTCTCACTGTTCATTATTAGTGCCCAGCAATATAGGCCAGTGCAAGCAGCCCCTGCTCTGAGTACAAAAGTATATGCGTTGCATTACGTCAGAAACTGTGGTGCCATTGTCATCCTGTAACCGCCACGTATTTCAGAATGTATGAGGTGTAGAAACGTGAAACCAAATGTGTTATAACTATAGCTCTAGTTTTTCTTTTGCTAGAATAAGCATACGTGTTCCATTAAAAAAAATGCAATTTGGTGTTGGAAGTGTTATTTGTTTACCTTTATGGATTGTGCATATCTTGTCATTGTGTGAGCCCCTGACATATGTACATTACTGGTCAATTGGAATTTTCATATTTTGTTTCATTTTGGAGATATTTGAGGTTGCAGAGTTAGGTGGGAAAGAGAATTGTCATGCAAGTACCCTACACTGAAAAATTTGATTCTGTTGTTCTATTGCTAACTGGAAGTACTGAAAAAAATTAAATATTTCTTGCAAAATGTCAAAAACAGTAAAAAAAAAAAAAAAAAAATTACTTGAGTAAAACATCTTGCTGCGCTTCACCTGCCAAACTCAGAACATGTGGTAAACAAGGAGTATAGTAAGTATAAGGAGAAGCAGCTCTGATTCTAACTTGTAAACTGGAATAAATAGCTTACATATTTGATGCATAATTCTCTCTTCTGCAGTTACTCATACTCAAAACATATTGCTCAAGAAAGTGGATTAATGCATTTTCCTCCATGTCCTGAACCAATATGAACACATTCCTCATTATCGAGGAAAGACAATCCTTGAGAACAAAGTTCCTTCACAACAGCAACAACTATTTATAAATACATAATGCAAGATTTCACTTCATTTTTAAGTTGTTTGAATAATTTTTCACCTGTACTGATAAGAGCATGGCTTCTGATTTTAAAACAAGGAACAGAGGTTCTGTGTCTTAAACTGCTTTTAAGAGCTGCAATTAATTCTGGATATTTCCAGTCCGAGAAATCACAAAATCACGAGGTCCTGGCATGTGTGATGTTTTCCCAAACAGAGTACATTGTAAACAAAATAATGCTAATGGACTTTGAGAATAAAGTAAATAATCTCTGTCAGTAATTTCGTTGTTTCCCAGCTTTTTCTGAAAATGTACACTAATATCTACAGCATCTTGTGGTAATATTTCAAACTGTAGTTTTGAATTTGATAAGTTAACATCCTATACTTTTTTATCCTGTTCACTACAATGCGACTCCATGTTTTATCAACTTTAAAAGAAAAGCAACAGAAATGTGTGTGAAAAATTGGTAAATAATATGAATGTTCTACCTTAACTCTTGTTTGGTAGAAGTACTTGTTCATCTTCTTTAGGTTTATTTGGGGAAAATATTTCCTCCTGGTCTTGAACAATTTCCCTTGTGTTTTCTTCTTGACCTGGATTCTTTGAGGTCATTAAGAGATGACCCTTTTTCTGTGAAAGAAAATGTGAAAAACATTAAGAATTGAAAGTTTCAAAGATAACCTATAAAATCATATAGAGATTATGCCATAGTGGTGTCTCCTACGCTACAAAAAGAACTAAGCAACATTGCTACATTAAATTATTTATTACTCTTATGAATACATACAATTGAGAAAATTAAAATCTAATAAAATACACTTTTTATGCACTATCCTCTTCTTGCCACTGTAGCGTGTATCTCTATGTCATAGTTACCATTACATGCACATGGCATATAAATCAGTTTGTAAATGTGAGTGAAGAAGTATTTCTTTATGGGCGGGAGGTTTATATTTTAGGAACTTGATCTTTAATGCACATATTATTTTGTACAATTTCCAGAAATGTTATGACCCCCTAAACCTATTGCCTGAGCACTTTATAGCATTCTAATTATAACTACCTATTCAGTTATTCAGGAATACTCAGATAATATTAAGAAATTGTAAAATTTAGTTTTATTGAGCATGTAAAAATAATATGTTTTATTTGCTTAATTATATCAGACAGCATCTGTGGTAGTGGGAGCAATCTCAATAGCATGTCTAATGTGGAAAAGTTCCAATAGCTATTTGACAACTACAGATGGTGAAGAACCAGTAATGTTAATAGCAGCAGTACTACTTCTCATCTCATCACTGATAGGTATCCTATCTGTGACCATTGCATGTATGACGCAAAACCAACAGTGTAGTGAGCTTCTGCTTGTGGTAAGTAATGTGTGAAAGTTGAAATTACCAATGTCATAAGTAGAAACCAAAACTATCTAAAATATGCATCTATTTATGCTGTCAAAATCTTAAAAAAGATGATCTGTAAGTTTGAAAATGTGCACTTACATACACTAAGATTTTGAACTCTAAGCTTGCGTCGTCCTATTTTATATTTGTTGATTTGAAATACATGGCTGGGACCGTCAATTTCCCCCCTTGCATTATACTTGGTGTCATTTGACATCATGCACACTTCGCGGCAGTAGCCGAACCAGTCCAATACAGTCCTTGAGCTCATACATGTATTTCCTATGGAGCACTCCATTATTGTCGTGTCGTAGGATTGTTTAAGTGCAAATCAGTACATGAGTAACAAAATTTGACCGGGCGATAGCTTAGCCTGCTCAAACCATTTTCCTTTGCACCCAGACTGCGTCACCTATGTCTGGGGCATTTTTGCAGAGTTTGGCTACAAGTTTTACATACCTTTCTGTTGTTGACTACAACGCCAGAACCGGTTGGTCGTCTGCTTGCACATGCGTATACGTGCACCTTTGGACTTAGAAAATATTCTCGCGTCGCACAAAAGACAGTTTCTCCGAATTTTTTTATCCTTTTATCTGTTTCTCTTGTAGTTTCACTTGTAGTTTATTCCTGTCATATCATGGAAAAATTCTCTTTTCTCATCAGCTCAATTTTCAGTATTTTAAAAAACAAAATGACCCACAAATTCTCCGGCTGACTCTACAGTTACACCATGTTGGTGGAAGGATATCAGAAGCATCATAGGAAACATTTTGTTTTTTCCTTAGGAGTTAGTGCATGGTATCACATCCTTTCTTTTATTGTTTTTAAATCCTTTAGCTGGTTAAGTCATATGAGACGATGAATGAACTGGGTGAAATGATACTCAAATGAGTTTGGGGTCCACCCAACATTCATCTATCAGAATAAGAGAAAATCCTGGAAAGACCTTGTCCAGATAAATCACCCTAACCGAGATTCAAACTCAGACCTCTTAAATGTGAGACAGACAGGCTACCTCCATCACCATCACATTGTTCTACCTCAAAATTTAGAAAGTAATTAACTTCTGCAATGTCACCAACTACTGTATGGAAGAATGTAAGTGTGCCTGTATATGAAATTGATGTAACAACATCTAGACAACGGATAGTACTGCATTAGAAGCTGTTACTCTCTGTGATGATGATGATGTGTGATTAAGGGCGCACAACTGCGAGGTCATTAGCACCCTTTAAAAACGAAAATATGCTAAAACCCAGATAAAAAGAATTAAAAGCTCTCTACCTACTGAATAAAATCATCAATAAAATGCACACACACAAAAAGGCAGAAGCCTAAAATATTAAAAATATGGATAAAAAGCTTACAAAATTGGACAACTAAATTCTAAAATTAATCTGTAAAAACAATTTAAAAACCTTGGCCACAGCTGTCTCGTCATCCACCAGTATCTCCGCTAAGCTGACTGGCAGCTGGAGAGAACTGCGGAGGCGTGCTAAGCTTAAACACTCCACAAGCACGTGGCGGACCGATAGGGCGGCACCGCACAGCGGGCAAACTGGAGCAGGTGTGATCTAGAGGTAACATGGTAGCTTCTAGTTCCTGAGGTTGCAGGTTCAAACCTAGCAGAGAGCAATGAATATTTCTGGATGCAGCAGTCCTAGCATAGCGTCGTTCAAAAGGAAACTAAATTCATTAGTCTGTTTCATACATTTGACATATAAAAGAACCTTAAGCCGATAAAGAAACCTCTGAGCAAAATTAAGCAGTTTTTCATGCTCAGTATATCATAGGATTATGCTTGTTTGGAGAATTTAGTAACAGTGATGTTCAAATTAATTGAGAAAACATTTGCACTCCGTTTTAACACTCCATAACTTGCTCTTTTTTTTTTTTTTTTTTTTTTTTTTTTTTTTTTTTTTTTTTTTTTTTTTGAGGGACTACTTTTGAAAGCAATAGCTTCTGATTACAAATAGTTTCTTCAATTAGCTTCTTCGATGTAGTAGGATGCTGAGAACCATTGGAAATGAAAATGAAATATGTAGTGTTTAACACCCGCTTTTACTACATACGACACCGCAGGCGATGAGAACCATTGGGATTAAATAGTATCCATAAATAAAACTCAGTATAATTTAAGATGAATACTGATTATATCCATGTAGTATGAGTAGTTAAATCCTTGTAGTATAAATTATTTTTATCTGCATTAGGGATAGGCATTCCATCTGCATCCATGGGGATTGCATTGCAGCTAGCATCTAGAATTCAAAGTTGATAAATTTCTTATTATAGAAACAACATTTAATTTAAGTTAGATAGTCCTCTTCAATGCGTAAAATATGAAGCTATTAACACAGAAGCAAACAAATATATACAAATATAATAATTTTTAACTTAATTTGTAACTTAATGTTTTCAACAGTTTGATTTATAGATTAATAAATATACCAATGAATAAAGAGGAATTTAATAAAGAATATAAACATATTAATAATACTGCTTTAATTAATGGATTTAATAAAACTTTATGCATAAAAAGTTGAAAAATTTAAATATCAAAAAACTGTTAATGATATTTCTACCCTTAAAAAATAAAAGAGGATTATAATTTTAAAAAAATGTACTTACTATCCTTGGGTTAATAAGCATTTTGAAAAAAATTTTAAAGAGTTTGGTATAATTTTAGTTCCTCAAAATAAATATAGTATTAAAAATTTACTGCATTTCTCTAAAGAAGATAAAATACTTGATTGTAAAAAATCTGGTATTTATCAATTTAATTGTTTCGATTGTGATAAAGTTTATATTGGCAAGACAAAACATAATTTGGAAACCAGAAGAAAGAGCATTTTCGTAACATTAAGTATAAACAAATTGATAAATCGGCCGTAGCAGATCATTTTTGGTCATTTATCCATGAAATAAATCCGGAAGTTAAATTATTAAAACAATTAAATGGTCCAATGGATTTAATGGTTTGGGAAAATATATTTATTTTAAAAAATAAACATCATGTAATGAATTTTGAAATATCGGCAGTCGATTCTGTTATTAAATTTGTTTCATTTTCAGATGTTGCTAGTACTTAAAAAAAAAAAAAAAAAAAAAAAAAAAAAAATAGTGACATCTAATGATGGTAATGTAATGTTAATAAGATTGTTGATGGTTCAAGCTGATGATGTGAATAAAATATTCACAAAATCGCGATCCTAGTCAATTTATAAGAAAACGGTCATCATTTCATATAAGATAAGTGAAGTCTTTTAAATTACAAATTATTATATTTTATATAGTCCTCTTCATTTTATTAAAATATAATAGTTACCTATTATAATATTACCTAAGTCATTTTTCTTTGTAGTTGAAACTATTTAAAAGGCACCCTCTCAGATTCATATTCTTTACCCCACAATGAGGCTGAGGATTGTCTTTACATTTTTATGGCTATTATTCTCATAAATTGCAAATATCTTTTTTATCAGTATAACTATTTCTATCCAGAATATTTTTTTCTGGCCCACCTGCTAACACTACTGATCTCTCTTGATAAAACTTCCAGTTACTGTTACCTGAGCTTCAGTGTCATTAGAGAACTTGCCACTGGGTTTAGCTATTCCTACTGAATAACGAAGGAAGATGACTCTGTGGTAACATGTAAGACTTTCATTCAAGAGGCCCCAAGTTCTATTCACATTGGGCCAATCAATCTGACCATGGTTTTTTTTTTTTCATTTTCCCCGGGTCAATAGGTGAAAGCTGAGATTGTTTTCCTCTTCTATCACGAGCTTCCTCTCCCCTCATTTGCTTTTATTTTGTTTTCCTTTTCATGTTTTAAATGCTCCTCAGGACTGTGCAGTGTCACATAGATTACCATAATGCTTATTAGTTGGGAAGTTTCTCTTTACCCTGCCAGATGGTAACCTCTTTTGAGCTGCCTAAGCGGGTTTGAGTTCTCAACTGGTCCATTAGAGGCACGCCTTTCCTCAGCAGTCCAGCAACGTTACCAGGTCCTCAAGCCTGGAATCATTAGGTACCTCTGCAAGCCCATATGACCTGTTTACCTTTGTACTGGAGCCTTCTGTAACTCCTTCACTTCATTCATTCCTCCTGGAGGGTGAAAAGCACAAAAGATCTGCCTTGAGCTAAGGTGAGTGAGGAGTCATCCTCCATTATAGTCATACTCATGCCTACCATATCATAATCACACCCCAAATCTCTTTTGAACAGTTATGCCATACCTCACACATGGGTATTCCCAAGCAACAAGATCTTATTAATGGTACAACTTACAATTTCATCTGAGGTCTACTTTTGGAGATTAATGATCTGATTGACATTCAGGATTTCAAGAACTCTGGGTGTGTTTCTAATTTGGACATTAAATTAGTCTTCTGTAGAGAAACATTTTCCTCTGAAATTTCTCCTAACCATCATATCATCTTATTTACCAAGAAACGTGTGTTAGGGTCATGTATAATCTAAAAGCAAGAGAATCTTGCAGGGATACCTTTATAAATATAAAAATAATCACCATCTACTCTCTGTATGCTTATACAGCTATAATGTTTATTGTGGACAAGTGTAATCCAGTTAAAACAGTCAGGTACATGAACATAACACCAGAACCAATATGAATTACTATAGAGATAGTGTAATTAAAACTGTCTCTCAAAAGGATGTACATATACTAGGAATTAAGCTTTATAATAAACTGCCATCTGATATTAAATCAATAGCTAGCATCTCAAAACAGCAGTTTAAATGGAAGTTAAAGGTTTTCCTCATAAATAAACGTTTATATAACTTAAATGAATTATGACATTGCAGCTTTAATTATACTTGAAAGTGATGAATTCATTAAGTTGATTAAGGGATCATGTGTAGAATTAGTTTCTAATGCTCTAATTGACTATGTAAACTAGTTTCTGTAAATTAGATTCTAATGTTGTAGAATTGACTATGTACAATTATATTAATGATGAAAAATTGACTATGTCAGAAATTGTAACCAACAATCTATTGACAATATTTATTTGCTTTTCTACTTTAGACTTTTGTTGGATCCTGTATCTGTTACAGGGCCGTGCCGTGGCTCAGTGGTTAGACCGCTTGGCTCTCACCAAGGTGGCCCGGGTTCGATCCCAAGCGACCGCAAAGTGAGATTTGTGGTGGACAACACGGCGCTGGGGCGGGTTTTCTCCGGGATCTCCGGTTTCTCCCGCCATCTCATTCCACCGGTGCTCCATCTTCAACTCATGTATCATCAGTGTCATCGCCTGCGGTGCCATATGTAGTAAAAGCGGGCGTTACACACTACACACTACACATGTATCTGTTACAGTTTTTAGTCTTATGTAACTTTTTATATTTATCTTTGTATCTTGAACTGACGTGTCCTATAATATATGTATTATGTTCCAAAGGATGAAATAAATACAATACAATCTTAAAACCCTGCAGTTTATCAGTTAAATAGTTTTAAGCCAAAACAGTGCTTCAGCTTTAATGTTTTAAAAATTCTAGGTTTTACTCATGTTGAAAATGGTTCCCTTCATGCTTCATGACCAGTGTATTATACATACAACATTCACAAAATTGTTCAACACATTATTTTAAGTTCTCATAATAATATTTTACATTTCCAATGAAACCAAAATCTACAACCTGTACAGAAAACAGTTGGCTAACCCTATAGCAACAAGCTCCACAATTACCACCAACATCACATGATTTACCAGTTATTAGTACAGTGTGACACTGTAAATTCAATTAAACACAGTAAGATAATTAGTACACTTTTAACTTTGAACATTTACATTATAATAGTTTTGTCTTTAAGAATATAAATTTAAATAATTAATAACTCAAGATTAAATTTTCTGTTTAGCTGCTGTTCTTTTCATCTCTAACATTCCTGCTAATTGGATCTAGTGCTCTAGTTAGTTTGAAGTTGAAGTCTCAATGGAAATTCAGTCCATATGCGGATGCAAGAGAGACAAGACATCCTATCATGGGTACTCATAAAAAAGTAGTTTTGGAAGATTGTGAGATAGGTCGTGCATTCAACAAGACACTTCTCAGAAAGTTTCAAGAGTATAACATCTCAGACATTAGCAAAAGATCTTGGGATTCTACACAGAAATTGGTAAGCTCTCTTTCTCAATTAAGTGTGGATATTTTGCTTTAGTTTTATTTATTCATTTATTAAAGTAACCATTGATCATTGAAGATACTTTAATAGCTCTAAGACTAACTAAACTGCTTTTATTTTAAAAGTAGCTGCCTTATTTGATGATGCAAGGGTGGATTTACTTTAAATGATATATTTGTGGGTTTTATTATTATTATTTTACTAATACATGCAATCCATTTACAAATTCTTTAGAAATTGCCTCTAAGATGAATCATCCCTTTTGACTCTTTAACCTGATATTTTACAAATCCTTTATGACATGGTGGTAATGGGGAAGAAGATATCTTCTAGGGAAATATATGAGTCAAACGGAGAATTTAATGTTAGGACGGCACGTTGGCCATGGTAGCTCAATGGGTTAGAGCGACAGGATGGAAACCAGGAGATCCGTGGTTCAAATCCCGACCATGGCATTGAATTTTTCATGTTGACTCTATCCTCCAGTACCTTTATTTAGATGAGTGAGAGGAAAATTGTGTGTAGACTCTATGTTAAGCACCACTGAAGCCCACAGTGCACATATATTTTGAATATTACTACATGATTTCTTTCACCAGAAAGTCAAATGAAAGCTTATAGTTGTAAAGCAAACAATGTAACTTATTTTATGTTACAATAGATGCTGAAAGTATTTCAGTGCTTCAGAATGTGTTGCTGGAATCCAACAAAAGTTTCTTGGGAAAGTGGATCTTCCACTTCTTAGCAAATGTCACTGCCGCTGCAGCTGCCACCTCCGTGATTAATTACTAATTATTTTTGTACAATCCATTTTCAATTTCCATCATAGTTGAAATATTTTGTTCTAAATTGTGCCTCATACTTAATACAAAACTATGAACAGAAAATTAGTCTTGCAATTCATTAAAGTGAGATATTCACTACACTAGTAACTCTTTGTTTGGAAAGAACTTTACCTTTCCCAGAAGATATCAGGATATTAATGAAAGATTCTATGATTTCCTTAACACTTCAAAATTCCAACAAATTTTAGAAATTTTGTCTAGCCTGTGTGTGTACACACATATTTTGCTGGTGAATTATTTAAATTGCTGGGATAATTTTTACTTTCTCTAGCACATTTGTACTCATACAACAGGCAAGAAATATTTGTGTATGCAAATAAAAGATCCAGTTTTAGTTAATTGATGGAAATTAATCATTTATTCACACTAGCCATATATAGGCTAAGGTTATTGATATATAGAGTCAACATGAAAAATTCAATGCCATAGCCGGGATTTGAACCACGGATCTCCTGGTTTCCGTCCAGTTGCCCTAACCATTTAATGTCAGGATGGCACGTTGGCCATGGTAGCTCAATGGTTAGAGCGACTGGACGGAAACCAGAAGATACATGGTTCAAATCCCGGCCATGGCATTGAATTTTTCATGTTGACTCCTTATATCAAAAAATCCAGTATTAATATTTCATTGAAGTTACATATTTTAAGGTTCCCTTAATGGAAGAAATAAGTTTTTAAAAATGTTCTCATTGCCTTTATAAATGTTCCATGTATTTTAGCCCCATAATCCAAACAGCATTTTTAGTAACTACCATACTTGATATTTAGGTAAACATCTTCCAAGAATGCTCAAGTTGTTCCCGGGAAGCAAGCCAGGTGAAAAGATGATTAGAAATCGACGTTTCACCTGACCTGCTTCCCGAGAACAACTTGAACATATTTGTCGCCAGGAAAGCTTCAGGTCTTATCTTCCAAGAATGTAACATGAAGATTTTCAAATATTATCCCAACCCCATTATTCCCTAGATAAAAAAAAAATATTAATTATTTTTAATTTTATCAAAACGGCTCTAACAATTGGAATAAAAAATCAACTCGAAAACTAATAAACTATATATCTTGAATTTTCTGTAAATAGTCTATGAATCCTTCATTTTGAATGAGTTTTGTCTAATTCTGTATATTTAATAAATCATAAGAGAATAAAAATTTCATGCAAATTTAATACAGTAAAATGTAGATATTGTTAAAAACATGCATTTATGTTAAATACATCTTTTTTAGCATTAATCATTTCTGAGATATTCATTGCTATTTTCAATACTTTATCTTACTCTTTCTGAAGTACTGAGTTACCATTTATGTTTCCTGTGATGTAATGCAAAGAGTATGCAGTTTAAAAGTTGCTGTTGTTGACTAATGGCACTGGGGATTAGTTGATTTGTATCATTTTCCCCCTAGCTTCCCAATATAAAGCCTGTAGGTTCCCACTTTTGAGACCATTACATTTGTCCAAATGGTGTTTGTTCATGATGACATCCTCTTTACAGACAGTACATTTGGGTGTAGGTGTGCAGTGTATTTTATAAAGGTGTTCTGCAAGACAATCATGACCAGTTTCCATTCTAAATAGGGCCACTGAAGTTTTTCTTGGTAGTTTTTGTATGTCAGTTTTGTCTCCAATGTTCTTATAATCTTGTATTTTAGTTTATCTTCTTCACCAAGTCTCTGCTGTCTTTTAAAATGTAGCTTAATGTTGTTTAATTGTTTATTAATTTCAGTTTGTCTTACGGTTTTTATATTTTGAATTGCACCTTGTTTTGCTAGTTGGTCAGCATGTTCATTACCTAAAAGTCCAACGTGGGCTGTAATTCATTGCAGGGTGACATGGTTTCTTGATTCGACAGCTTTAATTAAACTTCTTATTTCTTTGATGTATCTTGTTTTGTTTTTATTGTTTACAATCCCATCTATGGCTGATTTTGAATCTGTTAAGAGAACTATGTTTTGCTTTATGTACGGTCTGTACAGGACATTCTGCAGTGCTGCTTTTATGGCTGTTCTCCATCATAATGGTTTGAAGTTTCGTCTAGTGTTAGAGATACTGTGCAAAATGTTTGCAGTATACTCCTGCACCAGCATCTTGTTTGTTTATAAAGGATCCATCTGTATATATTCGGAGCCATTCTTTTTCTGGATATGTTTCATTTCAGTTTCTGCAGTTTAAAAGTTGGCATAAAGATTTTGACTATCATTTGCCTTCTTAAAGTTGTAACCCAATGAAATGTGTAAAGAAACATTTCTGAAAACCTATATATGAATGAAGGTAAAATATATAAAATAATTAATTCTTCTTTTTCTATTATATACTTGCAGGAAATGGAGAAAGTATTGTATTTCACCCAAAAATTTGACACTGAGATTTGACAGAAAATACATGTTTTGAGAATCCTTGAATAGAAAAGAAAAAGGATTTTTAAAAAAGGTGAATGTGTGTGTGCGTGCATGTGTACGTGTGTGTGTGTCTACTTCACAAAGCCTTTAAAAGAAATTTTTAAACCTAAATAAAAAAATAAAAATTTCAACTGTGCCGGTGGTTATAAACAATATAATTCAAAAACAAGATTCAGTATCAAACAATTAAGTTCAGGTCTTTCAATAATGTGGCATGAAGATTTTCCAAAAATTCCTCCATTGCAAACTAGCTTGATATCAAACTCTTTCTAGAATTTCAATTTTCTCAATAACGGCTCTCAAAAATAATTTAAATTATTTTGATTGGATTACCATATAGACATTTTTATGAAAATTAAATACATATCTTCAGTTTTATAGGACTAAATGACGTCTGTAAAACTGGTGAACTGTAAGAAATAGAATGTATATAAATTTTTACTGCATAAACTTTTTTTTTTTTTTTTTTAGCAAACCATTTTTAGATATTTTTTATTATTGGTATCAATTTTCTAGTAATTTCATTTTTAAGAAATGGAAATTTTGTTGTTTGTTTTTTTTCCTCCTGATCATCAAAGAAAACAATATTTCAAATCCATCTACTGCCTGTGGTGTTCTCTCTGGTGGTGGATCTATGAACTTCTGCTTAGTTTTCTTGCAAAAAATTACATGTTATCTGACAAGCAGCATGGTTTCAGAAAAAACAATTCTACAGAAACAGCCATTTTTACTTTCGGAAATAATGTATTAAAGAATTTAGATAAAAAAAAAAGGCATATGTGGCATATTTTTCGATCTTTCAAAGGCTTTTGATGTAGATCACTACATATTGTTCTCTAAATTGAGACAACGGGAATTAGGAGGCATGTTCTTAAATGGATTCAATCTTACCTAAGGATAGGAAACAGTTGAAATTTCAAATGAAAAGGGAAGCTGTATACACTATCATTACTCAAAGGAGCAAAAACTAAAGAGAGGTGAGCCTCAAGGATCTATTCCAGGACCAATCCTGTCCTACTTTTTGTCAATGACCTGAAGGAAACCACTTCATCGTGCAGTGTGTCTCAGTATGCCAATCAAGACATGATCTTAATACATACCATAAATATATTTATTCAGCTTAACTCACAAATATTGAAGTATTTAATTAAGAAACCATATTGATACTTTATGTAAATACCTTTATTCAACCTTTCTTTAATTTTTGTACTCTTACTTGAAGATTTTATGTTACATTATTTTACATTGGCCACCTTTGTGGCTAAATATTTCTTATTTTAATCTTCACAATATGATGTGCTCTATGTCATTGTACAAAGGTGCATTGTTTGATTTTTAAGGATAAATATCTATTCTATTCTGTTCTTTATCAAATTATCAGCTGGTGAGATTTTAAAGTTTATTACTCAGTTTTTATTTTTCCTTATTAAACTGTTCTCCCATATTGTCAGGTTGTTATGGCTTATCACACCATTTAATAACTTTTGATTTGGGTTAAGGTTATAGTTTTTGTTACAAAAGAGAAATGCTACTGCTGACTTGTCTTCCTGTTTCAATTTGATGTTTCTAAAATGTTCTTTGACTCTGGTTTTTAGGTTTATTTTAGTTTGCCGTATGTAGTCCTTACAACTTATTTGTCAATCACATTAGAAACTGAAATTAATGGTTGTCTTCCTTTTCTAGATCTAAAAATAATAAGAAATAACAATAAACTAAACTTTGGTATTTATAGGAAATCTACTCATATTGAAAATTTCATAAAAAATGAAAGCTTTAATCCTTTTTCAGATAAATTTGCTGTTTTCAATAGTTTGATTTATAGGTTAATAAATATGTTCCTAAATAAAAAGGAATTTAATAGAGAATATAAACACATTAATACTGCTTTAATTAATAGTTTTAATAAAGATTTTATATATAAAAATCTTGAAAATGAAGGCCTAAAAACATGTATAACATACTCCAGCAACCCAGATGAATTCATTGCAGATATAGAATTAGCAGTAGAAAGCTTGGAAACCATGGACAAAAATATAATTAGGAAAAAATCAGCTCCTATATTGGAAAACTTAATAAATAAAAAGCCAAGAAAACATTTGAAACAAATTCAGATAATTAAATCTTTAAGGGAAAAGGATGTAATCTTCTCAGGGGCTGATAAAGGGAACAAAATAGTAATCTTAGATACAGCTACATACAAGGAAAAAATGTTAGAGTTACTACAACAGAAAGAATTCCAGGAAATAGATTCTAATCCACTCAACCGATGCATAAAAGATGTACAAAAAACCACCATTAATAGTAATATTTTAACAACTACAGAACAAAAAACTATCAAACCGGACAACCCTACCCTTGCAAGGCTATATGGTTTGCCTAAAATACACAAACCCAACATACCCATGAGACCCATTGTAAATAATATAAACACTCCTACTTACCTTCTGGCAAAATGGCTGTCCAAAAAATTTCAGTCCTTTCCACAATTCCATACTCTGAGCATAAAAAAACTCTTTAGACCTGGTAGAAAAAATTCAAAATCTTAAACTAAAACCTCATGACACTTTAGTATCCTTTGATGTCCGCTCCCTCTTCCCTAGCATTCCATTAGACTAACTTTTGATTCAACTGAAAAAATGGCTAAATTCTATTAACCTAGATGCCAATACAATAGAAGAATATTTGGCAATGACTGAAATATGTATACATCAAAATTATTTTGTCTTCGATGGAAAATATTATAAACAAATTTCAGGACTAGCTATGGGAAGCCCGCTATCACCATTTTTGGCCAATCTATACATGAGCTTTTTCGAAACACATATAACTAAAGCCTTCCCTCATATGTTTAAAACATGGTACAGATACGTAGACGACATCTTTGCAATAGTGCCCTACAAACAAATAGATGATGCTTTGAAACTACTCAACCTGCAAGAACCCAGCATACAATTCACAGTGGAAACTGAAGAGGACTGTACTCTACCTTTTTTAGACCTTAAAATCAAAAAAAGCAATGAAAAACTAGAATTTGGTATCCATAGAAAAACAACACACACAGATAATTACATCAAAGCAAATAGTTTCAACCCAATTCCACACAAACATGCAACCATCAACAGTCTCACACACAGATTAGTAAATCTACCTCTCAACCAGCAAGAATATCTAAACGAATACCATCAAATCTTAAAAACTGCAATTAAAAATGGATATGGAAAAAATCTTGTAGATAAAAAACTAAAATCATTCAAACTTCAAAAAAGATTAAAACAGATCACAGCTCTCACACCAATAAAACAAGAAATTAGATTTGCTAAATTTACTTACCACCCCTGGGCCACAAAAAATTTCCAAAAAATATTCAAGAAATACAATATAACATTGGCACCAAAAAACAATTACAGCATTAAAAACCTACTTCACAGTAATAATACTGATAAGATTAAACCAGAGGAAAAGTCAGGCATTTACAAGATTAAGTGTAAAGACTGTGAAAAAATTTACATAGGGAGGACAAAAAGAAACATAGGCACTAGAAAGAAAGAACACTTCAGGCACTTAAGATACAAAAATATTGATAAGTCCGCAATAGCAGCTCATTTCTGGTCTGAAAATCATGAAATTGAAGATAGCACAGAATTACTAAAATACGTACAAAAACATAGTGAGCTCGTCATATGGGAGAGGATATACATAGAAAAACATAAAAACCAACTAATGAACTTTGAAATCCCGCCAGAAGAGAATCCCACATTTAAGTTCATCACTAAATCAACAGATGGCAGCAGCAACCCCAGAATTACCCACACCACTGGATCAAGCTTTAGTCGCATAAGAGCCGTAGATGCAAACGATGATTTGCGAAACATGTCCTCAAAATAGGTACGAAAGTGAAGCAGATGTGTAATAAATACGACTCCTCTAAAAATTAATAATTTAAATGTTGTTTCTACCTTTAAGGGGGGGGGGGGGGGAATGATAATTTTTAATAAGTTTTCTTAACATCCTTGGACTATAAACAGTTTCAAATTTTGTTTAAAAATTTGGTATAATTTCGGTTTCTCAAAATAAATGAAATATAAAGAATTTGCTACATTTCTCTGAAACAGATAAAAAAAAAAGATAAAATTTCCAATAACAAAAAATCTGGTACTTATCAATTTCATTGTGTAGATTATGAACAGGTTTATGTTGGAAGGACCAAACATGATTTAGAAGCGAGAACTAAAGAACATTTTCGCAGCATTAGGCATAAACAGACTGATAAATTGGCCCTGGCAGATCATTTTTGATCATTTAACCATGAAATAAATCATAAAGTTAAATTATTGAAGCAATTAAATGGTATGATAGATTTAATGTTTTGAGAGAAAATATTTCTTTTAAAAAATACAAATTAGGTAATGAATTTTGAAAGACAGTCAATCAGTTATATGCTTAAGTTTGTTTTATTTTCAGAGTTTGGTAATAAATAAAAAATAATATGACACCTGGCAGCAGCAATGATGATGACCAAAAAACAGTGACTGAAGTTGCAAATGAAATTTTTGCAAATCTAGGTTCTTGAACTCTATGGAAATTTTATTAATTTTCTTAAAAGATATGAGAAGTTTGTGACAAATAATTATATTTTATGTTGTCAAACTTTTTTGATGAATGCACTTAAACCTGTCATTATTTTCTCTCTCTCTCTCTCTCTCTCTCTCTCTCTCTCTCTCTCTCTCTCTCTCTCTCTCTCTCTCTCTCTCTCTCTCTCTCTCTCTCTCTCTCTCTCTCTCTCTCTCTCTCTCTCTCTCTCTCTCTCTCTCTCTCTCTCTCTCTCTCTCTCTCTCTCTCTCAAAGTTTTACAAAAATATTATGGATTTAGAGTATCTTTAGGTCCTAAGAAATCTAGAAATCAAAATTTTTGGTTAAAATGTAGTACTTCTATTTAAGCTGCTGAGGGTGAGGAAGATGAAAAGCTCCTATACACAATCATGCCATTTATAGCTGCTCATTTTAATTCTAAGATAAGTGTTACAGTAGATGTACCTACTGCTCTTCATGAACAAAGGAAAAAGGAAGAACAAAAATTACTTGCTAAGATCATTCTACAGTCATTCACATTTAAAGTTTCCTTCTAGTTTACAGCATTGGTAAAAGCAACATTGAATATCTAACAATTTTGATATAAACTGCTTCTATGGTCTATTGGTTATCATGCTAGCTTCCAAATACAGAGATTCTAAGTTTGATTCCTGGCTGGAGGATGGGAATTTCTTTTTAGCTAGGGTTATTTCCCATCCTCTCTAGGAATCTGAAAGTATGAGTGAGAATGTAACTGTGTAGGTGTGTGAACTTAATAAGGATAAATGTTGTGTTCCGGGCTTATGGGCCGTGGTCTAGAAGTTCTTGAATGAACCGATGTTGGTTCACTCAAGAATTTCTAGAACCAGAGCCCATAAGCCCGGAATACAACATTTATCTTCAAGATGCTGGCCGTGAAAGCCTCAGCTTATATGTGTGAACTTAATGTTCACTAAGCCCAACATAAGTAAACCCAAATATACACAAATATAAAATGGAGTAAATATAATTTTTTATAAGCAGTTGTTTCAAAGGAAAAGTAGCCAAATGACCTTAGATGTTAAAGGTGGCATATAAATGGAATTAAAATGTTGGCAGAGAATATATGTTTGCAAGACTAAAAGATGACACATTCTTAATATATCCTTTACTTATGGATGTCCTTAAGCTGCTGTGGTTCTCAGCATCCCATTCCATATTGATTGTGAAAGGCCACTTAATTTCAGGGTTGAGGTTCTTTGGCTGCGCTGTGGCTAGGTGGTTAGACCGCTTGGCTCTCATCAAGGCGGCCCGAGTTCGATCCCAGGCGACCGCAAAGTGAGTTTTATGGTGGACAACACGGCGCTGGGGTGGGTTTTCTCCGGGATCTCCGGTTTCCCCCGCCATCTCATTCCACCGGTACTCCATCTTCATCTTATGTATCATCAGTGTCATCGCCTGCGGTGCCGTATGTAGTAAAAGTGGGCGTTAAACACTACACATTTCACATTTGAGGTTCTTTTTCATGCCATAAGTCTACAACCTCCAGCTTTACTTCTCTTCTGAAGGAAGTCATGCAAAGGATTTTTACAGCCAGAAGCATCATCACCCTCATCAGATTTGAACCTGGGACCTCGGGAACCAGAGCCTAGCATGTTACCCATAGACCATGGAGGATGACAATATTTAACGCCATCCATATTTTGTAAATATTTTGAAATAAGTAAATATATATAGCTAACATTTCAGCTGGAGTGTTGTGGGGTAACTGGAGCAGAAGACTGGCTTACATACTACAAAATAATTCCAAGTTCATGCTGCAAACTTGTAAGTAAATTTCCTTTTCCTTGCATTATATTTTTATTTATTTTATTAAATTTATTTAATTATTATTTTTCATACTACTTAGTAAGAAATTTACATGTATAACAATAAATCATTAAATAGAGAAGTCACATGTTGGTTACTCTTATCTGATCTGCTGAATATCTATAACTATTCAAATTTAAAACATGTGCATCTATGTAACCCATATGAGAGTAATAATTAAGCAAGCCATGCAGACATTTATTTTCTGGTAGTGTCCTCAAACCTGCTGCTCCTCAGTTGTGAACATCTCCAGAAGTTTTATCACCTCCTCATGTGTATACCATTAGTCAGGCTAAACATGCCACATGCACATTAGCAGAATGGGTCAGAATGTTACATTGCATCCTTCATGCTGTTGTGATGTGTTTTGTCAGGTTCTGCATTAGCACTCAAGTTATTATACTGAATGATGTAACTATTGAAATTCTCAATGCACAATAAATTAAATGTTAATTTCCAGATATTGAATATGAGTTGGTGCTGAGCAATACCTGGAGGTCAAATGTTAATGATGAAGTGACATTCATTATTAGGTATACTGATTTCTACTTTAACTATGTTAGTTGCCTGCACAGGTCATAAGTGGGGTGGCCGTACATCACTACACAATTCAAGAAGCAAACGTCATGTTAAATATATTAAAATATTAAAATAAATATTTGTAGTTGGTTTTTTTGACACTTCGTACTCACATTTTTATATTACTGAGGGACTAGTTTTCGGAGCCATCACTTCCATTTTCAACCACAGTCCAACTATCATCTGTTCCCATCTACTTTCTCCTTCTCCTTCTCCCTCTCCCTCTCCCTTCTCCCTCTCCCTCTCCCTCTCCTTCTCCTTCTCCTTCTCCTTCTCCTTCTCCTTCTCCTCCTCCTTCTCCTTCTCCTTCTCCTTCTTCTGCTTCTTCTTCTGCTTCTTCTTCTTCTTCTTCTTCTTCTTCTTCTCCTTCTTCTTCGTTAAATTATCTACTTGTGGAATTTCAAAGTTCATTACTCAGTACTTATTTTTCCATATATGTCCTCCCATGTCAGTTTATTTTGGTTTATCACCCCATTTAGTCATGGATTTGGGTCAATGTCATGATTTTCGTTCCAAAAATTAAATGCTACTGCTGATTTATCTTCTTGTTTCAGTTCGATATGTCTAAAGTGTTCTTTGACTCTGATTTTTAGGTTTCTTTCAGTTTGACCTATGTAGCATTTTTTACAATTCTTACAATTTATTTGGTATATTCTGGATCTGTTAATTGGTGGAATTTCATCTTTTGTTTTTGAATTTAGCAATTTTAAAACTGAGTATCTATTTGTAGGTATCAAAAAGATATTTTATTCCTTAAAGATCTTTTTGAGTTTATTAAATGTCTTTGGGTAGTATGTGAATGCACTGAATACGCTGTTTATATATACAAACTGAATGTGGTTGCTTCCTTAATTGTGTCCTTTAGTTTAGCCTTTTTAATTTTCTTAAACACCAGACTTTATTGCATCCATTTTCTTCTGCTATGTGAAGTATGGCTTTTTGTTCCTTGAAGTATTGTGCTTTAGCCATGGGTATGTTAACTAGTTTGTGTGTAAGACTGTTTATAATTGCATGTTTATATATAACTGGGTTATAGCTATGGTTTTTTATGTAATTTTATGTGTTAGCTTCCTGTAAATTCCAAATTTTATTTTTGTGTCATTCCTGACAGTGCTGTAGTTGGAAAAAATGTTTCTGCAGTACTCACCAAACTGAAAAAAAGTTTAGGTTGTACTCACCAAACTGGAAAAAAGTTTAGATGGTACTCATCAAAGCATCGCTTCACAATTTAGATGGTACACGTATGTGCTCAAATTTTGGGTGATATAGCATACTGGCCCATACTGGCCCAACTACAGCACTGATTCATGATTATATTTAGCTACAAAAAAGAGAGTTGTACATTGACTTTCTTTTCTATTGTGAATTTGATAGTTTTTTCTTGCAGATTGAGCAGTTTTAATGCATCATCTAAATATTTATATGGAATATTGCAAAGATGTCTTAAGCATATCTATACCAACCCTTGAAGATTCCTGGGAAAGCACTTTTAATTTCTGTTTTGAATGCACTCATAAATAAATCTGAGTATATATACATACATATATACTTAGACATGCAATAATAAACAATCTTACAGACTAGTCAACATACCCATGGATAAAGCAGAATACTTCAAAGAACAAAAAGCCATCTTCACATAGCAGAAGAAAATGGATACAACAGAAGTCTGGTGTTTAAAGAAAAAGAAAGCAACATATTCAATGCATTCACATACTACCTAAAAACATTTAATAAATTTAAAAAGATCTTTAAGAAACAAAATATCATCTTAGCATCCACAAATAGATGCTCAGTTTTAAAATTGCTAAATTCGAAAACAGAAGATGAAATCCCACCGATTAACATATCAGGAATACACTAAGTTGTAAGAACTGTGAAAAATGTTACATAGTTAAAACTGAAAGCAACCTAGCAACCACAGTCAAAGAGCAATTTGGAAATAATCAAATTGAATCAAGAAGATAAATCAGCAGTTGTATTTCATTTTTGGAATAAAAACCATGACATTGACCCAAATCCAAAATTACTGAAAGGAGTGATAAACCAAAATAAACTGACAACATGGAAGGAAATATCATATGAAAAATAAGGACCGAGTAAATGAACTTTGAAATTCCACCAGTAAATAATTTGACAAGGAAATTCATAGTTCCACCAACAGAGAGAAGAGAGCAGACGACAACAGATGATAGTTGGACTGAGGTTGATAATGGATGCAACGACTTCCGAAACTAGTCCCTCAATAATATAAAGATGTAAGTACAAAGTGTCAAAAAACCGACTACAAATAGTTTTCTCAATTAATTTTGATGTCACTGTTACTAAATTCCTCTAAGCATGCATAAAGGAAAACAGGTTCAAGAGCTAATAACTGCTCGCATCTTGAGTTCCTAATCGATTGCCTACATCATTCATCATGATGATTGGTCTTGTTCCTGGGGATGGTTGGATGAACCTCTGCATCAGGGTGTCGCCTGATGGCATTTCAAAATTAAAAATGAATTTTAAGTTTTTCCAAATATAAATATTTTCCCAAACTGTGGATTCTGTTTTCCCAAAATGTTGTTTAGTATTATTGGATTTCTCATTTTTGTGTTGTTTGTCTCTCTGATGATACATCAATTTATATGGTATGATCCAACAAAGAATGATCAAGCCAATTCTTCAACATTCACCATTAAGTCTTTTGACTTTTGCCAACAATTGCTAAGGAGGCACTCTAAGTCTGAGGAAAGGAGAGAGGGAAGAACAGTTTCATAGAATAAGTGACAATGGTCAGGAATATTTTCCCATATTCTTCTGTAATTCTGTGGCTAATAAAGAGAGTAAAGCAAGGGGCCAGTTATTCTACTCATGAAACAAACAGTATATGAGGTTGGTTGAATAAGTACTTATGTTTCGAAATAAATTGTGTTGCTATGGTAAGTTGCTGTTACAATTATGTGTTGTCATTTGTTACTGCTAAAACAAGTTTGCTACTGATTTATAGTTTGAATTTGATTGGCATTTCAGTTAGTTGCTCAACTTGTATACACCAAAATAGAGAAGCTGTAGTATTGTGTAGTGATTTTGTTTTTATTTTTTGGTGGAAAAAATTTATGAGAAAAAAAAAAGCAAAATTGGAAGCTCTTTATGAGAATCTTTTGCCATCTATGACAGCAGATATTGATATAATGACTCTAAACATGGTCATTGTTATTGGAGAACGATGTCCAGGACACCTGGTAGATATGATTATGAGGAAGTCATTATGAGTCCAGTATATGATTCTTGATCATTAAATGAAAGTTTTTGAAATTACAGAGGCCACAGGTGTGTTGACATGAATGGCAATTCACATTTTGATGTTGTTTAGAGATGAAAAATATGTGGCCCAATGGGTGCAGTATTTACTCACATTTGACATATTGTAAACTGGTTTAAAACTACTTAACCTCTTAGCACACCTATTATTTTCAAAAGTATGTTCCTTTTTTTACCAATTTTTTTTACTGTTACAATTGAATATTTATTAAGATACAATAATGATCACAGCAATAGAACCAGTTTTTACAATAAAGATTTTTGTACCTGAACAACCTCAAAATTTAAATCTTTAATATTTATTAAGATACAATAATGATCACAAGAATAGAACCAGTTTTTAAAATAAATATTTTTGTACCTGCATAACCCCAAGATTTAAATCCTGAGTATATTCTGGTGTTCTGCAATGATTTGCTCAGCTGCAATATCACCTTCCAATGAGCTGGAAAAGTCACTTTCCTCTTCTGAAGTACCTTCATAGCTTTCTTTAGAAATTTCAATTCCACTAAATTCAATATTATAATATTTATCACTCTCTATTTTTATAAAACACACAGAACCATGCGCTGTATGGGTACACACAATAGCTGGTAGGAACAAAGACATCTAGCATCGAAAAATATGCGCAAGGAAACAAGTGCCTGGATCATAGACATCTGTTGGCACACTTACAGCTATCAAAGGAGTGAGTTCAACACAAAATCTAATGGAAATTTTAAGAAACTGCAAGATAACGAAAGAACTTGGGTTTTAAACTAATTTCTAGTTGTGAAGCTAGACACCTGAGTATACTCTGGATTTTACTATTCTTGAAAAATTATAAACACGAGTTTGCTCGGCCTTTACGTTAAGGGATTAAATGAAATCTAACTGTCATCATTGAAGAGACCTGGATTCATCTTTATACTAAAAAACCAGCAACAATAAAACAATGGATTGCTTCTGATGAATCTCCTACAAAGAAGTTAAAAATTATCTGACCATCCAGAAAGCAATGGCAACATTTGTTTTGGGATACAAAGGGTATCGTACTCATTGACTTCTTGGAAGAAGGAAAAATTATTACTGAACAATACTACAGTGAGTATTAGCTTGATCCAACAAGATGTTGAAGTAGAGGTGACCCCATTTAGTGAAGGAGAAAGTGTTGTTTCACCACCACAAGGCCCTAGCCATTCATCTGCTGTTGTCGCCACCAGACTGCATGAACTGTACTATGAATTGTTATCCAACCTCCTATATTTTCTTGGGCTTTACTTGGTTCTGTGCAATTTTCTCTTGTTGACAGACATGAAGAAATGGATTAGGAGAATAAAATTTAGTTCAGATGAGACCTTCATTGAGACAGAGGCATATTTTCATAACTTGACTATTCATATTGTCGCGAGCCAGGGTACGAGACCTCGAGATATGAAAGCGCCTAATGCTCGGCGACAACAAAACCATCAACGAGGCGCTAACGGCAACATTGAGGATGGAGGCGGCCAAGGTGACGCTATTCCGACGTCGAGAGCACGGAGTATCCGCTACACTGGAGATCGAAGACCAGCTGAGGGACGCCGGTGAAGCCCAAGTAGCGTGTGTTGGGGGTGTGGACAGCCGGGACACCTGGAGAAAGACTGCCCACACTAGGGAGAGCAGCCGGAAAACGAGTAAAGGCCGCCGTGGCGAGGGGGACGTCGGCGCCATCACCACCATCCCCTCGAGTGACACTGCGCGCCGTCAGCCGGCGTATGGATGACAGCCTCATCGCGGACGGTTGGGTGAGAGGAAAGCCGTGCCGCGTGCTCGTAGACACCGGGGCAGCCGTGACCACTATCAGACCCGACGTAGCCAGGGGTTTGCCCTTTAGGAAACCAAGCCAACCATAACAGCTTGTGACGGCATCGGACGTCACCTTGCCCGTGAAGAGGGGCCCCTGCTACAGTTGACCTTGGGAAGGAGTGCGGTGCATCAGTGGGGGTTCGTCGCGGAGGTGGCTGGGGAGGTGATACTGGGACTGGATGCCCTCAGGAGCAACGAAGCGCCGGTCGACGTCGGCAGGAAGGTGCTGCGGCTCAATGGAGAAGAGATTATACTCCGGCAACCCGAAGAACGCCTGGGAATTTGTAGGGTCATCCTGAGGGAACACGTGGTAGTCCCCGCGAGAAGCGAGGTGGTGGTAAGGGTGCGACTGGAAGGCCAGCGGACGAACAACTTGATGCTGGACAAGAAGGCACCTGTGCACGGGCTGTGTGTAGCAAGGACATTGTTGCCGTGCCGAGAGGAGGTGCCAGTAAGGCTACTGAACCCAACGGACACCGATCACGACTTCCAGGCCGGAACGGAGCTGGGGACATGCGAGCCCGTGGTCAGCGTAACACCAATAGATAAAACCTAGGAGCCGGTGCCGACGCAACACCTGGGGCCCCGGCTGGAAGGCTTATTAGAGAGGGCGGCCGACCACCTGACCGCAGAAAAGTTCGAAAAGGTTCGACAACTGCTGAGCCGATACCAGCGCGTCTTCAGCCAAGGCGACAGCGACTACGGCCGAACGGACCGAGCGCTCCACCACATCGACACCGGAGACGCCCAGCCTGATCGGCAACCACCTAGACGCGTCCCGCTAGCGAAGCAATCGGTGGTACGGGACATGCTGGAGGACATGAGATCCAGGGGAGTGACTGAAGAGTCTGACAGCCCTTGGTGTTCCCCTTGTAGTCTTGGTGACGAAGAAGATCGGTGAGCTACGCTTCTGCGTAGACTACAGGAAGCTGAACGAGGTCACCAGGAAGGACTGTTTCTCCTTACCCCGGATTGACGACACCCTGAACACGCTTGCTGGTGCGTAGTGGTTCTAAGACCCTGGACCTGAATTCAGGTTACTGGCAGATAGCTTTAGATCCGAGAGACAAGGAGAAAACCGGATTCTCGACAGGCCAAGGTTTTGGCAGTTCACAGTTATACCCTTCGGGCTCTGCAACGCACCAGCTACCTTCCAACGCCTCATGGAGTCAGTGATGAGAGGATTGGCCTATAACGCCTGCCTGCTATACCTGGACGACATCATCGTCGGCAAGACATTCGAAAACCATCTCGAAAATCTGAGCAAGGCGCTACAGAGACTGCAGGCGACCAACCTGAAGCTGAACACGAAGAAATGCCAGCTCTTCCGCAAGGAAGTCAACTACTTGGGCTACATAGTCTCACCAACCGGAGTGGCTACAGACCCGGAGAACACCCAGGCTGTGAGAGATATGCCTCACCCAAAGGATAAGCGAGAGTTGCGCAGTTTCCTGGGGATGTGCAGTTATTACCGCCGTTTCATAAATGGCTTCTCCAAAATCGCCAAGCCCCTCACCCGCTTGACGGAAAAACACCGGCCGTATGTGTGGACAGAGGACGCCGAAGTCGCGTTACAGGAGCTGAAGAAGACACTGCAGAGCTCCTATTTTGGGATTCCCACAACCAGGTGACGCCTTCATTTTGGACACCGACGCCAGCGACCATTACATTGGAGGTGTCCTATCGCAAGTGCAGGACGGCCACAAGCGGGTGATAGCTTATTACAGCAAGACGCTGTCCAAGGCACAGAAGAACTACTGCGTCACATGGCGAGAGTTACTGGCGGTAGTAAATACCTTGGAGCACTTTACAAGTACCTGTACGGTTAGTCATTCTACCTGAGGCCTGACCATTCCGCCCTCACCTGGCTACTTAGCTTTAGGAACCTGGAAGGTTAGACAGCACGTTTGGTCCAGAGGCTGCAGGAGTATGACTTCACCTCGGAACATCGCAGAGGGAAGAGCCACGGTAACGCAGACGCCATGTCCCGAAGACCCTGCCCGGAAGAGTGCGGCCGGTGCACAAGTGTGGAAGAGAAGGAGCGTGCCGCAGCTGTCGGAGTAGTCACGGCAGTGCCTGCGAACGGCTGTGATAGAGCAGGCCTGAGGTGGGAGCAGCAGGAGGACGCCGACTTGGGGCCACTCCTGAGGGAAGTGGAGGCCGGGACGAGGCCGACCTGGGAGGACATCGCACCCAGAAACGCTGCGTACATTTCGTACTGGGCCCAATGGGACTCTCTGAAGATCAGATAGGGCGTGCTGTTCCGGGTATGGGAATCACCCGATGGGAAGACGCAGAGGGAGCAGTTGGTACTTCCCCGAAGTAAGGTTCCGGAAGTCTTGGAGAAAGTGCACGCCGGTACTTCAGGAAGACACCTGGGAACGAACCGAACGACTGACAAACCGCGGCAGTGCTACTACTGGCTGAGGCTCCGAGCAGATGCTGAGAGATGGTGCCGTCAATGTAACGTGTGCGCGGCGAGTCGCGGCCCCCAGACTAGGAGCCGGGGTCGCATGCAGCAGTACAACGTCGAAGCGCAATTCGAACGCATCGCTGTCGACATAGCTGGACCATTCCCAGTGTCCGACCGAGGCAACAAGTACTTGATGGTGGTCGAGGACTACTTCACCAAGTGGCCGGAGGTGTATGCCATCCCAAACCAGGAGGCAAAGACCATCACAGACTGCCTCGTGGAGCAAGTGTTCTGCCGTTTTGTGGTGCCGTTAGAGCTCCACAGTAATCAGAGCACCAATTTTTAGTCTAACCTGATGAAGGAGGCACTGGAAAGACTTGGGTTGAAAAAGACCCGCACAACATCCATATACCCGTAGTCGGACGGCATGGTCCCGAGGTACATCAAGACCCTAGAAGAACATCTGAGAAAGGTCGTGGCCAGCCATCAGCGAGACTGGGACGTCAAGGTGCCACTGTTCCTGCTGACCTACCACTCGTCGACATAGGTCGTGGCCAGCCATCAGCGAGACTGGGACGTCAAGGTGCCACTGTTCCTGCTGACCTACAACTCGTCGACACAAGACACCACTGGGATGACGCCAGCCAGCTTAATCTTCGGCCGAGAGTTACGCTTCCCTTGTGACCTGGCATTTGGGAGCCCGCCGGATGCGAAGCAGCCAGTAACCGAGTATGTGGAGAACCTGGTGGACCGTCTCCACGACATGCACGAGATGGCTCGTCAGAATATCCGGATGGCAAGTGACCGCATGAAGACCCGATACGACAGGCAAGCCAACAGCCAAAGGTTCCAGCAAGGTGACCTGGTCTGGTTGTACCGAGCTACCCGGACCAAGGGACGCTGCCCGAAGCTTCAGCAACCATGGCAAGGACCGTACCGTGTGGTAAAGGGGATCAACGACGTGGTCTACCGCATCCAGAAGGTGTCCCGAGGAAAGATGTTAGTGATACACCTGGAGCGTCTGGCCCGCTACGATGAGACTGTTCGGAACGACCAGCCTTGAGGGAGCAGTGACGCGAGCCCATTGTTGATCGAGGCGGTGCCGGTGACTAGTTCAAAGAGACAAACGTGCAGTGTGTAGATGAAAGCTCGCCGAAACGGCGGGGGGAAAGAGACGGAATTCTCGAGATTTCGCCTTTGTTCTAGCCGGGTCTCGATTGTTTGAGAAATTTCTGGAATGTGAGTAATCTATAAAAAAGTAGCCTGCCGCCAAAAGTCAGTTGCTAATTGTACTCTCGTGCGTGAACAGCTGGTGGGCTGTGTTGATGACCTTGCAAGTTGTATTGTGTATATGACGTAATTCTGGACTGCTGTGTACGAAGCGTATTTCTACGGAAATGAAGTGCAATTTTTGGTGTTTTTAACCTGGACTTTTGATTTCCCGAACCCACAAAATCACAATGTTTTTGGAGGGGTTAAAATGGTAGTAATTTTGGAAGAAATGTACATCCCTAAAAGGGGATTATGTTGAGAAATAATTTGTGTTTGAAAAAATGGGATCTTTATTCCTAACATTGGTATTTATTAAACTGCCCTCATCTAAATAAATCATGTGGAAGTGATGACTAAGATAATAATGCTTTTATGTCTGTACAAAAAGATTCTAAAACAACCACCAGTATACCCTTCAATACCTATTCCACTTGGCAATGTTATAAGCCATATCAAAAAGAAAATAATTCAAGACTGGAAACATCATTGGTTTGAGGCCAATAAACATAGTAAACTCTAACAAGTGAAACTAAACACATCTCCTACTCAGTGTCTTTATAAACATACAAGTCAAAAATAACAAATATTACTCTCCAGACTCAGAATTGGACATACAAAGATTACAAATGATTACCCATTTTCCAGAGAGAGACCTCAACTCTGTGAACCATGCAACTAATCATTGTCAATAACTCATATTATATGCCCTACTCTACCTATAGGACTCTTCATTAAATTCCTACAGATCTTCATTCTCTACTAGATAAACCAAAAATTCACAATCATATTTAATCCTACAAATCTGTAAATTAACTTCATCAATATGAAAATCTATTCACCATTACCTGGTCCAGGTGTATCCTGTGTTGCGAGAGCTACAACAATCAACAATACGTTCCATACAAGTATGACCATATAGTGCAATATTGATTCTTCAGTTCTATATGAATATGCAACTTATGTGAACTTACATGTTTGAACAGTATCATAACCTAATTGTTCCTATAATGTTAATTGTACTGACCAACTGTGTACAAAAATATTATACCATCTAAACAGTTGTCACTATAAGACCATTGTTGTTAGGCGACATTAAAAAAAGAGATTATATGATGTTCATAGCGCTAGAAGTTTGAGGAAGTATGTAATTTTGATAACTTTTGTATTTGTAGATTAATAATCTAGCATAAGAGAAGAATAACATTTAAATGCTATAATTTTGCTTTTACGCTTTCAGGATAGCTTCCAAGAGGAACACTGTGACTTACATTCTGCATTCAGGGATGGATGTCTAGATGTCTTAGCTATTTATTTACGATGGTGGCTTGCTATTCTAGGTGGCTACGGTTGTGTAACTTTAAGTTTTACAGTAAGTTGATGCCTTACACAGGTGTAACACATCCTTAGTATCCTTTAGTATCAGTTTCTTCAAATTTAAACTTTTTCTATAAGTTTCTCTTATTCTTGCAAAATTATCATTATAAATGTAATTCATTATGTAAGAAAATGAAGGATTAACTGCAATCCTGATGTTAGACAAATTACTTTTGAGCAGAGTAAGAAAATGTAATATTTTAACTGCAAATTATATTCTAATAAAAAGAATGGAGGTTAAACCTAGCTAGTAGTTTAGATTTTGCAGTGGCGGTAACAATTTTAAAAATTGCATTTTGGTTGGTAGTACTGGTACTGGGTGAGAAGTTTGAAGAAATTTGTGAATAGGTTTAATTAGCACATACTTAATTCTATCTGGGAAAATGTCAGTGTTGATGTGCAGTGATAAAAGTCATTACTAATGGTAGTGGTGTACATACTCCTTAATATAACAACTTTATTTCAACTCTTACTTTTATTCATTGTCGGATATCTCCCACCTGATTGTTAGAGGGTGTTAATTATCTCTAGAAGAAAAATCTCTGAAGTATTACTGGCATTACCAGAGCATTCATGTTTCAACTACTGCTGGTTTTGATCTAATGGTTTACTAGTTACGCAAAACTACATAATATTCATTCAGAATGAGATGAATTTTACAAGCCGTTCACAAAACATTCAATCAATAATATGAACACACATATCAGTCTCATATGAGTATTTTACAGATATTCTAATTTACTTAAAACATTTAAGTCAGTTTTAAGAAATTAAGGAATAATAAGAAATGTTCAATGTAAAGAATATTTGTTTGATATGGGGGATATTCTTGAAAATCTTGTATGTTGTATTCTTGGAGAACATTGGAATGAAAAACTAAGTTTAGTATGTTTATATTGTTTGAATTATATAGAAATACCATTATACACAAATAAAGTAGATTAGTAGAAAGTATGTGCCACTTAAGAGTCACAAAATTATGGGAAAGATAAACAAAATGATTATGGCAGGCAAAGTATTAATAAAACTAAGGAAAATAATGTAACCAGGATAAAGTAGGATCTAAATATGAGTCAGACATATCTGAGCTTGATACAATTGTTGAGTCAGAATGTGGTTGGAAATCACTGAAAACAAGAAAAGAAGATAAAAAAAAAGGTAGATAAAATAACAGTAAACAGAATGCCAGTTAAAAATCACTGGCAAAATTAGTAAACAAAAGGCAATGTTTGAAAAATAAAGCCAAGAAATCAATTAATACAACAAATGAACCAGGAAATCTTATTAAAACAAAATCAGCTGGAATTAAAACAAGACCTGTATGAGTTAACACCTGAAATGAGTAGTAAAGTTGGCAAACTTAGAGAAGAAGAATAAAATTTCAATGTGAAACCATAAAAAAAAAATACCAATCCTGAATAAATGTTTATGGAGACAGTTATGGTTTATTAGAAGTCTAAAAGTTGCTACAAAGGATTTTCTTTGTAGTGTATTGATTCTAGTTGTGCCTTTACATAAATGTTTCCCATAGTTTTCCTTTGGTTTGTAATTTATTATCTTTTTAAATTTTTTGATTATATGTTTATATAATTATTCTTCTGATAGAATGATAATTTAGTGGCTCAAATGAATTTCACCTAATTTTACTGCCTTTTTTGGCTAGAAAGTCAGCTATTTTATTATGATGTATTCTGCAATGTGCTGGTATACAATGAAATATTTATATTTTATATTTTTAGTTTCGGAAAGACTTTTGTTACTAACAGGGAGGAATCTCCAAATTTCTTTAAAGATTAATTGAAGCCCTAAAGGAACCAACCTGGACAAAAGCCAAATGTCCGATTCCTCACCTTCACGCAGTGCAGCTGTTAGTAATTACATATAAATTTTGTTATAACAGAAAGGTGATCCTTTAATTGCTTCTATAATCTGAAGGCCTAAAGTAACCAATCTAAACAAAATTAAGTGATTAAGTAAAAGGAAGTGCTGCTCACCAATAAGCACTGGTCAGCTTGGTGAGTTATTGATCTGGACTGATATTTCTTTCTTTCCATATATCAGATCCCCTCTTTTACCTTTCCTAACCAGTCATCCTTGACTCAATTCTTGATTTCTTCAGCCCTAATGGTAATAGAGTATTTGAGACCTAGGGGATCATTTCATTTTCTTTCCTGTTCATACCTTTCTTTGCTTAGGGTGATGTGAATGCCATTTATGGTGCCCAATTTTAAATGGTTATAAACTAGTTAAATAAAAACACTCAGATAAATCTGGACAGTTTGAGTCAGACGGAAAAATGCAATGCCATAGCCAGGATTTGAACACGTATCTCCCAGTCTCCATCTGGTTGTTATAACCATTGAGCTACCATGGCCAATGTGCCAGTATGACATTAATTCTCCAACTGACTTACATTATCCTGGTAAACCACTAGGAAATTTTCATACGAGAATATACATGAGACAACTTCTTAATGACAACTTACAACACGTAAGAGCTTTAAGGTCCGAGCTTTATAGTCAAACCAATATTAGGTCTATAATGGAAATTAAATTGTTCTTTCACACCAGCAATGTGTAGGCCAAATTCTGGTCAGGTTGAATCAGACTGAAAATTCAATGCAATAGCCGGACATTGAAAGCAAACTTTAATTTTCATTAATAGACCTAATATTGGTTGGACTATAAAGCCCGGGCCTTAAAGTACTTACATGTTGTAAGTCACCATTAAGGAGTTGTCTCCTGTGTATATGAGAATTTCCTAGTGGTTTACTGGGATAATGAGAGTCAGTTGGAGAATTAATGTCATACCGGCATGTTGCCCATGGTAGCTCAATGGTTAAATCAACTGGATGGAGACTGGAAGATCCATGTTTAAATCCAGGCTCTGGCATTGAATTTTTCAATTTGACTCAGTCTGTCCAGAATTTGGCCTACACATGGCTAGTGTGAAATAACAATTTAATTTTCATTAACGTCAGATAACATTTTGTTCAATCTCTGAAATCACATACTGATTTCTATCATTATAAATTCTAACATGCTTAACGCTATAATAGACCACTCTATGACTGTATGGAAAAATCAAATAAGCAAAGAAAAATTTTCTATTTTTAAAACCAGTATAAATTGCAATTTTTCTGAAATATTCTTTAGTCTGAAATATGCAATAGCATGTACTTAAAGTACCCTTTAAGGTATATTTATTATTTATATATTTGTTTCATTTATTGCTTTATTATGTTATATAATGTAATACATAATTATTGAGTAATAATCTAATAATGCAGTTTCAGTTCCATAAGATAATTCTCTTTTATCTTTTTCATTTACACATTATAATGCTTATGTTACTGTAAGCCTTATATATATATCAAAGTATGCTTTGGTCAGATGATTTTTCAGCCATGCTAAGGTGCTAATATTATTATTAATGAACTAATAAGATTGATGTATCTAATGAATAGCTTATATTTATGTTAAGTCTGGGCTCACTTGAGGCCTATATTTATTGGTAGAGGTTTGATGCATCAAGCATCTGAAACCACTTATTACCATTCTCATTACTACTATGCTTTTACCTTTTACCTTTAATATTTGTATCACAGTACAAAAAGCATTAGCTTTAAGATCATTTGACTGTAAAAAAGAACAATATGTTTAATGTCAGCAATGCAGAAAAGAGATACATGTAGAAAGGCATTTAAAAAAGTAAATATTTTAACATTACCTTCATTATATACATATATGAATGTATCAAACTCACATTAAAAATGTATGATCAAAGCAAAAAGTAGTAACATTCATAAACATAACACTAGAACAAAAGATAATTATTTTAGTAACAGACTTGCTGATACCGTAAACACCTGATACACAGAAAATAGTATCAAAGATTTGCATAACCGACAGATAATAAACCAAAAAAACTAAACTAGAGACTGTTAAATCTTATCTATTACAAAAGACATTTTATCCTGTGGAAGAGTATAAAACAGGTTAGGTAGAATTTGGTATTTATGCACTTTTCATCACTTTTGCATACATAATTTTTGTATAGAGTCAAACTGAAAAATTCAATGCCAAGGCCAGGATTGGAACCAGGGATCTCCTGGTTTCCGTCCATTTGGTCTTATCCATTGAGCTACCATGGCCAATGTGCCGTCATGACACTAAATTCTCTAATTGACTCATGTATTTTCCCAGTAAACCACTAGGGGATCTCGTATTTGAGATACTCTGTTTGTGGTGACTTACTATTGTAAGTACTTGAGTCCCAAGCTCCATCGTTTAACTCTTATTATTTAAGTTAACTGATGGAAATAATTAATCATTATGGCTAGCTTGAAGGAACGATTAATTTCCATAAATTGACTTAAATCAGTTTTGTAAATATCATGTATTAATTTTATATACATACAAATTGACAATCCATGTAAATGTTCTAGTTGCACAGTAGCAGCCGAGTGGAATGGTTGTCTGAGCCTTCCTCTCTCCACATGTGTTTACGAGTGCTACGTTTGTGTTACTTTAGTTCACCATATTTAGTGTTAACATACATATATAGTGATTATTATTGTGCTTCGTGTGTGTAGTGGATTATTTTCACTATGTAACACTTATTCTACAATGGCTCAACGGTCAGAAGCTACCGGCCAACTTGTTCGATCAGCAGTGTTTACTGTGCATCAAAATGATTCTACTTCACAAGCTAACTTTAATTCAACGATACCTACTGGTCATCAAGGTCATTCTTTACTCTCTCCACAACAATCTACGTTCTTTTCTCCACCAGTATAAATGAACAATTCAGGTTCATCTACCGATGCTACAGTGAATAAATCTATTCTTGGACCTTCCCAGCTATCTGCAACTAAGGTATCTCACACAATTAATAATTCTCTTTCACATGATGATGACAACATGACATACTGTGTCCCAACGGATCAATCTAATGGGGCATCCAATGTGCACCATTTACCTGATCAGTCAGCCGGTCATACCAAACGGCTCTGTACTGCTCCATCTTTGTCGTTGCCTAACATGTCACATTATGCATATACGATCCCTACATCTAACCGTTTCCAGCCTTTAGGGGATGACACTGATCCTGATACTTCAGACTCAACTTCCGTTGCCGCCAAAGAGAAAATTCTATCTATATACCTAAGTAATGTTCACAATTATCAGCTACCATAGCAAGATGTAAAACAGTGTGTACAATCCGATTTTCGCACTGAACTCAGGGGCTCTCTTCTTAAAATTTATGCCACTACTTCTTCTGATTTCCACTGTCTTACATCATACTTTACCTCCATTAATCAAGAATATTATACCTACCGAAATCCAGCTGATAAACTATTTTCTGTAGTCATCCGCAGTCTTCCTTGCTCTCTCACCGATCAAGAAGTGTATGATGAGCTTTGTGCACTGCAGTAGCCTGTTCAATGGGTCACACGTTTGCATGGCTGAAACAGAGAGCCCATACTTTTGTGTGCTGTTGAATTAACAAATAACTATGAAGGTAAAAACATTCTAAATCTTACTCGACTGTTATATAGTGTCGTGAAGGTCGAACATCGCCACCGTAATACTGATATACCACAGTGTACACGCTGCCAAAACTTTGGAAACACCAAATACTGCAAACTGGGGCCCCAATGTGTAAGATGTTTGGGCGCACACCATTATTCTGAATGCAAGAAACCTTCTCCCACACCAGCCAAATGTGTTAACTGTGAACAAGAACATCCAGCTAATTATCGCGTTTTCCCTCACTATGTGGCGCTGAAGGAGTGCCTCTCTCGACGACCTCAGCAAACGAGCTCCTCACCAGCACCTACAACTTCGCAACTTCGTCGTCAAGTACAGTGCCTACACCAGAGCGACGTCCACAGCAGCAATTTCAGCATCAGCATCGAACACAGCAGATCTATCCTCATGTAGCGTCTTGTTCTCCTTCTCCTCCTCCTCCTCCTCCGAATGGTCCCTCTGCTGCTCAGCCCATGGATTCTGCTTTGACGCCATTTCTGAATTCTCTCTCTTCCTGAACTTACAATTATTCTCCTATTTTCGCACTTTGCTCAGCCCCATACTACCACAACTAACGCAGCTACTCAGTTCTCTTCTTCTTTCCCCATTTCCGAATGTCAACGCTTAATCTGATCAGTCTGAAAAAGCTAACCCTCCTTAACTGAAGTGCCAATAATCTCCGTGCAAAACGCGCATCTTTCGTCGCTTTTCTTACCATGCATAACAAAGATATTGCCTGCGTCACTGAAACGCACTTTCTTCCGAACGAGACCATCTCAATTCCTGGCTATAAAATCTATCGCCAAGACCGTGCAGCTGAAACAGTTTCCGGAGGTGTTGCCATTATGATAAAATGCACTATTAGTCACAGTGCCATATGTCTACCAGCTGCTCCTGCACTTGAAGTAGTAGGTCTTAAACTCTCTAGTACGGATGGTACTGATCTTATTGTTATGAGTGCTTATAAACCTCCCAATCATAGGCTAAATATGCGATATCTTTTGTTATTATTCCCCCTGGATTGTAGCACTCTCCTTTTAGGAGACCTCAATTGCAAACCTTTTTCCTGGTGGTGTAGGTCCACGAATTCCAATGTTTGCCTTCTCTTTAATATGTTAGATATTCATCAGCTTACTGTCTAAGCTCCATCGGACCCTACTTATTATCCTAATAATCCTCTGCACGCTCCTGACATACTTGATATTGGTCTTCATAGGAATCTTTCTCTTCCAACATACGTGTCTGCTTTAGCCAGGTTTGATTCTGACCACTGTCCGTTGGGACTACTTTTGAACTCTCACCTGCCTCGTTGTCTCCAGTTCCTAGACTCATCAATGGTGCTGTGAACTGGGAAGATTTTCAATCTCGGCTAGATGCTACCTTAACTTCGTCTTATTCTCTGGCGACTATTAAGGACGATACTGCAAAAGAGCACTCCACCACCACAGCGTGCCACTGTTTACGGCTTTCTACGTCACGCTCTACATGGCGCAACTCTCCACGTTCTTTGCCAATATCCATTCTCCGTGTTATTCGGGAGAAAAATGCAATTCGTCGATGATGGCAAGGGAATGCCAACCCTGGTTACGTAGGAGACTGGACAATTTGATAGGCCTTGTTAAGGTTCAGCTGGAACGCTATCATCAACAAACCTATCAATATCATCTGGCAACTATTTCTCCACGTGACCACACCCTGTGGGATGCCACCAGACTGATTCTTCGCGAACCAACAGTGATTCCTGCACTCTCCAATGGGACCAATCTTGTTACAGACGTCACAGCTAAGTGTGACATACTGGCTGCACATTACGAACAACGTTTACTCTTCCCATCACATCACCCTACTCTACAGCTGCAGAAAATGAACTCTGTGCTCAATGCCAACGAACTTCATTTCCACATCGAATTTCTTTCACTAGGCCTCGGGAACTACTCCATCCGATTCGCCGTCTTCCTAACAAAAAATCTCCTTGACACGATCTCCTACCCAACATAATTTTGAAGAACCTTACAAGAAAAGAGCTTGCCTATTTAATCTTCTGCTCTGAATTTCTGTCTCCAAACCAGTTACTTCCCTTCCACGTGGAAATTTGCTTATATCATTGTGGTCTACAAACCTCTTAAGTCTAAACATCTGCCAGGAAGCTATCGTCCTATCAGTCTTCTAGCCACACTGTCGAAACTCTTTGAGAAGGTCATCCATCGCCGTCTCGTGCAGGAATAATCACATTATTCCTTCTTTTCAATTCGGGTTTCGCCCGAAACACTCTACTGCTCATCAGCTATTGAGGTTAACTCAACACATTGTCACTGGATTCGAACATCGTCAACATACCCTAGCTATTTTCCTTGATGTAGCACAGGCATTTGATAAGGTATGGCATTCTGGCTTGCTACTTAAACTCTATCGCATGGTCTCCTGGACTACTTAATCCACATTGTTACCAGTTTTCTCACTGATTGCACCTTTGCGGAGCACATTTGAGGTACTTTTTCAACCAAGCGTCTTATTACAGCAGGCGTTCCACAAGGTTCAATACTGGCACCAACGCTGGCTAGGATTTATAACCGATATGCCAGATATGGCTCCAACCTCAACTGCCTTGTATGCTGACGACACAGTGTTATTTTACTCTCACTCCAATCTACATTCTACTGTACCAACCTTACAGCTCTCTCTTGATCGCCTCAATCAATGGTTTCGAGCTTGGTGCATCTCTCTCAATACCCTGAAAACTGAAGCCAAGACTTTTGCTTTACGCCGCTATAATCCAACTCCACCTATAAACCTTCTGACCGATCATGTGCCGTGGCTCCCTTCACCTACACCAGTAAAGTACCTTGGAGTGTTACTGGACACTCGGCTTACGTGGAAGCCTCATATTGACCGCAACATTACCCTGGCATCCACTAGTCTTTCACAACTCTCTCCATTATTTCACAAACACACTTCACTTGGTTTAGAATCTTCACTGCTCCTGTATAAATATCTGGTTCGACCTCTTATTACTTATGCCTGCCAGGTATGGGGGCTGCCAGTACTTGTCACCTGAGGCGTTTACAGGTCATCCAGAGACGATTTCTGCGAATCACCACCAATGCTCCTTGGTTTGTCCGCAACCAGCAGCTGCATCACGAGCTGGGACTTCTTCCTCTCCAACATTTCATGCGACAGACTGCTCGACGCTTCTTCTGCAATCTACGCCACTTCCCAGGAGCTGTGACGTATAACATCGGCGTCCGAAGTCGCCATCCAATGCGACTGAAGCGACGACTACCACAGGACCTGCTTTACAGTGACGATACTTCCACTTCTGAATGATCTGATGTTCCAATTGACTTTTCTATTCTTCTGTTCTGTGTAAATTCTCACTATTGAAGTATGTATGCCAGTTTATTAGTTCAGTATCACATTTGTATTAGTGCAGTAACGCATTTGTTTTAGTTCATAGGAGGCACATTGTCCATGTAAATGTTCTACAGTTGGAGATATCATTTTCAAGTATTTCTCAAGCTTCCTCTTCTAGCATTCTCTTTTACAGCATGCCTAATAGAAGAAGTAAAGGCTCATAAAACAGAATTTATGTATGCAATTAATCAAACTGTTGTAGAAACAAGATTGCAGTATGCATCTTCCTATTTGATATGCTTTAACAAAATTGTGAAGTACATATTCATACTTTTTCAGGTTCTAATGCTGATGTTAATAATTTGCTTGCTCATCAAAGTGCAGAGGAAAAAGTCTGTGAGGAGAACGTCTAATGTGCCTTCCTGCTCCCGACCATTAGTAGCTTTAGGTTCATAATTTAGTATGTAAGGAATGAGTAGGTACATATAATTATTTTCGTGTTCCTTAAGCTCATGAAACAGGAGGACGGAAAGATTATAAACATCCTGTCTCCTATTTATGTCATTGTCTCATGTGAAAAGGATTGTACACAACATTTTTAAAATAATCAGCAAAGTCTGATAGTGATGCTTATATACTATGCATGTTAAATGAATAAGAGGTAAAGGATCCCAAAATTAAGAAATATTATGTGAAATTATTAACCGTTTTGTAGTAGTTCATAGCTAGATAAATGTAAGTTTATATGTTGCTGGTTCTCCTACTTAAACAGTTTAACATTTAAAATATAAATAATAAATTCTTTTAATACTCAGGCATCATTTAATTTATTAATCATTGAAGCAGATGTTATGAAAATTAATTACTTTCAATACTACTTATACCAAGTCCTCCTAAGTAATCAAATATGTGTATGTTTAATTGCATGTATCTAATGTGCATATTGTCACATCAGTAATCATGTAGCCTATCAAGGAGTTAAATAGTTGTTGCTCTTTGCTTGTGGGAGGAGCTGCAGATGCACCTTCCTTCAGGGGGTGGCCGCTGATATCACAAGAAATGTCACTGCTACTGCACAGGTACTATTCGAAACCTTTCCAATATATTCCAGAAGTAATTTGAGAAGGATCTATCACAAGAAGGTTCTGCTATGCCTGACTGGTATATAAAGTCGATGCGAGAGCATTGTGAGAGTTTTAGAGCTTGTGTGTGTTTTTGAGCCTCAAGCGTCAGTCGACGAGTGCAGCTCTGGGGAGGAATTGGTGGAGTGGAGCAGTTCACAAATCAGTTGGTCAGTCGAGTTGGTCAAGCCACTAGTGCATAGAAGTGTGGTAAGTTCCAAGCTCCATGGTGAGTAGGATGGAGTGGTGCCGGAAGTTGTTCACGAATCAGCAATTGCGGCTCCGTGGCGAGGAACCGACGGGCAGGAAACAGGCAGTGAAGCAGTTCAGTGCGAAAATCGGAGTTCTGTCCAGAATCAGAGTGCCATTCCACGTAAGAGGTAAGCGTCTGTGCGTGCTAAAGACATATAAAGAAACACTAAAGAGATGATCGAAGTTGCGTATCTGTGTTAAAGAGAAGGTGACTGATTGTAAGCTAGCTTTGTGCTAAGAATATTGATGTCATTACTTCCTGTAAACAGTGTGACGAAAGTCAGCCGTTCGAAGTCTTGCGATGAGGATGTCCCCGTTGAATAATTCGAACATGTAAAGCCGGAGAAGTGAGTTTTGCGGTACTCGCTAGTCAGAAAGTGTTACGGATGAATGATTAGAGTTTAATGCGCTGTTATCCAAGAGACTTGTGACGACTGTGGTCATTGCACGGGATTTGAGTCGTTTTGGGTCTGTCGTTTACAATCAAAAGGAACACGTGAGTTTCGATATCACAATTTAAGAAGGAAAGATTATTCATTTTCCATCATCCTCCCCGCCTTGGTGTACCTTTAGGGATACGACCAGGTTCTCAAAGACTTAAATTGTGTCTCTTGTAGGTACAAAGGCACAGTGTTCCATTCCTTCCCGCCAGTGCCTTCTATTCTGGCTTTCCTTCACATGTGAGGTGGATGCATATCTTGGATCAGAATCACATCTCTAGGGCAGCATTCAATGTGTCTTCCGGATGCATGTCGTACTTCAAGTAAACTCTTACTTTTCGGAAGATATTTCTTTGTCCATCTTTTCAAAAAGTTATCTGCTAGCTTCTGTTGGAGCCTAAATGGCGAAACATTCTCTTTTAATCCCGTAAGTACATGCTTCAGCACGTTCAGCGGTCGTTACATCTCTAACAGATTTCGTTTTGTTGCAAACATCGTGTAACAAACGAAAAATCCAAGCCTTTATATCGAACCGTATGAACTGAATCTGGATGCATCCAGAAGAATTGTTTCCATAATTGCAATTATAACTTGCTTTACATTTTTTATGTCTTCCATAGATGGAAAGCGTGACGAAAACTTAGACAGCCAATGGAGTCCACATCGCTGTTGATCTATTTTTTTTTTTAATTTCGTTAACCTTAAGCTGTCGTGATAAGATATCTGGTAAGTTGCGTTTTCCAGAGCAATGTTTCCGAGGCAGGATTCGTATTTGTCTGTATTCCACTCATAAGATTACAGACGAAGAGTTTCTATTTGCTTGAATCGTTCTGTATCCAATTAGTGCCACAGTTACTTCGGTGCACAGAGTTACTTCAACGATGCAGAGAACTGTAGCTTTGCGGAAGTAGTGCGGTAATCTTGCCCATAAAAGTGCTGCTAGAAGTTCCGTATTTGAAGAGTTGTTCTTTTTATAAGAGCAAGTCTCTTCTGGCCCTGTCCATTTTAGTCCTTCGACCTTACTGGACCGCTGCTTATGCCCCATCTGTTCATACACAAAATATATGAGATTGTACATCCTGAAATACTGTTTTGCTAATCATTGAGGAATATTTAATACAGATTTAATTTAGATAATTAATTTAGATAAGAATATTTAAGAGACAATGTAATAGAAAAGTCGAACTCAATGCACTCACAGAATCCCAAGGTTAAGAGGTAAGATTTCGTTCTATTTTATTCCACTACACAGGCATCTTCAAAGAGAATTTTTCTGACTATGGATGCAGATGAAAATACTCCATGCGGACGATAAAATTTCGAAGATATTTGTAAACGTTTTAGTTTAGTAGTTGGCTCTTCTCGTAAATACTCCATATTTCAGAACCCATGTAGAGTTCTTTATTTTTGTGTATCCCAAAGGAAGGCTTCTAGGATTTCAGTTTTCTTTGTATTATTTGTCATTTTTTTCCTCGAATTCGTTGCCTATTTTATCAGGGGTAGTCGAACTAGTCTCTCATTGCAGCGAGTTCATAGTAAAATGTAGTTCAAATTTATCACTTGCTGTGCTAACCATAAAGTCATCTATAAAGATCCTTGAATTCATCAGTATTAGGGAACCTAGTTTTGTGTCCTAACCGTTGCTGGTAGCAGGAATGGACTGCATGTGGGACCGAAAGGTGGTGTAATGAAATGATTTATGACTTTATCATTGAAGTGGTGACTTCACTCGCTATCAACCTAGGTGACTTCGTAAAAACAACTTTTGCCGAATCTCTGTCCTCATTCAAGATAATTTGTAAGTAAGCTTGAATTATGTTCTTTCATGAGCGCAGTCAATTTTTAATGACATTACAGGAATTCGTAATACGGCGTGGCCTTCCATACACAATATACGAGGTCCGTTCAAAAGTACCACAATTTTTTTATTTTTGCGGGCTACGTATATTCGATTTTCGATTGTTTTGTTGGATCTCAAGTCCATCACTAATGCTGATAAGCTCGCCCATTTTTAATGTTAAATTAATTATTGACAGCTATTTTGCTTGTACGTGTTTTGGCTCGTCTTCAATTTTGGTCTATTCCAAAAAAAGGAACAAAGAATCTGTATCAAAATTTGTGATGTAGGCCAAATTTTGACTGTTGCAAATGGTGAAGCTATCTCGGATCAAAGCAACATTTATCGGAGGTACAAAAGGTTCTCGAGGGTCAAGAAGATGTGAATGACGAAGAGCGTCATGGACGCCCCAGCTCGTCAACAACAGACGAATATATGTTAGTTAGTTACTAACACTCCCCACATGGCAACCTTGGCCTTCGGGGTAACCTCACCCCACCAAGTGATGACCGGACCCATTTCTCAGGTGGAGGCACCCAGAGGGCGGTGTCCATTACCTCCGATGATAGGGTGATAGTGAAGATGGCGGTGAGGTGAGAGGACCTACAGCTTTTACCGTGGACTCCGAACCACGTTGGGCATAGGGGATACTTCACGTGTGCTAGACAGAGGTGAAGGCGTGGATAGGGCCGACTTAAAATCGCCAACCCCAGAGCCGGGAATCGAACTCGGGACCCTTAGAACGGGAGCCGCGAACGAAACCACCGCGCTACCCCGGCGCCCTACAGACGAATATATTCAATGAGGAAATGAAGAAAATAGTATTGGCCAATCGTTGATTACCGTTAGCGAAGTTGCTGAGGAGCTAAACATATCGATTGACTCGTGTCATTCGATTTTGGCCAATGATTTGGGAATGCGGCAGGTCGCCGCAATATTCGTACCAAAGTTGCTCAAATTCGACCAAATTGAACTCTGTCCGCGACGACACAGGGTCATAACTGGTGACGAATCGTGGGTTTATAGTTATGAGGCGGTAACTAAAAGCTCAATAATCCCAATGGATGCTACCACACGAGCCAAGACCGAAAATGCGAGCCAAGTTCGGACGAGCCTGCCTCTGGAGCGTAGACTGAAGCGTGTCTGCCTTACGTTCAAGAGGTCCCGAGTTCGAATCTCGGTCAGGGTGAGTTAGCTGGATAAGGTTTTTCCGGGATTTTCTCTTATCCTGGTAGACGAATGTCAGGTATCACTAAGCTCCATGGGCCCCGGATTCATTTGAGCATCATTTCACCCACTTCATTCATCGTACGATATGACTTAACGTTGGAGGATGTAAATTAAAAAAAATCGGACGAATGAGAAGGTTCATAAATTCCTGCCAGAGAATAGAGTCAAAGAGGAATATTACCTGCAAGTTAGGCGTAATCTGCGCGAAGCAATCCGCCAGAAACGCCCCGATTTTTAGAAGAACAATAATTGGCTTGTACAAAATAAATACGCCCCTGCTCACATATCATTGCATTTGCGCAACTTTTTGCCAAAAACAACACACTTCTGAAGCCGCAGCCACCATACTCCCCAGAACTGGCCTCCTTAACTTTTTTAGTTCCCGAAACTGAAGAGGTCCATGAAAGTACGACCGTACGCTACGATAAAGAAGATAAAAACGCCATTGAAGGTATTGGACTGGAAGGGAGTCTTTCAGCACAGGCCCAAAAGAGCAATATGGCGGCCATGCGTAATTTATGTATTTAGGATATTTTGACAGTGTTTAGAGATTTTAATCAGTTCTCTTAATTTGCTGTTGATCATCATGCTAGGTCTTGAGGTATGGTCAGAGGCTGTAGGGTCGTGATTAGCAGGTTTTCTTAGGTAAAGACTGTTGGTTAGGGAGGTTAAAAGCTATGCGATTTAGAGGTTAGGACTTGAGGTATGATCTGAAAGCTCTAAGGTTAAGAGCTCCAGGGTTTCCACAGGTAAGGCTGTCCATCTGGGAGGTTAAAAGCTATAGGAATTAGTGGTTAGGTATTCAGGTACGATCTGAGGCTCTAGGGTTAAGGGTTGCAGGTTTTCACAGGTGAAGTGTGTTGGCCTGGGAGGTTGAGAGCTATAGGAATTAGAAGTTAGGTCTCGAGGAATGATCTGGGGGCTCTAGGGTTAAGAGTTTTAGGTTTTTACAGGTAAAGGCTGTTAGTCTGGTAGGTTAATAGGTGTAGGATTAAAGTTTAGGTCCTGAGGTATTATCTGGGACACTAGGCAGGATTGGCAGGTTTTCACAGGTAAGGCTGTTGGTATGGAGGTTAATAGCTGTAGGATTTAGTTATTAAGTCTTCAGGAATGATATGAGGCTCTAGGGTTAAGAGTTTCAGGTTTTCACAGGTAAAGGCTATTGGTCTGGGAGTTTAATAGCCGTAGGATTAGAGTTTAGGTCTTGAGGTATGATCTGCGACTCTAGACTTAAGAGTTGCAGGTTTCTACAGGTAAGGCTGTTGGTCTGAAGGTTAATAGCTGTAGGATTTAGTGGTTAGGTCTTCAGGTATGATCTGAGGCTCTAGGGTTAAGAGTTGCAGGTTTTCATAAGTGAAGTGTGTTGGTCTGGGAGGTTGATAACTGTAGTATTCGGAGATAAAGTCTCAGGCATGATCTGGAGGGCTCTATGTTTAAGAGTTTCAGTTTTTTAAATTAAAGGCCTTTGGTCTGGAACATTAATAGCTGTAGGATTTAGAGGTTAAGTCTTGTGGTATGATCCGGGGCTCTAGGGTTAAGAGTTGTAGGGTTCATAGCTAAAGTTTGCTAGTTAGGAGGATAAAGGCTGTAGGGTACTTTTGCTTTGTTGTATGGGTTAAGGTATGGTCTTATGATTTTGAAGTTCAGGTTGCTAATCCAGCGACTAAAGGTTGATAATATTGAGGAAAGTCCTACACTTGTGCTTTATTACTTCACCCTATTATAAACTAACCTAACCTAATATACTCCTTTGTTTATGCCTTTTTTAATCATTCTTTAGTCTTGCTTGTTTTCGCTATTGGCATCCTTTGTTGCATCTGCTAACCTATCTGTTCTCTTTCCTTAAGTTCCTCTATTCTACCACTTTAACCTAAAATACTCCTCTGTTTTTGACTACTTTCATCATTCTCTAACCTAACCTAGCTGTGTTTTTGCTACTGGCATCCTTTGTTGCATCTGTTAACCTAACTATTCTCTTTCCTTAAATTCCTCTATTCTACCACTTTAACCTAACCTAATGTACTCCTTTGTCCTGCCTTCTTTCTTCATTCTTTAACCTAGTTGTTTTTGCTATCGGCATCCGTTCTGGTTTCTTAAGCTGCTCGATTCCTTACTCCTCAACCTAAACGTGTTTCTTTTCTCCTCTAAACCGTATCTTTTAAGCTCAGCTATTTGTATCGTGCTAATTACTTGTATGTATGGTGTAAAATTCTTGAAGCATGTTGATGTTACAGCTGCTAGACCTATCTTTGTCACTGCCAGAGGTATATATCCCTTGTTCCATTTATACCCCGCATTTAACTGCGATGGTCATATCGGCGGCCAGAGGTATATATGCAGATTAGAGATCTTTATATAGGAAATTTAACCCTTTGGGTATCTACTTCTGTTTTCCTAAAGATTGAGGTCTTTTTGTTGCTAAGGATTCCTGTATTTTTTCTTTTCAAGAACTCTATTCCATCCTGTTATGTTTTGAGGTCTTACGCTTATATCTTAGGCTTCGTGATAAAGTTTTCTGATCTGAAAGGCTAGTATATTGGTTAAGGTGCTCACCTCTTTTGGTCACGTGGTTAAGTCTTGAGGTATGATCTTAGGGCCTGGGGGGTTAAAGGATGTAGGTCTCATAGCTTAAGCTCGCAGGTCTGGAGGTTAAAGACTGTAGGTTTAGTGGTTAGGTCGTATGGATTCGAGGTTAGATCTCTCAGTCTAGCGTTTAAGGGTGTAAGATCTAGAGGTTACGTATTGAGGCATGATCTGAGGGCTCTAGGGTTAAGAGTTGTGGGCTTCATGGCTAAGGGTTGCTGGTTAGGTTGTTAAAAGCAGAGGTTAGGTATTAGGTATGATCTAGGAGTTCTGGGGTTAAGAGCCGTAGGTTTCATAGCTACAAAGTTGACAGCTAGAGATATCTTCGTTACTGTTAGAGGTGTATTTGCGATGATCTACGCGTACAGTTTTCATACGGTTTTTCATACCGATTGATGTCCTCATACTCTTGAGTCTTTTCCAAGCATTTACCCCCTCTGCAGCGTCTTGTAATATTTGTAATGCTAAACCAATGTTCATATGCTATTTTCATGCCGTTTCAGGGATTTTTAGGCTAAGTTCAGCTGCTTAAATCTTTTTATACTAATTCAGGGGTTTTCAAGGTTATTTAAGGTTATGAGGTACTAGGTCCTTTATTTTCAATTTCCTATTTAACATTAATTAAATTATGCCCGGTTAGCTCATGTGGTGAGGTAGACGACCCTCGTCTTTTCTCTGGACTTGGTACGAGCGTCAGAATTTGTTTTCTGAACATTAGAATTGACGCCTTCCTCTGCTCTTATAATTCTGTTTTTTTTTTTTTTTTCATGATTAGATGTCAGCTACGTTCCAGTGTTTGTTTTTCTCGGGTTGAAAATTGCTTTTTTTCTGCTCTAGGGTTCCTACTTTCATTCACCGTTCACAATATGGTAATGTCCATGGGCATATATAGATAGTCCATCATCTCCAAATACTATCTTCTCATCGTGTGGAGATAGGGGTATTTTGTTCACTTCCACTGACGTAACATTATGTTGACGGGGCATAATTAAGTTCATTGGCGTTCTTATTATTTCTCTGCTTTTAAGATAGTCCACATAGCTCTCAAAGGTGATGTAGTGTTAATGGCATTATGCTTTATGCCTTTTATCTTATTGATTACAAACCCATCAATGTCGAGAGCATACATCTTCGGCCGCCGTATTTGAGCGCTCAAGAAAACGTTACTTATCCTGGTATATATCTCTGGTAGTCACACGATGGATGAAAGAGTCAGTATGCATGTAAAGATCTTCAGATTTTCAAGTCCGTAATACGGCATCAGCACATCATAATAATACCGATACACAAGGTCTTTGAGATATCCAGCACACACATCACTATGTATATAAGCTTGTTAAAGAGTATCTCCCGCGACGCCGTGTGCACTGCAGCCAGATTAGGTCCATACATAGTTCGATCAATAAATGTAGGCTTAGGAACCAGCTTTTCCAATGTCTTCCAATCGGCGACAGGTCCTATATTCGGTCGGTTTCTGATGTTTTCCATAGTTTTCCCAAACATGGCATTGTTAAAAAGTTTGTAAAGGTCCTTCTTGAAATCATTTCTCGATCCTTGTCGTAGCCGATTATTGGATTCCACAAAAGGTTTTACTCAACATGACTGTTGAGATTGTAGCACCCGATGGATTTTAGCCAGTTGTAACCCATGACTAAGAGCCTACTTCAAGGTCATGTGATGCACCACATACTGAGTTGGTGATCCAAGGTGAGGAATTACTTTCTTTGTAGAAGAACCTGTAGGCTTGATACACTCAGACAGGAACGACAAATTACTATGCAGGTCATGGAGTTCTGCAGGATATTGAAGGTCCACTTTTAAAATGTATCCGAGAGGGTCAAATTAACATCATGGCTGAATGTCAGTTTGTGAATGCCATTGGTGACACTACTGATAGAGCCTTTATAACACAAAACCAAGCAATATATTTAGAAAGTGACTTGGACAAGAAACTTTGTACTGAAATGGAGCAAAGTCAACTTATACGAAGCATCTAGGCTCTATTAGCTGTTGATGGTGTGCGTCTTAGAATCAACAAGAATAATGGACTAAGAGGAAGCAGTTATATCTCTCTACCGGCCACTTTTGGAGCTAAAGGTGCCTGTATAAATCCACAGAACTATGATGATGAGAAATCTTTTATGTACGCCGTACTTGCCAAGTTAATTCATAACAATCCTCAGAGGACCAGCAAGTATAAGGATCTTCGAGAAAGATATGACTTACCTGCATCTCATTTCCTGCGAGCTTGAGTGATATCCCGAAATTCGAACGAAAAAATAACATCTCTATTAATGTTTTCGGTTTGGATGAAAAGAAGCAAGTGTTTGTTATGAAAGTTGTCGATGAAGAACAGGCTGAACATCGTGACCTGCTTCTTTTAAGTGATACTGCTGGACGTTATCATTACGTCTATATAAAGAATTTTGAGAAACTTTTTCATCAACAAAAAAAGAAAGGGAAAGATCTAGAGCTGCAAACGTTGTTTTACGCACGTTGATGATCGATATGGAGGAGCTGAGAAGTTGAATGAGCATAGAAGAATATATAATCATCATGGAGTTGCAAGGATTGTTATGCCAACAACGGAGAACTCTATCGTCAGATTCAAAAACATTGAAAGGATGCTGAAACTGCCTTGTCATTTATGCCGACTTTGGAAGCTTTCTCACCCCTTACCACAGCTGTTCTTCTAATCCCGAGACGTCTCATACAGCTCCATATCAGAATCATATCCCTTTGAGTTTCTGTATATATGTGAAATCCTTGGCCTCGATTGAAGGCCTACAGACCGATCTTCCTACTGCAACCTACGCATATCGTGGCTGTGATGCAGCGGCAAAGTTTATGGAGTATGTAACCTCTCTTGCAGAGAAGATTAATAGTGTATACAAAACTGTTTTTGTTTTGTAATTTACGTCCTCCAACGTTAAGTCATATCGGACGATGAATGAAATGAGTGAAATAATGCTCAAATGAGCCCAGGGTCCTTAGAGCTTAGCGTTACCCGACATTCGTCTTTCAGGACAAGGGAACCCCCGGAAAATACCTTATCCAGGTAACTCACCCTGACCGAGATTCGAACTCGGGACCACTTGAACGTTAGGCAGACACTCTACCACCACGCTAACGAGGCGGGCTGCATACAAAACTGATGCTCCATTAACACTAACAGATGAACAGCAAAAATCTTTCGAATGCTCTACAGAATGTTACTTATGTGGTAAAGAATTTACCGGAGATAACTGGAAAGTACGGGATCATGACCATATAGCTGATAAATACCGAGGTGGTCTACATAATCAGTGTAATCTCACTTGTAAAACGTCCAATTATATTCCTGTCTTTATACATAACCTGAGTGTATATGACTCCCATTTCATTGTTAAAGAGTTGGGTTTCATTAGCGAGAGAGCAGAAGTTATTCCTAGCTCAGAGGAAAGTCACATATCATTTTCTAAGGATGTTGGCGCCATTAAACTCCGCTTTATAGATACCGAACGCTTTCATAGTACCAGCTTGGATAAACTAGCACAAAATGTAACATCGTATCCTAAAACCCTTAAGTACTTTGGAGCAGAGAAGATCGAATTGATGACCCGTAAGGGAGTGTTCCCCTAAGATTACGTCATATCGTGGGATGTTTTGAGTGAAACAGAACTTCCTCCGAGGTAGGCATTCTACAATAGGTGAAACAAAGAAGAAATTTTTATGGAGAGTATGAGCATGCAAAAATCATATGGAGCCACTTCAACATCGGAATGCTAGGTGACTACAGTGACCTGCACTTAACTTCGGATGTCCTCCTACTAACACATGTGTTTGAGACATTCAGAGAGCATACCCTGAAAACCCATAAAGTTGCTCCTGCACATTATTTTACATCGCCTGAACTTACATGAGAAGCTATGCTGCTATACACAGGAATTGAACTGGAATTATTACAGGATTATCACCAGCTACTCATGATTGAAGCAGGTATAAGAGGAGGATTATGCCAAGTTTCTCATCGCTATGCAGAGGCGGACAACCATTGCATGAGGCAGTGTGACTCAGGTAAGCCCTCGCAATATATTATTATGAGGACGCCAATAACCAATATGGCTGGGCAATAGGCCACGCCCTTTCTTACGGGGGTTTTAAGTGGGTTTCTCCTGAAGATATCCTAGAAATACGAGATCACCCTCTCTGATACATTTTAGAAGTGTATCTTCAGTATCCTGCAGAATTCCATTACCTGCATAGTGATTTGCCGTTCCTGCCTGAGTGTATCAAGCCTACAGGTTCGTCTACAAAGAAACTAATTCCTCATCTTGGATCACGAACTAAGTATGTGGTGCATTACATGACCTTGAAGCACGCTCTTATTCATGGGTTACAACTGGCTAAAATCCATCGGGTGCTACAATTTCAACAGTCATGTTGGTTAAAATATTATGTGGAATTCAATAACCGGCTACGACAAGGATTGAGAAATGATTTCGAGAAGGACCCTTACAAACTTTTAACAATGCCATGTTTGGGAAATCTATGGAAAACATCAGAAACCGACTGAATATAGGACTTGTCACCGATTGGAAGATATTGGAAAAGCTGGTTGCTAGGCCTACATTTATTGACCAAACTATATATGGACCTAATCTGGCTGCAGTACATATGGCGTCGCGGGAGATACTCTTCAACAAACCGATATAATTGGAATGTGTGTGCTGGATATATCAAAGACTTTGATGTATCGGTACCATTATGATGTGCTAATGCCGTATTACGGGCTTGAAACTCTGAAGCTCATGTACATGGATACTAAATCTTTCATCCATCGTGTGACCACCAGAGACATATACCAGGATAAGTTGCGTTTTCTGGAACATCTGGATACTGCTGATTATTCTAGCGATCACATATGCCGTTCTACAAAAAAAAACAAGAAAATTTGGGAAAATTTAAAGATGAAGCCAATGGAAAAATTATTCATCGGTTTGTTGGACTGAGACCGAAGATGTAACCTCTCGACATCGATGGAGGTGTAATCAATAAGATAAAAGGCATAAAGCATGGTGCCATTAAGCAGTACATCACCTTTGAGAACTATGTGGACTGTCTTAAAACCAGAGAACTCATGAGAACGCCAATGAACGTAATTATGCCCCATCAACACAATGATACGTCAGTGGAAGTGAACAAAATACCCCTATCTCCACACGATGAGAAGATAGTAATTTGAGATGATGGAGTATCTACATATGCCCATGGACATTGCCATATTGTGAACGACGAATGAAAGAAGGAACTGTAGAGCAGGGAAAAAAAAAACAAATTTTCATCCCGAGAAATAACAAACACTGGAGCATAGCTAACATCTAATCTTGAAAAAAACCTGAATAATAAGAGCAGAGAAAGGCGTTAAGTCTAACGTTCAGAAAAAAATCTGCGCTGGTCCCAAGTCCAGAGAAAAGACGAAGGGCGACTGCCTCACCACACGACTTAACTGAGCACACTTTAAATAATGTTAAATAGGTAAATTCAAAGAGTAAGACCTAGTACCTTATACTCTGAAATATCCTTGAAAACCCTTGAATTAGTATAAAAAGATTTAAGCAGCTGAACTTAGCCTAAAAATCCCTGAAACGGCCATAAAACTTGGAGCATCAGAAAAAGCATGAAAATAGCATTAGAACATTGGTTTAGCATTACGAAGTATGAAGACATCAATCGGTATGAAAAACCGTATGAAAACTGTTCGCATATACCTACGTCAACTCTAGTTGTCAGCTTTTTAGCTATGAAACCTACAGCTCTTAACCCCAGAACTCCCAGATCATACCTCAATACCTAACCTCTGAACCCTACTGCTTTTAACCGTCTGACCAGCAACCTTTGGCCATGAAGTCCACAACTCTTTACCTTAGAGCCCTCAGATCATACCTCAATACGTAACCTCTAGATCCTACACCCTTAAACCCTAGACTGAGATATCTAACCTCGAATTCATACGACCTAACCACTAAACCTACAGCAGTTAACCGCCAGTCTTGCGAGTTTAAGCCATGAGACCTACATCCTTTAACCCCCCAGGTCCTAAGATCATACCTCAAGACTAAGCCATGTGATCAAAAGAGATGAGCACCTTAACCAATATACTAGCTTTCAGATCAAAGACTTTATCACGAAGCCTAAGATATAAGCGCAAGACCTCAAAACATAACAAGATGGAATAGAGTCCTTGAAAGCGAAGAAACAAGAATTCCTAGCAACAACAAGACCTCAATCTTTAGGAAAACAGAAGCAGATACACAAAGGGTTAAATTTCCTCTATAAAATCTCTAGTCAGCAGTGACAAAGATGGTCATAGCAGCTCTAGCATCAACATTCATTAAGAATTTTACACCATATATACAAGTAGTTAGCATAATACAAAGAGAATAGCTTAAAATATATAGGTCAGATAGAAGAGAAAAGAAACATGATTAGGTTGAGAAGTAAGGAATAGAGCAGCTTAAGAAAGGAGAACGGATGCCAGTAGCGAAAACAACTAGGTTAAAGAATGATGAAGAAGGCAAGACAAAGGAGTACATTGGGTTAGGTTAAAGTGGTAGAATAGAGGAACTTAAGGAAAGAGAACAGTTAGGTTAACAGATGCAACAAGGGATGCCAATAACAAAAAAGCAGCTAGGTTAGGTTAAAGAATGATGAAAGAAGGCAAAAACAAAGGAGTATATTAGGTTACGTTAAAGTGGGAGAACAGAGGAACTTAAGGAAAGAGAACAGTTAGGTTAGCAGATGCAACAAAGATTGCCAATAGAGAAAACAAGCAAGATTAAAGAATGGTGAAAGAAGGCAAAGACAAAGGAGTATATTCGGTTAGGTTGGTTTATAATAGGGTGAATTAATAAAGCATAAGTGTAGGACTTCCCTCAACATTAACAACCTTTAGTCACTGGACTAGCAACCTGAACTTCAAAATCATAAGACCATACCTCAACCCATACAACAAAGCAAAAGTACCCTACAGCCTTTATCCTTCTAACTAGCAACCTTTAGCTATGAAACCTACAACTCTTAATCCTAGAGCCCCGGATCATACCTCAAGACCTAAACTCTAAACCCACCGCATTTTCCTGTGAAAACCTGAAACTCTTAACCCCAGAGCCCCCAGATCATGCCTTGAGACCTAACCTCTATATCCTACAGCTCTGAACCTCCCAGATCAACACACTTCACCTATGAAAACCTGCAACTCTTAACCCTAGAGCCTCAGATCATACCTGAAGACCTGACCACTAAGTCCTATAGCTTTTAACCTCCGAGACCCACAGCCTTACCTGTGGAAACCCTGCAGCTCTTAACCTTAGAGCTTCCAGATCATACCTCAAGACCCAACCTCTAAATCGTATAGCTTTCAACCTCCCTAACCAACAGTCTTTACCTAAGAAAACCTGCTACTCTTAACCCTATAGCCTCTAATCATACCTCAAGACCTAGCATGATCATCTACAGCAAACTAAGAGGACTGACTAAAACCTCTAAACACTGTGAAAATATCCTAAGTACATAAATTACGCACTGCTTACATCTTACTCTTTTGGTGTGTGTAGTATTCAACGCCCGCTTTTACTACATACGGCACCGCAGGCGGTGACACTGATGATACATGAGATAAAGATGCAGCACCGGTGGAATGAGATGGCGGGGGAAACCGGAGGTCCCGGAGAAAACCCGCCCCAGCGCCGTGTTGTCCAGCACATAACTCACTTTGCGGTCTCCTGGGATCGTACCCGGGCCGCCTTGGTGAGAGCCAAGCGGTCTAACCACTGAGCCATTGCGCGGCCTTTACTCTTTTGGGTCTGTGTTGGAAGACTCGCTGCTGTTCTACTAAGGAGGAGCTGCACAAGATGAAAATAAAAACCTATTTTTAAAGTGCTTCACAAGTATATAATTTCTGGTGGGCATTACTTTGAAGGGGACAAAATAGATATTTATGAATAAATAAATAAATTAATACTTTTTGAAAAAACACAACATTGGCGATACTTTTTGAACAGAGCTCGTACAATGATAATGCGAAAATATTTGAAGCTCAAAACATTGATCTCAATTAGTTCTGGAAGTCAATCATCATAAAATCCATCAGTTCATCGCCCATAACGCGATAAACTGGAAATTTATTGAATCAAGAGCGGCTTGGTGGGTATGATGGTGGGAAAGAATGAGAAAATTTAAGATTTACACGAGAAGAACTAACCATCCTTTAAGGCAGTGAAGCTGCGGACCATTTTACTCCCCTTTCTCGAGGAGAGGACACCGAACGGCTAACACCTACACTCTTTTTCTGCTGTGAGAGACTCCACACAAATACCTTGAGGCACTTCATCGAAAGCAGCCTCTAGCAAGGGATTTAAAATGCTTTACTATATGACCCTTTCCTGGAAGATGGATTTATTCGTTTAGAGTTCGACTCCAATATGCAGACACAATGGTGAAAGTTTAATTGCATCATCCTCTATGATTAACAATGTTTGTTATAATAATTGAGTAACTGAGATAAATTTACATGATTTCCCTCTATTTCTATCAGATATATATTTTACATTGTTTAACATTTTCTTGAAAATGGGTTTAAATAGATACGTTAGTTATTCTGTTTGCTCTTTTGAAATCCGAATACTACTTTTGAAGAGAAGCACTTCGTATTAATTTTGTGACATAAAATTTTACAAATGTTCGCGCCCGTTATACTTATTTCTAGTTCTGAGGAGCTCAAATGGTGCAATTTGCTTCAATTTTTCGACTTCTTCCTCTTCGAATTATTTTGCATCCAACAATATTTAAGACACATCTGATCACCTTAAACACTGCTTTGATAAAATTCGAACACTTAAGATTTTACGTTTTCTTGCTCGTTTTGGTAATATTGGAAAAAATTGGCTCGTTAAGCCACTCAATACTAAATGTTCAGCAAACTCCTATGCTGGCTATACCATGCTTGTTCCTAGCGGTTGCAGATAATTAGGTTATTTTGTGCTCCTCACAGTCTTAATTTTAAGCGAATCGTAGGTAAATTGCAGGATAAGAAAGCTTCTGCGTGGCTCAAATGATACAATGTGCTTCAATTTCTCGACTTCTTCCTTTTCGAATTATTTTGCGTCCATTAGTATTTAAGACCTGCCTTATCACTTTAAACATTGTTTTCATAACAACAAAACTAAAAAATTAACAAGCCGTACGAAAGCAGAATTTAATGTTCAATATGGGAAGCATAATCCGAAATTTAGGTACGTGAATTACCTTACAGTATGAGAGCAGTGCAGCAGAGCAGCTCAGGAGACAATAGTGGCTACACTGAACAGGGGAAGACCGGTAGTGGCAGTGTGACGTCATCTCCGTCGGCTCTAACCGCCAAATATGCCCCCGAACGAAAGGCAGATTAGCGTGTGACGTCACCGCGCTATTTTCTGCTGCCCAAGAGGAACGATATGCTGGAGTTCTGACAGCGTAGGAAAGATAGGAAATGTATCGGGTAATAGTAATATGTGCAACTTACATTTTGGGTGTTGTAATATTAATGCTGACTGCTTTAATTACACAATTGGTCACACTTTATAAACAATTACGTTCTGGCTCTGTGCTATGAGAAAATATATAAAACTTCAACTCGTAGTTTATCTGAAGGTTAGACATGTTATAAAGTAAATAAAATAAAGCATAAAGTAATTTTCTCTGAAAATTAGAGGAGACCCGTTCAGAAAAAAATTACGTGGACATTTTCCGACATTTTCTATTTTGTTTTACTTTAACTAGTTTATCAATGTCAGGACGTAATTGTCTGGGAAGTTTGTAATCGAAGGCTGTATGTTAGATTGTGATTCGACAAGGTACGACTCGGGGTTTGGACTTAGCTAATTCCATAACAGAAAAAAAAAATATTCGCACACATATGTCGAGCCAAACATACACAATGCCCGTGCGGCAGGTGAATACAACCTCGGAAACCTGTTTTGGGGGACATTCTTGTAAAAATCAGCCAAGTCCTTCTAGTTTGTATATTTGTCCTTCAATAAACCGTCACATTATAAATTTATCAGTTTCACTTGGTACGTGACAGCTACATTGTTGTCGAGTGCGCTACACCTGACTGAACTGTACTCACAGCCCTATTTATATAGGCAACTTGGTATTACACGGCTCTTGCCTGACGTCACACGCACTGCAGCCCTCGCTCGCGGCTGAAATACGTCACAACTCTCGAAGCTGTCTTTCTCTGAGCTAGAACGTGTCGAACTAATATTGATTTGTTTACAACAGCCTGGAAGCCAATGCAAGCAACCCCTACTACATGCGTTGCATTATGTTAGAAACTGTGACGCCTAGTTACGTATTTCAGAACGTATGAAGTTTAGAAACGTGAAACCAAGCGTGTTATCACTAACTATACCTCTAGTTTTCATTTCGCCAGAATTAACATATATGTTCCATTTAAAAAAACGCAATATTGCTCTTGCTTATGCTTTATGCGTGTGACACGGCCGCAGGCTCTAAACTGCTGCTACTACAATGTGTACAGAATATATGCCTTCGGGTATATACAGACGCTTTCCTGGTAGACTATTTCATGAAGCCCCATCACTTCCCTGCGTGGAAGATGAATTTAGGTGCCGGGTCGTAAAATTCTATAATAAATTGTCATTTCACCAGAGCGCCCAGGTTAGATCGCTTGGTGATTATCGTCCCAGAGAACACCGATTGAACCTGCACCGGCTTCCCCACATGGCATGAGGGCATCACCGGTAAACTTAGGTACACCAATGTCAAAACTATTACAACTCACCCAAGAATTTGTCTGGATTAACAAAATGAGTATTTTCTTAATTTTAAATATTCCAACAGCGCTGCACAAAGACCGTTGCACCCGAGTCCGCAACCACTGAGGAGCCTACCTACATCTTTCTCCCCACCTAATTCTCACTCGTCACCCATATCCCGTCATTTCATGGTTAAACCCTTCCCAGGGCATGTACATGTCTGACACACCTAGAGGTGTCCCTCAGCCTGCCAGTTCCCGAAGAAGGAGAAGGAGAAGATGAAGAAGAAGAAGAATGTTGAACGTGTTATTTGTTTACTTTCATAGATTGTCCATACCTTCTCACTGTGTGAGCTCCTAACATAGGCACATTCCTGTCCAATTAGATTTCTCATAGACTAGATAGACTAAAAAATTCAATGCCCTGGCCGGGATTTGTACCACGGATCTCCCGGTCTCCGTCCGGTCGCGCTTAACCTTTAAGTTACCATGGCCAACGTGCCGTTATGACATAAATTCTCCAACAGACTCGTGTGTTTCCCGGTAAACCACTAAGAATTATCATATTTTGTTTCATTTCGAAGATATCTGGGGTCGCAGAGACAGATGCGACACCCGGTGTAACAAAACGGTGATAAGCATAAGAATTAAATGGATATTTATTATTTGCAATAACATGAATGGTTCTGTGGCTGTGAAGTCAAAAATGCATTATTCTGATGTCCACGCATTTTGTTTAGTGCCGATAACGACTAGTTTAAAAAATGTGTGGTAGATCTATTTTGCGCGTGTGGAAACATCAAGGTTTTAGAGTACCTGTAATAGATATGCCGTTCCGTAATTTATTTATAAATTTTACAGTAGCTCGAAATTTGCTTGAGCAAAAAGTCGCTAAGCTTCCGAGTTCGACGGACGTGATTTTATGTTTTTCAAATGTGTTTGCGTGCTCAGCGTTGCCACCTCGTTACCCCCACGCTTTTCATATATCTATATCCCTCGCAGGCTATCCTAGAGTACGTAAATCACCTTGGCGCTAGTCGTAAGGGAACCCGAACTGAATTGCCTAAACTTTTATAATAATGCAGTTGTTAAAATCAGAATTGGTAAATCCATATTCGCATATTTTAAATGTTATAATTAGTTTATGAGTTACCTATTTTTCTAACTGAATGGAACTGCCAGTCATCCATTTAGCTGTGAGTATCCCTTACGTCAAGAGACAATTCGTCATTTTCACAGTCTTCTTTCTGAGTCTTGCAAAGTTATGATTAAAGTCCGGATTTCTAAACAAAATAAAATAGTAAAATAAGCAAGCAAACAAGCACGAAAAATGACGAAAATAAGCACCAAAAAGAAAAAAAAAGCCTGCAAATATGATAGAAAATAGTTCCGCAGAAGGCTTACCTTATTGAAGGCTGTTACAGTACACAAGGAAGGTCATCCTGAGATTTTCCTGCGTTAAACTCCTGCGTTTATCAGTGAAAAATAATTTGTACAGTGAGAATGATCTTTCCACGACGCATGTTGTTACAGGTGCATGAGAAAAGCACCACAGTTCTTCTTCGGTGAATTGCTTTTCAATGCGTATTTCTTCGATAGAAAGGTTTTTAGAAATTTTACAGTGTTTATTAACCAGAATTTTTCTGTAGCACCTGATTGAGATTATCAAACGCAGTTTTTGCAACCCCGTGTGTTGCTGACGACAATGTTACTGAAACTTCGTGAATCACAGACAGTGAATGTTCCAATGGCTTATTTCAATCTTGCAACTGCTTTAAAATTTCAGGTATTTTGGAGAAATGATTATGGATGTACTGTATCTTTTCTTGTATGCAGTTTTTTAACAAAATATTCTTATGCTGTGACAATACTGACTGCATCATCTGCATTTAGGGAATTCAAAACAGTTTTCACTTCACTGAAATGTTCTATATAGTAAGACACAGCCTTTAACCACGTTCCCCACCGAGTCAAAACCGACTGAGTAGGCAAAGATAAATTTGGAAGTAGTTCACGAAATTTTTACTTTACGAACACTTTCTTCACGCTAGAAACAAACACATATTTATACTGGCGACAGTTTCAGCGACTCGATGTAAACCATGAGCAAGGAACGTCAGGTGAACTAACTTAGGGTAAAGGACTTTTAATCCAGCTCCCGTTTTATTAATATGTGGGGCAGCATCACTCAGAAATAGCAATACATAGTCATATCGTATCCCTTCTGGCCACAAGAAAGATAACGAATAATTGAAAAATCTGGCAACAGTTGAATGATTTACTTGTTCGAATATTTTTTTAATCCAGATTTATTGAACCCTATTTTACACAGTGGTATATTAGGGTTAGAGTTGATACATAAAAATATACAATTTTAACACAAATATTTTAAATACTAGAAGGAAGAAAATATGTTTTAATCTGAGGCATATTAATTTAAACTATTTCAGACGTTTAAACACTGAGTTTATAAACATCATGAAGTACTTATATTGTCGTGGCTTCATTAGCAAAGATGTGAGCGGAGCAGAAAATTCAGTTCCTAGAGAGTCTAGCTTGAATATTAATTCTTGTCTTTCTCTCCAGAAAATGGGGCAACAGAAAAGGAGATGAACCACTGTTTGAAATTCTTCACCACACATGCACTCGGGGTTGGATGTTAAGTGAAAGCGTGATAAGTATTCACCAAATTTACCATGTCCACTTAAAAATTGTGTCAAACCAAAATTTGGTACAAGAGTTTCACATTTTCCTCTGTCATATACACTAGGGAAAAATAATGTTTTTGTTAAACTTCCATTTGGAGTTGTTAGCCATTGTTGGTTCCATTCTTCAAGAATATGTTGAGTATTTGCATATTCAGAAGAAATGATCTGCTACCTGCTTTCATAGCACTAATTATAGTACTACACACGCACTGTCCCGATGCATCTGTGGTTTCATTAATAGAAATCCATATATTTTTCATGCTTTAGTGTATTCCTAATATTAACAACCACATCTTGAAAACACTATCACATATAGTTTTCGTGCAATGTAGATTCACCCGGCACCCTTTTATTTGTGTATTTTTCTAAAAATACTGGAAGCTCACATTATTCATTATACAATGCAATATCTGCACCCACTAATGTTAAACAAAAGTCTTTGGAAAATGTATCACTAGAACTCGATTGTTCACCAACATTGCCTTTAATCAGTTACTGGTTTAACTTAGATTTATTCTTAAACCTCTCTTTATGCCGCGTTGTATTAATGTGCTGCACAATGGCATATTTTTTCCTCGCAGAAACACTCTTCACACACCAAACAAAATAAGACTGTCATCTTTACTGAAAATGTTTCTTCCAAACTCCTTCACACATTTGCGTAGGAAAGCTGACTTAAAGGTTTCTGTGGGCGGCATTCCGTAACTGTAATATCGAACTGAACTAAAAAGAGTAGCGCAAGAAGATGCAGTTCGGATCTTACGGAATCAGCATCCTTGTTTATACATCACTGAGATATCTGACTGATAAGTTGACACTACGCAATCATGCACACCTTGCTGGACTGAATACTGCAGTTTGGAACTCGGGGAATCACCATGCTTGTTCATGACATCATTGTGTTATCTCAGACGATAAGTGACAAATGAAATCATTCTAGTAATCGCAGCAAGAATGTTTCTCCTCGCAGTATGATTTCACAACACCGATCTATATCCTAATCCTTGTTTCACATAAGCTTGCCCCTATCTTTTAACGGTCACGTGACCTAATCATCTCTTATTGGCTGCTGTTGTAGTATAGACTGTTGTGCGGTAAAAATTAGTTTGTTATTTAAGATTGTGATATATCTTTATATGTTGGAAGAGAATTGTCAAATTTATATTTTCTTAACCGTTTCAATTAAATATATTACGCAACAGAGTTGATTTTTCTGAAATGAATGTTAATTCTTAAACGAAGTAAAGAGGAGAGTTACTTTGCTCTCAACCCCGCCTTTGATATGACACGATAGCACGTGCTTTAGCGGTAGTGATGACATATTTGTTTATATGACTTTTATCACTGACCTTGTTTTGAACTGGATTTGTCATATATCGTCATTCAAGGTGTGTTGTGCCGAGTGCGACAGCTAAATTATTTTATTGATCGTTTATTGCGCGTGTACTTATTATATGTACAACGGCAGAGTCTACCGCCAGTTTTTCGCTGAAGCATCGCAATGGAAAACCTTTACAAAGCGGCGAAAAATGAATTGTGGTGCATGTGTTTAATGCACTCGCAGAGAATAATCCGTCTTTGTTAGTGAGAGAAGTCGAACAGCTGTGGTCTGAACTTACAGGTGTGAGTGTAAGATGCGTAGGAACATCGCGACATGAAATTGAGACAACAGGAAAACTAACCACTCCAGGGGTGATATTGCTGTGTGGCGAAGACGTTATTTAAGGACAATCAGACTGTAGCGGGATACAAATCGCAAAATATACTACCTAGACGAGACTTGGGTGAATGAAGGACACAAAAGTATGGCGTGACACGACTTTTAAGACTGAAAGACAAGCATTTTTGTAAGGTATGTGTGCTGGTTTAAAAAAACCCAGTGGAAAAGACCGAAGGCTTTTTATTATAAACTTGTTTCAGCTTCATTGCTCATTCATTCAGTTTCAACTTGCTAAGTTTCATTATAAACTTGTATTTTTGTATGCCTTCATATCCTTATTTGTATGATTTTATCTATCTTCCTGGCAATTATTATGGCGTTTACTGCAGGTTGAAATGTGACGGGAAGGCACCGCCTATGGCTATGGCACGAAAGCATTAGCCAATTAGGATGAGGGAGAAGGTAGTTGCACGCGGAGTGATACTTGTCAGCGGGGCAAGGTTATTTGAAACAGAGATTAGGTGTACAGTGATTTACGAAAGGAAAGGCAAGCTTTGTCTTTTACACTAACATAGATACAAAGTACAACATAGGCTTCCTTTAACACCCGGTAATTATTTAAAGCAACCTTGGCTACCCTCTGCCGAGAGTTGCCAGATATACGGGCGCACACTTGCAGTTCTAGTTCATAAATCAGTTTGCTTGCGTTCTTATTGATTTCATTTATTCCGCAATCAAAATTTCAGTATCACCGCGGTGTGGTTCTGTTTACATCCACAGAGAGTCCGTGAGACTGAAAAGACCTTTCAGTCTGTTCCTTGAAGATTGTTACAGGACGGCAAAGATTCATTACTGAAAGTCGCTGGTGATGAGGGTGAATCTAAGTACACAATTTGCAGTGTATAAGTTACTCTTAAACGTGAAGGTGTCATCAAACAGCCAACAAATATTTAGAGTCGGGCAGATACAGGCTGTACGTGCAGATATTTGTATGGGTAGTTGAGGACAGTTTAATGAAGCGTATTATGTCAATGCTCGTTTTATATCCGGACCTACAATTATACTTAGAATAATAGTAAGTATATTTTCTGGATGGTTAGTACCCCCAAGAGGCGCGAAGAATAGGCAAGCTTCGTGATAGCGAATGTTATATCGGAATTGAGTTCGAATGTTTTCTGTAAGGCCAATGACCTCACAGTGCTTAAGCCACCGGTCACGCACTGAGATGTCAAGTGCAAACGAAACATCAGTCTATACCGATAGGCGTTGTTCATTTCGGGGTGTAGTTATGACCGTTCAGAAAACGACGAGCAAAAATAACTAACCTCTGAAGTTGTTTTATCTTAAGATAATAATTATCAAAATATCTGTAGGCACATATACCACTAAACTCTGTTTCCACATAACCTTGCCCCGCTAACATGCATCACTCCGCGTGCAACTACCTTCCCCCTCACCCTAATTGGCTAATGCTTTCGCGCCAAAGGTCATAGGCGGTGCCTTCCCGTCACATTTAAGCCTGCAGTAAACGTCATAATAATTGCCATGAAGATAGATAAAATCATACAAATAAGAATATGAAGGTATGCAAAAATACAAGTTTATAATGAAACTGAGCAAGTTGCAATTGAATGAATGAGCAATGAAACTGAAACAAGTATATAATGAAAGGCCTTCGGCCTTATACACTGGGTTTCGGCAAGGAGTGGAATATCTTTCTACTTTCTAATGTTTTTTTTTTGTCGAAAATAAAGGTGTACGTATTTCGCAAGAGTTTGCGTGTGTACTTTTGTATTTAGTTAATAACCCGTTCCATTATCACCTCAGGATTTTTTTCTCACCCTTTAAACCTTCCTTGGATTTATACAAATATTTTAAAACCAAAATTAGGCAAATCAGTTCAGCCGTGTCAATATATATATTGAGGTATAGAGAGGTATAGAGAGGTAGAGAAAGAGAGAGAGAGAGAGAGAGGGGGGGGATTGTAAATTTCTGAATAAAAAGCTCTAACGATTTCTTATTAAACGCCATATACACCAAATATTTACATATATATTAAATATTTAATATACCTATATGTACTGACTATAACCTCTTTTACTTAAAATATTACATTAACTTATTAACTTTGATAATTCAAATTCAGTCCAATGAATTAAAATTAAAAAAGAACTTGTGAAGACTTCTTCACATGGAACAAATTTTGGTAATCTAGTAGAACTGGTAAACCACATGAGCTAGACACAAATTATTACTTAAAGGATACAAAGATGTTCAAAAAATAGATATCATTTGCTTGCAACAGCTTTCTTGTAACATAAGCCATTCAAGGGCATCCATTATTATTGGTTTGCAACGTTCAATACCTTGTCATTTTACTTCGTTATCATGTAGGTATCTACAGTGACCGGCAGCTAACTTGGCGGTTACTTGAGCAGGAACAAAGCTACTTAGATAGGGGAGGTGTACTTTATAAAGAGAATCACGAGATTTCGCGAAACACATGGTTTGGGACTCACAGAATAGACTTTGGGATAAATATCAAGGAATATTTAAGAACACTTCTAAAAATGTGATGCAAAAACTTTTCAGAAAGTCACCTACTCACCAAAGTTGAAAGAAAGTTTCAAAAATTTATATTTTCTCAAAAATAACACTAACGAATTTGATTAAAATACATATCCTAATGTATTTTCATGACAAATGAAGTGTATAGCTTAAATTTTCTCGTAAAAGCCGAGATATGTAGATCTCATTAGGAAACAAATTTATGTCAAATACATTTCTTATCGAGTCAACCATTTCTGAGATATTCCTTGTAATTGGTTTGCATTTTTCAATAATCATTTCTGAAATGGGAGGCCGTTATTTTTCTTTCCGGTTCATATAAAGAGAACGCAGTTTTAAAGTTACCATATAACGACCAGCTCTTAAAAGGTGTTGACTTTAGCTTAAGCCTAATGTACTCTTCGATTACCATCGTCTTACAGGGAAAAATGTAGACAATAATGGCAATTTTACAATTATATGCATTGATTATCGTGCAGTAGATAGACGAATGAGTTTAAATAATAGTTTGTTGAAAAATAGGTAGAGAAAGTTAGGAAAATGAAATACCGAGCGGGAGGGCTCAGGCGATTTCGTCTGAGGCCCCCATTTGGGAGGCCCAGGTTTCGATTTCCATGACCGACCTATCTGACCCATGGGTCTTTTAGGGGTTTTTTCCCGATCGCTAGGAGAATGCTGGGTGGGTTAACTGCATCTCCGAATTTCCTGATCTTCCATTTCATCTGCAGGCGTCTCGGCGCTGCACGGCAGGATGTTCATATGCTCTGAGTGAACCATTTCCTCCTCCGGTAAGTCGGTTGCCAGTCTCTAAACCGGCTGTTGGGATCGCTTCCGAACCACAGTAGTGGGGAATATCCGTTGTCCTGGCCTACCTGAGGAGGTTTCCATCTAATTAAAATGTAGGGACCCTGTCCTCTGAATTGCCGTAGCTCCTTGGGACGCCTGCCCTGTCTTCTCGTCTCATCCTTCCTCTTGGGGATGCCCCACTGGGAGACATAGATATAATAGATCAAGACGTCGCAGTGCCGAATCCCCTCTTTAATAACCCTAATCCTAGGTGAATATAATACATTAATTTTTAATAATGTGACTGTCAACCTGAGTTTCCTGTATTTTATAAAGTACTATCATATAACATATTTTAAAACCGTTTTAAGGGATATTATCATGATATAGAACGTAAACCTCTGTTGACTTAATCTATAAATGTGAGATAAATTATAATAGTCATGCAGTTATATATCAGATATATTTATTCTCCTATATTAATTATAGCATCTGCAAACCAAAGAGCACAAAAATAATTCATTGTTTATCAGTTTTAAAGAGACTGTTAATGTAGAAACCGCGGCTGTAGTGAAACGTGCTCGAATTGAAGCCATGCGTATCTTTGACGGAGAGCTACCTGCTATAAATGGAGATAGTATGTCCCAATTTCAGCTTAGCCAGTCATCATAGAGAGGCACGACTGTAACGTACTGTGTGCACATGCTATGTAGTTACCTCGCAGTGTCAAGGGAGGTGGCTTCGGCGAAGCTTCATTTTACAGCAATTCCCGTCGAATATCCACTTCGATCTTGGGTTATTGGTGATGTTCCTAGTTGGTAGGCGAAAGCTTGGATGGTTTCTCATCTACCACGAGCTAATTTTCCTTTCATTCCCTTTCCTTCTTGTCTTTCAAGTGTGCTTCTATGTTTCATGATGGTATGCGGAATTGACAGATGGCGTAAATACTTGTTCAAAGAAACGGTACTTCCCGTGGACGTTATAGGGCTGCCTGGTCGATGGGTCGTTTATCACCTTCTCTAGGAATACAGTGATGGTGTGAAATTGTTGTTTTATGCAGCAAGTGTTCATTAGTGACAACAAACTGATTTATGTCAGAAGCTGCTGAGCATTGTTTCAATATTTTGGTCGTAACCAACTCAATATGATCTGTATGATACCCCTTCTAGGAAAAACATTTATATCTACTGATTAACATAAAGTGGATATGAATAGTGCAATTTAGGAGAGGTCTCCAAGTAATGGTAATGGGTAAAGTCAGGCAAATGTAGACGACAGACAATTTTCGACAATTTACGAGTAATATTCTAACTATTCTCCAAATTGTATCAGTGTTTAGATCCCAGAGAACTTATAGTTTTAACGTTTAGCATATAGGAATGCATTAATAAGCCATAAACGAAATATAGAAATTATTGTGTTTCGATTATCTATAAGACGGTAGGCGGCTAAATGTTTAGAATCAGTAATTTAAATTCTAGCTTGTTATTTAGACTGTTAGAAATAACTGAAACACTCGGCGCTGCCCACGATTTGACAATTTGTCCCTACAACTTTAAGATTTAGGTTGCATTTGCCCAATGGTCTCACATTTGGAATTTAATTGTTCTTTCAAATGTAGCAGTATCGAGAAAGCATTGAAAAAAAATGACAGACGATATAAAATGGAGGACAAGAACTGATAGAGATATTTTTTTTGTTACTTGTAAAAGTTAATCTTATGTACATACTGCAGTGTAAATAAAGAATTTCAATGTTGATTAATTATATTAAATGTTTATTAACGCCAAAGAGTTAAAACGGTAGCATTGGTAACCCTGACATGATAATAAAACATAAAGATGTCGCCAATTAAACAACAACACACTGTTACGTAAATAGAAGTTTTCTGTCGCATTTATTCCATTCTATGACGAATGCCTAGCATAGACTGTAGACTGCACTGTAAATTGTGAATTTGGAAACATAAACAGTAGGAATTAATTTTGGAATGGCAACCCAGGAAAACAACGATGTTCCAGCCGTAGGATGCGAAACTAACAAGGATAGCGTTAAGATTCCTCCATTTTGGTCTGAAAAGCCCTAAATTTGGCTTTTCCAAGTGGACGCCCAGTTCAGTATTAATAGAATAACATTAAAGAATGACAATTAATTTATTAATCACAATTTACAATCAAATATATGGCTGCCAAATCACTCTATCGTCAGTTAACAGTTTTTGGTGGAGATATTCAAGATTTTCTGGAAATCATGCTGACTCACCATGATAGCAAATACTATTCTGTATGGAATTTGGAGAACACTTGTCTTCTGCTCCACAACCACTTTCCTGAAAGCCACATAGTGGTAGTGAGGCCATCAAGGATGCATTTCAAGACATTTAGTTATAACTTCAATCGTAACATCTGTGGTATTCCACGCCATTCGCCAACACATCATGCACTACAACATCTACAACGTTTATTGCAAGGTATTTCACAGCGGCTGGGTTCAATGTCCCCATCAGAGTTGAATCTGTGTTCTTCATGGTCGTCAGAAAAATTCCTCAAAACTATGTACCGGATTCAGATAAACACGGTACACCATCACTTTGGTGGACAGAGCAGCACAAATTTAACAACACTCATTCTAGTTCTTAATGGACGAGTGGTGCTCAATCAAATCCTCTATGAGTTTCACCGTTAAGAATGGTAGCTCCAGAAGTTGGCGCAATGGTGAAATTCATATCTACTATAAAGGACATGTACTGGCTCGATGGAGGACACATTGGTGCGAAAAACACTTGGATTACATCTTGAAGTCTCCTGACTATATTAAACTAGGCATTACAATACACGTTCACGTAACCCATTCTCAGGTACAAGATGTACATTGCCTTTCGTTGAAGAAGAAAGCGAAGAGGTTTATCGATATTTTACGAAAACTATGGCCACCTGAACCTGAATCGCAGATCCTTACACTTCGAAAATCAGGTTGCAATTATACTCAAACATTTTGAAATGCTTGATGTCTTTGGTCAGAAAAATAATTTAGCCAGATGTTGAGATGTTTGAGACCTCATCGACTCCAAAACTAATATGGTGGCCTTATTCAAATACTATTCGACTATGATTTAGCAGTATCGAGTAGGCGTTGAAAAAGCAGAAGACGATCGACGATATAAAATGGAGGACAAGAACTGATACAGATAGTTTTTGTTACTTGTAAAAGTTAATTATATACATACTGCAGTGTAAATAAAGAATCTAAATGTTGATTAATTTTATTAAATTTTTATTAACGTCAAAGAGTTAAAACGGTAACATTGGTAACCCCGGCGTGATAATAAAACATAAATAAATCGCCAATTAAACAACAGCACACTGTTACGCGAATATAAGTTTTCTGTCGCATTTGGTTCATCATGTGACGAATACCCAGCATAGACTGTAGACTGTGCTGTAAATTGTGTATTTAGAAACATAAATAGGAATTAATTTTGAAATGGCAACCCAGGAAAACAACGATGTTCCAGCCGTAGGATGCGAAGCTAACAAGATTAGCGTTAAGATTCCTCCATTTTGGTGTGAAAAGCCCGAAATTTAGTTTTCCCAAGTGGAAGTCCAGTTTAATATTAATAGAATCACATCAGAGAATCACAATTAATTTATTAATATATTAATTACAATTTACAATCAAATATATGGCTGCCAAATTGTAGAGGGCTCTGTTGTCATATAGAAACTTTTTGGACGGCTTAGGATTTCAGGAGACAGTGAAAAATGCAGATACTGAAAAGTGAACAATTAAAAAAATAGATTAAGAAATATCTTTTAAACATATTTTATTAAAATTTGGTGTTATATAATTAATAAATATGAATACAAGAGAGCAATAAAATGGTGACCCCGACGTGATTCGAACACGCAATTTTCCCTCTTGCCGGTTAACAGTTTTGGGGGAAGATATTCAAGATTCTCTGGAAATTATGCTTTGTCACCATGACAACAAACATTATTCTGTATGGAATTTGGAGAAGACTTGTCTTCTGCTCCACAACCACTTTCCCGAGAGCCACATAGTGGTAATAAGACCATCAAGGATGAATTTCAAGACATTAAGTTATTATAACTTCGTCAATTGTAACATCTGTGGAATTCCACGCCATTTGCCAACACATCATGCACTACAGCACCTACAACGTTTACTGCAAGGTATTTCACAGCGGCTGCGTTCAATGTCCCCATCAGAGTTACATCTGTGTTCTTCATGGTCGTCAGAAAAGTTCCTCAAAACTAAGTACCGGATTCAGATAAGCATGATACTCCGTCACTCTGGTGGAGAAAGCAGCTCAAATTTAACAGCAGTCATCTAGTTCTTATTGGGTGAGTAAAGGTTGTGTGGTACTCTATCAAATCCTCTACGAGTTTCTCCGTCTAAGAATGGTAGCTAGAGAAGTTGACACAATGGTGATATTCATATCTAATATAAAGGACATGTACTGGCTGGATGGAGGACACACTGGTGCGAAAAACACTTGGATCACATCTTGAAGTCTCCTGAAGACATTAAACTAGGCTTTACAATACACATTCACGTAACCCCTTTTCAAGAACAAGATGAATATCGTCTTTGGGTGAAGAAGAAAGAGAAGAGGTTTGTAGATATTTTACAAAAACTAGGGTCACCTGAACCTGAACCGCAGATCCTTACACTTTGAAAATCAAGTTGCAAGTATACTTAAACATTTGGAAATGCTTGATGCTTTTGGTCAGGAAAATAATTTAACCAGATGTTGAGATGTTTGTGACGTCATCGAGTTCCAAAACTTATTCAAATACTATTCGACTATGATGTAGCAGTATCTTGTAGGCAATGAAAAAGCAGAAGAAGAGAGACGATATAAAATGGAGCACAAGAACTGATACAGATATTGTTTGTTACTTGTAAAAGTTAATCTTATGTACATACTGCAGTGTAAATAAATAATTTAAATGTTGATTAATTATATTAAATGTTTATTAACGTCAAGGAGTTAAAACGGTAACACACACTAGCCGTGTGTAGCCTACAAGGTTTTGCAAAGGTACAATCAGAATATAATATATTGCTGGCATATTGTCATCATAGCTCAGGGGTTATAATAACCATGAAGACCTAAATAAATCCTGGATTCAAATCCCGACTATGCCATTAAATTGGAAAGCGTTAGCATTTTTAGTTTTATAATCATTATTAGTGTGAACACATGAAATAGAAACAACACTATAGTTATCTACCATTAATTCAGTAATTGTTATGCAACCAGAGTTTATAATCCTGTCACTTGTAGTTTACTTACCTTCCTATGACATCCCAGGGCTCCCTAAAATATTAACACTTGTTGCATCGGTACCCAAATAAATGTATAAAAATAAGAATGTCATTAAATACGCGGCATTGCCGTGGCTTGGTAGTTTTTTTTTTTTTTTTTTTTTTTTTTTTTTTTTTTTTTTTTTTTTTTTTTTTTTTTTTTTTTTGTAATTTACATCCTCCAACGTTGTCATATCAGACGATGAATGAAATGGGTGAAATGATGCTCAAATGAGTCCGGGGTCCATGGAGCTTAGAGTTACCTGACATTCGTCTACCAGGATAAGGGAAAACCCCGGAAAATACCTTATCTAGGTAATTGACCCTAACCGAGATTCGAACTCGGGATCTCTTGAACGTGAGGCGGGCTACTTGGTAGTTCATTGCTTTTTTTTTTTTTTTTTTTTTACTTTTTTAGTGTTTAACGCCCCGTTATACTGTACCGGCACTGCAGGCAGTGACACAGATAATACATGAAATGAAGATAGAGTACCGGTGGAATGAGATGGCCAGGAAACTGCATCACCCCAAGGAAACCCGCTCCGACGCCGTTTTGTCCACCACAAATCTCATATGCAGTCACCTGGAATCGAACCGGGGCCCCTTTGATGAGACGCAAGTGGCCTAACCACTCGGCCACGGGCCCGCCTCGGTAGCGTGGTTGGTAGCGCGTCTGCCTCACGTTCAAGAGTTCCCGAGTTCGAATCTCGGTCAGGGTGAACTACGTGGATAAGGTTTTTTCCGGGATTTTCCCTAATCCTGGAAGATGAATGTCGGGTAACTCTGGATTCCATGGACCCCGGACTCATTTGAGTATAATTTCACCCATATCATTCATCATCCGATATGACAAAGCTGGAGGACGTAAATAAATAAATAAATAAATAAATAAATAAATAAATAAATAAATAAATAAATAAATAAATAAATAAATAAATAAATAAATAAATAAATAAATAAATAAATAAATAGACAGACAGACAGATAGATAAATAAATAAAATAAAAACTCGGCTACGGTGTGGCCACTGCTTTTTATACATTTATAAATATTGTAAAAAACGCTTAAGGAGTTAAGTTAAACTCTTAGAACGCATAAAGTCAATATATAATAAAATGGCAAACATTTAATGTTCAAAATACCGAACAACCAAAAATACCACAGTTTGTAATAATGATTTCTCATTGATGCAGTGGAATGACTTTCACGTTATGCATTCCGACTACGTCGTCGCCATTTATGGAGGAAATTTCATTGGGAAAATAATAATTGCTGTTTAAGTAACACCAATATACAGTATACATAACTTAATTTATTCTTATTAACAACATACACAAAACTGTTACGAAAGCGTGAACAAAATAAGGTCAGAGTGCAGAGGAGCGAATATCGAATATTATATTCTGTGGTTTTGTTATGTTGGATGCCGTGAAAAATATAATTATTCATATGCTAGCAATGTTCGAGCAACTGCCGTTATCAGTGACGAATATATAGATAATCTGCCACCTTTTGTGGCCAATTGCATATCAAGTGAGAGTTGAAATTCTAAACTAGACAATAAATTTTGCTTGTGTTAAAGATTATCTTTGCTAAATTTTGGTCGAAATCCAAGGCTGAAAAAAAAAAAAAAAAACTTTTAATTTCACTAACATCGCATGGAGACGAAGAAAATATGGGTGCGAAAACAGTTTTGAGTAGTGAAAGGTGTTCCATAACATTCATTGATCATAGCGGTTTGCGGAAGGTGAATAGAGTAAAAATGCCAATGTACTCCTGCTTAGCTCTTTTCTTAGACCTCTGTATCCCGTTGATCCACAACTTGAACATCATAACCGTCTTTCTCTCAAGAGAGAGATGAAAGTAGTTTGTTGAGGTCGTCCTAACCATAGCCTTTGAACGCACGTTTGGTTGTATATGGCTAGTAGTACTTTGCCAGTCATTCACTTTCTTTTCGGAAAGTGCTTTGTAATGCACCTCTTCAGTAGAGAGTTTTAGCACCCATCTGCTTCTAAGATGTGCGGGTTTACTACATATAACTTAGTTTTATTGTGGGAACTTGCGGTGTGTTACATTGGCTTATTATGTAAGTCATGGGGACTGTGAATATGATGAAATGTAGTGCCTCAATAGAAATTAATTCCTGCCGTAATATCTGCTCTAATTCCAGCAACATTCTTTAAACTGTTGCAATAACACCAGAAGAAAATCCTTAATTTACTACAACATTTCAGGCAATTCAAATTCATGTAGAACTAAACTTGGGAAATAGGAAATATTATAAACCTTTAACTTTCCAAAAGGAGTGGAAACGTTATTTTTGAATACTGAAAACTATAAAGAGATCATACCGCACCATTCCTAGTAACAGTTGTTTATTTTTAAGCGCAAGTATATGTAACTATGATGTTGGGTAATTCTTATTTCAATCATAAGATAATACACAAGATAACTTTTACAGCAGAAGGACGGCAAGCAAGAAGCATCATAGATTATTTTATATATGGTAAATATATAAGAGGATATTTTACAGATGTAAAAGTCATAAGGGGTGCAGAACTCTCAACAGATCATCGATTACTAGTAGCAGACACAAAAGTTATTTTACATAGAAAACCGAAAGCAAAGAGGTATGAGAGAATTGCAGTAGAGAAATTGAAGGAAACCCAAGTAAGAGAAGAATACGAAAACAAAAATCAAGTAGCATTACGAAATTTAAATACTCAACTATATCTTGATCCACTATGGGAGTCAATTAAAAATACTATTTTGGAAAATGCAAAGGAAGTATGTGGAATTAAGAAAATTGGTCCAAATACAAAACATACGGATTGGTGGAATGAAGAAGTTAAAAATATAATACAAGAAAAGAAAAAATCTTGGAAGAAATATCTTTGAACCAAAGACTGGGAAGAATATGTAAATTCCAGAAATCAAGCTAAACGATGTATAAAGGAAGCAAAGAACAAATCATGGGAAGAATTTGGAAAATCAATGCAAGTGAATTATAAAGAAAATAACAGAAGATTTTGGCAAATTCTTAAGGCCCTACGTGGAAGAAGGTGAAAACAGGTAAGGAATGTCAAAAATAAACATGGAAAGTTAGTGGCCGAACACAAAGAAATTCTGAATACATGGAGAGAATATTATGAAGAAAAGTTTATGAATACCCCTCTAGATTCATACATAAACGAAGATGCAGAGAATATAGGTATAAGAAGGAGAAGAATAATTAATAATCATGGGGAAGAAAGAGAGGAAGGAGAAAAGGAAATTGATAGAATTGAAGTTCAAATGGCAATACAAGAAATCAAGCTAGGTAAAGCAGCTGGTAGGGATGGAATAGCACCAACTGATTAAATATGGAGGTAAAGAATTAATAAAAATACTGAAAAGTTTATTTCAGAAGATATGGACGGAAAAAATACTAAGAGATTGGGAATTTAATGTAATTATTCTAATACATAAGAAAGACAACCAAAGTGATTGCTCAAACTATAGACCTATATGTCTCTCCCCGGTTGTATATAAAGAGTACACTAGAATTCTGGAACAGAAATTGAGGAAAATAGTAGAACAAGATTTAGAAGAAGAACAGGTTGCTTTCCGAATGGGTAGACAAACCCAAGACCAAATTTTCTCATTGAGAATGATAATAGAGAAAGCTATAGATAGAGGAAATGGTATTTATTTAGGATTCTTAGGTTTGAAAGCAGCATTTGATTCAATACCTAGGGAAGAAATTTGGAGAGCTCTAAAGAACAAAAAAGTACCTATGAATTTTATTGAAGCAATACAATCAGTTTATCAAGAACCAAAAGGGATAATAAGATTAGATGGACAAGAATCAGAACCATTTCTGATGAATAGAGGAGTTAAACAAGGAGATAGTCTCAGCCCACTCTTATTTATTATTGTAATGGATGAAATATGGATAATTTGCAAAAGAAGAACAGCAAGAACTATGATAGGATATAGAAATTTAAGACCAGTTTGGGCACAATCGTTGATATATGCTGATGACATCATATTAATAGCAAATAGTAATAATAATTTACAATTAGCGCTAAATGAATGGAAAGAAGAATTAACTAGAAAAGGTTTAGAATTAAACATACCCAAAAGTAAAACCATGTATATAGGAAGGAAAGTAGAAGTTAAAATTAAATGTAATGATGAAATCTTAGAACAGGTAGACAGTTATGAATACATGGGTACAATTATAAATGAGGATGGAAAAATAGAGCAGGAAATTTTAAACAGAACTATCAGATTAATAATATTACTGTGGGAAAAAAGGAAATAACAAAAGATACAAAAATTATAATATTTAAAACAATAATACTACCAATTCTACCGTCCGATATAACTTAACGTTGGGGCGGACGTAAAAAAAAAAAAAAACTACCAATTCTATTCTATGGAGCAGAAGCTGGACTCTCCTACAGAAACAAGAAAGCAAAATAACAGCTATGGAAATGAGATATTTAAGACGAGCTGTGGGGAAGACAAGAAGAGATATGATTCGAAATGTAACAATAAGGAAAGAGTTGGGTACACACTCCGTTAAAGAAATATTGGAAAAAAGACAACTTAAATGGTATGGACATGAACTCCGCATGTCAGAAGAAAGAAAACCCAAACAATATTTAGAAGCAAGACCAGAAGGTAAAAGAGTTAGGGGAAGGCCACGCATGATGTATCAGGAATACATTGAGAAGTTGGGGAAGGATAGAGGGAAAACCATGACAGAAATGAAGAGAATGATAATGGACCGAGAAAAGTGGAGGAAATGGGCAGAAGAGGCTTGTATTCCACGCTTAACAGCACAAAGGAGTTAGAGAAAGAAGGAGAAGAAGTATATGTAACTAACTCTTGTTTCTTAAAATGCATATCCTAGCCTCGCTGATATATATGCTTCTGCGCCTCCTTTCCTTATTCTTTCCCCTGATTGGCTAGTACTCACCAATGAATGACGATGAATAAGTATGACAAACAAGTTGTGTGCAATGCAAGGTCAAGCGAAAAGAGTGACCAAAACAGTGATGATATGTTATATTTAGAAGCAAGACCAGAAGGTAAAAGAATTAGGGGAAGGCCACGCATGATGTATCAGGAATACATTGAGAAGTTGGGGAAGGATAGAGGGAAAACCATGACAGAAATGAAGAGAATGATAATGGACCGAGAAAAGTGGAGGAAATGGGCAGAAGAGGCTTGTATTCCACGCTTAACAGCACAAAGGAGTTAGAGAAAGAAGGAGAAGAAGTATATGTAACTAACTCTTGTTTCTTAAAATGTATATCCTAGCCTCGCTGATATATATATGCTTCTGCGCCTCCTTTCCTTATTCTTTCCCCTGATTGGCTAGTACTCACCAATGAATGACGATGAATAAGTATGACAAACAAGTTGTGTGCAATGCAAGGTCAAGCGAAAAGAGTGACCAAAACAGTGATGATATGTTATATGTTTTCTGTAAGGCCAATGACCTCACAGTGCTTAAGCCACCGGTCACGCACTGAGATGTCAAGTGCAAACGAAACATCAGTCTATACCGATAGGCGTTGTTCATTTCGGGGTGTAGTTATGACCGTTCAGAAAACGACGAGCAAAAAATAACTAACCTCTGAAGTTGTTTTATCTTAAGATAATAATTATCAAAATATCTGTAGGCACATATACCACTAAACTCTGTTTCCACATAACCTTGCAAAAATGCTTGTCTTTCAGTCTTAAAAGTCGTGTCACGCCATACTTGTCGTGTGTCCTTCATTTACCCAAGTCTAGTCAAGGTAGAATATTTTGCGATTTGTATCCCGGTACAGTCTGATTGCCTCGCCACACAGTAATATCGCCCCTGGAGTGATAAGTTTTCCTGTTGTCTCAATGTCATGTCGCGATGTTCCTACGCATCTAACACTCACACCTGTAAGTTCAGAGCAGAGCTGTTCGACTTCTCTCACTAACAAAGGAGCATTCTTCTTTGTGAGTGCATTAATCACATGCAGCACAATTCTTTTTTCGCTGCTTTGTAAAGGTTTTCCCTTGCGATGCTTCAGCGAAAAACTGGCGGTAGACTTTGTCATTATACATATAATAAGTACACACGCAATAAACGACCAATAAAATAATTTAGCTCTCGCACTCGGTTCAGCACACCTTCGAATGGCGATATATGACTAATCTAGTTCAAAACAAGGTCAGTGGTAAAGGTCATACAAACAAATATGTCATCACTACCGCTAAATCACGTGCTATCGTGCCATGTACTTGAGAGCAAAGGAACCTCCTCTTTACTTCGTTTAAGAATTAACATGCATTTCAGATAAATCAACTCTGTTGCATAACATATTTAATTAAACAGTTACAAAAATATAAATTTGGCACTTCTCTTCAAACATATAAAGATATATCACCATGTTAAATAACGACTAATTTTTACCGCACAGCAGTCTATACTACAATAGCATCCAATGAGAGGTGACAAGGTCACGTGATCGTTTAGAGATATGGGCAGGCTTGTGTGAAACAAGGATTAACATATTATATATCGCAACTGTAAGCTATATAAAGACAACTTCATCCATTCTTAATTTCCCATCAAAGCAATTTTCTGTAGAAGGCGATAAAGTTACTGAATCTTTGACTTGTCACTTTGTCAAAAGCCACCGCTTTCATTCTTTTCAAATTTGTGAAGTTATATCCTCCATTTTTTCAAATATTCCTCCATAGCTTCAAAAATAAGCTACGGTCAAACTAAATGAGCAGCGTTAATTAAACGTGCTTTGCCTTACTCTGAAAAGAGGCTAGTTGGTAATTTAAAAGACATTGTGGCCTTTTCAGTTGGGTCACGTGCTTCAAATAAAGGAAATATAAACTTTTTCCGTTAGTTATAACTCACTTTACCAAACATAAATGACTGAACAATAAAGTTCATGACTTTTATCAACATTGAAAGAAATACATGGAAGACACCGCAAAGAAAATATGCTTTATTGGGAGTTGGTTTGAATTTAAACAATGTGGTTGCACATTAAAGGTTACATATCCAATCAACAATGCTTATGTTATATTAATTTCGATATCCGTAATTGTTGTATTGGACTAAACAACAACTGTTGTAATAGATTGAAAACTGTTCTAACTTTTAAAATATGACATAGAACTTCTGATTCTTAAAATATATTCAGATATTATTCCCCATCTCTAAAACTCTTGAAGAACTTGGGTCACTTTGTGCGATTGCTCAACGTAATTATAGAAAAATGTTGCGACATATTGCATTGTCTTGCAGAGAGCAGTTCAGAGTTCTGTTATGACGTGGTGAGTATTAATGATGTAGCATGTCGCACGGGGAAAAAACAAAAGACATCCGCTTGTTTGGAAATTTATTAATGCCCGATTAACCCACAGATGTTAAAATCGACGTTAACAAATGCAAGGTAACAATTGCCACAGCGCTAACAAAGCTGTTAAATTTCTTGCATTTCACCAACCTGTTTTTTATAATGTTAAAAAATACGTATTAACGCCAAGAGACATGTAAATATTACAGCCGTAGAAGGCTATGGATGAGTCGTATTATTTTCTGAACGTACTGCAATGCGCTTTTGTTTTCATTTTCGTCTGCACACAGCTGAAAAAAATGGCGGGTAAACAAAATCGTAAACAAAAGCCGTGAGACAAATTTCTCATCCATGGAGAAAGAATTGTTAATTGAATTGGAGACAAAGTATAAGGATATTGTGGAGAATAAGAGGACGGATGCGGTGAATGTAAAAGAGAAAGATGTCACATGGGAAAAATTGGAAACGAATTTAATTCAAATGCATGTGTCCCTACTAGAAGCACGAAATAACTTCGTCAGTATTAGTTAAATTTAAAACCAGGTGCGAGGAAGGACAAGCGTTGAGTGACTTGAACGTTTCCAGATGGGTGGGTAGACAGTGTATTATTCACATAATTCAGTTAATTATAAAATCGCAAAGTTATTAATACTTGAAGCAAAGGCGAGATCGGCATATTCCTTTCGATGCATGTTCTTAGTATTACGTAATTTTAAAGCGAGGAGCGAAGAAGGACAAGTGACGAGTGACGAGCTTTTCAAGACGGGAGGTGGACAGTGTATTATTCATATGATTCAGTGAATTATAAAATCGCAAAGCTATTAATACTTGAAACAAAAGCGAGATCGGCATATTCCTTTCGGTGCATGTTCTAACCTCTCTTGTACCTAATTCCGCAGCAATCTTCATAGCAACTTGTTTTGACAGTCCATACCTCTGTAGAAAATGTTCTTATGATAGCTCGTCAAAATATTTCTCCTCATAGGCCGTACTTTATTATGAATGCTATTTAGACAGTCTTAAATGTAGCAAATCGACATCAACACCTGCGTTTACGTCCGAAATCTTGACCATTTACAATTGTTAAGGACTTAACAACGGAAATTGGGCTTGTTAGTTTAACAAGAGATTTAACACGAGTGTTAAGCTAACACTCGTTAGTGAAATGCAATTTTTGTTATAACTATTGCTGAACTCGTGTTAAGCCTTAAAATCTGTTGGTGAAATCGGGCATAATTCAAACAACACGAAATAAGTGCATACTCGCTTTTTTTAAAGCAACTTTACCTTTCTTGTGTAAAGCTATTAAAACCTCGCAAAAAGAGGTTACACGTTCTACAAATGTGAAGTGAATAAAGACAAATACATAATTGATATCAAATACATAATCGCTATTACAAGTTTTACGGATATAAACCCGTATTGGTTGGGCAAGCAGCAAAAGCCTTCGGGCTATGAATAGCCTATCAGCACCACGAACCTTCAGATTAATCTGGCATGCATCTACCCATGCCTCAACTACTACACAGTTGGAAATTAATTGTTCTTTCACACTGGCCGTGTGTAGGCTAAATTGTGGAAACGTAGAGTCAGACTGAAAAATTCAATGCCATGGCCGGGACTTGAACTACGGATCTTCTGGTTTCCGTCCAGCCGCACTACCATTGTGCTACTAGGGCCAACGTGCCGATATGACATTAAATTCTCCAAATGACTCGTATTTTCCCGGTAAACCACTTAGGAGTTCTCATAAACACATGAGACAACTACCTTAATGGCGACTTACTACATGTAAGTACTTTAAGGCCCGGGCTTTATAGTTAACCACAAGGGTATCACATATACAATGACATATTTGTAACAGTATTTTTGTGTTCGGAGGAATTATAAATATATATATAAAAATGTATGTAGTTGTGTGATTGGCCGAAGTAGTAGTGGTGTGACGTGGTATGACGTAGTGTGATGACGTGCCAGTGGATCGGCCAATCACAAAATAAAGCGGAAATTACTATAGTGACAAGAAAATCAATAATCTTGATAAAAGTGTTAGAATCTTGAGTCTTGCTAAAGAACGACGAAAGATGTTGCGGTGATTATAATTGTAAAGGAAAGTTAATAACATTCAAGAAGTGTTATTCGATATTTGTAATAGAAACGAGTGAATCGTAGTTCATATTATACAATTAAATAATATATTACAAAATTGGACTCATATAAATTTTATTTCTGTCACCAAAAATCCGCATCCACACCTGAGAAAAGATCTCATGACTCTTATTTGATCAAAACTCGACATGGATCTTATAAAAAGTTGGCGTGCTTCCTATCGGCTGTGAGTGGAGAACAAATATAATCCCGTTACAAATGGCGCCCAACTTGGGGCCGAATAGGATAAAGAAGAGGAGATTAAAGCACCGTACAGCTCCGTGGGAATATAAAAGGAAAGAAGAAAGAAGAGAGAAGAAAGAAGAAAACGGGAACTGGTTTAAGTGAGTGAAATTAAAAAAAAAAAAAGTAGTAGATTAATGATACTGAGAAATCAAAAGATAGTTAAAAAGACGGCGAGTAGAAAAGAAATAATAGTGGAAGGAGAAGTTACTGATAGTGTAAGAATGAGTAGGGAGGATGCAGGATTAAGCAAAGATAACGAGTTAATGTTAGAAAGGATAACGAAAATGTTGAAATCAGAGTTGAGTGATTTAAAATCAGAAATGAGTAATTTAGATTCTAAAATGAAAAAAAAATGCAAATGATTTAAAATCAGAAATGAGTAATTTAGATTCTAGAATGAGAGATGTAAAATCAGAAATAGGAGATGTTAAATCTGAAATGAGTAATTTGGATTCTAGAATAGGAGATGTAAAATCAGAAATGAGTAATTTAGATTCTAGAATGGGAGATTTAAAATCAGAATTGAAATCAGAGTTAGAACAAAATGTAAATGATTTAACTAAGAAAATGAATGATTTAGATGTAGGAGTAAGACAGGAACTAGCACAAAATGTGAGTAACTTAGAAATTAATTTATTACAGAAGCTAAAACAGGAATTAAAATCTGAAATTTCACAGGAGATTAGAGAAGGGAGGAAAGAGTGAGGGATAATATGGAAAGGCTCATGCAGATCATAGAGATTAATAAGGATGAGAATAGAAAGGAAGTCAATGAGTTGAGAGAGATAATTCAGGAAACTAGGTTAGGTCAGGACATTGTGAAACAAGAAATAAGAATGGAATTAAACAAATAGTTAGAAACATTTAGGATACAACAGGCAGAAATAACACAAAAACAAAGAGAAGAATTAGGAGATAAAGTAGAACAAAGAATCAATGTAATTTGTTCTGAAATGCAATTACAACATGATGAAAGTAAGACACACCAAGAGGAAATAAAGTTACAAATTGATGAGATAAGTAAAGCAAAAGAAGAAGTAATTTTGCAAATTAAAGAGGTAAAAGAACATTTTGAAAAAGAGAAGGATAACTTAGGAAAATTGACACAAGTTGTAATTGCACTACAGGCTAGAAATGTAAATAATGTGAAAGAAATGCCTAAAATTAGAAATATAAACGATTGTGACTTACCAGGTGAATTAAGCAATCATCAGAAGTCTGGTGATGTAGTAAGTGAATGTAGTGACTTTGTGAGTCCAGATAATGATATTAATTACCACAGAAATACACAAAACATGAATGATACACCACACAAGGTAATATTGTTAATGTTTTCTTTAAGATTTGAACACACTACTAACCTAACCTTCAAACAACGTTATAATATACATAAAAACAAAAGATGTATTTATCAAGTTCTGGATGCTTGCAAAGATCAGGTTAGCCAACTGAGGAAAATGTATCACACTAACTGTTCAAAAGTTATGAGTATGAACTCTGTCATATATACAGGACAGCTAAAAAGATTAATTATGTGGGCAAATCACCCAACATGAACAACAAAACAGAATTCTTTTGTATATAAATTATATATATATATATATATATATAATTTTGTTAAAATGTCAGTTATTTTATTTTAATTATATATATATATATTCGTTTACAAATTGGTTAAAATATTCTTTATATTGTTGTATTATATTTTGTTCATTTTAAATAATTTAAAAATGTTAATTATAAAAATACTTTAATGGAAATTTGGGGCGGGGCACACCCCACTCATAAAGACAAGGATATATATTTAAAAACAAAGGAAAAAAAACGTGTTATAGTAATGCTAAGTTGTTGAATGTTCATTTATTATTGCATTTCATCCGAGGTATGTTTATTGTTATATTTTATGTATGTCATATTTATGCTACAGTTCATTGTTATAAATTAAATTGTTAATTGGGGCTGTTCTTCGAAATATATGGAAACAGATTGTTAATTCCTTTATTTGGTTATTTTCCATATATTTCGAAGAGGGGCATTTGTAACAGTATTTTTGTGTTCGGAGGAATTATAAATATATATAAAAATGTATGTAGTTGTGTGATTGGCCGAAGTAGTAGTGGTGTGACGTGGTATGACGTGGTGTGATGACGTGCCAGTGGATCGGCCAATCACAAAATAAAGCGGAAATTACTATAGTGACAAGAAAATCAATAATCTTGATAAAAGTGTTAGAATCTTGAGTCTTGCTAAAGAACGACGAAAGATGTTGCGGTGATTATAATTGTAAAGGAAAGTTAATAACATTCAAGAAGTGTTATTCGATATTTGTAATAGAAACGAGTGAATCGTAGTTCATATTATACAATTAAATAATATATTACAAAATTGGACTCATATAAATTTTATTTCTGTCACCAAAAATCCGCATCCACACCTGAGAAAAGATCTCATGACTCTTATTTGATCAAAACTCGACATGGATCTTATAAAAAGTTGGCGTGCTTCCTATCGGCTGTGAGTGGAGAACAAATATAATCCCGTTACAAGGGTATCACACATATACAACGACATACACACCTTTTGTGACGACTCTGTAACTTAAGGTATTAAGTAAGTACTAACTCTGTAAGCACTTAAGTCCCAGGCTATGTAGTTACCACTATTGGATTATTTGTTGGAAATTTAATCATTCTTCCACACTAGCTCTGTGTAGGCTAAGAATTGAATAGATAGAGTTAGACTGAAAAATTCAATGCCATGGCCGGGATTTGTACCACGGATCTCCCGGTCTCCGTCCGGTCGCGCTTAACCTTTAAGTTACCATGGCCAACGTGCCGTCATGACATAAATTCTCCAACAGACTCGTGTGTTTCCCCGTAAACCACTAAGAATTATCATATTTTGTTTCATTTCGAAGATATCTGGGGTCGCAGAGACAGATGCGACACCCGGTGTAACAAAACGGTGATAAGCATAAGAATTAAATGGATATTTATTATTTGCAATAACATGAATGGTTTTGTGGCTGTGAAGTCAAAAATGCATTATTCTGTTGTCCACGCATTTTGTTTAGTGCCGATAACGACTAGTTTCAAAAATGTGTGGTAGATCTATTTTGCGCGTGTGGAAACATCAAGGTTTTAGAGTACCTGTAATAGATATGCCGTTCCGTAATTTATTTATAAATTTTACAGTAGCTCGAAATTTGCTTGAGCAAAAAGTCGCTAAGCTTCCGAGTTCGACGAACGTGATTTTATGTTTTTCAAATGTGTTTGCGTGCTCAGCGTTGCCACCTCGTTACCCCCACGCTTTTCATATATCTATATCCCTCGCAGGCTATCCTAGAGTACGTAAATCACCTTGGCGCTAGTCGTAAGGGAACCCGAACTGAATTGTCTAACCTTTTATAATAATGCAGTTGTTAAAATCAGAATTGGTAAATCCATTTTCGCATATTTTAAATGTTATAATTAGTTTATGAGTTACCTATTTTTCTAACTGAATGGAACTGCCAGACATCCATATAGCTGTGAATTTCCCTTACGTCAAGAGACAATTCGTCATTTTCACAGTCTTCTTTCTGAGTCTTGCAAAGTTATGATTAAAGTCCGTATTTCTAAACAAAATAAAATAGTAAAATAAGCAAGCAAATAAGAACGAAAAATGACGAAAATAAGCACCAAAAAGCAAAAACAAATGCCTGCAAATATGATAGAAAATAGTTCCGCAGAAGACTTACCTTATTGAAGGCTGTTACAGTACACAAGGAAGGTCACCCTGAGATTTTCCTGCGTTAAACTCCTGCGTTTATCAGTGAAAAATAGTTTGTACAGTGAGAATGATCTTTCCACGACGCATGTTGTTACAGGTGCATGAGAAAAGCACCACAGTTCTTCTTCGGTGAATTGCTTTTCAATGCGTATTTCTTCGCCAGAAAGCTTTTTAGAAATTTGACAGTGTTGATTAACCAGAATTTTTCTGTAGCACCTGATTGAGATTATCAAACGCAGTTTTTGCAACCCCGTGTGTTGCTGACGACAATGTTACTGAAACTTCGTGAATCACAGACAGTGAATGTTCCAATGGCTTATTTCAATCTTGCAACTGCTTTAAAATTTCACGTATTTTGGAGAAATGATTATGGATGTACTGTATCTTTTCTTGTATGCAGTTTTTTAACAAAATATTCCTATGCTGTGACAATACTGACTGCATCATCTGCATTTAGGGAATTCAAAACAGTTTTCACTTCACTGAAATGTTCTATATAGTAAGACACATCCTTTAACCACGTTCCCCACCGAGTCAAAACCGCCTGAGTAGGCAAAGATAAATTTGGAAGTAGTTCACGAAATTTTTACTTTACGAACACTTTCTTCACGCTAGAAACAAACACATCTTTATACTGGCGACAGTTTCAGCGACTCGATGTAAACCATGAGCAAGGAACGTCAGGTGAACTAACTTAGGGTAAAGGACTTTTAATCCAGCTCCCGTTTTATTAATATGTGGGGCAGCATCACTCAGAAATAGCAATACATAGTCATATCGTATCCCTTCTGGCCACAAGAAAGATAACGAATAATTGAAAAATCTGGCAACAGTTGAATGATTTACTTGTTCGAATATTTTTTTAATCCAGATTTATTGAACCCTATTTTACACAGTGGTATATTAGGGTTAGAGTTGATACATAAAAATATACAATTTTAACACAAATATTTTAAATACTAGAAGGAAGAAAATATGTTTTAATCTGAGGCATATTAATTTAAACTATTTCAGACGTTTAAACACTGAGTTTATAAACATCATGAAGTACTTATATTGTCGTGGCTTCATTAGCAAAGATGTGAGCGGAGCAGAAAATTCAGTTCCTAGAGAGTCTAGCTTGAATATTAATTCTTGTCTTTCTCTCCAGAAAATGGGGCAACAGAAAAGGAGATGAACCACTGTTTGAAATTCTTCACCACACATGCACTCGGGGTTGGATGTTAAGTGAAAGCGTGATAAGTATTCACCAAATTTACCATGTCCACTTAAAAATTGTGTCAAAACAAAATTTGGTACAAGAGTTTCACATTTTCCTCTGTCATATACACTAGGGAAAAATAATGTTTTTGTTAAACTTCCATTTGGAGTTGTTAGCCATTGTTGGTTCCATTCTTCAAGAATATGTTGAGTATTTGCATATTCAGAAGAAATGATCTGCTACCTGCTTTCATAGCACTAATTATAGTACTACACACGCACTGTCCCGATGCATCTGTGGTTTCATTAATAGAAATCCATATATTTTTCATGCTTTAGTGTATTCCTAATATTAACAACCACATCTTGAAAACACTATCACATATAGTTTTCGCGCAATGTAGATTCACCCGGCACCCTTTTATTTGTGTATTTTTCTAAAAATACTGGAAGCTCACATTATTCATTATACAATGCAATATCTGCACCCACTAATGTTAAACAAAAGTCTTTGGAAAATGTATCACTAGAACTCGATTGTTCACCAACATTGCCTTTAATCAGTTACTGGTTTAACTTAGATTTATTCTTAAACCTCTCTTTATGCCGCGTTGTATTAATGTGCTGCACAATGGCGTATTTTTTCCTCGCAGAAACACTCTTCACACACCAAACAAAATAAGACTGTCATCTTCACTGAAAATGTTTCTTCCAAACTCCTTCACACATTTGCGTAGGAAAGCTGACTTAAAGGTTTCTGTGGGCGGCATTCCGTAACTGTAATATCGAACTGAACTAAAAACAGTACCGCAAGAAGATGCAGTTCGGATCTTACGGAATCAGCATCCTTGTTTATACATCACTGAGATATCTGACTGATAAGTTGACACTGCGCAATCATGCACACCTTGCTGGACTGAATACTGCAGTTTGGAACTCGGGGAATCACCATGCTTGTTCATGACATCATTGTGTTATCTCAGACGATAAGTGACAAATGAAATCACTCTAGTAATCGCAGCAAGAATGTTTCTCCTCGCAGTATGATTTCACAACACCGATCTATATCCTAATCCTTGTTTCACATAAGCTTGCCCCTATCCTTTAACGGTCAGGTGACCTAATCATCTCTTATTGGCTGCTGTTGTAGTATAGACTGTTGTGCGGTAAAAATTAGTTTGTTATTTAAGATTGTGATATATCTTTATATGTTGGAAGAGAATTGTCAAATTTATATTTTCTTAACTGTTTCAATTAAATATATTACGCAACAGAGTTGATTTATCTGAAATGAATGTTAATTCTTAAACGAAGTAAAGAGGAGAGTTACTTTGCTCTCAACCCCGCCTTTGATATGACACGATAGCACGTGCTTTAGCGGTAGTGATGACATATTTGTTTATATGACTTTTATCACTGGCCTTGTTTTGAACTGGATTTGTCATATATCGTCATTCAAGGTGTGTTGTGCCGAGTGCGACAGCTAAATTATTTTATTGATCGTTTATTGCGCGTGTACTTATTATATGTACAATGGCAGAGTCTACCGCCAGTTTTTCGCTGAAGCATCGCAATGGAAAACCTTTACAAAGCGGCGAAAAATGAATTGTGGTGCATGTGTTTAATGCACTCGCAGAGAATAATCCGTCTTTGTTAGTGAGAGAAGTCGAACAGCTGTGCTCTGAACTTACAGGTGTGTTAGATCCGTAGGAACATCACGACATGAAATTGAGACAACAGGAAACTTTCCACTCCAGGGGCGATGTTGCTGTGTGGCGAAGACGTTATTTAAGGACAATTAGACTGTACCGGGATACAAGTCGCAAAATATACTACCTTGACGAGACTTGGATGAATGAAGGACACACGACAAGTATGGCGTGACACGACTTTTAAGACTGAAAGACAAGCATTTTTGCAAGGTATGTGTGCTGGTTTAAAAAAATCCCAGTGGAAAAGGCCGAAGGCTTTTCATTATAAACTTGTTTCACTTTCATTGCTCATTCAATCAGTTTCAACTTGCTCAGTTTCATTATAAACTTGTATTTTTGCATGCCTTCATATCCTTATTTGTATGATTTTATATATCTTCCTGGCAATTATTATGACGTTTACTGCAGGTTTATATGTGACGGGAAGACACCGCCTATGGCACGAAAGCATTAGCCAATTAGGATAATGAGGAAGGTAGCTAGCTGCACGCGGAGTGATACATGTCAGCGGGACAAGGTTATATGAAATAGAGATTAGTGTTTCTTTCTTACGAATTTAGCCGAGTAAATAGCGAATCATTGATAAATCAGGATAACTGTGAAATATGCCCATTTAAAGGAACAGTTTTGGGCAAAATATGCTGTTTTAATTAAACATCGTAAAATAAGTACGCAAAAACGTTTTCCTGTGAAATAAGCATAAATAAGCACAAACAAAAATAGTTTAAGTTGCTCATCTAGGTGTGTCTTACGGACGTACTCTGTCTTATCTTGGATACCAATATTAGCAAAACATTTCTGTTCTGTGGTAATTCTGCCTATATCTTCTGTATCTAAATAGTACAACACTGTTTTTACTTCATTGAACTGTTCTGCGTAGTATAGAACAGCGTTTAACCAAGAACCCCATTGAGGTAAATCTGGCTGAGGAGGTAAACACAAATTTGGAAGGAATTCGTGAATTTTTTAAACTCTTGCCGGTGACCGTACAAACACTTTCTTTACCCTAGAGACAAGAAAATCCACGTCTTAATATCGTGCTCTAATTGTTTCAGCGACACGATGTAAACCGTTGATGATAAATGACGGCTAGGAGTGAACATTTACTTTTATATTTACATGATATGGATAAAATAAGCTATTTCAATTAAAACGCATAAGTAAGCAAACCACGTATTTCAGAAAAAAAGCATTTATAAGCATTTTGCATAGAAATCCGGGCTCTAATTATGATAATAAGCTCCAAAATCTCGTCACGTGCTATTTCTTTCCAAAAGTCGTCTTGTAATTTTGATGTCTCGCTCAGTTTTCCCAATCTTGTTGTTTACCTTGCAAATTTCTCCGTGAATAAATCGTTCATCAGTCAGTTTAAAAGTATTATTTCTGTTTGAAACCACTCGTTTTATTTGAGTTTACACTAGCTCACTTGGATTGTATTGGCAGTGATAAGAAACAAGAAACGTGTGATCATGCAAAAAAATAAATAAATAAATAAATAATGAATGAATGAATATATGAATGAATGACTAAATAAATAAATCGATCGATCAATCAATCAATCGTTCAATCAATCAATCAAATAAATAAATAAATTAATTAATAATAAATAAATAAATAAATAAATAAATAAATAAGTAAGTAAGTAAGTAAGTAAGTAAGTAAGTAAGTAAGTAAGTAAGTAAGTAAGTAAGTAAGTAAGTAAGTAAGTAAGTAAGTAAGTAAGTAAGTAAGTAAGTAAGTAAGTAAGTAAGTAAGTAAGTAAGTAAGTAAGTAAGTAAGTAAGTAAGTAAGTAAGTAAGTAAGTAAGTAAGTAAGTAAGTAAGTAAGTAAGTAAGTAAGTAAGTAAGTAAGTAAGTAAGTAAGTAAGTAAGTAAGTAAGTAAGTAAGTAAGTAAGTAAGTAAGTAAGTAAGTAAGTAAGTAAGTAAGTAAGTAAGTAAGTAAGTAAGTAAGTAAGTAAGTAAGTAAGTAAGTAAGTAAGTAAGTAAGTAAGTAAGTAAGTAAGTAAGTAAGTAAGTAAGTAAGTAAGTAAGTAAGTAAGTAAGTAAGTAAGTAAGTAAGTAAGTAAGTAAGTAAGTAAGTAAGTAAGTAAGTAAGTAAGTAAGTAAGTAAATAAATAAATAAATAAATAAATAAATAAATAAATAAATAAATAAAACGTCGCATAACCGCTCTTGAAATGTGCGATATGTGTGAGCAACTTTACAGACACTAAAATTCTCTGCTGATCTGAGTGCTGTAAAATTATATTTTATTTGCAAGTTCATACAACATGATACCGTATTCCCTAAAAACGAATTTTTAGTTATAATTAAAAGATACCCCACATTATATGCTCCAAAACTTAAGGCGTAACTTCAAGTTTTGTATTCTCTTGGGGGTTTGCGTGTCGCTTTTTACTCCCTCCCATTGTTGCAGTTCTTCCTGCAAAACAATATGTTGCATACTTTCCCGAATGAATGAAAAGTGTTGAAATTAATCGCAACTATTCCCATGACTACCGTCCAAATTCAGAGCTCTTTTTCAACCTCAGGTAGAATATAAAGATTTCTCAGGAGCTTAATGGGCACTGACAGACTGATTGGATTATCCATGTTCTTCCTGGAAACAAGATTAGTCAGTGAAATTGCAGAGTTCAACAAACACGACATGGAGGAGTGCACTTCTACCGACGAGAGAAGAATAGATCTAACATGCAAATATTAAATCGTCAGGTATGTGTGTTTTACTTTTATGTGTAGTGGTGTATTTAATTGGGCCTTACTACTATCAATTATTTTTGTTCCCTGGAAAGTGCTCTACTATATGTTTATAATACCAGTCGCCACTATGCACAGCCATTCTAGTATTCTGACGTTAACATGAAATATTCCAACACTGGGTTCTGTGCTTGCCGCATTTACAGGCAAATCCGCCAGTTACTACCCCGGCAAGCTAACATGCCCAGGAATCCAAGAACACTCTGTTAACATCAAAAGCGTGTAAAACATGGAGGGCATCAGGATGCGTTTTACAAGAGCAAGGTGGTTGTGTAGCTCACGAAGACTCTGAAGTGCACTAAGGGAATAACTAAAAACGAGACATTCATGCAATTTTCACCGCAAATAGCTCGGTATAAAGGAATGGATGACAATCGAATGTATGCTGTTGAGTTCCATAAACATATGCACATCCATCAGTGTCGGTAATCTTGGATTCCTTCGTGCAGATCAAAATTCGGTCAACATGGGGCATTTTGACGTAGAACCTTCGGTGTGTCGGATCCAACAGCTACGTAGGATGTGGCACGTACCCATGACGGGTATACCCTCTCCCTGTTGGCATACGTGCTGGACACTTCAGTAAATTCCCGGTTTAAAAAAATTAAAAAAAGAAATACTTTGAAGCTTTTGTCCTAAATGTTTTCCCCAAAACATGTCAACAAAATCAAACACGTTGTTCTAGTTCTCTCTTACTGGTTGCAAGCTTAAGAGCACCCTTTATTTCCCAATTGAAATGTAGATTCCAATGTTAATATTTTATTAAGCAATGTGATTACAAAATTAATATTTATCTAATTAAAGACTGGCGTTTAAAAATAGCACAACTATTAGACCAAAGTAGCATTTATTTTATAGTTTCTGGTACAATATGGTTATGTAGTTTCACATCAACTATATTTTCATGTTCCCGTAGGGGAGAGGATCCGTACCCTTCAGCTGCCGTGATGCCGGCGCTGTGGACCCTTAGCACTCGTGGTACCTCTGACGTTACTAGAGGAACGTCGGGCCAAACATTCGAGCCCCTCCCTCTGGAGTTGTTCGGATTGGGTTGGTCTCGAGGGGGCAGTGGTTCCCGATACCTGTGGGTGATCGGGTACGCCTTCGGACGGGGTTGAGGAAAGCCATTAATATTCCCGCGTACTAGCAGCATAGCTAGTAGAAGGTGTGCTAGATCGCCAGGCGCCCCCCCCCCCGAGGTCATATCGCTAGCCTTCAGCTTTTTGGGGTTGGCGCGCGTAAGTGGCGTATCCACTTCCATCCCGTCTTGAGTCCATAGGACCAGATGGGGGGGGGGGCTTATTAGTCTCTAGGTCTTGCCCTATGGAAAGCTCCACGGAGGACGCTGGGCGCCCTTTTACGACAGTTCGGTAACTCCCTGGTTGAAGGAAGGCAGGGTCCTTGGACCTACGGGTCCCGGACTAATTGGTGTAGATCCTCTGCCCTCAAGTATATTTTCATGTACTCACACTATAACGTACCATCATAATTATGCCACAGTCCTGTAGTCAGAACGCATGCTTTAAGAACTGAGGACAATAGAAATCGGTATTTGTGTGAAGAAGAGCCTGTGTTGTTCATATTATGTTAGTTTAAATATTTTAAGAAAACGCGTTTATGGAAGTTCTCCATTTTAAATGGTTAGGGATAAGCAATAGAATGTTGACAGTTATCTGTGGAAGGATGCAATGTGTTTGTTGATCAGGACTCAACTAAGGCTGGAGCCAGTTAAGTCATAACTTAATGCAAAGAGTGAAAAATGCCTTCTTGAGTTGTATGTAACCATTCAGTATAAGAATTTAAGTGTTTGCTAAATAATTTGTAGGCTGGTTTAAGAGAAAGGATCTGGAAATATTGGATGAAATGCAAAACAACACGTTATATGGAAAAAATGTGACATTTTGATACTATCTACAAAATCTCTGCCATTGATGACTCTGCTACAAGCTGCCATAGTGGCGATTATTGTGGGTTCTTTCTCACGACTATGCACGGGTGGGTGTGAAAATAGAAAACACTAGTTCACTGATAAACTAAATGGAAGCTTATAAATGAGCTATAGACGGAGAATGTAATATTAAACTATTTATGAATCATAGCACTATAGTAGAGAACAAAGGGGACCTTTGGCTCATCACGTTTTTACATGATGTAAACACATGTTTTCACACTCCACCGCTTTTTTGTCGGTACTGATGCTGCCGCTTAAACACAAAGGTAGCGCCGCTAATTGGTTTACACGGATACATGATGTAAACACACGCTTTCACAGCACACCCCTACTTTGGCGGCACTGATGCCGCCGGGAAGGATGAGGTGAGAGAAATCAGAGGCCAGCCGCTGCAAGGAACCGCGTCAATGCAGAGGGCAGGGTCCTTATATTTTACTTAGATCCCCTCCCCAAGTGGAGCACCTGCGGGAGGAAGGATGAAGCGAGAGGTGTCAAAGAGTGGATGCTTCAAGGAGCCACGATGGGCAGAGGGCAGAGTCCCTATATAGTTTACTTAGATCCCCTCCCCAAGTGGGGAAACTGATGGAGGAAGGATGAGGTGAGAGGTGTCAAGGGCGGCCGCTGCAAGGAGCCACAACAGTGCAGACGGCAGGTCCCTATATATTTTACTTACATCTCGTCAAGTGGGGTACCTGCGAGAGGAAGGATAAGGCGAGAGTGACAAAGTGTTGGATGCTTCAAGGAACCACGACACTGCAGAGGGCAGGGTCCCTATATATATTACTTAGATCTCCTCAAGTAGGGTACCTACGAGAAGAAGGATAAGGCAAGAGGTGACGAAGGGTGGATGCTTCAAGGAGCCACAACAGTGCAGAGAGCAGGTCCCTATATATTTACTTAAATCTCCTCAGGTGCGGTACCTGCGAGAGGAAGGATAAGGCGAGAGGTGACAAAGGGCGGATGCTTCAAGGAGCCACGACACTGCAGAGGGCAGGGTCCCTATATATTTTAGTTAGAGAACTCCACCGGCAGGCCGGGAAAACACCCGAAAAAAACCAATGGGTCAGGTAGGTCAGTAACGCGAACGAATCAGAGCCTCCCGAATGCGCGCCAGAAACGAAACGGCCTGAGCCATCCCGCTAGATTTTCGTCATATTATATTCTGAACCATTTGCAGGTGTTAGATCGTTAATTACTTATAACCTTATCAAATAATTGCTATTCCACAGCGATACAGGTGTTGTGTTGATGGGGTTACTCCAAGTAACCTGCCCCTTCACCACAAACGGATCAATGTTCCGGAGAATTAGGAATTAATTGAACTGGTAGTGAAGCGAGAAATTTGTGTGTGACATACACAAAGTTTTCTCCAGTGACACATGGTGCTACTAAAGTTGTGTCCAGAGCAGAGCTCAATGATAATATCATGGTCATCGTCGCCGTTATCATCATCATCATCATCATCATCATCATCATCATCATCATCATCATTATCATCATCACCATCATTATCAATTATTAATTATCATTATCATTTATTATTATTACTATTATTACTATTATTATTACTATTATTATTACTATTATTATTATTATTATTATTATTATTATTATTATTATTATTATTATTATTATTATTATTATTATTATTATTATTATTATTATTATTATTATTATTATTATTATTATTATTATTATTATTATTATTATTATTATTATTATTATTATTATTATTATTATTATTATTATTATTATTATTATTATTATTATTATTATTATTATTATTATTATTATTATTATTATTATTATTATTATTATTATTATTATTATTATTATTATTATTATTATTATTATTATTATTATTATTATTATTATTATTATTATTATTATTATTATTATTATTATTATTATTATTTTAAGTGCTTTAAATTATCCACTTCACTGGAACGCATATATAACAGGAATATTTCAAAAAGGGCAATTTTCGTACATAATATATTCGATCAGCTGTTGATTTTAAATCTGGATTTGTTTTCGAAATCTCGCCCTCCCCAATTCTTTAGGTGTTCCAAGTTATATAAAATGTATAAAATAAAGAACACTTCACAAATTACGGACAGAAAATTCGATATATAAATATATTTCTCCATACCAATGTATCTTAGCATAAACCCGAGCTCCTTTGAATTTAACGAAATGCGAGTAGGATGTAAATAACTGTAATTGCAGGGAATAAATTAAATGTTTTACTGTTAAAGACGCCCTAAAGTATTATTTAGAACACTGTTGGTAATAAACTATGCATAAAAGCTCAAACATACCAGTAGATTTCTTTATGTCTGAATTACAATTCCTAACCTAGAATAGTCACCACCACAGAACATATACCATGCATACCCTTTTTGTCAAAGTTCTGCCTACTTCATGATCCCCCTGAATTTTAAGCTTCTTACTTGCACTTGAAACACAATTTTTACTGTGTGATTTGCCCAATTCTAAGAATACTTTTCCCTTTCTAATTTTCATAACTGACATTATGTATTTGCATCTGACCGTACAGAGTTCCTATAACCTGAATCTTGCGCTAATGGATTTCTTATTGGGATTCATTGAAGTGACTAATTGTCTTAGCTACAATGATTTATAATTACTGAAGGCCGGGGGTATTTATTTGTGGGCCGGAGGGATGTCGCTCGCATGCGATACAAGTTAAGCCGGACGCAGAGTATGAATGACGTCAGACGTTCAGCATGGCCATCCAATGTGCAAACAACTGCCGGTATAAGCAAACTTCGAAAACAACGTAACCTAGTGCTCTGCGAACTATTATGGGTGCATTATAAGTTGTTAACTGACAGTTGAAGGAAATGGGATACTAATGCTCACTTTCTTCTCGTACAGCAAGCCAGGTGAAAAGACGATTAGATATCGACGTTTCGGGAGTGTGCATCTTTCCCCTCATCAGGATATTTATAAAATGCTATAACCACAAATAAAACACTGGATATAACACAAATATAAACAAATACAAAACACTATCAAAATTCGCATTACTGAACGTCGATATCTAATCGTCTTTTCAGCTGGCTTGCTACCCGAGAAAAAAGTGAGCATATTCGTCGACAGGAAAGCTTCAGGTCTTATTTTAAGGGTTGCCAAGGTTGCCATTTTACCCCCCCCCCACTCTCCACGTGCTAGGCAACGATGATGACGTATAGTAGGGAGTTTTTTTCGTTTGTAATTTACGTCCTCCAACGTTGTCATGTCGGACGATGAGTGGAATGGATGAAATGATGCTCAAATGAGCCCAGGGTCCACAGAGCTTAAGAGCTACGCGATATTCGTCTTTCAGGATAAGGGAAAACCCCGGAAAAAACCTTATCCAAGTAACTCACCCTGACCGAGATTCGAACTCGGGACCTCTTGAACGTGAGGCAGACATGCTACCACCACGCTACCGAGGCGCGGGAGATGTTTGGTTGCGTTAATGTCCACGTAGATATTCCTAGAAATTCGCATACTGCAGTATTAATCGTGAGACAGTCTACACGTTGAAGTTCGCAGTTACCTCATTAAAGCATACGAAATCTTGTGAATCATAAATAAAATATATATATATATATATATATATATATATATATATATATATATATATAGGTACCTCGTATGTCCGGTTTTTTTCAGCAAGATCTTACGCTTTTTATAGCGAAATTCCGAAGTTTTGACTACTTTTCGAAGCGAGGCCTTGCCACCGGTAAAACGACCATCCATTTGTAGAGATGAGTGTAGTTTAGAAAGTGTAGGATATTGCTTCCTGGCGGCGAATGCATCTTGTTGAAAAGGGAGTCATCTTCTTCTTCCCTGGAGTTTGTAACCACGATGGACATACCTGATTTTCTTCAACAGTGTATTTCTCTTTCCCTGTTCTAACTATGCTATTCTTACTTACACCAGCTGAGGTTCTGTCCAGTACTTTTGAAACGGGAATTATTGGATCCCCATTGTCTCTTTCTTCTTCACAATAAATTCTTACAGAACATGTAATTTCCCTTGCGTATCCTTTAATTGGAAATTCGTACCAAATACATTTTTTGTGCTCTTCACAGATAGTTTCTTTTTGTCTGGTTCTGTAGCAAAAGTGTTTATGGCAGCCATTAGAAAATATTTAAGTTACACATACGCCCAATGATTACTGAAACATGAATTATGTTGCGATAAAGTGAAGCTGTTTATACTTGTGAAACATTCACTAGTAGAGAGCAACGAACGAATGGTATTCTGATACCGCTGATTCATAACCGAAGCAACAATAGCAATAACAGTAATGTCTGTTTACTGCAAACAACATGCCGATAGAGGAGCGTCATGCATAAAGCACATGGTGTAATGTGGTAGAGCTCACAAGGATAAGTGTGCCAGGCTGCTATGACAACAATTTACTTTTGATTGGTGGATTGCTGGTTTCTATGTAACCGCAATGACATGTTTATTCCTTCTCCTTGTTTTCGCACCTTATTACCACGTGGCTGGCAAACGTCAATCACCAACTTACAATGCGGCAATTTTAGTGAAGCTTTGGCTTGCATGTGTCTGCTGACGCAATGTCAAGGTGTATAACGCGAAGTTTCGTTTCTCGCAGTGAAGCGGTTTTATTATCAGGCTGTACCTACTTGCAATTGTTTACCTGTGTGAGCAATAGCAATACAGTGCACCTATGCAAAAACGCACAAGCCTCCGGCCTTCAATGATTGAAAATTGCTTTTCTTTACTATTCAAGTAACTGACTAAAGTTTTTTTCTCTGCTTATGAAGTTACAACTCCTTCATACATTATGCGTTGATTTTAACAAACGGGTATTATTTATGTATCTCATTTTTTCTGTATAAAATGAATAATCTTTAACAATTAATAATTCTGTTATCACACTTCAGCAGCTGAACTGCAAGTTATAAATCAAAATAAGTTCAAAGCTGCGTCTGCAGGAAATGCAGAACACTTTCAACATCATCTTCAAAACATATAAGGACTTTTTTGGTCGAAACAAATTTTACTGCATGAAGGATTGTGTGCAACTATGCCCTAAGAGGGAATTTTTCTTCTTGGAACTTAGAACACTGCTGTGTTCCCTAGAGTGCAGAATGCACGGTAGAGCATGGGTTTGCAAAATAGGATGCTGTAAAAGTGATTTTCAAAATGTATATAACTCATACAACTAAGTTACTCTTAAGCAGGGGCGACTCATCACATGCTGCAGTACTGCACCATGAAATTTTCTGTTTTATAAAACATATAATAGAAATTTTGAAATACCAAGTAAATAACAATGAATTATTCTAAGTACATATAATAAATCGAGCATGACCAATAATGAAATCTTGATACATGGAAAGCACCTGCGTACCTAATGAAATGCATACTCGACTTTAACATACTGAGAACCAGCAAGCTCTCTGATCAGTATTGCGCATGCGTACAACCTCCCCCTCTGGACTCCTTGATGGCCTAAGTTCCCTAGATTTTCCCACAAATGCATACTGCATCTCCGTGTTGCGCGGCATTCATTCCCTGCGCGGTGAAGCAGGGCCACCAGTACTTATAGTTGCAGCTATAGAGCTTGAATATGCATTGAAATTCGTTAAATAGTCAATCATTGCTTCATATTTTAGTTCTAGTAACTAATTCCAGCCTTCTTATGTAAACAGATCCATAGCTAATTATTATTCGATAGTATATGAATGACATGTGATGTTAGATATCCATAATTTGAGCAGTGGCATATATTATGGCCTATCAAAGCTATCATCGAAGCCCATATCTAAAGTAAACTAGAAATTAATAAGCAATATTAATAATAATGCAATACCAGTCAGTTTCCCCCATAAAGAATTAGTGCGTAGGGTGGAATATCTCTCGATCCCTACCACTGAACAAAGAGGGAAGCACAGCTTCGGAAGCTTACTGTTGCAGCCTTCTCTATGGTACGGGCAGCGAAAGGTGAGGTGGAGGAATGCAGGATTCAACACGCCAAGGCTTCGGAATCATACATCGCTACGCGCATACAAGCTTCTCCGAAATGTACCGTACGGACACGACTGGCTTTGGAATTCGGCATAGCGCATGGAGTTAAAGGCAAGAAGGGGCGTGTTTTAAATTATTATGTGATTGTTACGGTCCTCAACAGCCGTATTAGTATTATTTCATAGTGTACAGTGTACCAAGACAGTTGCTAGCGCTGATTCTTCGAAATGGGTGAAGAATGTGTAATTAAACAATGTAAAGACCATTCTCGCAGTTTAAATATGAGGATAAGTTAGTGATAATAAAACAGGGAAGGCCTACTCCAGCTCTTCTGCAGTTGCAGTGTAAACAGAAGGAGAAAATAAGAAACCTTATAAAAGGTATTTTAATATAAGTAATTATGATAAGTATGAGTGGCTGTCTGGCTCATTCAAACTGAATAAACTTTATTGCTGGCCATGCTTGCTGATTGCAACTGAGAAAACACCCTAGAATACTACGGGTTTCACAAATTTAGCTTATTTAATCACAGCTTTGGATAAACATAAAAGATCAACAATGCATATAAAATCTTTCATGGCATTAAAAACTTCCGGGACTCAACAAGTAGACCATGCATTGAATTACCAAAGGAAAGTTTCTGACAGTTTACACAATGAAAAGGTTAAGGAAAATAGAAATGTATTGAAAATATTGATTGATGAAGTGGTTCTTCTTGCAGAACAGGAATGTTTGTTTAGAGGTCACGATGAAAGTGAGGAGTCATTAAATAAAGGCAATTATATAGAATTGCTACAATTTCTGGCTAATTATGATGCGGCACTCTCTCAGCATCTAAAGACAAATACCGTTTTCAAAGGCACCTCAGCTCTTATGCAGAAGGACCACCTAATCGATGCCGTGGCCAGTGTTATTAGAGATAAGACTAAATCAGATATTGATACGGCTAGTTTTGTTGGACTTATGTTCAATGAAATGACTGATGCCACCAATAAAAGTCAAATGTCTACCATTCTATGCTATGTTGACGATGAAGGCAATTGCAAAGAACAATTTCAACATTTCACTTATGTAAGTTTTGATCAAAGAGAGTCAGTGGTTTATTTGAATATGTAAAAAAAGACCATAAATGATTTAGGATGATAAAAAAAGTTTTTTACTCAAACTTTCGATGGTGCTGCAGTCATGACCAGACATGTTTCTGGACTTCAGACTTTAATTAAAACCAAGTATCTATCTGCTACCTTCATCCACTGGTATAGCCACAGACTTAACCTAATACTCTCCTAATCTGTGAATTTTATTAAGGAAACCAGACAATTCTTTGTTTCTCTTAATGGTTTACATGCTTTTTTCTCACATTCCACTTCACATACAGATGCTCTTAAAGCCTTTACTGAAAAGAAAATGCCAAGTGTTGCATCTACACGATGGAATTTTGCTTCCAGTCTTATACGCACAATTCATCACTATAGAAGTCATCTTATCAGTTTATTTACTTCAGTGGAAGAGGAACTGACATGGCTACAGGCTTTGTGCGATTTCTCTCAAAGACTCGACCAACTTTTTCTTGATTATGTTCAGTAAAGTTTTTGCATTTTCAGATATTCTTTTTAACATTTTACAAAACAAGAGCATGGACATCTGTTACTGCACGGAAAAAGTACACAAATGTATTACCACACTCCAAAATATTAGAAATACAGGATTTGAAGAAGTATGTCAGAAACTAGGAGCGTTGCTGATGAAGAGAACGAAGAAAGGCCTAGAAAGAGAAACTTATCATGAAGATGAAACCCATTCTTCATACTTAAGGATTTTCTGTGAAGTTCTGGACACATTAATAACTCAAACGAAATTAAGATTTGATTCATAGAAACAGTTGAAATTTCTGGCATTACTGGATTCTAAACATTTTACAAGTTTCAATAGAATGTTTCCAACAAATTTATTTCGTGAACTGAGAGAACCATGTTTCCTATTTCGATATACTGTCTTTGAAAAATGAACCAAATGTGTTGTATTCACTTCAAGAATTTTCTAACAAGTCCGTTCAAACCATTGTAAATTATATGAAATCAAATGGACTTGACATGTACAGTGACGTTTATCAACTATGTGAACTGATTTTAACATTTCCTTCTGCCACTGCAAGTGCAGAAAGGAGTTTTACAGCCTTGAAACGAATAAAAGTAAGGAAAATAATTCTGGAAAATCACCAACTTGTTTACATGGTTAGATTTTTCTTGTATCCTTATTTACGTGCAACACAAGGACAAATTTCTTGGAGCAACTTGGCTCTTCTATCGGTGGAAAAAGAGATTCTTGTTTCATTGAGAAGACATAACGAGGAATTGTTTATTTTTTATAGCGTCACAATGCAGTTTACCAATAAAGAAAGACGGCTGGAATTCATGTAGGTATATATAAATAGGTATGGTGAAATTGTTTGTTTTAATTGCTTTAACAGCTTGTTTCAAGAAAAATTGATTTAAATGCACTGCTTGTGAAGTTAACATTTAATCAACAATCCCTTTTTGTCCGGATCTGGTAGGCCTAGTGATGGCCCTAGTCACAATCCCAGCATATGCCACTGAATTTGAGTTTATGCATAAAGAAAATAGACAATAAATTTATTGAATAACTCATTCACTCATGCTTTGCTTTTTCCCACCCCCTTCTTCTTCAACATATTCTTCTAGAATGGAATAGGACTGAATAGAAAAGAATTATTAGAATATTTATGCTTTTTTATTAATCTTAACCAAACCAATAAAAAATAAGGCTGAACATTAGTTAGTTGTCTTGGTATGGGCAAATTTTCACAAAATATTATTATTTATATTACACACATTTTATGCATTTACAATACCCTCTTAGGTTTATTACAACATGTATATTAAGTGAGCATGAAAGCACTTTAATATTACTGTGGATTATCATGGCTGAGAAAATATGTACTAACATACAACAGTATTTTTCTTTGAAAAAAAAGATAAAAATAATAAAGTATTGGTTAACATTTATTTACATTCTCTAAGTTCAGCCTTGTAAATGACTTCTATTTTACATGAAAGGTGCTGCCAAAATGTTTCACAGCTGATTATAACATGGGAATTTTAAGTTTGTGACTGTGTCTTAAAATTGCTTTCACTGTCTGCCTGACATTACGCTACCAAAGAGTGATTTTAATTGTCACTTCTTTCTTCTCTTACAATGTAACACAAGTGTCACAACCAGTGATAATTTTTATTATTATTACTTTGCAACAGCAGTGCTCTGTTTTTGTTCTTTTTAAAGCTTTTCTTATTAATATATAACACAAAAATGAAAATGCATTGCAATTCCCATTTTGAAGCCGAAGCAAGAAATATCACATGTTCCATAACAATGGCACACTAATAAGCAAACAATTGCTATGTCAGTTCATGTTTAAAAAAGTAGAACTATCACACTTCCCACAGTGATATGCAGCATTGTTAGCTCTTATATTAGTGACCAAGCTAATGAAATTATTAAATAGGAATATTTGAGGAAAAGTAAGACATGAATGAAATATGTACATTATAGAGAATTCTACACCCTCAATCAATTTAAAGCAAGAAGTATGGAAGTGAAAAGTTTGCACCAACACTGTAGCATTTTCTTGAAGTCATCTGATTTGTCTACATTAATGAATTTACTTTGTATCTTGAAAGGATTTTACAACATACATGTTTCTAGTCAGCGCATCATTTATTACATATACATTAACTCAATTATTAGTTTCACTCAGAAAAAGTATAGGTGATATCTTGCCTATTGATGACAGTTCTTGACACAGACATTAGGTGAAACAACTACAATACTAGATTCAGTTTGCAGCAGTTCACTGTGAATTTTCCAAATTGTCACTGAATTAAGTTGAGACAATACTTCACTATTATGTTTATTTTCTGCTTGCTGATGTATCTTTGTTTCTATCCATCAATGTTTCAAACTCTTGTTGAGATTGTTTTCAGTGCTGCACTTTGCCTCAGGCTGTGGGTTATCATTGTGTTGCATGTGGCACAGTGCAGCCCTATGAATAGCACAATAATACAAATATCCCACATCAATTATTTATTGTTAATAAACATTACAATTAATACTTAGTTATTCATTACTGAAGTTTCAGGAATTAACTGTGAAAAACACAACAATATGCAGTTATTCATTATTGATGTTTTAGGAATTACTATGGTGTAGAAGATAAAAGTTGAAGAACACCACTGCTTACTTCCCCCCCCCCTGCCCCTTAACCCTCCTCACCATCACAATGCCACGCACATTGACAGTCACTTATTTGAGCCCAATGGCCAGGGACCTACCGACAAACTCAACAAAAGGTCAAAACATTGATGGAGAGAAATGATAATACAGCAACAGAGAGAAAATAGCCAAATTATGGATGACACTGGCTAAAGAAGCCTACAAGAACAAATCTTCACAATCCTCTCATACAGTAAACCAGAGAATTTAAAGTATAAGGAAATGGGTTAAAAAAGAAAGTTTCCTGGGAATAAGAAAGCTAAATACCCTTATCCTTTAAGTACACACGCTGGTGAACAAAATACACCACATTAACTAAATACATTATTTCTACTATTCTAATTCTTACTGTGGCACTTGAGAGCCACCTAATCTATTGTTGGAGTGTGTGGAATGCCCGATAACAGAGACATTGTTGTTGGAACTGTTATATTTGAAATGCGCTTTGAGTTGTGTAGAGATGTCTGTCTACTGAACCAAACATACCACGTGTGTAGTTATGTAAGTATATCTGATTGTTTTGTATTTGCTTGGTTATTTACTCCTTCATAAAAAGTAAAGACTGTCACAGTGTCTAATTTACATGTGAAAGTTAGGAATCCCAGTCATTTGACTGATGATGAAATTAATCTTTTCACCCAGGCTATAGCTCCGGAACCTGAAGAAGATTATGTGGACATTTTCAAAGAGGATACTTCAGAAGATGAGATCATTGAAAAAAATAACCACAATACGAAGTCAGAGCTAGAAGAAAGTGTAAGCGAGTCAGAACAAGAACTGGATAAAGTCAATCTAAGTGAGGGAAATGAATATTTTGTGGCCAAAAATAAAACATTATGGAGTAAAAGGCCCCTTGCAAGTTAATTTGGTAAAACAAGTAGCAAAAATATTGTAAGAATTTTACTTGATCCTAAACCCTGTGCACGAAACATTACTGATGAAAGTAGCGCCTTTGAAAAAATATTCACAGATGACAATATTGAAAATATTGTTCAGTGTACAAACTTAGAGATTGGAAGAGTGAGGACTACTTTGACCGAACAAGAGATGCAAGAGAAACTACGAGGACTGAAATGTAGGCATTTATAGGACTCTTGTTTTTGAGTGGAGCTAAGAAACAAAATCATACAGATTTTCAGGAACTCTGGACAACTGATGGACTGGATCAGAAATATTTAGAGCATATATGGGTTGTAATAGATTCTTGTTCTTATTCACTGTCATTAGGTTAGATGATAAGCATACCAGACCTGACAAACTTGCTGCAATTAGATTTATCATTGATTGTTTTGTAGAAACCTGCAAAAACAACTACTGTTTGGGGAAGCAGATTACTATAGATGAAATGCTGGTGCCTTTTAGGGGAAGATGTAGCTTTATTCAGTACATTCCCAATAAACTATCAAAATATGGGTTAAAAGTATTTGTGGCATGTGATTCTAAAACCCTTTACGTCGGTAATTTAGAAATCTATTGTGGTCAGCAACCAGAAGGGCAATATAAAATGTCCAACAAAACAGCAGACATCACACACCGCTTGTTGAGGAATGGAAAGGAAAAAACCGAAACGTAACTTGTGATAAATGGTACACAGGTTAACCTTTGGCAACGAATTTTTTGAAAGACAAAATAACAATGAATGGATATTAATTGTTCTTTCACACTAGCCGTGTGAGCCAGTTGAGCCAGACTGAAAAACTCAATGCCATAGCCGGGATTTGAACCACAGATCCTCTGGCTGCCATCCAGCCGCTCTAATCCTTGAGCTACTATGGCCAACATGCCGACATGACACTAAATTCTCCAACTAACTCATATTTTTCCCGGTAAACCACATAGGAGTTCTCATAAACACATGAGACAATTACCTTAATGGCGACTTACTATGCTTTAAGTACTTTAGGGCCCGGGCTTTATAGTTTGGACTACTATTAGGTACAATTAATGGAAATTAATTGTTCTTTCACACTAGCCATGTGTAATATGCACTATGAAACGGTTGAGCTAGACTGAAAAACTCAATGCCAAAGCCAGGATTTGAACCACGGATCCTCTGGCTGCCGTCCAGCTGCTCTAACCCTTGAGCTCCTATGGCCAAATTGCCAACATGACACTAAATTCTCCAACTGACTCGTATTTTTCCCGGTAAACCACATAGGAGTTCTCATAAATACAGCCAGATGGCAGCCAGAGGATCCGTGGTTCAAATCCCGGCTATGGCAATGAGTTTCTCAGTCTGGTTCAACCGTTTCATAGTGCGTCCTACACATGGCTAGTGTGAAACAACAATTAATTTCCATTAATTGTACCTAATAGTGGTCCGAACTATAAAGCCCGGGCCTTAAAGTGCTTATAGCATAGTAAGTCGCCATTAAGGTAATTGTCTCATGTGTTTATGAGAACTCCTATGTGGTTTACCAGGAAAAATACGAGTCAGTTGGAGAATTTAGTGTCATGTCGGCATGTTGGCCATAGTAGCTCAAGGGTTAGAGTGGCTGGACGGCAGCCAGAGGATCCGTGGTTCAAATCCCAGCTATGGCATTGAGTTTTTCAGTTTGGCTCAACCGTTTCATAGTGCGTCCTACACACGGCTAGTGTAAAAGAACAATTAATTTCCATTAATTGTACCTAATAGCGGTCCGAACTATAAAGCCCGAGCCCTAAAGTACTTACAGCATAGTAAGTTGCCATTAAGGTAGTTGTCTCATGTGTTTATGAGAACTCCTATGTGGTTTACCGGGAAAAATACCAGTCAGTTGGAGAATTTAGTGTCATATCAGCATGTTGGCCATAGTAGCTCAAGGATTAGAGTGGCTGGACGGCAGCCAGAGGATCCGTGGTTCAAATCCCAGCTATGGCATTGAGTTTTTCAGTCTTGATAAAATGTTTCAAAATAACAATGGTTGGAATCTTGAAGAAAAATAAGTCTGAGCTGCCATTGGAGTTTTTGTCAAACAAAACAAAAGAAGTAGGAACGTCTGTTTTGGGGTTTCAGGAGAAGGTTACTATCGTGTCCTATGTCCCCAAGAAAAACAGGTCAGTAATTCTGCTGTCTACTATGCACAGTGATTCTGCAATTGATACTGAAATCAAAAAGCCTGACAGGCTTTAATGTATAATGCAACACACATCAATGAAGCTCATAAATACAGACAAAATTATCTGAAAGCCTTATGGCTGTCTATGATGAAGCCATACCTCACAGAAAGAACTCGACTGAAGAGCCTGTCCTCAGACATTCAATTCTTCCTACGCAAATATAGAAGGCAGGAAGAACAGAAGGAAGAGGAACTGCCACCAGCCAATGTAAGACAATGGTGCTTTTCTTTTGAGAAAAAGAAAAACAGAGATACCAAAATGTCATGAAGTGAATGTAAAAAATCAGTGTGTACAGAAAATTCTGTAACAGTAATCACTTGTTTAGAGTACAGCAAAACAGACAGTGCTGAAGATGTGTCCAAATAATTTAGATTACAGTTGAATGAAAGTAAATGGGTTGGGACCTTCTGGTCCCTTGCACATAGGCCGCATGTTGAGTCCATTGTGCCCCTCTTACTGGAGTGCTTATTCAAGTCCTGTGGCCTCCAAAAAGGACAGGATAAGTCTTGGATGAGCACTCCTTATATCATCTGGTCATTTTGTCTGAGCTCAGAATGAAGCGCCGAAGTGTAGCAAGTGCTTCACATTTGCACAAAATATATAGAGAAGACTCATCCTCATCCACACTTACTGCATGTGGGGTCTGCGGTAAGCTTCATCATATGCAGGTGTCTCTTTAGGGTGTTGTGCCCTGTCAACATGCTAACAACACTTCTAAGTTGTATCCAATTGAAGGTTAGCAGAATCCTACTGTTCTTCTTGCTAGGTCCCTCGATCACAGACCGAACCTGCCTAGCTGTAGTAGGAATACGCCATGAAGTGCCATGTTGAAGTGACATTCAATCAAGGATCTCACATCTGACCCTTCTTGGGGTAACACCAAGGACAGGTTCCAGACCAATAAAGGCGTTGGCCGAGCCCTCCCTGGATAACCTATCAGTTATCAGCCTATCAGATTAGTTACACCATAGTTCAGTGGACTGTAAACTCTAACTTGTCATTATCAGTGTACACACATTTTAGATTTACCTATACATCTAGGATCCCATTATTATGTAATAATTGTGCTTAGGTTTACCTCTTACAAGTAATAAATACATACACAAACTATTATTTACATTGCATTACATTATTATGACCTAAAACACAGTTTCTGTTTACTACGAATGTATGTGTGGCAAATATAGAATGTTTAACTAATGATTTTCCCAATAATTTTTGTTCTTGGAGCCTTCTGTTGTGTGGTGTATGGAATACATCACATGTGAACTTGTGTTACACAAGAAGTCGTGTGTACTTAAAGGTTAACAGTTAGAGCTAACTTCATTCCTTATGGCTACAACATTTAAAAAAAGTTTATAGTAATTTCATATTTAGATATAATATCTGGAATTTCTTACAAGCTAGATGTTGCAGGATGAAATCAAAATTTTAGACATCAAGAGAGAACTCTAATGAAAAATAATATGAAAGAAAAATACCCCATGACAAAACTGCTACACGTTTTTAACGTCCTCTAATGTAGGTCACATCAGGCGATGAATGAAATTGGTGAAATGATGATCACATGAGCTCAAGGTCATTGAGCTTAGAGTTAGCTGACATTCATCTTTTAGGATAAGGGAAAAACCTGTAAAAAATATTATCCTGATAATTCACTTCGATTAAAACTTGGCACCTCTTGAAGACACACTACCCTCACACCACAAAGGCAGGTAACTGCTGCATAGAATTGAAAATGAATAAAAGAAAAGCTAAGATAACTATAATTCCATTGATTGCACTACTGCAACTGCACACATATGATAGCCATGAATACAGAAACAATTATAAAATATGATAAAACGTATAACTCAACTTTTATGTTGTAAAGTAATAAAACATAACATTTTGATCAAAAAGCATCTTTTGAGGAGTTGGCTATGGGGGGGGGGGGGGGGGGAATATCATCATAGATAAGACTAGAATACTGCTAGAAGTTTGCTCAGCTATTATTAGTCTAATAATGATGCAGATTGTAGTAGAGTAATGCACAGGTACAAAGACATCTGTTATTTTGTAAATTTTTAGTTTTTATTATTAAACATCCTCCAAATTATGCTGAAAGGAGCCCATAGTCCATACAGCTTAGAGTTACCCGACAATTATCTTTCAGAATAATGGAAAACCATGGAGAAAACTTATCCAGGTAAGTCAATCTGACTGAAATGCAAATTCAGGACCTCTTGAATGTGAAGCTGAAACATTACCCCCACACCGCAGAGGCAGGCATTGTTTTACCAGTGGAGAGTGATCAGTAGTGATCGACCAGTTGCCAATGTGACCTCTATTTCATTTTGAATTTTGTATATTTATAAATTGATTTTTCAACTTTTGTGTTTATAATGATTTGAAATAAAGTTTTCCTTGTTTTTGTTTTAAAGTTTCTTCTTTAAAACAGAAATGTCACTGAAATAATGGACCTTCCCACTGAGCAAGGTATTGCAATTTGTAACCAAGCTGCTAATGCTTTAAAATAGCTGTTCTGCTGTTTGATCTGAGGCTATTTGTACAAAAATCAGGTAAAACTGTAGGGGCCTGGTCCGGTCATTGCCAGAAATGCCTATCAGCAAAGACAAGGACAAAGGGACAGGGAACAAAACTGCCATGAATGCACAAAGAAACCTTCACACTATTTGATTGGGGTTTTACGACTTTCCCTTTTCTTACTTTCTGCATAAAGCAAACTGAACAGAGCAGATCTTGAATTCCAGTCCGGTCATTGACAGAAATGCCTATCAGCAAAGACAAGGACAGAAGGGACAGAGAACAACACTGCCATGAATGCACAAAAAACCTTCACACTATCTGATTGGGGTTATATGACTTTCCCTTTTCTTACTTTCTGCATAAAGCAAACTGAACAGAGCAGATCTTGAGTTCCAGTATAGCAGTAAACATTAAGTAAGATTTATTTTGAGTTTTCATATAATACACAAGATGTGCAAGTTGCAGATGGTGCCAACCCTCTGTTAACCCTCTTCTTGGAGAACAATTTGTCTTGTCGCATATCTCTCAGTATGTGTTAGTATTACCTTCCAAATGAGAACAATGGAAAGTGAGCAGTGAATAAAGATTTTCCTCAGAAGTAACATTCTCTATAGCTAAGGAGCGAAGAGCGGAATTGATGTACAAAAATTATAATTGTAGTTTTATTACACACACATATAACAAAGTCAGGCTCAGTGTATAACCTTTAACTCATTGTCCACTATTGAGAATGACTGATATATTAATGCCTTATGTAAACAGTACCTGTGCACTCAAATATCTTGGCAGCTACTTACATTATTGTACAGTAAGTAAGGCCCAGATTTTGGTGACTGTCTTTTTTTTTTTTTTTTTTCCTTAAGCAGTATGCATATTGTTTTTAAGTATTAAAATCCTGAAATGAATCTCTGTTTATAAAAATATTGATTTTAATGGACATTTTTTATCAAAATTTCTGTTTTTGAAGATTTAGGTCAGTTTTTAAATTTTTATGTAATATCTTGGTATTTTATTTTTTTAATGGGTTCTTCTCTTTCTTTATTTTTTGCAAGAAATTAGATTAATTAAAGGTATTGAATTATTTAATATTTATTTTAATTTTAATAAAATAAATGGATATTTGATAAGTGGATCATCAACATACATTTTGGAAGTTGGTTTCCATCTTCAATGTGTCTGTAGTAGTTAATAAAAAAATGTAAGTACTTGATTCATTACTTTCTTTGTCACAGATTAATTCTTGTGTTTACAGATTTTTTGAAAGGAAAATTTGGTGTGCAGTTTAGTTTCTTTGTTTCATTCAGCCATACCTAAAATAAAATCATTTCAGACAGTATCTGAATTTGGAGATGTTTTCTCTAGGGATGGTGAACTGTTATTTTTAAAATATGTGACATATCAACTAAAAGAAAATTCACTATTCTGCAACATGCGGAATGCAATAAGATATATGGGTAGTGTAACTTGCAACAAAGAAGAAATCCATATAATTTTTACTGCAACAAAGCATATCCATGAAGAACAAATGGTAAGATAACGCAAATATAACTATTTGCAACAAAAACTTCACTTATTACTTAAGATAAGTGCAGTTTTTGTTGTAAATAGTTATATTTGTGTTGTATTTATTGCTTCACTGTAGCTAGCTTAATTTTTTACGTAAATGGTGAGATTTTTACAAAGACTTTTGTGAAGCTTTAGTGGATTTCTGATGTCTAATCACAAACAAATCAACTCTTCAGGACAGTTATATTAAAGAAGCCTTTATAAAGGTAAATTTCAGTTACTTAATACAAGGAATCATGAGTATAGTATCTGGTTGTACATTATCCAATTTGAAAAGTGCAGAAGAAGAAATTACAAGAAGGGTATCTTAGAAACTGGGAAGTGTTCTTGATGTGCTTTCCAATATTTCCCTAAAATCTCCAGAACCTACGCATGCTGCTGATTATCTACTGCTATAATTTTGAAAACAAGACATTGTTTACACATTCACATTCCTAAAACAAGCAAATTTAAATTAAGATTAGTTTTTAATTTCAGTTCTAACATTACAGAAGTAAGAATCATGCTACTCTCTAACTCTGAAATGAAGACAAAATGTTGACCATCTTGTTAGATCATTTTATTAATTTATAGGTCATCAAAATCTGAGCTCCGACGATAACCTATTTTTTTTTTTTTTAAGCATATTTAGGAATTCAAATTTAACTTGCAGCCATAAGTGAAATTGCAGAGCTATGTTAAGGAAACAGCACAAAATATTAAAAGTAAATTAAAATCTCTATAGATTTATTCTGTTTTAAATGAAGTAGGTTCCTTTAAAGGACAATATTTATACAAACATTACGAATTTGGTCAAACATACCCAAGAAATCAAAACAATATGGAATATATGAATAGTGTCATTTCTGAATGGAATGAAGTTGTCTGTTTTTAAAAGCCACCTCCAGAACTGCCAATCAATACCAATTATCAACTTTTTCTGAATGCATTTCCACAAAGTTAACAACCACAAAGCACTCCCAACAGCATTTATTTACATAAACATTGTTTCTTTCTTTTCATTACCTTCTCTTTAAGAGTAGAAGCATATTTCCTTAATCACAAATACATTTCAAAATACTGCTATATTTCTGAAATTCTGAATAAGCAGTAGCATTAGCATACTGTGATTACTACATTTCAGTATCAAGATGGGAATTATGTTATTAATAACACTTTCAAAATTACACTCTAAAAGCTGTAAATCAATTTCATTTGTTTGTATACAGCTCCAACATATATATATGCAGCAAACTGTGAATTTCTTATATTATCATCTCTGTTGAAGCTGAATCTTATTTGTTATTTATAAGGTAGATACAAGTCTGTATACACCATGGATTTAACAATTTTTGTATCAGTATATTTACAGAAACATGCTTGACCAAAAGCATACCAAAAAGATCATTTAGGTACTTGAATCAATGACTTCCTAACAGGTACACCTAGCTGCAGCTTATAACATGGATTAATATGTATAAAAATTTAAGAAAGAAATATTACTATGATTCAGTTCACTTACTACATTAATTATCACAATGATTGTATTGGTATATTTAGATAAAATTCTTTAATAATTAGTAACTTCTTATAGAATATTTTGGCATTATAATAACTTGGAACTATAACATCTGGCTGAAAAAGGTAAAGCCTAAGGGATAAAAGTGAAGTCCATTGAGCTGGTGCTGGTAGTGATGTTTAAAAGAGCATGGCATTTTTTATTACATACATGAGATAATTATCACATTTATTAAGAATTCTGCTCTGAAATTCATACAAGGCCTCCAAAATGGTCCAAATGACACTAGCTATAAAAACAGTAAAGAGTTGAATATCCAACTGCATATTCTTAGCAGAATGCAAGCGCAATGGTCTTTCCTTTTCTATTTGTTAAACGTTTAAGATGAGGGAATGCTGAAATATTCCAGAGTTTTATTAATGATAATGGATGATAATGAAGGTTTGAAATATATGGAAATTAATTTTAAAAATAGCTCATTTTCTTGTTAGATCTAGATATTTAAATCATCAACAATGAGCCTTTTAAAGTCATAGCAAAGGTCAGTATTTCTGTAAAGCTAAATCCTGAAATTAGTTTTGAGAACAAAACCCAAGAAATATTTGGCTTCCTATTCTATATTTATTTTTTCACCATTCCTTTGTTCTTTAGAATGCAAACCTTGGAAAGTTTACAGATATTTAATTAATAATCAACAAAAGATAGTGAAAAATATATTACATAAAAAAAAGGGTTTAACAATATATACTCCAAAACATCAGATACAAAAGTAAATAGTTTATCAAGATTTATCAAGAGCATTAATACAGCTCTTCTCTTCAACATTTCAGTACATTCGTTAGTTTAAATATGTTGCAACAACAGAAATATACATATATTATACCCTTCCTTTGGATTCATATAATATTGCTGTTGTTTTTTATAATAGCTATTAAGGTTATGTATTTGGCAGGAAATAGAAAATTAGTATTGTCATCAGTTAAGCAGGAATTATAAACATATATTTCAAAATGCTGCTACTCTCCTATAATATATAGGCATTAGTATTATTAAACTGAGGTTGAATCAAACAGTGAATCAAATGTCATTCAATGATATGTACTGGCTTCAGCAGCACATATACTAAATAAACATTCAAGAGGCACTATGACTGAACTTAAAAGGAAAGGAGAGAGTAGGAAGACATTAAAGCAATCCAATAAATTATATATGTTACATAATTATACATGGTATATATATATCCTGAAAATAAGTTTTGTATTAAATTAAAAGCAACATATGAAATAGAGAACAATGTTGGGCTAAGAGAGAGGTAGAAATTGAGCTCCATACTATTCCTTTATTCACATTTTTGGAAGAAAGTGGTAAAACAAATGTGTACTCGTTAACAATAAAAAGTAGAGAAATTCCAAGTTTACCATATGCAAGCGACTTGGTGACAGGGTCTATATCAACAGGAGTTTATCATGTGCATTAAGGTTTAATGGGGGATTTTGTGGTGGGAATTGAGGATTAACTATAAAAAATCTAGGATTATAGTTTTAAAAAGGGGTCACAAATTAAAAAAGATCAGAAATAGAGCCTAGTACATCAGAAGACAGCATGTAGTAACGGTGAATGGAATGAACAAAAGAAGAGTTTTAACAAGAGTTATGCCAATAAGAGCAAGTATTTACAAAATACATGGGATGCAAACTAAGTGTTTGGAAAAGGTTTACAAAATGGTACTGGAAGCTAAAGTGATGTATGCAGTTGATGTTTGGGGACATGAGGAGGAATGGATAAATATATGTAGATTTTATTCTGGATGAGGTAACTAATTACTATTGTTTTAACTCCTCCCCAAAACTGCATGTGCTGTCATGTGAAAACCAAGTGAAACACAATCAAATGTTTGGAACTGTGGAATGGGTCTACATAGAAATTTTTAAAAACAAATTCCTATTCAAGCTGAGACATTGTTAGTACAAGACCTAATGGGGTAACATATTTACACATGGTCAGAACGGGAGGTAAAGACACAATTATTGAATAAGCACTTAAATATTGTTCAGGATTAGATCAATGGGAGAGCAAAACACTGTAAAACACTGTTTAAGTTTACAGAGAAATCTAAACTTAGTAACTGGTTGATGAGATTCCATAGGATTCTAGAGGAAATTGGTGTGCATAATGTATGGAATGAGAGGGAAACATGCAGATAGTGATTCCGGAAAGAGGTCAGATATAGGATCAAGGTTATTGACAAACAAAAAATGTTTGATAGTACTGTGGATAAACTAGTGTTATATAGAAACATTAAACAAGATTGAGAGAAAGAAAAATATATAGAAATTTGTGACAAATGGAGTACAGAAGGGTGGGCTTGATTTAGGAATGAGATGATAAAATTAAGCGGCATGAGAGGGGAATCTGTACTGAATATATGTCCATTATATGGGGGCATTGAAAATAATTTCCATTTCATTTTAATTATGAACAGACCAAAATACAGAGAGAACAATTTGTTCCACAGAAATAAATTTCAAAAATTATCAGATGATATAATATAAAGAAAGAGAACAAATGAGATCAAAAGTTAGAGGAATTATTAGGAAATATTAAAGAAAAATGGAGGCAAAAAGAGATAGTGCCAAATTAATAATGAAAGCATACCTATTTATAAGCAGTTTGAGGATCGTAGTAAAATCATAATAAATGCTGCTGAAGAAACTCTGGAAAGAAGGGATAAATTTAAGGGTAAAGATTGATTTGATGACAAGTGTAAACAGATGACGGAAATGAAGAATATGGCATATCAAAGGATGCATAAGAGAAATCATACTAGAGGATCAATGGAAGCATATCGGGAGGCAAGACGACCAGAAAAAAAGAGTTCAGTAGGAATGAGCTTAAGGAGATAGAAAATTTAAAGAGTGCAAAGAAACTAAGGCTTTCTATAGAAAACTAAACAAAAGCAGAAAGGACTTTCAGCCAAGAACCACTTCATGTAGGAATAAGGATGGTATAATTACAGGCGACAATTCCAAAATACTTGAAAGGTGGAGACAATACTTTAGTGAACTCCTGAATAAGGACAAAGTACAAACACAGAAGAAATTGGAGTAACTGAAATGGATAGTAGGAAAAGTGATGAATCAGAAGAGAGAGTGTCAGAACCTGATATTGTGGATGTACAGATAGCAATAGATAAACTTAAGAATAATAAGGAAACCAGGTGGAGATCTAATACAGACTGAGCTAGTTAAAAATGCTGGGAAAGAGTTTATGAAACATTTACATAAACTGATGACTAACACATGGAGGATGGAAGTAATACCTGAAGAATGGGAAATGAGTGTGATATGCCCAATACACAAAAAGGGGGACACAATGATATGTTCAAACTATAGAGGAATTAATTGCTATCTGTTGTGTATAATATTCTCCAATATACTGTTTGCTAAATTGAGTCCATATGTTAAGATGATTATAGGAGATTATAAAAGTGGCTTCAGACAAGGAAGATCCATGACCAACCAGATCTTTGTGGTGCGCCAAATATTAGAGAAATGTATAAAATTTGGAATTGACCTACATTGCCTATTTATTAACTTCCAGGCAGCTTATGACAGCAGAAATAGGAAAAAGTTATATATAGCGATGAAGGAACTACAGATTCCAGAGAAATTCATTAACCTAGTAAAGACAACGATGGCTAAAACACGGGGCCGAATAAAACTACAAAATATGTTGTCAGATCCAACAACAATGGAGTAAGACAAGGAGTAAGACAAGGAGATGCCTGGGAATGCCTGCTATTTAATATTGTGTTAGAGTTAGTCTGGAATTAACATTAGGGGAACAATTTTCTATAAGTCAATACAGATCTTGGCATATGCAGATGACATAATAATTATTGGAAGAACCCAAAGAGTGATGAAAAAAGTATTCATAGACCTGGAAAAGGTAGCAAGGAAGGTAAATCTAAAAATTAATGAGAAGAAAAAATGTATACCAGTTACAAGGAAACAAAGTAGAAGATCTGATATTATAGAAATTGGATTGTATAAATTTGAGACAGTTGGGAGTTTTAGCTATCTTTGCACAGAGATCAACGATATGAATAACACCAGTGTTGAAATTAGAAGAAGAATATTTATAACTAATAAAAGCCTCTGTGAAATAAGAAGACATCTTATATCTCGAAATACTAAAATTTTAATGTATAAAGTTCTATTAAGACCAGTCCTAATGTATGCGTTGGGAACATGACCATTAACATAAATGGATGAAAGGGCCCTTAGCATATTTGAGAGGAAGGTATTGCGCCTCATATTTGGACCTAAAGAGGAACAGAATAAATGGAGAAATAGATACAATTTTGAATTGTATAAATTGTTTGATGAGCCAGATATTGTGACAGCTATTAAGATCAAGAGACTGCAATGGGTTGGGCATGTTCTTCGTGCTGAAGATCAGACAGTCAAGAAAATTTTTAATGCATCCCCAGACGGCACAAGGAAAGCACGCAGACCGAAGCTGAGATGGGAGGAGGATGCGAATAGGGATATAAAAATCCTGGGAATAAGAAACTGGAGAAGTAAGGCTTTGGTGAGGGAAGAATGGTAAAAGCTTCTACAGAAGGCTATGGCCCACACAAGGCTGTCATGACAATGATGATGATGAAACAGATAGTGGAATTACAATTTTTAGATGCAAAGACTAATACACTTTATGATGAACACTCTGAAATGAAAATTTATAAATGTGGGGTCCCTCAGGGTTCTATCTTGGGCCCCCTTCTATTTCTAGTTTATATTAATGATATAACCCATAATGTAGATAAGGAAAATATTAAACTTACTATTTTTGCAGATGACACAGACATACTCATCATTGGTAATGATAAAGATCATTTATATAAAAATTATTTGTGGTTGGTTTATTGACACTCGTCACTTACTTTTTCATATATTTATGAGAGACTAGTTTCAAAGGCCCTGGCCTCCATTTTCAATCTCTTCCCAACTGGCAAATGTTGTTATCTGCTCTCTCTGGTGGTGGAACTATGAACTTTTTTGTCAAATTATCTGCTGGCGGGATTTCAAAGTTCATTACGCGATCCTTATTTTTCCAGATGAATATGTTCTCCCATGTTGTCAATCTATTTTGGTTTATCACTGCTTTTAATAATTTTGGATTTGGATCAATGTCATGGTTTTCATTCCAAAAATGAAATGCTACTGCTGACTTGTCTTCTTGTTTCAATCTGATGTTTCTAAAGTGTTCTTTGACTCTGGTTTTTAAATTTCTTTTTGTTTGACCTATGTAGCATTTTTCACAATTCTTGCAATTTATTTGGTATATTCCAGATTTGTTACCTGAAGGAATTTCATCTTTTGTTTTTGAATTTAGTAATTTTAAAATTGAGTATCTATTAGTAGGTGCCAAGATGATATTTTGTTCATCTTGGCACCTACTAATAGATACTCAATTTTAAAATTACTAAATTCAAAAACAAAAGATGAAATTCCTTCAGGTAACAAATCTGGAATATACCAAATAAATTGCAAGAATTGTGAAAAATGCTACATAGGTCAAACAAAAAGAAATTTAAAAACCAGAGTCAAAGAACACTTTAGAAACATCAGATTGAAACAAGAAGACAAGTCAGCAGTAGCATTTCATTTTTGGAATGAAAACCATGACATTGATCCAAATCCAAAATTATTAAAAGCAGTGATAAACCAAAATAGATTGACAACATGGGAGAACATATTCATCTGGAAAAATAAGGATCGCGTAATGAACTTTGAAATCCCGCCAGCAGATAATTTGACAAAAAAGTTCATAGTTCCACCACCAGAGAGAGCAGATAACAACATTTGCCAGTTGGGAAGAGATTGAAAATGGAGGCCAGGGCCTTTGAAACTAGTCTCTCATAAATATATGAAAAAGTAAGTGACGAGTGTCAATAAACCAACCACAAATAATTTTTATATTAATTTTGACGTCACTGTTACTAAATTCCTCCAAACACACAACATAAAGATCATTTACTTCAAAATGTAAATGAAATTTTATGAAACTATTATGCCATGGCTTGATCAAAACAGACTAATTTTAAACAAAGATAAAACAGTAGCAATAGGTTTTTGGCACAAAGTAAATAGAAGTATTACCTTCCCTGACCTTAATTTGGATGGCATCAACATTTCATATGTAAAAGATACAACAATTTTAGGTTTGTGGTTAAATTAAAACTTGGATTGGACTGTACATATAGAAGATTTGATTAAAAAGTTAAGTAAGCAGTGCTATGCTTTAAAAACATTAAAAATGATAGCAGCCGTAAAGACAGTCCAAATGGCATATTCTGCATATTTTCATTCCCTTATGAATTATGATATCATCTTTTGGGGTAATTCAAATATGTCAGAAAAGGTTTTTAGAATGCAAAAAAGAGCCATAAGAATACCAAAACCTGCTCGTGAGTGTAGAGTGTATTTTAAGGAACTGAAAATTATAACCCTGCCATGTTTATACATATTCAAAGTTCTTTTACATCTAAAAGCTAGTTTAAATTGCTTTAAAACATATGCAGTGAAACACCAGCATGATACAAGAAACAGTTCAAACCTACTAGCAATTAGTCATAATACCACATTGTACAAACATTCCTTCACTTATAGTGGTACCCAACTATACAATAAGTTACCTCTTTATTTAAAATAGATTGACCGCCAAAAGATTTTTAAATTGAAACATCATAAATTTTTAAGTGAAGCATGTTTTTATTCTATTCAAGAGTATTTGGAAAGTTAAGTTATATTATTATATTTTGGAATTTACTCTTATACAAGATTTTTTTTTTTTTTTTTTTTTTTTTTTTGTAATTTCTGTATTTAAATTTTGTAAATATGTTTGTTTTGACGTGCCCCCCCCCCCCATAATTCTTTCCTATTATTCATCTTGCCCTCATATGTATCATCCACTTCGTTCCAGAACCCCCTAACACCACGGTAGTAGTACAACTAGGGAAGTTGCCCGCCTCGGTAGCATGGTGGTAGCATGTCTGCCTCATATTCAAGAGGTCCCGAGTTCGAATCTCGGTCAGGGTGGGTTACCTGGATAAGGCTTTTTCCGGGGTTTTCCCTTATCCTGATAGACGAATGTTGGGTAACTCTAAGCTCCATGGACCCTGGGCTCATGCCATTCATCATCCAATATGACTTAACGTTGGAGGACGTAAATTAAAAAAAAAAAACTAGGGAAGTTAAAGACGTAGAAGAAAATATTTTTTTTTTTTTTTGTTCTCCCTCACCAATGCTGGTGCTAGGAGTTGCTTGGTTTCCCTCAGAGTGAGGGAGCCGAAGCATTTGATCTGAGATAACAGGGTTGAGGGGTCGGCCCAATGCCTCGATGATGAAGAGATGAATCATGGAGCAGTTGGTGGAATGATGGTGGGGGAAACTAGAGGACCCGGAGGAAACCCACCCCAGTACCATGTTGTCCACCACAAATCCCACTTTGAGGTCGCCTGGTATCGAATGCGGGCTGCCTAGGTGAGAGCCAAGTTGTCTAACCACTAAGCCATGGTGCAGCCCAGAAAAGAAGTTCATTTATTCAAATAAATGAAAAAATGTTTTAGAATTTCTTTTTCTTCTGCTGCTGCAAGATTACAATATGCATCCTTGTTTTGAGATTAGTTAACGATATTTACCTGGATAGGTCATAGGTCATATTGGAAAGTGAAAAAACAAATTGGTTAAAATGTTTTACAAAGTCCTTAAACCTTAAGAGCTATCAAAGTTCTTCTCGGGATAAGGGAAAGCTTGTAAAAACCCTATTCAGGTAACTCACCCTGAGATTTCTCTTAAATGTGAGGGAGATATGTAACAGTAACACCTCAGGGGTGGGCACTATGCACTCTGTTTCAACCATGCTGGACTATTCTGTCAAAAAGAGACTGATATTTGTTTTTTAATAATCATAAAAAAAAAAAAGGTACTTGTTGCAAATTCACATTAGGAATTCTGGATATCAGATAAATTTACTAGAGAGTTAGAGGTGTTACTAACCAATGTGAAACTCCAGAATTCCATATACAGATGGCATTGCACTATAATTTCTGTTGACCAGCTATCTTCAGTGTAGTTTTTAAAGCTGAACCCTTTCCCCAAAAATATAATTAAATGAATTTTCCACCAATGTTCAGCTTTGAAAATAATAATTTGGTGACCAAAAAGTTAGAGGACAGACTGATACATTTTTTTAATGAAATCCCAAGTAAATATTTTGTTCCAGTTTTTGAATCAAATGTTTATTTTGGAGAAACATTTTCAGTCACTTTTAATTATAACTAACCATAGGAGCATTAAGTAACTTTTCTACTAAACATCTGTATTTACTTTCTCAAGCAACTATCAGATGTAGTTGTGCCACTTTTATATGCTACCAATGAAGTCAACGAAGCCATTATGATGGAAACTGTCTGCCGCACACCAAGTTGCATCATCAACATGGGTTTTGTTCAAAGCATCTACATATAAATGGTTATAAAACATACTATTTGTATCAAAATTATATGCATATTGGGCAGCAACTTTTTTTACCTCCAAGAACTTGTAATGAAGAAGCAAAAAATAATAATGCCTAAAAAAGAGAAGTTATATTCATGCACTCTGATTACAGAGAATCACTTAAGCTTGTGTTTATCCCCTCTAGAGACAAATGAGTAGCTTTGATGGGAGTAACAGTGTACTTCCTTTGCATGCTATTGTTTGACACTTAGAATTAACCATAAGTCTGTAATATATTTATAGTGTACAAATGGAAAGGGAAACTAATTTTTGAGAGAAGTACTACTTTCACTTCTTTGACTTAGGCCTCCCTTAAATAGAATATATTATGTAAAATAAATGTGCAGCTGAAAACGTGGACAGTTATGCAATTTAATAAGCTGATAAATTGAGCAAAAATGTGAATGCAGGATCTATAGTTAGTTAATATCTTATTCAATATTTTGTAGTTTGTGAAGATATCTAACTTGTTTTATTCCATTTCATCTAAAATGCAAATAAACATTTTTATTAATTGCAACATATATAAAAATTCAGAGACTATGTCCAATACTATGATGGCAAGAAATTCCAAAATGATATTGTATGTATTATAATAGCTCAATTCTTGCATTCTAAAATATACATATTTTGTAGTGCTTTTTGTATTGGATGACTGGAGCTATGAAGTTCTTGAAATGCTGTCTACACTAGACAATTTTAAGTGAGAATATGTAACTGTATGCAAAAGTCCTTTCATTATACTCCTGCCACAATGCAAATTAAACATCATTACCACAACTGAAATGAATTAAATTCATTTTGAGTACTATCAAGTCAAGTTCATAAAGTTAAAGTATTTAAATGATCAAGTCTTTTGGTCACATACATTAGTAGTGACGGCTGAAGAGGAAAACATCACACACATATACACACGCAAGCACATACATACATACATACATATGCACAAAGACAGAAAAAGATATCTAGTTTCATACTACAGTTTTAAATATACATTAAAAAAACAATTGTCTTCCATAGTATTCCCTGCTTTATATTTTAAGGTAATAATATATTTCTTTCTAAAATCAAAGTCTTAGGAATAGAGCCAAGTTCAATATAAAAAAGATTAGCTAATTATATTTGTGCATGAGCTAGTGATTGGTTTAAAGCTGACTTGTTTTGCTTCTAACATCATTTTACAGTAGCACTTGCACATGAACAATAGACTTTTAAAAGTGAAAGTACACTATTTAAGGTTTAAAACTTATTATTTAAGTAGAAAAATGTTAATGTTATTCATTTATTAGATCTTTTCTAGGTGTAAGATGATGTATAGCCCTATTGCAAAAACCTTACCTTAAATATCCCCAAAATAGATTGTTTACCATCAACTCATTCTTTTAATAACTCTCTGACTTTTGTTAGTGGCACCCTTTATTAAAATGTATGAAGACAATTATTTTAATGATGAATAAACAATAACACAATCTATAAACTTGATTTTTATGACTGGAGTAGAATGATACAGGAACAAGGTACTACATTTATGCCATAGATAAATGTAATTAAAAATGCATACATCTGCAACTTAACTTGTATGTCAAATAACTGTAGATATATACAAAGACAGTTCTAATCACAAGACATGTGGTATCTTCCTGTTGGCAGCACAATAATGGAACAAGTGTTTAAGAGGTATGTATGTGTGCATATATATATATATATATCTTTTGTGGCTGAAAATGTAATATAAGTTTGCTGATGTGTACATCCTATCCTAAAGCATGCTTGTAGATTTTATTGTTCTCCACTGCCAAATTAAATTATTAAAGTATTATGCTTGGCATAATGTTTATAAGATATTGCAAAATATACTATTCATTTCCTGTATGTTAATTCACACAGATCATGAAGTATAAATATAACTTCTAGAAACATTTCTGAATTTTCAATAATCCATGCTGTAGCATAACAAGTTACAGCTAGAAAGCTGTTCAGCCTAGGAAATAAAATGGACAGTGCAGTGTTCTCATTTAACAACAACAACAACAACAAAAATATCAAAATATTCTCCAGAAAATAATTTAGGCAACTTTACAACTATAAGCAACAGACTAGTGAACTGTTCAAGTTAAAAAAAAAAAAAGGAACATAAATTACTATGGGAAATAATTAACTGATTAATCTGTAATGCACAAGGTACACATTTTAATAAGTATTCTGGATAGTGTATACAATAAAGAGTTCTAAATTTACTATTTTTCTCAAAGGTTAGATGAATATGTAAAATATTGCTGACATATTGACAACCTTGTTTTACACATTAATAATTCCTTCATGATGAGAAAATTGGCATATAATATGCTATCAAGAAACAAACGTTTCTGACACTGTTCAAACACCCATTTTCAGATAATTAATCGAGAAAAAGTATGATATTTTTTCAACAGGTGTGCTATGGTCATACAGTCAATATTTTGATAGCAGCCCTTTCGCTGTCTAATCAAATACCTCGCATACTACCTTCTTTGATAGATTTCGCATTTGTTAATAAAATGTACCTTGACCTCCAATTATTGATACGTATATTTATTACTGTAGACGTGCAATATAATTGTATTTGATAGTTAAACTTTACCATTTAAATCTTATTGTCTCTACTTGTTAATACTAACACTTTAATTCATGCAGTATTTAAATATAACTTTTTTGGTGTAAGTAGTTATTTAATCTTCAGTGTTGATTGGCTTAGTCAGCTCTTCCAGGATGAAAAATCAACCAACAATTCACATTTAAGGTAGCAGTGCAACCCTGATATTGCTTTTGAAGAGCTGACAGTTGTCATTTTATTTTTACATAAGTATTTCTATTATTTATTATCATTGAAAAATAATATGCAATACACAAGTGCTAAGTTATTTGCAAAAATCAGAAATGAAAATACTTGACATCTTTTATTTTAAAACTTTTTGCTCATTCCATAAAGGTATCTTTACTGAAAATGTATCACAATATACTATTGGGGTACATATCACATATGCAATACAAATCTACAGACATGAGCATTTAAAACTCAACTGCCAGGAAATTCACCACAGTTTACAACACAAAGTACACCAAGCAGTGTTTAGTTTCCTAAAGAGAAATTTAAGATTTGTGGACAATGATGGAGGCCATATCTGTACCTCTTTCTATAAAGTTCATTAGTAATAGTTTCTTAAAATAGTTCATTATATTATTGTATGATTTCATGATCTTGGTGATCATTGCCAAGACACAGCAATGACTGTTGTGCCTACCAACAGGAAGATATTACACTGCTGCTCTTTGGTTAAAATTATTTTCTCTGTAAAACAGCAAGGTTGTTATGACCTATTATGTACAATTGAGGAGTCAGATACAAGGAAGACATGAATACAACAGTACAAAATATTTCCTAAGGATGGAAAATAGAGATGTTATCTTAAAAAGCCTGGCAATGTTTCCAGGTCTTGTAGAAGAAGCATCTCTCATGAACTTCTCTAGAAATCTAAGCATGACTTATATTAAGCAGTTCTTTGGAAACAATATGGTAAATAATGTGTTTTTGGCTGCCAGTCAATTTTTGGTGTGGTCTTCTTGCTTAATAAACAGTAGGAAATCACTTTCATTTCATTATCAGACTCTGCTTGCAGTTCAATGCTTTTTTTTTCTGCTTCTTCACTTTTTTGGTGAATAGCTATAATTCTTAAATTAAGCACAAGGGTTTTTATTAAACTATAAGGAATAATTTTAGAGGAATCGTAATTTAACTGCTTATTTTATTTTGAAATAAAGAGCAGGCAAAAAATATCCTATATGGTATTTTGAAAATAACGAATTCCAGCACTGTAACAAATTAACTAACAATGTTAACAGCTAAAACAGCTTGAGTTTCATGCTTAGAAAGAGATGTTTACCCAGAATCACATGATTGACAAATATATTATCAAGAAAGGGAAATATTTTGGAATTAAAATTAAAATACTATATTTGTTAACAATGGTGCCAATTGCCAAGATCATATAAGCACTGCTGGTGTGCCGGAAGGTCTTGACTCCATGTTGAAAGAAAATTTGTGGTATGTGAAGTAGAGTGTCTCAGTCATAATATAATTTTAATTATTACATTACTTCACAGTATTAATTCAATTTATCTTTTCAAATTTGATTTCATATTTCATTTTGTTTCATCCATGAAAGTTTTGTTGCAGTTTGTAAATTCTCTTTCGTAAAATCCTGATGTTTCTTCTACAGAAGCTTTTTCTCTACTGCTTATTCTGATGAAATTGTAAACAAAGTGTTTACTGTAGGGTGCTGGAATATTTTTTAAAACTTATGGTAAGCATATTTCCTGAATATCTTGGTTTGTGGTGGTGTAGATAGAGCAGCAATCTGCAGATAGAGCAGCAGCTCTTTTATGAATCTCTTAATGTTTTTTTGTCAAACCATCCTGAACATATTTCAAACACAAGTTGATTCCACTAGCAATCATCAGACTGGCTATATCCACTAACTGTTGTACATTGACATTCTGTGATTGAAAAATGATCTTTCAGAAAATTTTCTGATAGAAAATAAAAATTCAAAGAATGCATCCTATATTTTAGATTAGAGTTTTCTTCCAAGTGCCAAACTTGGTCGCACTTTTCCTATTTTAATAGATTAAATATTTGGCACAATTTCATGACTGACAGATCAGAAGTGATGCACTACTGTAGATTCTTCTCTCTGTTTGCATTTTGCAATTCTCATATGTTTCTTAAGTATTTTGTGTAATTATCTTTTGCTTTAGTCAATGTAGAACTTATTGAGTATGAACACTCAATTTTGTATGTATCTGAATTTGTGTTTTCAGATATTCGAACATCATTATTTAATAATTAAACACATTTTACATCTGAACAAGCACAATATCAAAATGTACTGGGGCATCAAAACAAGGAAATCAATGGAAACAATAATAAAGCAAGAAGACACTGGAATAAGGACAGGTGCAACCTGAGTCATTCTTGTTCATTTCCAGCTGTTAATATGGTGCTCATGAAAATATAGTTTCACTTTTATGTACACAGTATCTTTTCATTTATCTTTTTTAATGTTTTCATTGAAGAAATAAAACAAATGTACCAAAAAACTAAAAGTTAACTTTAATGATCTGCTAATTATTAAAGGAAATTATGAGTTTGAAATGAATCAATTATTTAAAAATAGAATGTATTAAAAAATAGTGATATTTAAATATTCTACACTGGACTACTTCTAAAATTGAACTTCAGTACATGTTCAAATGACATGACTTTTTGCAAGATGACTAAAACATGGTAACTACACTATAGTTTTAAACAGATTGGCTTAATACAATATACTTAACTTTCCTTATTGATATGTGGAAAACATCAAGTATTTCAATGCCATTCTATATACTTTTTGCCATTTATGTTTTATGTTATCTGACTCATAATTCTGACAAATCATCCTTGTTACCTGATAAAGAATAAAAAGATCTCTTAAACAGGTATCCTTTCTTCCTCCAGAGCATAGAGAGTTCTAAACAAAACTCTGTAACAACTAAGCAATTTGCAAGTATAGAATGATGTAAGAAAAAAATAAGTGAATAGCACAGTTTGTACATGAATATATGTACACAGGTGAAACAGGAATTTTTACAATAAGAATGGTCTGCTTAAATTCCTTACTTAAGATGTTCATATAAATTCACTGTATCAATATGTATATGTTTCAATAACTGTATATTATTTGGTAATATTTCAGGTATTTCATCGTTTTTGTGAAACTTACAATGTTCTCTTCAATGTCATATTCTGTATCGTGGACCTGTGCAGATTCCAATCTTTGCAAAGACCTTGCATGCACCCTGGCAAGTGGCTTCCAGATGGGGCCGGTGTTTGTTGGGATAGCCATTGTATTTCAGCTATTTTGAAGGTGCTGTTATAGGAAAGGTCATTAAACTAGGTAAATTGCTAAATTCTCCTTTTTGATGCCTGGGGTAAGCATATTTTCGACGAATCAGAAACCTCTATATTTGTAAATTGTTGGGAATTTCAACATTTATTGAGATGGTGCACCCAAACAAAGAATTAGTTAGGGGCACTAAAACCATTTCAAAAATGGTATAAATACAAGGTAATACAAATACAAATGTTACTTCATCTTCATCCCAACTTCACCTCATATGAATTCACGGTCACTGAATAACTCTGGCTTAGAAACTCAAATTTACCATATATTGTGACACTGCATTTCTATGCACCATTACTTTTTAATGTATACAGCCACAGCTGTTCAAAATTATAATCTCTGAATGTGCCCAAGAAACAGAGCATAAAGTACATTTTTACAAAACATTGTGTGTTCTGCTGAGTTGTCTTGAACCTGCACCCTAAGAACTCGGATAAGGATCCTTGCAGAAAAGCACAGATTGCACAGAGAGGGCAGATGGCAAACTAGCTACAACAGAGACCTCAGGAGGAGTCCCGACTTTGATTCCTGCAAGGTGTCTATGCCATGTGATGCTGGTATTAGGCAGTTACAGCCACAGGTAGTGAGAAAAAAAAGTAAAAATTCCTTTAATAAAGAGTTTACTTTAGTCAACTAATATCTTATTCCTAAAGTTGTGATCACTTTAATGTGATAGAAAATACTACCTTGATAGCAACTCTGAGTTCTAAATAGCACTTAGGATCGACAAATACTTAACACAGCAAAAAATAATTTTAGGTAATTTTTTGCAACAACCACAAACATGCGTGCATTGCAAGATATAAAACTTTTTTTTTTCCCTTGTTCCATTTATACCCCGCCTTTAACTGCTATGGTCATATTGGCGGCCGTTCTCCTTTGGAACATACTGAAGGTGTTAACTCGTTATCTTTGGGTTTTTTTTTTTTAATCATTAGATCACGCACACATTCATACTATCATTCATACTTTCAGATTCTGGGGAAGATGGGGAATCATCTTGGTCGGAGAAAAATCCCCACCCCCACCACCGGGAATCGAACCCGGGACCCCTAGCATGTCCTCTACCGTAAAACTTCTTATTCCATATTAAGAAGACACTAACTTCAATCTTCATTTAATACCATGAAAAAATTTACTAACGTTTTGATTGCTAAGAAAATTTCAAAATAATGTTTTGAATATCAGCAATCCCATTCACTCTATATTAATAATATCATTGTCCTAAACTTGATATTTTTTTTTACAAGCAATTCTTACCTGCAAAGATTAAAATGCATTCCAACAAACTTATGTATACCCATATTTGCTGTCTGAACTTTGCCAAATCATTTCAAGGCACATGTAGAAAGCATTATGAAGAGCTATACTATTTAGTTTTAGTAGAAGCAGATTCATAGTCATCTAAAGAGAAGGATGACCATTTTCTTTAAGCATGCCATACCTCATACAAGAAACAATATTTTGTTAGGTCTCAATTATATGTAAAAATAAATAAGTAGTTTTCTTAAGTTAATTTATACAACAACACTGTTCTCAACACTTCCATGAAAGGATTTAAGTAGTTTTCTGCTTCTCTTATAACACTTTAAAATTCACGCCTGAAAAATGACTTTCCACTCTTCAAAACATATGTTAAAATTGAAAGTGAAAACCATATTCAAATTTTAACCAAATGTACTCATGCCTTTCTTGCACTCACTCATCAGTTGCTCCATACTGTCTCACACAGCTAAAATGCATACTGACTAAATAAAAATTTATTTTTAAATTAATCTTAAAAATTAATTTGGCTTCCTCTAAGTATTGTTTCATTCAGCAGAGAAAAAAGTACTAATAGACTTCAGGAAATGATTCATAATACACTTTTTTAAGCATCACTTTTCTGCAACATAGTGGCTTTATATAAAAATTCTTTTTTGACAATAACTATAAACATTTTGACAGCATATCTAGAATCTTTAATATTTCAGCCAGGATAGACACAAAGTAAAAATCGTCTAGGAGTAGTAAAATTTACACAGAGTGCAAAAGTTTTGATAGAAAACTGTTCTAGTTTTGTATGTTTAAATGTTGTACTAAATTAGAGACAATATTCCACTAGAGGTAAAGATAATAATATCAGTCTCATTAATGGCCAAGAGGTGAACACAACCATCTCAATTTAAATTATTCTATAACTAATAATACACTTCTCAATAATATTCACAGCATAAATTACATTCTAATAGTAAATATCTGCAACCTATGCTGATGAATACTTAATATTCATTCTCTTGTGCAACAATCTTGGGACACAACATGGGTATCTGCTATGAAATATGATGCAACAGCATATTTCCATTTTATAATGCATTTACTCCTCTGCAAGTCACAGTTTGTGTGTCTAATTAAACTTTAAAGAATACAAAATATACATTTGTTAAAAAATTACATTTTAAAGATGGTAGCTGTGAAGGTGAATTGTCTCAACTATCGTTAATTGTTCTAATATATTATTACTACTTTGTAGTTTATTCCTGCACTTCTATGAAAAAGCAAATAATACAATTACAATTCACTGTAAGTGAATCGGTAATGTGATTCTTCCTTTTTTTTTTTTTAAATCAAACCACTTAATTTTCTCTCACACATACAAAATCTGATACTTCACTGGAAACGGATGTTTTGAGGTTCTGCATCTAGAAATAAATAAATCTTGAGAAAATAAATTTTCTGTAGAGCTGGATGAATACCACTTGCTATTGAGCTTCAGCATGATTTGTTAAAATCCCCCACTCCAAATTACCCTTTACATGAAAACATTATCATTACTGATTATGTAGAAAATTACACAAATATGAATATTTATTACAAAGGCTTCACTTATCTTAAGAAATTGGTGTTAATACTTCTTTCTAATGGAGATCGATTTCAAAAACAGATTGTTTCCATTAGAAAGAAGTATTAACACCAATTTCTTAAGATAAGTGAAGCCTTTGTAACAAATATTTATATTTGTGTAATTATCATTACTTTTAATTTTCTCAAAAAGAATTCTTAAATAGTATTCATTAAAGTTCTCATTTTTCTAATGTGAACAAGTTAGTTCCAATGGGCACAGAATTTGTAAAAGAGCCTTCAAGGAGCCATACACAAAGAAGATACTTTTGAATTTGAGGTTATCCAGAATTAAAATCTAATATTATTCTAAAATGTGACAACAGTCATATTCTTTCAATTTTTGATTTCTAGATTTACTCACTAAACAAACTTAACTTCTGTTTACTTATTGAGTAGTTCGGTTACAGAAATTCAGTTCGTTGTAAAACAATTTTATACTATCTCAGGTTCAGAAGCATAAGCTCTGAGAATAAAAGGGCTACCAAAGCTTATGTAAAGTCAAATTTGGAAAGACAGAAGATAAATGAAACTTGAACATGGTTTGTTAAGGACACTTACCTCTTCAAGTATGCAATGATAATATCATTGATGTAGAACATTCTTTTTCTCAACATAAACCATTACTCAGTGATAATTAGTAGATAAGGATGTGATGCACAATCTGAAGATATTTGTTGCATACTGCAACTCCAATGAGAAGTTTAAATCTTATGTTTAGCTGCAAATTGGTGAGTTCCAATATTTATTTTGCTGTTAAATAAGAAGATTCTTAAATTCTTTTAAAAATGTTTAACCCTTTTAGTACATAAAAATCTGAACCCTAATGCTAGGTCTAATTACTGGAATAGACTTTGGAGAATAAGCTAATAAATTTAAAGCCCTATTTATAAAAAGCTCAAGCAACATCTGCATTCTAATGTTAAAGAGAAAACTAGAAAGGATTTAAAACTTTAATACGTATTCTGGGATTCACTGTATAGAGAGTGGCCACATTTTATAAAATAATTACTTAAAAATCATACTTAAAGGGAGTATATGTATATATATATTATGATCATTGTATGTAACTCTAATATACAGTGCTGTTAGTATAAGAATTGACATCCGCGACAGTTGCCGTGCCACAGCGGTCAACTGCCTGCTCACTGATACTCAGGAGTTTTAACTTGCGAAACTAAAAACAACGTAACTTTACTAACTGTGCTATATTAATTACAAAAGTATGCACTCATCCTAATCACAATAGCTGATGGAAGTGTTGTCCATTTTGTGCTATACACAAGTCACACCATCGTAAAAAACTTGCATTCCTTTCATCAACTCCACTGCACAAATCTTACCAATTTCCCTGCAAATGTTTTCGTTAAGTTCATCTAAGGTACACTATATGATGAACATGTTTTGAAAGATTAAATGCATATTTTCAGCAGGTTAATGAGACCGTGCATACTGCTGGGGCATCTATAACAGAGCTTCTCTGTATCATTGGCAAGCAGCAGTAACTATCAGCAGCAGACTACGGCCGGCCCATTCCCCTGATCTGACACCATTAGATTTTTAATTCTAGGGAGTAGTAAAAGGTAAAGTGTATGCAAATAATCCACATACCTTAGATGAACTTAAAGAAAACTTTCGTAGGAAAATAGGTAAGATTGGTGCAGTGGAATTCATGAAAGTGAATGCAGTTTTTTACAATGGTGGGACTTGTGCATAGCATAAAATGGACAGCACTTCCAGCAGCTATTGTGAGTAGGATGAGTACCGACTTCTATAATCAATATAGCACAGTAAGTTACCTTTTTTTTTTTTTTTTTTTTTTTTTTTTTTTTTTTTTTTTTTTTTTTTTTTTTTTTTTGCCTACAGGCAATCAAAAGGATTAGCTATGGGGAGCCCACTTTCGCCTATTTTAGCAGACCTATACATGAGCTATTTTGAAACACACATAGTAAAGGCCTTCCCACAGATTCATAAATTTTGGCGGAGATATGTTGATGATGTTTTTGCTATCATTCCGGAAAACTTAGAGAAGATTCTCTAAAATTACTAAACCTGCAAGATAATCACATCTAGTTTACAATGGAAGTAGAAAGAGACAACACCCTACCCTTTTCGGACCTCAAGATAACTTTTTTGGACCTCAAGATAACTAGAAATCGTCATGGTGTAGATTTTGGAATATACAGGAAGCCCACACACATAGATAATTACATAAAGAAAAGTGAATACAACCCAGTTTCACATCAACTAGCTGCCTTTAGAAGTCTAATTCACCGGCTATACAACATCCCACTGAGTAAGGAGGAATTTTTGAAAGAACAACAACACATAAAAGACATAGCGGTATTAAATGGATTCAACCCAGCCATCATAAGGAACATGATGAAGAGAAAGGAAAAACTGAAGATAATATCAAAAAATACCACTCTCACACCACTTAAAAACACAAATTGGCAATATAGAAAATTCACCTACCATCCATGGGCTTTTAGAAAATTTGAACGAATCTTCAAAAGACTAAACTTAAAACTAGCACCCCAAAACAAATTCAGTCTGAGGAACCTTCTAAATAAGCCACTAAAAAATTCAGTCCCCAACAATTTGAAATCAGGAATTTATCAGATAAATTGTGAAACCTGTGAAAAAAGCTACATAGGAAAAACTAAGAGAAACTTGTTAACCAGGCAAAAAGAACACCAGAGGAACATTAAGTTGAAACAAACAGAAAAATCTGCAGTTTCACACCATTTTTGGACAGAAAACGACAACATTGGCCACAACATTAAACTGTTAAAATCTTTAAGTACACCCACAGAATTGGATATTTGGGAAAAAATATTCATAACCAAAGACCGTGATAAAGTTATAAATTTTGAAATCCTGGCATTAAATAAAGTATTAAAACTTAGTGCCCCTAACACCAGATGGCAGAGTGATCGGAGCTCTGTAGTAGTGGAAGAAGAGGAATGTTCATTTAGTCACCAAACAGCTGAGGATGAGTTCGAATGATCTTGAAAATGTTTCAATTATACAACAAGTAAGTGAAGTTTGAGTGTAAACATAGTGACTCATAAATCAAACTCAAAAATGAAGAATACTTCGCTGTTAATAATGCTTCTGCTTTTAATATTTATACAGTAAGTTACACTGTAACATAGTTTCTGATGAAGGCCATGGAGTACACAGTGGCCGAAAGCTTGATCTTCATAACTTTGACACTGCTGATCACCCGTGAAGCCTTAATCAATATGTTGTTTTTAGTTCCGAGAGTTAAAACTCCCGATTATTAGAGAGCAAGAGGGTGACCGCTACAGCATGGCAATGGTCGCAGGCGTCGATTCTTTAACTAACAGCACTGTACAAAGCAAAGTGCTGCACATATTAAAAAAAGCATCAGCTATACTAGCTGCTGTTCTTTTTTTCTTTTATTTTGTTAAATAAGAATCCACCTGAAGGCATGACTTACAAAACTTACTTTTTGCTTTAAAAAATTACATATATGAAAGATAAAATATATACTTTTCATTATTAAAATGAACATCAGCTTTGTTTACACAACCTCACTTACTTTTGTATGTAAAGTAGTGCGAAATAACTGATGTTCAATTAATAGTGTTATTAAGCTCACTGTTTAAAACGTCCAATTATTATTGGAAATAAATTTTATTATTAAACAATTTATATGTACAGGATGTTTAGGGGTATAAGTGCATATATTTGTATTGATAATTTAGGATGAGGTAAGAACATTTACATTAATATGTACTTCATTCGTGGACTAATAATTTTAGTTAAGAGCAATATGTTGTATGTTGATTAGTAGCTCCAAGTATGCAAGGCACACACAAGCTATACTATTTATTTTCCCTGAGAGTGTGAGGCAGATTATTGTTGTGGGAATGCAGAACATGTTTTCTGCAAAGTTAATGACTCCAAGCTATTATCTGGGCATAGGTCAAGTATTGAAGGTGTGAATGCTTGGAAGCAGAGAGAATAGTCTGTACTGACAGGCATTGTTAATTCCATGGCAGTTCATAGAAAATATCAGATAGTAATGTGATGTGTTGTTAATGTCTGTTAGATGAAAAGAAAAGTCAACTAACACAGTGAAGTGAATACACATTAAAGCTCCAGTTATCAAATTATCACATTTAAACCTCTAATAACCTGTATATATGCAAATGAAAGAATAACTCTCGACTGGTTATATCACATCTGAGTTTTATTAATAATAAATGATTGCAGGGAAAGACAAAATGGAAATGAAAAGGTAAAAAAGAATGGCACATTTACACAAATGGCACGTCAAAATAAAGCATCCTTAGAATATTTTGGAAGTAGTCAACACTTAAAAGTTATTTTTTGTAAATTGTGCAATTCAATAAACTCTACATTTTTCCTGTTAAGTTACGTCTGTTATAGCTTCACAATTGTATAAAATTCAGTTAGAATGAAGAGAACTTCAGAGGCTGTAAATAACTTTAAGACATATTTCAGGAGTTATATTTGATTTTGTTATTGGAAAAGTGTATTTGTAGATGTCTTGTTATTGAGCTAGAGGATATTAATGTTTTTCAAACGCTACTGGGTTAAATGAAATTCTGTTGTACAAATCATTGTTGCATTGGAATATCACTTATGTTTTGTATTTTGAAATATTGCTAGTATTCTGTTTTTAACACTGTTTATATCACCATTAACCTAACAACTGAGTTCCGTTATTTAAATGGTGAGAGATTCTGCCACATATTATATAGTACTTTGTCACTTTGTGGTTCCAGTAATTAATTTCAGGCTTTTAGAATATACCAAGGTGCTCTGTTTAATGGAAGGACCTTTTTTACAACTTCTTACAAAAACGTTCTATTTTCTTACGCAGAACTAGCAGATATGCATGACGTTTATGATATGCTAAGAAAAATGTGAAAAGGGCACAAGATCTTTATGCTGAGCTCTACTGAAGGAGACATCTGTCTCATCACAGCACTTTTACTGCTGTACATCAAAAAGTGTAAGAAATAGGAACTTTCCAAAAAACAAGTGCATCGCTCAGGGGTCCAAATAAATCTAAAAATAGTGGCTAGATCTACTACAGGAGATTCTTGACAGGGTCTATAAATCTCTGTACACAGGCACAAGAGCAATAGCACATACCATGTATACAAGCTGGTCTTTGGTTACTAAAATTCTGTATCAGCAAAATCATCTTACTTGAGGTCATGCATTAGGGCCAGATGAGTTTTCACTCTGACTTCAGTTTGTCCATAGGTTTCTTCATAAAGGCATTAATCAACCAAGATTTCCTACAGTCAATTGTGAACAAATGAGAAGGATTTCACATAAGAGAGCATATTTGACACACATACTAGTCATATTTGAGCACAGGAAAACCCTATAGCTATTAGAGTTACAAATTTCTAACAGTGATTTGTGAGCACATTTGGGCTGGCATTTGGAATGACCCACTCATAGAGCCCTATTTACTTCCTCTATGTCTGAGGGCTCATTTATCTACAGATTTTAAAACATACTTTGCTAAAACTTCTGGAAGATTTTCCTTTATGAATATGCCATTTAATGTAATTCCAAGTGATAAAGCACCAGTGCATTATTCTGGTGATGTATGTGATTTCCTAAAAGTAACATATTCTGATTATTCAATCAGTAGAGGAGCACCAAATATCATGGCCAGCATGTTCACTAGATCTAACCCCTTTGGATTTTTTTCCTGGGGACATGTTCACACTCTTGTGTATGAGACACCATTTAATAGTGGAGGAGCTAGCAACATTTTTAGTATTTCATACTATTTGTGATATGCCAGGTATTTTTTAAAGAACTAGACAATCATAATTATGATGCTATCAACTATGCTCTGAAGTCCAAAATCAGTATTTTGAAAATCTCTTATAAATACTTTTCAGTCCCTGTTTTGTTCTTATTTTAACTAAATTTTAAGGATTTTAATCGAAGGTAACATATGTTACTGATCAGCATATGTATTGAAGATCAGTTAAAAGGCTCGACTCACTTCTATTATTTAAAATTAGATTTGCGGCTATTCTTATCTTAGGACTCTCCTAATGCCTTTTAGCAAAAACATATAGTGAGCTGTTCAGTAGAATTTCATCTAATCTAATGCAGCATTTGAAAAATGCCAATGTCATTTACCCCAATAACAAAACATTTATGGACATTTTCCCAATAAGAAAACACTCAATTATAACAACTGGATCACACCGTAAAATTGTTCAGTGTTACTTGGTGTTGTTATATGCACACATATATAATGTGCTATATGCAATTAAATAATTTTAAATTAAAATTTGGATAGAGAATCTCTTTAAAAATCAAAGGGCTGAGTGTAAATCTCAGTTGATGCAGATAAACTGGATAGTTTCTCCTCCCTCCCTGTGATTTTCGCTTATAAGACAAAAGAAAATAGTTTTGTGCTCAAAGAACCCTGGGTTCATTTAAATATTGTTCCATTTGCTTCAAGTGTCTACAGACCTAAATTTTATATAGGACTTTCAATGGTTTAAAAAACTTCTAAAACCATTTTAGAAAATAAAAAAGTACAAAAACTGAATAGAGATTTTGAATGGTGAAAAGTTTCTAGAACATTCGTCTTGCTTTTTTGAAATGCTTTTTACTTATATACATCATTCATATAAACACATATACTCAGATACCCATAACTATGATACTAGGGGCAAAAATAATCTTGCTATTCCAGGACACAGAATGCACTTGTATGAAAAGATGCCTAGTTATACATGAATAAAAGTCTATAATGTACTTTCCACTTCAATTAGAACCTTAATAATTTAAATATATTTAAAACACATTTAAAAGCCTTTCTAATAGATAATATATTTTATACTATCAAAGAATTTATGTATCACTGTAAAAATAACTAGGTTTTATTGCTGATTTTAGCATATTATATTTATTCTTAAATCCTATACCATTAAGCAATTTATGACTAGCTTGTATATTCAATTTGATCTCTCCATTATTTTGTTATTTCTAATTGTTTACTTTTGAGAGAGAGTACGTATTACAAATGACATGGCTTAATTGTGTTCAAACACTGTATTAATTTCCAACAAATATGAATATGAACCTTTTTATAAAAACAATTTAATTGAATACAAAGTACCTCAAAATATATTTTTCCAGTGAAATCATAACACTTAGAGGGTTGGTACTTTGCCTCTGGCTTGCAACTCAAAGAGTCTAAATAATGGAGCCAACATATATCTTGTGACATTAATGCACAGTCAGTCACTTAACGTTATTAAGGAATCTGAAAATGTATTAAAGTTACTAAACTGTTATGCAGAGGAAATTAAGTAAATAAATAAATAAATAACAAAATAAATAAAAGTAAAGAGTGGATCAGCATGATGTTTCAGTATGTGTGTACATTCACCTTCACTTCAATTATAAACATAGAAGTATTTAAAAGAAATTAAGACATAAGAATTAATAAAATAAATTTATTAAGATATTTCTCTTTAGGTCATTTTTTTTTCCATTTTAGGATTTATGTATAACAAAATAAATATAACTCTAATCTTATTTCCATAACAAAGTACAAATTTTCTTTTTCATCTAGTGGAAAATGTTGACTTAAATAGATGAATTTGTAATGAAAATACACTGGTAAAAAAAATACTGAGATTCATTGCACAAGTGAAAAGACTAAGCTGATATAGTACTAGAAGCATGTTCATTCTAAAAACATCTGTCAAACCAACAATTAATTTCAAAACCAAAATCTTGTGAAGGTCTGTTTTCTCAGACTAACACTCTTAATTCAGTATGCAAGAATCATATTTTCACTGTTTGTTTCCATCTCAATAAAAATGTTACTAGTCACTTCCTTGGTAAATTATACCACAAACGTGGCATTACTTGAATACTTTGACACATATTTTAATAACAAATTACATTTGGAATCATACTAGTACTTGAAAAACATATCCCTATTTCATAATGTCATTATAAAGATATATCACTTTATATACATTCAGTGCAACAAGATGAAAAATACAATGAAATAAATAAATGACTAAATGTATGAATATATAAATACATTAACACTATTATGTAAAATAATACAACCTTTCTTAATTTCTGGGTTATACAAAATGTTTATTCTAATTTAATTAACATTTATATTAATCCATATTGCAGTCTGATACTGAAAACTAGATTCTCATTAAAAGCAAATACACAAGTGGAGAGAGAAAAGAATAAGCTAATTATAGATTTCATTTTTATATTATGTAGGGCCAATGTTCTTCAAGTGGAGTGCACAGTGTTTATCTCTTCTTATGAAATAGTAATTTATAAGACTTTACTAATACACCATAAAACTTTTTCAGTCCGGTTATGAGGCTTTCATCCAAATGATATTTCCTTCTTTTCCCCTTTTTACTATGTTTAATCATTCACAAAATGGATGACGCATTAGATTTCAGTGCAAAATGAACAACACTTTAAAAAAAATTTGGAAAAAACACAGTTTTTTTTTTTTTTTTTTTTTTTTTTTTTTTTTTACTTTTATATGCACAATGTTTATTACTCTACATCAAAACTTACTGCAGCATGTCTGCACCATCAGCCTGAATCTACATCAGCCAAGTTAATCTAGGTCTATATCCTAGCAAGTCTGGTCTAGAAAGTGAAGCTAGAGTAATAAACATCTTAATTTGTGTACATAAATAAACAGTACTTTCCTAACCAGCAATTCACTTAGCGTTTTCTTTATGCAAATTCAGATGCATACCTCTATCTTTCATTTTTCTATCTCTGGATTAATTCATAATTATTACACTTCCTGTATGCAATGCAAAGCTTAACCTGAGGTGTAGTGATGTAGTGGGATAAAACCAACTACAAATAGTTTTGTGAATTAATTTGGGCATCAATGTTACTAAATTCCTCCAAATATCACATGTTTCTTTACCAACAGTTGAATCTAGTTTAGAGAATAACATGAAATATTTGTCCTTTCTTAATGTATTAACTATAATGAAACATCTAAACATGGGGATTTCCTTTTCCTTATTACTGAAACCAGTGAACAACCACCATTTTGAGCGTTTTAACAATGTGGTAACAACAAATCAAGGGAAAATTAGAGAATGAGAACTAAAATATACTTGCAGATTATAGTGCTTCAATATAAAGTTACTGAAGGAAGAAAGAAATATCCTAAGTTTTAATGAGAGGAATAACCATTCATTTACAGCTAAGACTGTCAAAAAATGTTGCAATACATGTCAAATAGTGTACAAAGATAGCAACAGAAACTCTTACTTTCTAAAAGATGAACCAGCCCTTATGGCTTGTGCAGTAGAAATTTGCATTTTGTGGTCTAGCAATGTTGAATTACTATAATAAACAATTCATAGTTTTTAGCTCAATTTATTTTACTAAATAATAACTGAATATTTTATCCATTAAGCAATTTGAAATTTCAAATAAGAGTGAAATTAAATGTGCTCTCTATTGGTTATAAAAAGAGCAGCACTGAATATATATTACACTATATACTACAAACGCAACCTGGCTTCCAAAATGACCATTGCTTCTGAAATCTTAAACTTTAATCTACAAACTGGAACTAAATTAACTTTAAAGGGAGAGGGATAAGGGAGCAAATGAAAGGCAACTAAATGACTTGTCTCTGAGCAAAGCAATGCGTTTTGTTAGTTTTTTGTTTGTTTTATAATACATTTATAAATTATTTGTTAATTTTACAGATGAAAAATCTCCCTTTTAACTCTTCTAGAAGAGTGTAGGTGTATATTACAATTTCTTTACATTAATTAATCTTTTGGTACTACACTATGTCATATTCTCAAGAATTAATGTTGGTTAGAGTGCATTTGTCTGCTGCAGAGAAGATTTATAAGAGATTTATTCCTTCTTGAAAAAGTTCTGCTCAAAAGCATTGTTAACTTGTTGAAAGCCACCTCTATGGCAAAGAACAGAAAAGCACAAATAAATATTTGTGAGAAATTTTTTTAATTTTGCATTACAAAGAGAAAATATTCATGAAACAACAGCAACACTGCGTCATCAATTCTGTGAATGATGTTTACACTGAGTACAGCAATAAATAAATCATTTTATAGGATACTATAAACTTAATTTCCAGGACAATAAAAGTGCTTTATGTCATGCAAATGTATATTTAAAAACATTAGTTTCATACTGCCTATCTCCATTTAAGACAATATTTCATGGCATTTGGAGGTTTTATGGTTTCCCCTGCAGTCTTATGGTATTTTAGTAGTATATTGAAGCACAGAATGGACTGTAGTGGTCCCAAGCTTGGCCTGCTTTTCCGTACAAAAGTATTTCAAGAGCTAGATGTATGATTCTTTTCCAATTAAATTACAAAGGCTACTATCTCTTTACAATATAGTTGAATCTATGATAAATTAATAAAACCATATTTCTTTTAATCTCCTGCAATAACATTATGAATAGAAGAATACTGAATTTACACATGTTATGAATGCTGTTCTTTCTGTTTCAATTGCAATTTTATTTTTTCAGAATAACACAATATATTCTAGTAATTTAAAGAATTCAAAAAGATAGTGTATTTTAAAGATTAATGACTGAAAACAAAGCTATAATGACATAACTCCAAATTAAATCTACTGAAACTGTTCTTTCTCAAGCTTGAAATAGTTTCTATGACACATATAAATGAATCACATATTACTGGTAAAATCATAAGAGATATGTGAGTAGTTAATCAACCTATTAGATATCATTTCCTCTTTTGCATTCTCTTGTGTTAAATACCTTGAACAATGTTAAGGATACCTGAAACTCATGCAAATAGGGAGTGTAATACTTCTACAAAGCTATGCTATCTGAACCCAGGATTTCATGACATAATACAAGAAACCATATAAAATGATCTTAGCAAACCTTTACCCTGTTGTTCAAATATCACAAAACTGCAAAACAGTGGAAGGAAACCAAGAAAATTAGAATGAAATTAAGATTCCTTGATTTTGGTTTATGTTAATATTTCAACTTTTGGGGGGATAATAATTAAGTGAAATAACATTCTGAAATTAATGTGGGAAAATGTTAATTATGCCATAACAGTTCTTCAGGCATAGACAATAAACACAACAAAGGTCTGCATCCCTCTTTTCTTGTTTCTTTCTTTTATTTCACATAGTTTTCCACATGCAATAACTTGCATTTTCAGCCAACATGCTTCCAGCACTCAGCAAATACTATAAGTTTCACAAAATAAATAACACACACACACATTTAAAAAAATAAAATAAACCCTCAGCATATTTTAAACATTTCTCTGGAATGCAATTGAGGCCACACTGATGCTGCACAGACACATGGTGATCACTCCAAGCACAATGTAAACTGATGTGATTAACCAGAAAGCAAACAGATATAGTGTTCTATTACAATAGTGTTCTGCTCTAGGGTCGTAGTTTGGTTCATATTCTTTGTATACCCATACTGAACCTGAATAAGAGAAACCAACATTATTAATAATGTAATGAAATAGAGGAATATTTCAAATAGTTCATCATAATCCATTCCTTTCTGTGCCCCATTGGTTCACTAAACATCATATAGGTTCCAATATTTGGAAAGAGACACAAGCAAATTTTACCATAAAAGCAACTTACCTTGTCCTCTGAGCTCTATAGCAAAAAATAAATGAAGATAAGGTATACACTGTTGCTTAGTATTACAATTAGCATTTGGAGAGGTTTCAAGAGAATGCTTAATCACAATATAAACTCATAAAATTAAAAATAATGAAGCACTTAAAATAGTGCAGCACAGAAGCTTTACAACCAGAAAAAGAAAAGTCATTTAGAATTAACAGTGTGGGAATTAATTAGCAAGAATATTAATTAGCAAGAAGTTAAACAGAGCCATCACCTGAAATACCAGAACCCAATGACACATATGTCACCAATAGGAACAACAGAAGTCAAAATATGAGGCAAGGGGAAAGCAGACACCATATAACAGCCAGTTGATTAATCAGATGAAAGAAATCTTAAAACATGTTCTGCCAATAATCTTAACAATTTAAGTGGAGCAAAAGTGTTTTAAAGATATTCTAAGTTTTGAACAATTTTGATATAGACTTATCGGGAACATTTCACTGCATGTTTGTTTCTTTGATTTAACATTCCTCTCTGGCCTTACCATAAGAACATATGTATTATGTAATCTTACCATTTTATGTATAGATACCAGTATTTTCTTACTGTAATGCATATTTCTTCTGCAAATATTGAATCTCTTTCTCATAACACATTTGAGTGCAAGAATGTGTTGTACACCATATCTTTGCAAATTAATAATTTCATATTTCACTGTTAATGCAATCAATCACTGAAAAATTACAACAATAAAAAAATTGATTTTTAACTTTTATGCTTATTATTTGTTAAAATTATCTAGTAGCTTTTAATGCACTACTTTTTATAATATAGTAGAAGCTTGAAACAGCACAGTCTGAAATACCGCAGACTTGGATTTAATGCGGTTAAAAGTAAATATTGTTGTTAATTTTTTTTAATTCAGAAAGTTGAAATAAAAATATTATGCACTCAGAGGTTCTGCAGTATAATTTTTGCTGCTACCCTATTTGTTGACACTGGCCACTGCATTCCAGGAAAGTAATGAATGATACCACCATTATTGGTCTTATCTTTTTTCATCAGCTCATAGAATTCTGTTGAATGAAGTCATGCACTGCAGGTGGGGAGGGAAGGGGGAACATAGTGATACTGTCTGCATCTTAGGCACAGTCCTTGCTAATTCACCTCTTTTTTCAGCATGGTATTGAAGCCATAATCAGAGTTTTGTGACAAGGAGTGAGTATAGTGAATTTGTCAGACACAGATAATTGCATAAATTAATTATGCCATCAGAGTACTTTGTAAATTAGGATCCAAAATATTACACAGTCAGAGTGTAATGTGACAGTCTCCTGTCACTTAATCATTATTCTAGATTCATGGCAAAAAGTTGAAAATTGCATCACAAGTTTTCAGTAAATAGTTGATAACTGGTTCAAAGAACTTCTTTGGAAACTGTTTTACTCACACATCACATTGTTAGTAAAGTGTCTACTTCTGTAGCATAGGTGGTAGCTGCCTCACATTCAAGAGGTTCCAAGTTTGAATCTCCGTCAGGGTAAGTCCATTATTTCACCCATTTCATTCATTGTCTAATATGATTTAAGGTGGACGTTAATGTAAAAAAAAAAAAAAAAAAAAGGCAGTCAAGTAATACCTGGCACTTGATTTTTCAGCTATTGGGTTAGATTAGATTAGATTAGATTAGATTGATTTGCATTCAGTGGGTTCACTTGTAGCCAGAAAGGACTGTGAGCATTGAAAATGTCCAGAATGATTAAAAAAAATGTTTATTGTACTTATAATAATATAGTACCTCATATTTCTGATACTGAAGTTAATCTTAATTAAATTGGTGTTCTGTAAATTAAATATTATGAATATGATATGTCTCTGTTAGTGCTTAGAGGAAACTATCAGTTGTGCTGTTTGCTAATAAACAACATTTTTTTTTTCACATTTTGTTTCGCTGACTAGTGTATTAGAGAGGTAAATCAAACTATAAGCATCCACTGTTTTTATTTTCATGTATTACTGTAATTCTCTACCTTTCATTTAGATAGCATTCAAGAAAAGGTAAGATCTAGTCAAACCAATATATTTTTGAGAATTAAGATACCACAATAAAACGGTTTAATTTATCACCATACAAGCAAGCTATGGCTTACATATTCAACAGTTGAAGATTTCAAAACTGAAGAGAATAAATAACATTTAAGTTTTCGGCAAGAATACTGAAATTCATCAAAACAAATAATAGTTGATACAATTAATAATATAGAAGCAGTGAAATTAATGCACAAAATACTTAATTTTTTGTTAATTGGAAAAACTATTTGTAGTCGGTTTATTGACACTTCGTCAATAGAGGAGAGCATATGACAACAGATGCTAGTTGGAGAGAGGCTGTAAATGGAGCCAATAGCTTCTGAAACTAGTCCCTTGATAATATAAAAAGATAAGTGACAAGTCAATAAACTACAAATAGTTTTTCTGATTAATTTTGACGTCACTCTAACTAAATTACTCCAATCATATATAATTTTTTGTTACGATTCCTGATAATCGCATTAATCCTATAACTAGCACAACTCTTAGTATTTCCTTTCAACAACCATCAGAACAAGGCTGCACTACAGTGACTTTCAAATGGGATGATTTTTGTCCTTGAACACTACCAGATCAGTAACAATCAGAGTCCAGCGGTGTTGTCATATTACATGTGTAAAGAGGTGTGGTGTGTAAAGAGCACTTAGTGAATCCATCTCTAATAAATACTATTTGTACTAAGACAGAACTTAAAATTTTGCAAAAAGTTATCCACAAGAAAGGTAGGGAGTTATGTTTGAAACACAACTGTAAAGATCACATATTTTTAGCTCAAATAGTTTTTCTAATAGAAATAAATATTATACCATGATGATGTAAGCACTGTAATGACCATCATTAATGATTAATATTTATGTGTGTACACATATATTTGTAATTACTCAGAACTGCAATGTAAACTATTAACATGAAGTGGTAAAAGAATTATTTTGAACAAACCAAGGTGTTTGTTAAAATTCCAGAGAGCAAACAGTTCACTTCCTACACAAATATAATTATTTGTAACAAAACCTTCATTTATCTTTAAACAAATTGATGTAAATTTCAATAAGATTGCAATTTCGTAAACTTTTGTTTACATCGTCATTTATATACAATCTCGTTGGCAACGTTACAGTCACCAGAGGTCACTACATTCCTGCCAGTACTACCAAACTCTGAAAATGAAATAAATTTAAAGATAGAAGGGATTGTCAGTATTTCAAAATTCATTATGCGATTTCTATTTTTTAAAATAAATATTTTTTCCCAAACCATTAAATCTATAGGACCATTTAACTGTTTTAATAATTTAACTTCTGGATTTTTTTCATGTTTAAATGGCTAAAAATGATCTACTAGGCCAATTTATCAGTCTGTTTATAACTAATATTTTGAAAATGTTCCTTTGTTCTGGTTTCTAAATTACATTCGGCCTTTTCAATGTAAACCTGGTCGCAATCTAAACAATTAAATTGAATGCCAGATTTTTTATTATCAGGAATTTTATCTTTTTAGAGAAATGTACTAAACTTTTAATATATTTATTTTGAGAAACCAAAGTTACACCAAATTCTTTAAAAAATTTTGAAAATGTTTATTAATCTAAGGGTGGCAAGTAAATTGTTTTATATTATAATCGTCTTTTTTTTTTTGGTAGAAATATCTTTAACAGTTTTTTTTTATATTTAAATTTTTCAATATTTTTGTGTATGAAGTCCTTATTAAAACCATTAATTAAAGCAGTATAATAATGTGTTTATATTCCCAATTAAATTCTTCTTTATATTGAAATTTAACTGCATTGCAACACGTAAGTGAAGCTGATGTGTAATAAATATGACTCATCTATAATTTAATAATTGTTTCGCTTCACTGTGGTGTTCCAATACTGTTAAATTTAGATATACTGAAGTGACCAATAAGTCAAGAGGTACACACCAAAGTTGATCCATACGTAAGTGAAGCTGATGTGTAATAAATACGACTCATCTATAATTTAATAAAATTCTTCTTTATTAAGGGGTATATTTATTAACCAACAAATCAAACTATTAAAAACAGCAATTTTATGTGAAAAGGGTTAAAACTTTTATTTTTTTATGTAATCATCCATATGAGTACATTTCCTATAAATACCAAAGTTTAGTTTATTGTTATTTCTTATCATTTTTAGATCTAGAAAAGGAAGAAATCCATTAATTTCAGTTTCTCATGTGAATTTTATAACTTTATCTTGTAAATTTAGTAGTTTTAAAGCATCATTTGTGTTTATCAGGAAAAATAGCAAAAATATCATCAAAATATCTACACCAAGTTTTAAAAATTGAAGGGAATGCTTTAGTGACTTGCATTCAAAAAAGCTCATAAAAAGATCAGCAAGGAAAGGTGAAAAAGGATTACCCATCACTAAGCCAGAACTTTGTTGAAAAAATTCACCATTAAAAGTGAAAGCATTTCACAGCTAGTGGAAAGAAACGATTATTTCTAAAAATTAGTATGTTTAACAAAATCAACAATTAAGTCCTCATGCAAATTTATTGAATTCAACAATTTAAAAAGAAATCAAAAGTTTTTCTCTAGAAATACTATGAAATAAGATAGTTACATCAAAAGAAACAACTTTATTAGTCTTAGATAGTACAACATTGTCAAACCTTTTTATTAGTTCAAAAGAATTTTTAATACTTAAACTCTCATATTTATCAAAATTACTACATTTTTTATGTAACCATTTAGCCAAATTGTAAGTTGGTGAATTTATACAATTTACAATGTTTCTCATTTTATTTCCAGGTTTATGTATTTTAGGAAGAGCTTAAATAAATAAAGATATAATCTTCACTTCATTAAGCATTTTATTAAAATTTGAAATACAAGATTTTAAAGGGTCTTTATTAATTTTTCTAAAATCTTAACTTTGAAGTAAAAGTTCTACTCTATTAACATAATCAGATGTATCTAAAATTACAATCTTATTACCCTTATGCATTTTAGTAAATATTAAATCTTTTTCATTTAATGATTTAATAATCTGTTTATCATCATCATCATCATCATCATCATCATCATCATCATCATCATCATCATCATCATCATCTAGTTTTTCTTTCATTCACGCTCAGTCCAATTTTTGTGCTCTTCCTCTAATAGTGTGAACCTTGTCCACACTGTATGTTCTAATGATCAGCTCATCATCAGCATATACCATAATTTGGACCATTCTGTTAAAAATAATACCATCTGGGTTAATACTAACATTTGTACTATTCTTAATGTCATTTGGATCAATCTAATTAATTTTCTTGGTACATAAAATTGCGTAAGCCTTTTGATAAAAGCCCCCTTACAGTTGTCATTAGCCTGTTTACAGTCAATGAATAGTAGTTGAAAAACTACATTATATTCATAGCATTTTTTCAGCATGGCTCTTAATGTAAATACTGACTTCCTAGTAGATTTTCCTTTCATAAACCCACCTTGATATTCTTCTACATTGTTCTTCATAATGTTGACTACACTGTTAGCTATTAATTTTGACAAAACTTTATACGTGACATTGAACAAAAATATTCCTCTATATTTTCCACAAATAGTTTTGTCTTTTTTCTTATGTTTAGGTACAAATATTGATTGCATTTTTCCAATCCTCAGGCATTTATTCATTGCTTCAAATATTTTGCATAAGCTTAACAAAACATAACTGAAATTTTGTGACTCTATGCTGAAATATTTCCGCTATAATAGCATCCTCACCTGGAGCTTTATTGTTTTGCATTTGCTTTGCTCAATTTTATTAATTTTTTAAAAAGTTAAAAAAATGGATCCAAAATGTTGAAAATTATGAAAAATTATAAAAAATAGTGTAAATTATTCATATTATTTCATTTTCATCCAGCATTAATTTTCATTTGTATGTATATCATATTAATACTTCTAAATTCCCCTCCTTATTATGGTCATGAAATGGGTAAGAGGACGCTCAAATGAATCCAGAATCCACAGAGCTTAAGAGTTACTTGACATTCATCTTTCAGCATAAGGGGGAATCCTGGGAAAACCTTATCCACATAATTCACTCTGACTCAGATTTGAACTTGGGACTCTTGAATGTGAGGCAGATTAGCTGTCACCATGCTATGGAGTTGAGCAATTTGTTAAAAGATGGCATAATAAGGAAAAGCAACAAATATTGCCCATTAATAAGAAATAAAAGAGATATCAGGATTACTATATGACATAAGACAGGCTATAAGAGTGATAAGGTTACAAAGAGCAATCAAAGAAATACAGAACTGTTTTGAAGAATGAGGAATAAAAACAAATGTAAGCAGGTAAAAAATATTGATGTGGCAAAGTTAAGGAAAGATGAGGAATGATATTTACGGGCTTAGAATACTTGAGATGGTCAAAGTTTTCAGATATCTGGGAGTTAGGTTTAGAAGCAATTTTGAATAGGGGGATACATGGCAGGAAGATAGTGAAGTAAGTCAGGATAGCCTTGACAGAATTAAGAATAGGCAACTACAAATAGGAAATGTCAGAAAAGTGGATGGAAAGCATGTATGAGGCTTTAGCAGAGGTACAAATGTTATAGAAACATGGAAAGGATTAGAAATCAGTAAGAAAGTAGAGCACACAAATTACTTTGCAAAGAATTATTAGGACTTTCAGGACCAAAGGAAGCTGTATTATTAAAAATAGGAAACAAAAGGATTAAAGGAATAATCTTGGAAAGAGTTTTGAAATTCTGATAGATATCTAATAAAAGAGAAAAGAAACATCTTTTGAGTATGTATGGATTTGCAAAGAAAAATGGCAAATAAATACAGCTGGTAGAGTGAAGTAGGAAAAATTCTGGAAAATGTAGGAATGGGAGACATAAGGAAATTAGGACAAAGGAACAAGGAAGGGTTTTGGAAAAAGGTACATAAAAGAATGGAGTACATGAAAGATAAGAGATTTGGAGTAGTATAGAAGGTAAAAAAGTCATTAGCTTATAATAGAACTCTAGAGAATGGGAAAGAGTATAAAATTCTGTTAATTTAAGCTTCACAGATGATCGCTGTGTACAAGTAACTAAACTCAAGCTTTTGGCCATTCCAAGCTCCAGGCCATCTTCAGGAACTGAATGAAAAATGCTAGCCAACTGTCCCCATACTTATCCCCATCTATCTACATAAACAGAGCCTTTCTCATGTGGGTGGCGCTTGTGTCACGCCACTGCATAGCAGTCTGTCATTGATCTGGCTGGTTCACAGGAAGGATAAAATCACGTTGTTTTATAGTTTTCTGCATGGTCCATCATCTGGAAAGGGATTCTCCAGTCTTGGGTTTTCTGTGTGGTTCATCATCTGGATTGGAGATCTCCCATCTTGCATTTTCTGTGTGGTCCTTCATCTGGTTAATGTTTCTATTGCAAGTATACTTTATTGCTGGAGCCCAAGCTGTACTAAATTGAAGTCCCAAATCTCTATTGAAATTCCGTGGATGGAGTTTAAGCTCAATGGCTTCTTTAATAGGTCTATCAAAATGCTTGTCCAAATGTTCCAGATTGAGGCGTCATTATAATTTTGTGAATGTACTCTATACAATGATGAGCTATAGGTGACTCCTCCTTTTAAAGGAGTCTGATGTGACAATGTTCTTTTCAGTATTTTTCATTTGGTTCCTGAAGATGACCATGGAGCTTGGAATGACAGCTCAAATTTAATTACTTTGACATGGCCGATCACCCATGAAGCTTTATTAATAATGCTCACTATGAAGTCTTAAGAGTATAAATCCCTGCAACAGACAAGAGAGAGAGAGAGAGAGAGAGAGAGAGAGAGAGAGAGAGAGAGAGAGAGAGAGAGAGAGAGAGAGAGAGAGAAGGGATCGTATGGATGAGAATGGGAGCTATGTCTCATAAAGGCCTATAGTCAGAGTATGTGAATTATGTTGGGGTGAAGAGAATGTAGTATATTACATAGCATGAACTGGATAAATGAAAGGACACGGGGTATGGGGAACTGAATAGGACAAAATAGAAGCAAAATTGTAATAAAAATGTTAATGGGGAAACAAGAAGCAATCAAAGGGAGAGGAAACATGAAAATTAAAGAAAAATGGATTAAGTAAGGAACAAAAGACCAGAAATAGAAGAATGTGAAGAGTCAGAGACTTAGATGAATAAGACAGGTAATGGATCACCTTAACAATCACTTAGAGGAGTTTGCTTTTTATGTAGAATGAAAACATTTTTTGAATTTACTTACCAATAATAAACCATCCCAACATAAAACAATTAATGAGAGTTTGTGTAGGCGACTGTCGAATTCTCTCAGCCTCTTGCTCATCTCGTTGCTGCCTCACTCTTGCTGAGAGGTGAAGTACTTGCTTCAGTACCCCAAAACCCCCTACAAACAAATGGTTTTCATCAGCTTATGGCTTCACTTATGTATAAAAATAAATCTGATATGATAAACATAATGAATGCTTATATACTGTAGCATTTGTTAAAAGGTTATTCTTCAATCCACATTAAGTTAATCACAATGTTACAGTAAAATCTCGTTAATCTGGACCACTTGAAGTTTAATGTTGTCAGATTATCAAAAGTCCGATTAAGTGAAATAAACATCACAGAGAAAAATTCCGAGTGAATTTAGAGTTGTACTATATAATTTTATTAGAATGAAAAATTATGAATGAAATTATATATTTATATAATTATATTAGAATATAAGATACAATAGGTCCACCTGATTTTATTACACATTCTTTATTTGTTTGTTTTAAAGAAACTATCAATTTTCTTTCGTGATTTATCACACATCTCTTTCACAATGAGATCATGAAGACTCCTCATAGGTAGTATGCGGAAATCTGTTTGTCAGTTCTCTCAACAAAGCCTATTAAACAATTCAGATGCTGTTTAACCTCACTTAATTTTACTTTTGTCTTTCCAAAATCCACATCCTCAGCCTCAGATTTGCTCCTAGTGTCCCTAGCATTGCTTACACATTCCAGGTTTTTTGACAGTTATGATGGATAGCCTAAATCAACTTCATCTGCATCATGCCATCTTCAATTTCGTCTTCTGTGACAACTTTCTCACCACCCATGATCAGTGTTGGGAAAAGTCATTTAATTCAATTGCATTGATGTTTAATTCAACACTGTCTTCATACAGAAATTTCTTCCATGCATTAGTCAATGAAGAGTTTCAAAGCACTTGCAAAATGAAAATCATGGATCTGAAATCATATGATTTTATGAGTTTTCTTCACTGTCCAGAGGCCCCTCAACTTGAAAAACTTCAGACAGGAATTTCTTTCTGTACAACCACTTTGCTGTGTAAATAGCATCTTGGTCCATTAGCTGTATCGGAGAAGTTGTGTTAGGTGGCAAGAACACACATTTGATCTTAGCATCGGCACTACACAATGCCAGTTCGCATCTGGATACACAGGTGCATTATCTAATAGAATTATGGCATTAAAATCATTTTGGTTTTTATTTTCTTGGTGCCTTCTTATTGCACGTACACCATGGTTCGGAAACCAAACATGGGTGATGTCTGCCGTAAACCATGCAGTTTTGAATTTTAGCAAAGCACGGGCAATGTGGACATTATATTCTTAATAGCCCTTGGTTGTTTACTTTTACCTATGACAATTGGTTTTAAAATATGGCTTCTATCTGCATTAGCACATAATAAACCAGAAATGTGTTAAATTAATTAGGAGCCAACAACACTGTTTCCAACACTTCCATGAAAGGATTTATTTAATCAGAAATGTGTTCTTTGCAAATTTTTCATGCAGGCATATTTTTTAAGAATTTGGACACTTGCATGTTATCGGGCAAGGTGCACCAAAATAGACCCGTCTCGTTGGCGTTATACTCTTGAGATGAATCTAACTTTTTTCTTGAATGATATATTTTAGTACTTTTTCTAAATGGGTCTACAACTGACATACCAGCATTTAAGCTCTCTCCACACATCTTTTGTTCACTATGTTACAATGCTTGCAGAATCTCTATAACCAGCCTGAACTAGTTGAAAATGCATTGATACCAAGTTGTATCTTTGCAAGCAGCAGCTTGGATATCAACACCTCTTACCACAATTCCACTTGCATGAAATTGGTCATACCACTTGTATGTTGCATCTTCTAACTTAGAAGACTAGTTCAATGTAGAAGTCTAGTTCAACCAGCTACTGCATTCATTTGACTCGACAAATTTCCTCATTTACATCACATTTAATAAAAAATGATAGAGAGTTCACTCTTCTTTAATGTCCGAATCTGTTTGTTTTGCAATTCCACATTCTGCACATAAACATACAACAGTGGCACTGGTTTCAAACCTTTCAATAATTTTAAGTTTCTCGTGTATTGTAAGCAATTTATTTTTATGTTTTCCCGATGATATTATAGGTTTTCTAAACAAGCACTCATTTTGTTTCTTCAGCTTAATGGCTGAAAAAGGCAAGTGTTCAACTAATCCTTCTGACAAGAGTTGCAAGGCCTATCAGGTACAGCAAGAGTGTGGGAAGGAGGGCAGCCTAAATTACCATTTTCGCTAATGTATTCCTGGTATTCTTAAGAAATTCCTAATGTACAGTCTGTGCAAAAATAAAATGGACAATTTCCTTAAGTTTGTCTTAGTGCAGTACTGTAATTAAAATAATTTGCAGATTTTTCTAAGGATCTTTGACCAGATTAAGCAAAATCCAGTTTATGGGGTTCAAATTATGAGGTTTCACTATATTCATAAACATTTCAAATCAAGCAGTAAGATTCAGTTATAAACAAAGGTCAGAATAAAATCACAAGTTTTAGTTAAGACCTCTTGCAAAAGAAAAGAAAAAAATAAATGAGAATTTTCAAGCATCTGTTGAAACACATTTGAAACATAGAGCATAAAATATATTGAAAATGAATAAGCTAGAAAATTATTTGGCATAGTGTATGTTTAAATGTACTCAACATTTTTCCTGAAGTTAGTTTCTGTTTCTCTTATATGGTCTTTTATTACACACAAGAGAATAGAATGAAGAAGACTTATGCAAATACCTTAAACATACAGCATTTCAATCACACTAGCTAACAGCAATTTTTAAATATGAAATAACAAGTCAGCTTCCATGCAAAGAATAGTGTGTGGGAGAAGATTCCTTGCAAGATGCTGAAAATGCATTGCATTCACATGACTTTCACTTTTTTACGAATTCTTCTTCTATTTCTTGGCAATTGAGAGTTAAACTTACACATTTATTTATTTTGTTTTAGAATGAAGTCATTCACAGTAGAATGAAGTCATAGACTTTTGGGTCACAATATAACAGCTTTGAAATTTCATGCTATTTGCACGACCACAAGAAATAATGGTTGACTTAACACCTGAAAATTAAAAGAAAAAAAAAAAAAGAAGGCAACCAAAACTTCTATCTCATGAAATAAATAGGTACTTTATTGTGGTCTACATCAGTAAGATTTTGTCTCTCTCTTACAGTTTAGCAATTAAACAAAAGTCATTCAAAGTATACTTCATGGTTAATCACACAGAATTCAAGATACATCTTTTGTTTGGCAAGTAAATATCAAAATCATTATGAGCCATTTTTGAGAAATACAAAAATAACCAAAACGATTTTATGTGAAGGCCAGTTTGGGTTGAGGGGTTTTCTTGAAAATTTTCTGTGTTACACCTTTGGATGTTACTGAACTTCAATACAAAGTTTGATACTTAAGCAAGTTATGCTGTTATGTTTGAGTTATGCTGTCATACATGCATCCACACTGAGACCTTTTCTAAAATGGCCCTTTCTATTTGGGTACCTCAAAATGTGTACTTCTGATGAAATCTTATAATCATATTTTTATTAGAGTATTACACTTTAATAATAATAAATATTTATACATCCACATTATTCTTCTTCCTCTTCCTCCTCTTCCTCTCCTTCTCCTCCTCCTTTTTCTTCTCATCATATAGGCCTATGGCCTGTTCCTTCCAGAAATTAGGAGTTCTTCCATCTCTTTTTTGGTCTTCCAGAAGATCTTCTTCCGTTTGCTGGTAAGTATCTCTTGCTATACGTGCAATTCTGTCCGATGTCATATGGGATACATGGTCATTCCATTCGTTTCGTCTTCTATCCACCCAATCACCTATTGCTTGAATGTTTAATTGCTTTCTAATATCTTCACTCTTATTTTATCTCTTCTTGTTCTTCCTATAATTTTTCTTAAGACGTTCATTTCATTTGTCTCTAGAATCTGTTTCATTTTTGAAGTGTCCGCTTTTACTTCACAGGCATAGGTGGATATTGGGTGTATTACCACTTTATAGATTCTAGTCTTGGTTTCTTTATTTAAATATTTGTTTTTCCATATAATACTTCATTCTGCAGTGCCCCCAAACTATTTAACTCAACTCCCAGGTACCTTATTGTCATTACCTGTTCTATTATTTTCCTCTCTAGTTCCAATTTACATCTCAAGGGGAATTTACTTATGGTCATTGATTTCGTTTTTGTTAATGATATTTTCATGTTATAGTTTCTACATCAAAGATAGAATCTATATAGCAGTCTCTGTAAGTCATCCTCAGTGTTTGCCATCAGGACAACATCATCAGCGTAGCATACAATGTTAAGGTTTTTATTTCCCATTTTATATCCATCCATTGTATTGATCTCTTTTATAATTTCATTCATTAGTAAATTGAATAGTAATGGACTAAGAGAATCTCCTTGTCGAACCCTTCTTCTGACTGGTATCTTCTCAGATATTTTCCCTTCCACTTTTATTCTATTAAAATTGTTAGTAAAAACGTTATTAATCAATAAAATTAATCCATTAATAATAATAGGAAGGTCTTCGTATGGAATGCAAGTTTTATAAAACTACTTTATTGTTAGGTAGTGTGTTTATCATTATCAATATTTTGTTGAAATATATAATAATTATTATAATATGAATAATTATTATATTATAATATAATCATTAATTATTATTAATATTATTATAATTATAATAATTATTATTATATAATAATATATAATTAATAATTATATTATAATAATATTATAATTATTCATATTATAATAATTATTATTATATTTCAACAAAATATTGATAATGATAAACACACTACCTAACAATAAAGTAGTTTTATAAAACTTGCATTCCTTAACTCTTACATTATGAAGCCAGCTGACTAGATCTGGCTGCCCCATTATGAAGGAAGGTTGTCTGTGAAACTTGTACCTATCAAATTTAAAATGGAGTCAGATGTGTGATATGAATGACACTTATGCACTTTGGCCAAGTTCTTAGTGAAAGAATAAAGTTCAGAGTATTCATATTCATCCTATTAGGCAATTTTGATTTCACTATGCTCATTTGACTGAAAACCCCCTCCACTTCTGCATTTGAATGGTGGAGACTTAACACTACAATTGCAAAGACACCATAAGTCTTGAAAGGAGTTCTTCAACAGGACTTATGGTGATTATATGTGGCACGTTGACTATCTCAAAGCACCAGGTTGGGAAGCCATTTTATAGCAGGAATTTCCTTTATATACTTGTAAGATGTGGTTGTTCCATGTTGCTGCGGGGTTTGTGGTATGTCTGCTGCCCTCCACAATGGTGACGATGAAGCCATGAATTACCGCTTCTTCTCGATCTGATCATTTGGTTCAGATCTGGCACTCAGATGTAGTGATGTATATAAAAAATCTCCTGCGCTGCTTCAGCCGTTATATGAGAACCCCTTTTTTCAGACGTGGTCGAGAGTGAAAGAATCATTTTTTTAAATAAACTCAGGAATAAATAAATAATGTTTAATTTATAAACATCCAAACTTGTAATTTAATTGTAATACTTTGTGCCATATTTTATACAACACTTTACATAAGATATTTCTTTGATATAATTTTCTGTAAATCAGTTTGAACTATTTTTAATATTTTAGTCTGTTCACTTCAACATTCCACAATCCAAAACATGTCTGTTCTCTTCGACATTATGCAATCGAAAGATGCTTTCTTTTCTAGCTGTTCTCCCAAAATAATTGATTTTTCCTTCTCTCGTTGCCAATCAAACTTAATTTTCACTGGTCCACGTCACACATTACATAATCTCATTTTTAAAACTACCAATGATAAAACATTCACATCATATCACTTACATGTGGCATCATCTCATGACCTACTGAATTTTAACAATTTCCTTTCTTATTCATTTTAAACTGTCCCTATCGATTCTTGAATATTTAAACATATTTAAACAATTTTACAAATCTTGGGGCCTAAATCAAAATAGCCATTACAATTCATACCTGAGAAATCCTTCTAGGCACATACTTTAGCTCAAAAGTCCATTATATTACTAGTATTGCAACATTTTATGAAACTGATACTGTGACACTAACTAATGATGGATTATTTTTACATCAGACTTAGTATATTCAAATAGTCAGTTATTCAGCCATTGGTTCTTTAACAAACTTGAGAAGCTGTTTCCGCAAATTTTCAAGTTCACAATTGAGTTGAATTTCTGAAATCATTTTCTCAAACTCATGTTCTATACATAATTTAGGATCTACATACAAATCAGCATCATCTGCTAGGACAGCTACCCTGCTCTGGGTATTACAGTTCTCCCACACTCTGATTGGATGATATTTTTCAAATTCTGAAGTGATTGTTTTAGTGTAAATATGCTTAGTTTCAGATGCCTTCATAGTCTTTGCAATTCCTGTACTATTGGTTTCAAATAATACAAATATAACTTATTCACTGCATCACAATACATCTTATACAGCATTTCTACTGTAAAGCGGTTTTCTTTAGATCTGAAAGTGAAATTTCAGTTCTTCCCAATAACAATAATCTTGTAACAAGCGATTCAACAGAAAGCCATCTTGCCTCACACAGCTGGAGTTTTCAATGGTTTCTACCCTTCATTTAAAATTTTATAAAAGTTGATATTTCTTCGCTATGTATCTTCTGTTGCATGACAGATTGCATACTACAATGAATGAAAAGCACAACTTATCTTGATCAGGTGTGGTATGCTTAAAGCTCATTTCAGCCTCATACATCATTGTATGCATTGTCAATCCTCATCCCAAGCATATTTTCTGGTTTAAGTTCATGACACACTCACAAAGCTTTTCTTGAACTAACAATGGTTTCAAGTGTACCTGATTCTAATTCCACCAAATCTAAGATGTGCACACTATTCTTTAGCACTGAGATAATAAAATATGCATATATATAGTCAGTAACTCTGTAATCAATATATCCATTGATTCATCTAAAATTAAGCTGCATCCATTTTTACAATCTGGACACATTTCCAAAAGGTGTGCTAACACCTTTACTTCAGAAAAACCTATGCTATTGCATAAAACATCTCACTTTGACCTGACCATACCATGGTCAGGTGTGTGATAAATGATAGAAAAATAGTGGGACCTATTTTGTTTAATGAAACAATAATGTTTGAGATATATAGATTTTAGTGTGCCTCTGTCTACACCATTTCCCTGGCAGCTCTAGGTTCTCTTACACAGTGGATAGAGCCAATGAATACATGGTTTAGCTCATATTTTAACAAACCTTATTGCTACTGTAATTATTTGGATATTATATTAACATTTTTGACATAATCTATAATAGTATATTTATCTCTATATTGTATGATTGAATAGTAATAATAATAGTAATAATTAACACTTATTTAAATTACACTGAAAAAAAATGTTTATTCTCTTCATAAAATTCTGTTACAGAACTGTACACAAATGCTGCCATTCTTCATTATTGCAAAATTTTACCCTGTGTAGATCTTATTTTGAGGTCCAAACAAATGCTAGTTGCAGGTGACAAAATTGTACTACATGGGGAACGACCCAAGGTTGTCTGATAGACTTCTTCCAATTTCCTTTATACACAGCAGCAAAGTGGAGATTTAGCATTATCATGCAGAAGATGATTATTGCAAATTGAAATCTTGTGTTATGGATTGACAAGCCTTTCTAAGCATGCCCAAGAATTCAATGTAGTACACAGCATTCACAGAACATAAAATCTAAGTAAACACCACCTTTGGTTTCCATTTATAACGACAATCAAATTTTTCACTTCTGATTTTATCTTTCCAAACCTTTGTTGCCAAAAGATGGCATTAAGTGTGTCTACAAAAAAGATTTTTCTCTCACTGAAGCTGTTTCACCTTTTGAATGTCAAGAGTTTCCTTTCTGAAATACTATAGTGCTACCATGATTTATCATATGTGAGAATTCCCAAGAGAAAGAGGTTTCCTTCTGCTTCAAAGCAATTCAAATACTTCTGTGGAAATCCTATTCCTATAACCCTGTGGCTAGCATACGGAACTTGGCACCCATTTTGCATACCTTCCAACTTAACACATCTGCACACTTCGATAACCTACTGAAATTGCTGTATTAATTTTATCTACACTTACTGATGGTCCTCATGGACAACCTCTTGTAAAATACTGTACCGTAATAACATTGCTTGAATGATAAGTATAAATGATATTAAAATCTTTTTCCAAGCTTCAAAGATTTACTTATACATGTGAACCACGGAGAGTACAATTTGTACCAAATTGTCAAAAACAAAGATTCTGTTGCTTTAACATGTTCATGTGCTATCAGGCTGAAGAATTACATACTGCACAAAGGATAGTACACTTCCATTTTGCTTGGTTAAATGTCAAATAAATACAAAAATAAATGAATAGTGCTGAGTATGTCTAAAATATAAGGGGCTGATTTCACCAACCAATTTTAAAACTTTTTGTTAAAGCTTTAACTTGTGGCAATTGTTCTTAAGTACAATTTACAATTTGTGTTCTGCAGTGTATAATTGTTCCTTGAAATGACGGAAAACTCGTCAGCAGAGATAAGCAAAGAAAAGCCGCAAGTATGCAAGATTTCAGACAAAATTCTTCCTTTCTGGAGAAATCGGCCAGATTTATGGTTACAGCAAGTTGAAGCACAATTCCACATTGCAGGAATTATGCAAGATAAAACAAAGTTTAGCTACATTATAGGGAACCTGGATTACGACATAATGGAGCAGGTGAGCAATATTATAGCTAACCCACCTAACCATGACAAATTTTGCTTGTTAAAAGAAAAGCTTCTTTCAATATTTGCTGACAGTGAAGAGCATAAATTACGTAAGCTACTAAATGAAGTTGAATTAGGAAATCAAAAGCCTTCTCAACTTTTACAGCAAATGAAAGATTTGGCTCGTAACAGAATAACAGATGATATATTAAAATCTTTGTGGTTTCAACATCTCCCTTTGTCTGTACAAACTGTACTCGCAGTCAGTAGTGAAAATCTGGAGAAGCTAGCTACTATGGCTGATAAAATCATTAAGGTCACTGCTCTTCAAAACTCAAATTATGTTAACGCAGTCGTCAGTGATATCAACCCAAATACCAGTGATTTATCATGGCTCAGTAACACTCTGGAAGCTATTAATTCACGATGTGTGTTTGGAGGAATTTAGTAACAGTGACGTCAAAAGTGACAAAAAAGTTCATAGTTCCACCACCAGAGAGAGCAGACAACAACAGATGCCAGTTGGAAAGAGATTGAAAATGGAGGCCAGGGCCTTTGAAACTAGTCTCTCATAAATATATGAAAAAGTAAGTGACGAGTGTCAATAAACCAACCACAAATAATTTTTATATTTCTATTAATTCATGTTTGAAAAGATTAGAGTCTTCTTATCAACATGGGTGATCAAGTCACAGTCGACGAAATAATAAGCGTAACAAAAGCAGATCCACAACACCTTCCAACACTACTTATTGCTGGTATCATACTAAATTCAGGGACAATGCCAAAAAACGTCATTCCCCATGTACTTACCTTCCAGAAAAACTATCAACACAATCACAGATGGTAGTATGTGAAAGTGGGAATTCAGCCCGCCTATTTATCACAGATAAAACAACAAAGGTTAGATATCTTGTAGATTCAGGAGCTGAAGTATCTTGTTTTGCCAGCAACTCCTAAAGATAAAAAGAATGATCCTAAAACATTCTCATTGCAAATGGTGCTCCATTAGCTACATATGGACAACAATTACTAAATCTCAACCTAGGTCTTAGACGCAGCTATCGTTGGCCATTTGTTTTAACAATAGTTCGCATCCTATCATAGAAGCAGATCTACTGAAATTTTACAATCTTCTAATTAATCTCCGGCAAAAAAGGCTAATAGATGGTGACACACATTTATCTGTAACTACCTGCAATGCTCACACCAAGACTGGAACATCAGTTCACTGTGTTAATAATTTAAATGAATTTACAGAGATGCTTCAAGAGTTTCCAGAAATAACACGGCCACCCGTATTTCCAAAGGAGCATCTAGCACATAAAATAACCTGTGTCATCGAAACCAATGGACCCCCAGTTCGGTGCCGTTTTCGACAGTTGGCTCCAGAAAAGCTGCAAGCTGCAAAAGAATAATTCCAGATGATGAATTTAGGCATTTGTAGACCATCGAAATGTAGTATGTCAAGCCCTCTTCATCTCACCAAAAAGAAGGATGGCAATTGGAGGCCATGTGGAGATTACTGAAATTTAAATGCAGTTACTAAACCAGACAGGTATCCTATACCCCACCTTCATAATTTCATACATTCATTAGCTGGTAAAAATATTTTTTTTTTCAGATTTATTGCGTGCATACAATCAAATTCCAGTAGCATCACAAGACATAGAAAAAACTGCTATAATAACTCCAGTAATGACCTTCAGATTAAGAAATGCAGCACAAACGTTCCAATGTTTCATGGATGAAGTTTTAGGTGATCTGCCATTTGCATTTATCTACCTTTACAACGTTCTTGTTGCTTCAACCTCAGAAGAAGAACATAAACAGCACTTAAGGGTAATTTTTTCTAGACTTTGAGACTGTGATATCTCAATCAACCTTGCAAAATGCATATTTGGAGAATCCACCATGAACCTTTTAGGTTTCCAAATTTCAAGCCATGGAACAGTTCCACTTCCGGGGCATGTAGAAAGTCTCATAAAAGCTGAGTTATCCAAGATATATTGGATGTTGTGCCACTTCAGAGGTGCAATCAACTACTACTGACGATTTATCCATAAAGCTGTGGCCTCAGGTGACACTACTACAAGAAGCACTCAAGTCTGCTCATGGTAATGATCGCCAAATCGTGTGGACCCTAGAACTGATTGAAACATATGAAGCTTGCAAAGCAGGACTTGTAAATGCAACCCTTCTTTCCCAACTGGAACCAAACTGCCCACTACTACTGCATGTTGATGCCTCTGCAGTAGCCATAGGAGCATCACTGGAACAAGTATTTAACGAAAAAAGAAAACCACTTGCCTTCTTCTCTCGAAAACTTACTGAAACTGAGAAGAAATACAGCACTTATGACTGCAAATTGTCGGCGATTTATGCATCCAACAAACATTTCAGATACATGGTTGAAGGTCGCACTGTCACAGTGTTTACAGATCACAAACTATTCACTTTTGCATTTCACCAAAACCCAGAGAAAGCTTCTCCAAGACAACTTAGACATCTGGAGTATGTGTCACAATTCACAACAGATTTGAAACAAGTATCAGAAAAAGACAACATAGTTGTACACTACCTTTCCCATTAGAGAAGATCAGTTCTCTCGACTACACCAACATGGCAAGATTGCAAAAGGATGATCCTGAACTTCAAAACCTTCTTCAAGAAAGCAACAACAGTTCTCTGAAACTTTCACTGAAACCTGTTCCTGGACTAGGCACTTCATTACATTGTGATGAACATAGTCATCCATTTGTGTCCGAAGTTGTTGACTTAATTCACAACTTGTCTCATCCGTCTCCTAAATGCACACCACGACTTATAAGAGATAGATTTATATGGCCTTCCACTGATAAGCAAGTGAAAGCATAGGCAAGAGCTTGTATGAACTGCCAGCGTTCCAAAATTGGCAGACACAAGAAGTCTGTTGGGAACATTTCCGCACGTTAACTTAGGCTTCACTGTCTCTACGCTTCTTTCAATTTTTATATTTTATATAACTTTTGCCTATGCACTGCAGTATTCTTTGTGTCAATAACAAACAACTATGCTATATGATTTTCCTGATTGTGAAATAGGAACTTTGGTCCTTGGATCAAGTATTTATTTACTAATATGTTTAGTAATTACTCATAAATTTAAGAACTGTAAATAATTATGTTAGTTACAGCAAAATTGTAGACTTGAAGAAACATTGTGGACCTGGGCAGACATACGTGAGAAACCCTGCACTCCCGTACGACAGCCTAGAACGAGCGGATGTTTGGACAATAGAATGGTATGCTAGCTATTTTACGTACTGTTATACAGGTCAATACACCCTTAGTTTTTGCTAGTGACACGGTGCTGCATGTATTTAAGAGGGTGGTAGCCCCTACTCATCCCTCAGTTGCTACTTAGTTGCTACTCAGTTGTTGCTCATTGCAGTATTGTATATATCCGTCAGGTGTGTTCGAAGAAGTACCGCATCTAATAAAATGTACTATAAAATGTCCGCCGGAAGTGCAGTTGATCAAGTGCCCGGGTTTCACGAATGCAAGGATGAATAAAAGCAGTTAAGAGATTGTCGTTGGTTTGTGTTGTCTCAACCGTAACCCCTGAGAACCCAAAAAGAATCCATGCAGGAGAAGCTGCTAGAGCCCAGTGTGAAGCAAGCAGCCAACGACGACATGGAGAACGAGGAAGGAATCCTGACGTCGACCCAGGTACGTGCAGCCGGGAGGCAGAGAGGTAGTACTGCCGCAAGATGGTTTCCCAACGTGAGGCTCGATAGAGACAACAGACGCCGTGAGACAACGGACACCGAGGTGCTGAAATGAAACAAATTAAACACCGGGGGACAAGATTAAGGAGAACGAGACGAAACAATGGACAGTTAACACTTTGGAGGAAAGGCGCATAAAGGCCTGCCAAAATTCTACAAGAACGTCGAGCAACTGCGACATAGGAACGTCAACCAGCCACTGAAGAAAAATAAAATACAAAAAAGGTCAGGCTATATATATAAAATATATTTAAGAAAGTATGTAATTGTTGTAAAAACATTTTTGATCTTATTATGAATGCATGAGTAGAGGAGTATTGCATTCCGACAAAAAACAGGTAGATGCTTCTTCGCAGTGGGAAAGTCATTACAAATCATTTAGTTGAGATTTTAGGTCAAGATAAGGGAAAAGGCGTGCAGTTAAAGAAAACAGAAATGGAAGCCTTTACAAATAGCAAAACTGTATACAGGGAGGACAATTTGGGGAAGAGAGATCCTGGTATGGCAACGGGAAGCAGTGGCGGAATGTTAAATTTTATGGGAGATAGTTTTAGAATGTTATTAGAGAGAATAAATGAAATGGGCAGTAATTTAGAGAACAAAATTAGCAGTCAAGTGAATGAAATAAGGGAACAGGTAACTGACTTAAGTAAACTAGAGGAAGGATTTAGGAGCCAGGATGCCAAATTGAGGGAATATTTAGACCTCCGACAACTAGAATTTGAGGGGAAAGTAAAAGAAATCATAAATGTACGAGTGAACATAGTTGAGCTTCAGGAAGGATTAAGTACTTTTAGGAGTAATGTAGACAAAAAGTTTGAAAATGCAAAGGAAAGGTGTGAGAGAGAGAATGTAGAAACTAGAAAAGTGCTTACGGATGAGCTAAGAGCTGTTAAAAATGCTGTGCACAGGGAAGTAGACGAAAGTTTAAAGTTAGTACAAGCTGAACTTGAAGCTGAGGGCAGAGAAATAATTGAAATAAGAGAAAAGGTAGAGAAACAGCTGTCAGCTCATCTGGAAGTAGATAAGAGATTGAAAGAAAATGAAAAGTGGGTAGGAGAGCTTAGAGGGTCTTTAAAAAGAATAGAAATGGAATTAAGAAATGTTCATGAAGGTACTGTGAGCACAGTGGAAAGCAGTCAAAATTCAGTTGTAAATAGTTTAAGTAACCAAACGAGTGATGTGCCCAGAACTGCGGTTCTGAACACTGAAGCTCGTCATTCATCTGGTTCTTTGCATCTAGCCACACCTGGTACTGATAATTATAGTCAATATGGTCAATTATTAAATGAATTGGGTGTCCCGGTGTTTGACGAATCCGAAGGAGTAAATCCGAGACAATTTCTTTGATTTGGATCACTATTTCCAAATAAAGTCTATACCGGAAAAATTGAAAATGCTCATTGTGCGCAAGGCACTCAAAAACAGGTCCTTGACATGGTTGAGACTCGTTTTGGGGGAAAATTGCTCTTACGAATATTTCAAACAAATGTTTTTAAATAAGTATTGGAATGCTACTACCCAGAATAAGACAAGTCAATGTTGAGTAACGGCAGGTACAATGTAAATGGGAGACAGTCAATGACGGACTATCTATTAGTTTGTGTGCAGAATTGTCGCCTCGTTGAGCCACCGGTCAGTGAACCCGATTTTATCAATCAGATAATTCACCATTTCCCGCCGCAAATCACAAATTATCTTATTGTAGCCAAGCCTAAAGATATAGCAGAATTAATTGATTTAGTTTCAGCTTTTGAGAACACAAATTGGGAAAGAGAATTTGAATACAGACCCCAAGGAAATGAACCGAGAGAGGGACGTAGTCGTCAAAACATGTATGGTAGAGCAAGAAACTATAATGAAATCCGCGGGCAGCATTGTGAATGGAGAGATAGGGGTAGGAACAATCTACAGAGATTGCAGAGGTATTTTCGAGAGGAGAGAGCTAACAGCGGGCGAGAAGTTCCCGAAATATTAACAACGCCGATGCGAAATGTTCAGGTAACCAGAACCACAACAGGAAAACTAATTAGCAATCCTTTGGTGGACCTGGAAGAGATTGCACATGATTCTCGGGTAGTATATTGCACAGGGTTAAGGTCCGATTTCAATTTGAAAGATAACAGTGAACAATTAGTCATGCTTAGGGATTATTCAAGTGAAAATGTAATGGAATCCCCCACGATTGAAGTTAAAGTGGCAGGGAAATTAATAAAGTTTACAGTAAATACCGGGGCAACTATGAGCGTATGCAGTATGAATTTTTATCACAAATTAATAAACGAAAACGTTAAATTGATGACATTACCTACTTCCAATTTAGTCTGTAAGGTTGCAGCCGGTAAACAAGTGCAAAGGATTAGATTTCAAACCATGTTATGCTTTAAAATAGAAGGGGAAATTTTTGAATCCATATTCTTAGTTATAAATAACTTAATTTGTGATGCCATCCTTGGTTGTGACATGCTATATGACGCGAGGGCTGTGATAGATTTCGCGGAGAGGAAGGTCAAAATAAAAAAGAATGGGAAAGAAATATTTGTGCCATTTGCAAGCGTTGCTAGGGAGAATGACATATTCAGAACGCTGGAGGAAGTTTCTATCGAGGGGGAAGAAATTTTTGTACAGTGCTGTGACGTAGGACCAGATTCACAGATTTTAAAGATCAACACCCACGGGATAGACCAGAAAACAGAAACAGCTGATGTGAGAGATACCTGCTCGGAGCGAGACAGAAAATGTTTCACGTAGAAGATGATAAGTCAAGAGGGGAGGTAGTGATTCGTAAAGCAGAAGGCGCATATTTGTTAACTGAAGAACAAAGGGAGCGCTTAAAAACAATGTTACTAGAGAATGTGTGTACCTTCAGTAACGTTCCAGGCAAATGCACCACACATCAGCACAGTTTCGTTGTTAGGGATGTAAAACCGTTTAATCATAGGTATAGAGAATTGCCATTAGCTTTACAAGGGAAGGCACGTGAAGTCATAATGCAAATGTTAGAACAAGGCATTATTAAGATTTCTCAATCTGAGTTCATAAATCCCGTAATTTGGGTAGAAAAAAAAGGGGGAGCTCTGCGTAAGACTCTGGATGGACGCAACATATATAAATGTACACTTCCAGACTATTTTAGAAGTGAATCGGTAGAACAGATAATAGCCAAGATGTCTAGGGGCCGATATATAACTTCTATAGACCTAACCGCTTCATATTGGCAGATCGAATTGAAGGAAGAGGTAAGAAAATATACGTCGTTCGTTTTCGAAGGGATCCAGTATGAATATACCAGGTGCGCTTTTGGGATGCGTACATCAGGAAACGGGTTGTTAAGAGCAATAAACAAAATCCTGGGGGATGCTACGAAAACATATTTACTTCATTATGTCGATGACTTCATTATAATTGACAGCAATTTTGAAGAACATTTAGAACATATAGACTACGTACTAACTAAACTTAGAGAGAACGGGATGACAGTAAACCTCGAAAAATCACAATTCTGCGTAAAAGAGGTGGAGTTCTTAGGTTACTTGATAAATGAAAATGGTCTCCAGCCAGACCGCAAACGAGTAGAGGCTGTGATGAATATTCCGCCGCCAAGGACTGTTAAACAGATACGAAAATTTGCAGGCATTCTTAATTATCAAGCTAAGTTCATTCCCAGGTATGCTATTATAATGGAACCATTGAGAGAATTGCTTAAGAAGGGAGTTAAGTGGCAATGGGGTGAGCGACAACAAAAGGCATTTGATGAAGTTAAAAGATTGTTTTGCGAGTCAATATTACTCGAAAGCCCGAGGGAAGGCATTCCTTTCGAAATTTACGTGGATGGCTCATGCCAAGGTTTTGGTGCTATATTGGGTCAAAGGTCATCTCCAGAACAATTTCATGTAATTAGCACTGTCTCACGAGGATTAAGCAAGGTAGAAAGAAATTCATCTGTACCCGAGATCGAAATTTGTGCAATGTATTTCGCGATCCAAAGATTCAGGACTTTATATATATATCAGAAAAAGGTAAAAATATTTTCAGACCATCTTAGTTTGTCGTTTCTACAAAAATGCAAATATACAAGTTCCAATATGTGTAGATATGCACACAAAATAATGAAGTATGATGTAGAAATCATTCATATCCCTGGCAAATTAAACACGTTTAGCGATTTGCTGTCCCGGTTAACATACAACACTCAAATACCTGATTGTATGGGTCGACTGCAAAGGGAAGTGACGGTTTTGAAGATTGATATACCCATGGATATGGATTTGAAAAAAAAACTACAGAAAATAGGTGACTGGCAAAGAGGAGAAGTAAAGTTAGCGAAATTGTTAGAAAGCTCGCCTGAGATAGACGAACAGGTAGGAGGCAGCATAGGAAAGAAAGACGGTATATTATATAAAAAGCATGGGGCGATCAACCATGCGTGGAAGACGTACATACCCCAAAGCATAGAAAAGGAGATAATCCTAACATTTCACAGAGCTTTGTGTCATTCCGGAACAGACCGCACCACTTCCACCATTTTGGAAAACCTTTACGTACCTAAGCTAAGACAAAAAGTCCGGAGAATAGTCACCGCCTGCGATACTTGTCAGAAAGCAAAACCACTCCAGGTTAGCTACGATTTTGAAACTAATGCAATTTTGAGAGACGGGCCACGTTCATTAGTAACAGTAGATTGTCATGGAGAGCTGCCTCAGGGCACATTCGGGAACCGATACATAATTGTTTTTACAGATGTATTTTCGAAGTATGTGAAAATTTTTCCAGTGAAGAAAATCAACAGTGCAATATGCCTAAACAAAATATTCAAATACTACATACCGCAATTGGGGAAAATGGACGCACTATTGTCAGATAATGCAACAATGTTCACGGGAAAAAAAATTCACCAATGCAATGAAAGAAAACAGCATAAAATTATACCACTGTTCTCGATATCGACCTAATAGTAACCCCACGGAAAGAACCATTCGGGATGTGGCATTATTTCTTAGAATTTTATCGGGTAAACGTCATATGAGCTGGGTAGAGATGTACCCAAAAATAGAGAAAATGTTAAATGAGTCGGTGAATAAGGTTACTGGGTTTAAACCGATAGAGCTGATGGAGGGAAAAGGCATCAACACTATGGACAGTAATATTCCAGGGACAATTCCAGTAGAAGACGCCAAAAATTTGTCTGTAGCCGAAATGTTAAAGATAGCTGCTGATAGAATGCGCGCAAAAGCTGAAGTGAGGAAAGCCAAGCATAAGGTGAAAAAAAGAAAGTGGGAAATACGAATAAATGATTTGGTCTTAAGGAATAAACAGTTATCTAGCGCCATAAATAAATTTAATCATTGTATGGCTATGTTATTTAAGGGACCATACAAGGTAGTAGAAATTTTCGGGACGGACACATTTTTATTATCGGATGTACAGAACGGTAAGATGGTGGGGAAGTTCCACAAACAGCTTTTACGTCCGTATGTATGCAAATAGGTAAACAAGAATAGTGGGCGCCCAGTAAAAATAAACTAAAATAAACAAATAATCACACAAATAAAACAAACGTAATAAACATTCTAAGTAACTGAGAAGTGATGGATATTTCCATTTATCTAGTTAACAAAGTGGGTTAGGTTAAATTTAAAAATAAAAAAAAGTAAGGTCTTGGTGACATGCTAAGAAGCCCGATGGAAGCGCAACTGTAAGTAAAAGAACTAATATGTAAGTGATTGTGTGCAACAAACCACTTGTTAAAACAAATGTAAATAGTTATGTTATAGTCTTGGTTGTTATTAGGATAAGAAATAGGTAAGTGTAAAAAGAACAATTGGGCATAAAGAAGCCAAATCTTAGGAGTTAGAGAGAGAGAAAATGAATTGAATACTTAAGGACCCAACAGAATGGCAGTGAACTGTGTGACAATAAGACAGGTGGCAAAATAAAAATTATCTTGTACTGTAAACGGTAGAGGGTGAAACCGGTATTGAGTTTCAGCTACCTGAACAAGGAAAGAACAGGTAGTTAAGTGATTATGTTAAAGTGAAACTGTAAAACTGAGTAACATGAACTGAGATAGAAAGAGCCTAACTTTGGAGGAACTAAAACAATAAAGTGAAATTTTCTCAGTGCAAACTCTAAAAATGTTAACTTCATTGTTTGGCGCAGTTTGAAACAGGAACTTTGGTCCTTGGATCAAGTATTTATTTACTAATATGTTTAGTAATTACTCATAAATTTAAGAACTGTAAATAATTATGTTAGTTAAAGCAAAATTGTAGACTTGAAGATACATTGTGATGGACCTGGGCAGACATACGTGAGAAACCCTGCACTCCCGGATGACAGCCTAGAACGAGCGGATGTTTGGACAATAGAACGGTATGCTAGCTATTTTACGTACTGTTATACAGGTCAATACACCCTTAGTGTTTGCTAGTGACGTGATGCTGCGTGTATATAAGAGGGTGGTAACCCCTACTCATCCCTCAGTTGCTACTTAGTTGCTACTCAGTTGTTGCTCATTGCAGTATTGTATACATCCGTCAGGTGTGTTCGACGAAGTACTGTGTCAAATAAAATGTACTATAAAATGTCCGCCGGAAGTGCAGTTAATCAAGTGCCCGGGTTCCACGAATGCAAGGACAAATAAAAGCAGTTAAGAGATTATTGTTGGTTTGTGTTGTCTCAACCGTAACCCCTGAGAACCCAAAAAGAATCCATGCAGGAGAAGCCGCTAGAGCCCAGTGTGAAACAAGCAGCCAACGACGACGTGGAGAACGAGGAAGGAATCCGGAAGTCAACCCAGGTACGTGCAGCCGGGAGGCAGAGAGGTAGTACTGCCGCAATTGTTTGAAGTTATAATTTAATGTCAACTGTAAACTCTACACGCAGAGAACTTAATGATTCATTGCTTGAAAATCATTAATTATAGAACTCATTACTAAGTGTAGAAGTATTATGTGCAGAAAAGCTCATGGACTTACATTAAAGGATAATAATGCATCCTGGAAAAAAATCTGCAAGTAATTTAATTAATTTATAATGGTTTAAATCTGATACTCCATTGAAATCAACGTGGGCAAAATGTGTTATCACTGATTAAGAACCATGCCGACATCAATGAAAATACTCTTTTGATGATTGAAGCAATTGCTTCAGAAACTTCTGAATAAACTCACAAAAGGCAGCTTTGGAAATTCCAACATTTACAGACCTGAATCTTCCTAATTCTAAAGAAAACATTTTAATCAAAGAAAACCCACTAACTTTTGAACCAATTAATATTCAATTAGACTTAGAACAAATAGTTACAAAATCTGAAACTTCCAAACCTGTACTAAAAGCATTAGCATTAGAAACTGAACAATAGATACCCACCTGAAGAATGGTTACATATCTACACAGATGGATCTAACTTGGACAACAACTCAGGAGCAGGAATTAAGTGTGCACTGTTCTCATTCTATCAACCAGCAGGATACCACACAACAAATTTTGATGCAGAAGTAACAGCTATTCATATTTTACTCCAACACCTTCTATACAGAATAGATAAATTCAAAAGTGCTGTCATACTTTCTGATTCTAAAGCAGCATTATGTGCAATAAGTTCATATAAAATGAGGTCAATCCAAATTAAAGTATGTCACAAAATGATCCAACAACTTCAAAAACTACAGAAAAGAATTATATTACAATGGATACCTACACATTGTGGAATTGCTGGAAATAAATCAGCTGATTTCCTTGCCAAAAAAGGTGCAAATTTAATTCATAAAAAGATTAATCAAAAGCAAATATAAAAACAAACAAAACCAATTAATATCTAACAAAGCCAAAGATAAAAAATGGAACATTTTAATTAAAAATCCAGAAATTATTCCAGAAATACCACATAAAGCTGCAGTAGCAAACTTTAGATTACTTACGGAACATGATTATTTGGCCAAACACTTACACGGAATAGGAATTTATACAAGTCCAAAATGTCCTCTGTGCAACAAAGAAGAGGAAATGACTGAAGAACATCTTTTAACCTGTGAAGCCCTACCTGCTTGATCCACTACACAGAAATATTGGAGAGCAAGAGAGCTAATGGCTTCATTGCCAAAGCCTAGCATTTGAAAATAACAACATTGAATTAAATTAATTAAATGAAAAGTGTCAATAACACAAAATCTTACATTTTGGCATTTCTGATGGTAGTATTCTAATTTACGAGTATCCTTCAATAAATAACCGAACTAATCTAATTGTATTTAAATAAACTACCCTCGAGCACCATGGCTGCTAGTGGTGGAAAAATGAATCCTTCCTCTAGCAGTGCTGTGAGTGCCAGTCATGCAGAGTCAATCAGTTGGGAGTTAGAGCCCGATACGTGAGGTCGTGTTTACGGCACCCATCATGGAAATGAAATTGCAGCAATGCGCATCAATAAAATTTTGTGTTCTGTTAGACAAAACTCCTACAGAAACCTTTGAAATGGTGCAGCAAGCATACAAAGACCAAGCTTTAGGCAAAACACAAGTCTTTGAGTGGTATAAACGTTTCAAAGGGGGTCATGAAGACCTTCAAAATTTCTCCGCATCCTGGAAGAGTAACAGCAAAAACGGAAGTTCACACAATTGACGCAATTGTGCGAGAAGATTGTCGCATAATAATTTCGAAAGTTGCGACATAATGCATTTATCTGTTGAAACTGTAGATGACATACATAATTTGCAATGATCTTGGCTATCGAAAAGTTGCAGTGAAATGGGTACCGCACGTGCTGAAGGATGAACAGAAGGCTCACAGCATCCTGACGTGTCAAAAATGGCTTGGAAGGTTACGAAGGGAGCCAGACTTTCTGAATAGGGTCATCACTTGTGACGAGAGTTGGTTCCACCATTCCGTTAACAAAACAGGAGAGTTCACATTGGAAACATTCATCGAGCCCTAGGCCTAAGAAAGCAAAAATTCAGAAAAGTGCAGGAAAGGTCATGCAACTTGTATTCTTTGAGTAACAGGGCAATTTGTGTCATCATATTGTAACTAATCAATGCACAGTAACTGCTGCTTACTATTGTGACGTACTGAAGGGGCCACTGAAGAAAAAAGTCACCGCAAGGAGAGGATGGATCTTGCATCAGGATAATGCCCCTGCTCATCGAGCTCATGCAACTCAAGAAGTCATCTTCCCTAAAGTGAAACAGGAGCTTCATGGTCGCCATTTTTCAAAGTGATAAGGAGTTGAACAATGTTGTCATGAATATCCTGAGCAGACTGTCCAAAAATGGGTTCAATGAGTTTTTTGAACAATGGGTAAATCATTGGAATAATTGTATTTCATCAGAGGGAGAATACTTCAAAAGTGTGTAGGTAAATGTTAGTGAAATAAAGGCATTATGTGTTAATTAAAAAATTAGTTTGGTTATTTATTGATGGACCCTCGTAATTCTAGTTTGACAAACAATTATTCTCATGATCACTTTAAAGTTGTATTGCTTTACAAGTTCTTCCTTTTATAGGTTTACAAATTTATCATCATCATCATCATCATCATCATCATCATCATCATCATCATCATCATCATCATCATCATCATCATCATCATCATCATTTCATTTCCATTAGGAACGCATTCTTAAATGCCAAAAATAGCAAATTCATATGAATATCTTCGTTTGCTGCAGACATTTTCTACTTATTAACCCTTTCACAGATATGGACGTCATATGACGTCCAAGTTAAAATGCCCCAAACCGATATGGACATGTATAGACGTCCTGCGCATACATGCATTTAATGCTCATTTAACGCTTATTATTTTAATCTTGCTGTTTTACAATAAATTTAAATTAGTTCTATAAGGAATGTAAACGTATCCTTAAAGGTTTCTTTTTGAATTGTACACCTCCAAACCTGGATAAACACCCAAGGGCATATATGCAGATTCACACCAAATAATATTGGTTTCCTTGCGAACTTCTTTTTCGCAACACACTACACATTTTCGAAATGGTTACAAGTTTTTTGGGTGTGGGTGGTATACTTTTAGGAAAGTGTTTTCTCTCAAGTATGAGGGATGATGTGGTGAATTTTGCTACCCCCTAGTATAAAGAGGCCTCAGAGTATTATAATACTCAATTAGGTTACGAGCTCTTTATACGCGCAAGTACAGGTAGATGAATGTCTTTTACAGCTCTGAAAATTACTAAACAACTGTGCATAGTTACATCCAGTGGTATAAAAATACTTTTTTTTACCATTTAACTGTTTTCTGTAAAGAGGGATAGCTAGTAATAGCTGATCCGCAACACCCATATTTGACCCGCCATTTCCCCAAACAATGGAGTAGCTAACATGCCAGCTGTAGACCAGTACACGTCACTGCTACGTATGTCCTAAAGATCTTCTTCATAATCGTACAACAAATCTTCCAGATTTTCTACAGTAATATCAGAAGCCTGAACACATCATACCCAAGCTAATTTATTTGCTACATTACGGAATTAAGCCATGGTTAACATTGAAATTTAAGAATTTCAAATGTGCCATACATTTAGCTCTTGATAGCTACAAGAAATCACTCTGAACACAGAGAGAGTATAAATAGCTGAAATACAGAGCGAAAACTGCTGCATAAGGCTACTAGAAACCTTAGTTGAGAAACACTGTAATAACAGATGCTGACAGAGAGTTTTCATTCCAGTGTGTGAGTGTGTGACGCAACATATTCTCGTCATATTATCGCTTGGTATAGCATAAATAAACTAAACTTGAACCTGAGAAGTCGCCTGCGTAGCTAAACATACATACTATGGCTCGTATACACACAAAACAAAATGATTCACATATTAGGCGCGTTCGGCACAAAGAATGGCTTTTACTACAGTGAAACAAAGTAGTGAAATTTCAACAATTTATTAATGTAGTCTCTACTTTATTGTTACTGTAGATTTATACTGCCTTTAATGAGTTTTAAACCAGTTCTTGTTTCGTTTAAATAACTTAATAAATACGGAAGACACGAATTGTATGTATGATGCATGTTTACAGCATTTAACAATTTAAATGTCCTGTTCTGTTTATTGGGTATCCGTTTCCGGCCCCTGAAGGTTTTAAATGGCCATCGGCGAAGCGGTTAAATGTCTTAACTCCCAAGTATACCGATGTTAAGTTAACATAAAGTTTAAGTTTTGTTACAGGTGTCATTTTTCAATGAACCAAATTTATCAAAGTATAAACTTGAAAGAAGCGTAGGGACAGTGAAGCACAAATTAGTATAAAAGTGAATCGAGAATATATTGACACATTGCTTCACTCACACTGTTTATTCACAGGACATGTTTCAAGAGCTCTTGCTCCTATCCTCAGCTGATATAGGAGTATCAGCTGAGGATAGGAGCAAGAGCTCTTGAAACATGTCCTGTGAATAAACAGTGTGAGTGAAGCAATGTGTCAATATATTCTCGATTCACTTTTATACGAACCAAATTTATGTTAACTTCAATATTAAATCAGTTTAACATTGAATTAAAATTTAATATTGGTTGGTGACATTGGTTAGTACAACTATTGACTATTGTCAACTAGCAAATGACGTAAAATACAAAAAGTAGCAGCGTTACATGTAAACAGAGCATGAAAAACCTTCATTTAAATAATCATATACATAATACCTATGACTTTCTACAATATGTGATTACAGCTTTTTTGTTTTGTTTCTATTGTAAATAACAATCTTGAAACTTATAAAACTGTCTAAGGGCAATAAATTCATCATCATCATCATCATCATCATCATCATCATCATCACACACACCTCGGTATCATGGTGGTAGTGTGTCTGCCTCATGTTCAAGAGGTCCCGAGTTCGAATCTCGGTCAGGGTGAGCTACCTGGATAAGGTTTTATCCAGGGTTTTCCCTTACCCTCAAGGACAAATGTCGGTAACTCTAAGCTCTATGGACCTTGGGCTCATTTGAGCATCATTTCACCCATCCCATTCATCATCTGATGTGACTTAACATTGGAGGACGTAAAATTAAAAAAAGAAAAAAAAACATCATCATCAATTTGTAATAAAGCATTCCAGCATGAATGTATCACATTTGATTGGCCCTCTGAACTTTGTGATGTCAAAAAATTGTATTGCTAATGAGAAAGCAGAATTTCTTGTAAGTGGAGTTAAATGCATATTTTCTGTATCTGTTGAAGTGCACTATAAAAGAAAAATGTTGAAGAGAAAACCATAAATATTCTATTACTTGAAATGCACTAAAACAAAATAAAATGTATACTAATTATTTCCTCTTTTCATTTCATTTTTTTCAGTCTTGCTGAACTACTGCATATGAAAGAATAAAGTATTTACGTAGAAAATGAAGCTAGCTACAGTGAAGCAATAAATATTACACAAATACAAATATTTGTTAAAAAGGCTTCGCTTATCTTAATAAATTGGTGTTAATACTTCTTTCTAATGGATTTAAAAAAAAATCCATTAGAAAGAAGTATTAACACCAATTTCTTAAGATATGTGAAGCCTTTGTAACAAATGTTTATATTTGTGTAATAAAGTGTTTATTCAGTAATTTAAATATAATTACAAACTTACCTCCAACAAGAAGATATATAGGAATGTATTCACCTTGTGGACAATCATGTAAATAGACGGAACCGATAACAATCATGCAAATAGGAATCACGATTGTCACACCCAGTATAATAGTACAACCAACTGCAACAAATACAAGAGCTTCATTTTAGTTTCTAATAATTATGGCTCTAGATTTACTGACATTTTCCCCCCAATTTTCAAAATATCCAAATGGATCATATCTTAAAAAATGTAGACAAACAAAATCTCGAAAACTGTAAAGCTATCTTACTGTTTTCTCATGAACCATAGAGTGAATCATGTAAAGAAAACTATCATTTCTAGAAGAGTGCATAATGTTTGCTCCTTTAATATGGTTTTTGCAAAGAAAGTCAATAAACAATACTTTGCAGTTATTTGTTAATCACATTATTAAAACAACGTATCAAAGTAAGAAAGTTTAGGTATTAGGAAATAAATTTCTCACAAATATTGATGAAGGAGTCTGCATAAAATATAGCACATGTAAAACCTATAAAGAACTGCAGATTAAAATCAAACATTTTTTAAATAAAGTTAACATAACCTAAATTCTTAGGAATCTGAATTGGTTCAGATTTAATCAAATTGGAAGCTACAGAACTACCAAAAAATCTGCCAAGCTTTTAAGAACAGCAAGTGAAGCATTTTAAAGCCACATACATGTAAGGGATTTTCACTACACACTGGCATTAATGCTTATCATAAAAATCGGTCATGTGGACTTTTGACCTTACAATATTTAACTTCCTTTGCCTTCCTATGAGTAAGGACTTTGATACAATGAAGCACAAAATTAATATAGATCTGAGTCAAACTAGTAATCAATGATCCATATATTGCTACTGTTTACCTAGAACGCGTTTCATTAGGACCTTCCTAACACTCTCAACTGTGATCTATTAAAAGTTTGGTGAACTCCTTGGAGGCGAAAGGGGTGTCTCTGTCGGTAACTTGATGAACTTGAAGTTTGGGTTCTCTTCAAAGGTGGTATCAAAATTGAACAGTTTTCCTTCATATTTATTTATGAATATTTTTTTCCATGTGGTTAATGCAGTTGAATGCTGAATATTTTTTAATAAGTGGATTTCCGTTCTATATCGTGATTATCATTTCACAAATGGTATGCTACTGCCGACTTACCTATTTCTTTCTTCCTGATGTTCCTAAAATGCTCTTTAAGCCTAACGTACTAATTCCTTCTAGTTTTTCCGATGTAAAAGTTGTCACAGCCTTTGCAGTTTATCCAGTATAAACCTGAATTTTTGTCTGTGGGTATCTCCATTGTATTATTATATGATTTCAAAAGGTGTTGTACACTGAATTTGTTGAGTGGGGCCAAAGTAATGTTGTGTTCTTTGAAGACTTTTTGGAAAAGGTATGTAGCTCTGGGATGATATGTAAATTTTCTGTAAGAAGTTTTATTACTGACTGGGAAAGAGTATTTACTTAAAGTATAAAATTGAAAGAAGCGTAGAGACAGTGAAGCACAACTTAGCACAAAAGTGAATCGAGAAGATATTAACACACTGCTTCACTCACACTGTTTTTTTCACAGGACATGTTTCAAGGCTTTTGCTCTCATCATCAGCTGGAACTCGACTAGTGCAAATTGTAGTGGTTTCCTCTTTCTCCGTATCATCGATAGATGGCATGATGTACTTGTCAAAGATGTCCGGTGGTAAGAGTTTCAAAATTCATGACTATGACGATTTTTGTTAATGAATTTTTGTTACCATATGGAAAGATCTATGGGGTGATTAACGTATTTTATTAAAGATGTTTTCAAGTTGATTTCATGTCTAGTATTCAAAAAATGAAAAGCCACAAAAATAAATATTGACACCAGAACTACAGAACATATAAGAAACACTAAAAATGGTGAAACAGAAAAATCAGCAGTGGCTTTTTACTTCTAGCAAATACACAATGGCAAGTTTCACACTGGCAAGACAGTTTGACAAAGAGGTTCACAGTTTCACCACCAGAGAGAGGAGAGCAGATGACAACAGACAGTTGGAAAGAGGTTGATAATGAAGGCAATGGCTTCCGAAACTAGTCCCTCAAAAATATAAAATGTAAATGACAAAGTATTAAAAAAACACACCTACAAATAGTCTTTTTCAACACAATGGCAAATATATTCCTATGATGGTGAGGATAATGGCTGTAGAACTTAACAACTATGCCTCTTAATTCAGTGACCACTGCCAGTGCTTCAAGTCCGAGCACAGAGCAAAATGATAGTGAAAATATTAATGTTTTGAAACTGTTGCTAATGACATTTGTTGCATTGCTAATAATTATCTATTGAATGACAAAGCAGGTGTTGGCATGTGTTAACAACTACACTATATATGTAATGCTTGCAGAAGTTTTGTTTTAAGAAGTGGAATACAATTATTCATGTTAGTTGCAAAAATATGTTCCTTTTTTGCCATCCTAGCACTAGAAAGAAATTTAAAGCGTCAAACATGTCTTATACTTCGCATTTTCTTCTCAAATTTCACATTCTATCGTTAGTTGGTTGCAAGTTCAGAGAAAATTTGTTTACGAAGATGTTCCTATAAAGTAAACAGAAAAAAAATGTAAGGTACTTGAACTTTACATTCAGACTTAAAATTTGAGATTAAATTTTATATAATTACATATTATGGCATAGAAACATTCCTGTAAACAAAATTACTAACTTGGACCAGCAACCATTACAAAACCCATTAATATTACAAAAAACAATTTATAAATGACTACTGTATAAAGTATTTTCCTTCATACTAGCTATCAGGTGTTCAGCTGATCATACTATATTGCTACAGATGGCAATGATAATCTTTTATGTGAGCTTTAATCAAACCTAAAAGCAATTTGAATAGCTAAGTTACAGTCTTGACTACTAAAGCTCATATAATTTTTTGTATCATCACTAATAATAGAGTAATAGAACACAATCAGCGAGTTACAAAAAGAACAACTATAACAGATTACCGGTAATGTAAACATTTGAGAACAGAGAAAGTGAATAGAGAAGATATTGACACATTGCTTCACTCATACTGTTTTTCACAGGACATGTTTCAACACCTGTTGCTCCCATCTTCAGCTGAGTCTCGACTAGAGCAAATTGTAGTGGTTTCCTCTTTCTCCGTATTGTTGAAAGATTGCATAATGTATTTGTCAAAGAGAATCTAAATGAACTTAGAATAATGATCTGATTCTAAAGCAGCATTATGTACAATAAGTTCATATAAAATGAGGTCAATCCAAATTAAAGAATGTCACAAAATGATCCAACAACTTCAAAAACTACAGAAAAGAATTATATTACAATGGGTACCTACACATTGTGGAATTGCTGGAAATGAATCAGCTGATTTTCTTGCCAAAAAAGGTGCAAATTTAATTCAGAACAAAAGTAAAAACTTACCCTTTACATCCATAAAAAGATTAATCAAAAGCAAATATAAAAACAAACAAAACCAATCAATATCTAACAAAGCCAAAGATAAAAAAAGGAACATTTTAATTAAAAATCCAGAAATTATTCCAGAAATACCATGTAAAGCTGCAGTAGCAAATTTTATATTACTTACGGAACATGATTATTTGGCCAAATACTTGCACAGAATAGGAATTTATACAAGTCCAAATTGTCCTCTGTGCAACAAAGAGGAGGAAATGACTGAAGAACATCTTTTAACCTGTGAAGCCCTTCCTGCCGGACCCACTACACAGAAATATTGGAGAGCAAGAGAGCTAATGGCTTCATTGCCAAAGCCTAGCACTTAAAAACAACAACAGAATAATGATCATAAACAAATGTTTGAAAAAGGATACTTTGGAATGGTTGAGGTAAATTCTAGCTTCACATGAAACTTATGGTGATTTTAGAAAATTATCCATAGGCAAGATAATTTTGCTTTCCTTGAAACTAGAATTAGCAACTGGTAGATATAACATATTACGTTGACCAAGTACTTCATAAAATTAGATCTGAACATGAAATCATTGGCATAATCAGACATCAGAAATTACTTGTTGCTAAACCTTATAAATTTAACAGACATGATCCAGTTGTTAACTGAACTGAAACATTATTCCACTCAATGTATAACCTTAAACAGACATTACAGTAATGATGCAAAAAATAAAAGTGAAAGAAATACTGAACATGGTTTGTTGCAGGCAAGTTATATGCAAAACTTTTCACAGAATACACAGTAGACCATTCAGAGGGGCAAGGTGTCCTAATATTACAAATTTAAACTAACATATGAATCAGGATAGCCAATCTGTGTACAGTTATAATGCTAACTAATGAGAGGAAGGATAAGAGATAGTCAGTTGAATAAATTAATATTTTATAGAGTAAAGTTATAATGCTAACTGATGAGAGGAAGGATAAGAGATAGTCAGTTGAATAAATTAATATTTTATAGAGAATACATGTGAAGGGGAAACAAATGTACACCGGGAAGAGAAGCTGATAAATCTGAACAGAGGCCAAGGTTCAAAAATAGGGAAGCAGGGTTAAGTCAGCAAGGTTACAAAATGATAACAATTGAACTCATACTATCAGTATCCATTAAGCAATCAGAAATAATGCAAATGAAGCAGAAAATTAATGTCCAGCTATCTTGAAACCTTGGAGAATGGTTGCATAACAAAGATACAGGACACCAGCACAAAAAAATTAAGCAAAAGTTCATATACTCCCTAACAACAAAGAATCAATTAATGCTGCACAAATAAAACTAAATGCATTATTTTCACTAGATAGTTGGGAAAATACATTCACTATACATGATGAATTATTCCAAGGGTTAGAGGGTGGAACATTTAAACTTAAGCAATGTTTACTATAGCACAGCAATTGGGCACAAAGAAAGGAAGGGTAAAATAGAAGGAAGTACAGATGAAAGAAAGTTTAACTTCATTGCATTAGTCATTCCTCTGCTGTCCATAGAACATTTTATTCAAACATTATTGTAATGATTTGTTTTGGCAAGCCCATTTAGATATTGAATCACATGAACCAAGATTTAAAGAGGAAAATAAAAGACTTATGTAAAGCTGTTCAACACTAATAGAGAAGAATTTGATGAAGTCTGTGATTATATGCATAAACAGAGAATTTTTGTAGAAAATATTATGAATATTAAGAATGTTTATTATAAATATGTTAAGAAATAATATTATAAATATTTAATATTCATCCAAGGATTATTGGTATTGATTTGTTGTATGTTTGGTATGCCAATTTAGATTTTGAATCATATGAAATGAGGATAAAAGAGAAAAATAAAAGAATTATTAAGTTTCTAGAAGAGAATATGGAATTTGATTAAGTGTGTGGTGACATACAAACAGAGATATTTTTTGTGGAAAGCATTATGATATATGAATCAGAAGTTATGGACTTAACAAGGGAACTATCACTAAGGTCACATCTGTATTCGTTTGAGAGTTTGATGGCATCAGCTCTGTTCTATGTGGGGCCTGTGTGCCAAAAATTGGGTGTGGAGTATAGCTGGAAGTATCCAATTATCCAGCAGATAATTTGACAAAAAAGTTCATAGTTCCACCACCAGAGAGAGCAGATAACAACAGATGCTAGTTGGGAAGAGATTGAAAATGGAGGCCAGGGCCTTTGAAACTAGTCTCTCATAAATATATGAAAAAGTAAGTGACGAGTGTCAATAAACCAACCACAAATAATTTTTATATCCAAAAATAGTTTGAATATGTAGAAACATATAGGCATAATAACACAACATTGATGGGAGGGATTGTTTACCCCTGCAGGCAATGGTCTACTCATAAGTATACGTAAGGAATGCAGGCACAGAGCTTATGAGGGATGTCTAGCAGCTTCTTGCAAGTGGTCACATGCGACACTTTTCAGACTTCAGTTTTGGGTGTTGCAGTTCTACTCCACAGCAGATTTTTGGTGCACATGATTTTACACATTAGGCATTATACCATCAAATTTTCAGGTGCATAGAGGTGTAAGTACTATATGCACACGATAAGAAGAGCATTCGGGCTCCAAGTCCTCATTCAGTAAGTTTCGTTTAACTCCGTAAACATAGATGACAATTATTAAATTTTAGATGAGTCGTATTTCTTACACATCTGCTTCACTGTGGTGTTCCAATACAGTTAAATCTCGATAGATGACAATATTGAAATTTGAAATGCGCTATACACTGACATCTAGTGGCTAATACGCTAAGCTTTATCATGTCCGCCATATTTCGTTTTGATCAATTTTGAGGTTAATTAGCTAACCAGTTTACAACAATCATATGTTAGAATTACAATTTTAGTTTGTCCTTGGCAACATATACATGTTATGTGACACATAAAAATTTATAAATACATATATACATAAAGTCAAATTGATTACATACAATATACACAGTAAGCATCTTTTCTATGGTTTCATGTGGTATTTGCATTGACTAATTTACTGCAAGAAATGCCATAGTAAGAATATTACAGGTTTGTGAATGTACTATGCTCCCAGTGCTCATTTACATGGTTATAGTTCTAAAAGTTCATTAACTGTATAAAAACAATGTACATGCAAAAATTTCTTAACCTTATTCTTAAAGTGTTTTTTATGATGCAGCTTGTTTAAATGAATTTGGAAGTTTATTATATAACATTATCCCTTTGTAGTTAAAGCTTCCTTCATAAAGGCTCATTTGGTGCGCTCGAATTGCCAGTTTATCCTTGTTATGAGTGTGGTGGTAATGTACATCCGTATTTACTTGAAAATGATTTATATTTATATGAACATTTGTGGATGTTATGACTCTCGAAAGGTGACACATTATTATTCGTCTACCTCCGTATAATTGTGATCTGAATGCAACTGAGCTGGTGTGGGCAAAACTTAAGGAATGTTTTCAGAGGATGCAACGTCACTTGTGATATCTTCGCTTATCTTACACACTATTTTGCTGAACTGTGTTTTTCAAGGCTTCCTTCACTGCTGAAACAAAAGAGCATTAGCTCTCACTTCTTCCCCTCTGCCCACACCACACCGTAAATCCAGCACTCTTATCTTGTGCGTACTGTACAGTAATAGTTTCCTTGTAAGTGTAGACAAGCAATGCAATAACCTTCAAGGCATAAGCTGCAAACTGATAAGAGCTAAATGTAGATAAATGTGAGTCTGAGAAGTTAGGGGAGAAAAATAAGGGAACATCTGATACAAGAAAAAATAATTATTGCATATAAGCCCACTTCTACACAGAGACAAATTACAAAAATGCTTATAGAGGAATAAAAATGTATCTAGTTCAAAACCAGGCAGTGTAACACATTAAGTTTACACTTTCAAAGATGATAAATTGTATCACACTCGCACAAAATCACATCCATACTAAATGCTAATGTTATATAATGATGTACAAATTTCTAGCTTACCCTACTTATATCCACCATGTTGGATACATTAAGTCCAATGGCACATAAGGATGACTACTTATGCACAGAAAATAAATTACTTTACTCTAGCCCATTTTCAACCACAAGGAGTGAATGAAGTAGTTAAAAAGTGAAAATGTGGGAAATATTTTTAAAAAATTTGATTTGCTGTCATCAAATAGCTTTAGATGAAAAGGTCCAACAATATAAAGGTCCAAGGTTCATATCTTTTGGGAAATATATCATTTCAAAAGATGTGGATTTGGTTAATCTACCATGCGAGTGCATTACTAACAGCAATTCACAACATTTTTGGAGGCACCATAGAAGACTTAAGATTACAAAATATAAATGATATTTTGATATTTGATGATTTCAATGAGCACAACACATCTAAGCTACACATTATCCAAATTTGGAGAAAGTGGCATGACAATAAATTTAACTACATTACATTTCCTCACCAAAGAAGCTGAATTTCTAGTATATGCAATTACATAGAAAGCAATAACAGCCATGCTGATCGTGAAAAGGCTATAAAAGTAATCCTACCTCTGAAATATGTCAGAGGGGTCGAAAGCGTTTTACAAGTATCACAGTATATGATTCATCATCATCATCATCATCATCATCATCATTAAATTTATCAAGATTCAACTAATGAACTTTGAAATCCCGCTAGAAGAGAATCCCACATTTCAGTTCATCACTAAATCAACAGATGGCAGCAACAACCCCAGAATTAACCACACCGCTGGATCTAGCGTCAGTCGCACAAGAGCCGTAGATGCAAACGAAGATTTGCGAAACATGTCCTCAAAATAGGTACGAAAGTGAAGCAGATGTGTAAAAAATGCGACTCATCTAAAATTTAATAATCATTAAATTTATCGAATTCATCATTAGTTATGCTTAAGACTTGCATTTTTTAAGGAAATCATAGAAGAAAAATGTTAAATAGATGTGGACTGAAAGTGAACAGTAAGCCTTTGAAAATGTGAAGAATTTGTTCAACAAGGAAATACTTTTGGAAAGGTCAATTCCTGACTTGCTGTATCACAATTACACAGATGTTGGTATAAAAACAGATGGAGCCTTATCGGGCCCAAATGATCTATCAACAGACCTTAAAGTCCACACACTGACTCATTCATTGAAGCCAAGAACACAAGACAAATGAAGTGAAAATCATATCATCATTGCATCCAAATCATTATCACAAGTAAAATCCAGAGCATGCATATCAGAACAAGAAATAGGAGCAGTATATTTTGCATTACAAAAGTTTAGGCAGTATATTTATAACACTAAAGTGATTATACTCATACATACAGTTCATATAAGTTTATGCATTATTAAAAACTGCAAGCTTATCAACTTCAAAATATTCAGATCACTTCATATCAAACAGAAGTCTGGCACACACCGAGAAAAGAAAAAATATTTAGCAATATGTTGTCTCAACAGTTTACAGATAGGCAAATTTCTGAAACTATATTACACCCCCATAGGAAAGTAAAACTGATTCAGATTAACTTCAACGAAATTATGAATTTAACTTCATAGGTGCATTCAGAATGTTCAAGACCTGCTATAGCCATAACAACATTCTTTACACTAAACATAAAAGCAAGAAAGAACAAAAATTTGTGGCCACTTGTACACTGTGTCAGAAAGCCAAACCAATTAATACCAGATATGATTTTGAGCAATAAACCCTCCTGGTGAAATGCCTACCACTCAATATAATAAATATATGTTTATCATGCATGATATTTTCAACAAATTTGTTCAATTTTTTTAGTTAATTGATGGAAATTAATCATTTCTCCACACTAGCCGTATATAGGCTAAGCTTTTTGATACAGTCAACATGAAAAATTCAATTACATGGCCGTGATTTGAACCACAGATCTCCTGGTTTCCGTCCAGTCGCTCTTACCCTAGGGTAAGATACACCGAGAGTAAGTCGCCACAAACGGTGTATCTCAGATGCGAGAGCCCCTAGTGGTCTACCGGGAAAATATATGAGACAAATGGAGAGTTTAATGTCGGGACGGCACGTTGGCCATGGTAGCTCAATGGGTTAGAGCGATTGGATGGAAACCAGGAGATCCGTGGTTCAAATCCCGGCCATGGCATTGAATTTTTCATGTTGACTCTATCTATCAAGGACCTTAGCCTATATACGGCCAGTATGAAGAAATGACTAATATCCATCAATTAACTAAAATATTAAGAGTTAAATGATGAAGACTGGAACTCAAGTACTTACAATAGTAAGTCACCACAAACGGTGTATCTCGGATGCGAGAGCCCCTAGTGGTCTACTGGGAAAATATATGAGTCAAATGGAGAGTTTAATGTTGAGACGGCACGTTGGTCATGGTAGCTCAATGGGTTAGTGCGATTGGACGGAAACCAGGAGATCCGTGGTTCATATCCCGGCCATAGCATTGAATTTTTCATGTTGACTCTATCCAATCTATCCATCATCCACCCATCTACCCATCATCTATCTGTCTGTCCGTCCGTCCATCCATCCATCCATCTATCTCTATCTATCCTTAGCCTATATACGGCTAGTATGAAGAAATGATTAATTTCCATCAATTAACTAAAATATTAAGAGTTAAATGATGAAGCCTGGAACTCCAGTACTTACGATAGTAAGTCGCCACAAACAGTGTATCTCGGATGAGAGAGCCCCTAGTGGTCTACTGGGAAAATATATGAGTCAAATGGCACGTTGGCCATGGTAGCTCAATGGGTTAGAGCGACCAGACAGAAACCAGGAGAACTGTGGTTCAAATCCCGGCCATGGCATTGAATTTTACAAGTTGACTCTATCAACCACTACCATTTGCTTCCATGCAGAGATATTTTAGCTAAGCTGTGACCAAGCGGTTAAACCACTCAACTCTCACCAAAGTGGCCCAGGTTCGATCCCAGGCAACCATATGTGAGATTTGTGTGGACAAAGAAAGGTAGGGGCGGGTTTCCTATGGATACTACAGTTTCCCCCACCATCTCATTCCACCATTCTCCATGTTCATTTCATGAGATATCAGCGCCCACCTTGGTAGCGTAGATGGTAGCATGTCTGCCTCACGTTTAAGAGGTCCCGAGTTCGAATCTCGGTCAGGGTGAGCTACCTGGATAAGGTTTTTTCTGGGGTTTTTCCTTATCCTTCAAAATAAATGTCGGATAAATAAGCTGGACCCATTTGAGCATCTTTTCACCCAATTCATTCACTGTCTGATATGACTTAACGTTGAAGGATGTAAATTACAAAAAGAGTTATCAGCATCACCGCCTGTGGTGCTGCATGTAGTAAAAGCAGGCATTAAACACTGCAAATCATCATCAAAGATATTACTTCATACTAACAGTAAAACAAATGCAGAACTCTCTCTAGTTTACAAGCACAGAGAAATAAAACTGAAGTTACAATCATTAGAAAATCAGAAGTATGGAGAACTACAAAGTTTATAATATCATATTTATAAAAATGTATTAGGATAAAACTTTCACAAGAAATATCAGAAATAATGATATTGTGGCTTTAGGAAAATGTGCACTGTATTATTGTCAGAGTCTGTTAATTTGCATTATGTGAACAAATTACATAAGATGAATAAATATCATTGATAGTTTATGGACCAACCTTTAATAATGAAACATATAGCTTCTGATATTTTAAACAGTCAGTAAGAATTTAAACAGTCTATAAGAATTTTGTTGTAAAATTCATTACAAATAGAGATACACCAGAGTGCAAAAGTTTTCCGATGGATGCGGAGGTTGGAGAGGCAAGGGGAACAAAATTCTATGATCGTTTAGTTTAGCCTGGTGAGAGGAAAGGTCAGGTTTACCTGCTATCAACAACATTCTCCTCCACCGACCACAGCAGGCATGTGACGAACGCAATAACAATTAATGCTACCTTAAAGCAGTCTACCCAGTGATAATATCGCTAACGACGATAATGGTAATGATATTGATGTTGATAATAATGATAATAATCATAATGATGACAATAATGACAATGATGATGATAATAATAGCAATAATAATTAATAATAATTAATAATAATAATAATAATAATAATAATAATAATAATAATGATGATGATGATGATGATGATGATGATGATGATGATGATGATGATGATGATGATGATGAGGAGGAGGAGGAGGAGGAGGAGGAGGAGGAGGAGGAGGAGGAGGAGGAGGAGGAGGAGGAGGAGGAGGAGGAGGAGGAGGAGGAGGAGGAGGAGGAGGAGGAGGAGGAGGAGGAGGAGGAGGAGGAGGAGGAGGAGGAGGAGGAGGAGGAGGAGGAGGAGGAGGAGGAGGAGGAGGAGGAGGAGGAGGAGGAGGAGGAGGAGGAGGAGGAGGAGGAGGAGGAGTTTTAAGCACAACCCTCTAGAAAAACAGACAGATAGCAACTGGTATACTTGCTGGCATCAAACAATGTGTAAATGGAAAGTTTGAAATTGTAAAAGAAATGTTTCAAGATGATACCGCTGAAATAATTAGAATAACAGCCTGTAAACAAAAACAAATTCAAAATCTATGGAATTTACAGGCCACCCAATAACAACACCTCAACCTAGACATAGTAGATAGTTACAATAAGACAATCATAATGACAATAAGACAATCATAATTGGCGATCTCAATGGACATTCTCCAAGATGGGGCTACAGTGATAATAATAAAGCTGGCGTAATCATTGAAGAATTTGTAGATACCAACTTAATGAAAATACTCCATAGGGATGAAGACCCAAAAACCTACATACACTATACAGAACAGTCAACCAATCCAGATATTGCAATCATATCAACTGATCTAGAAGATAAAACTACAAAAAAAGTAATCAAAGACAGTGGTAGTGGGCACAGAGCCATAATAACAAAAACAAACTTAAATCAACAACCATCCAACACAAAAGGAAAAATAAAGCCTAAATGGAACTTCAAAAAGGCACATTGGGAAGAATATAAAATGACAACACACAAATTCCTAGAGGAAATTAAACTAGAACAAAACATAAATAAAGTAATGAAAGAACTAAATGCTGCAATTCTAAAAGCTGCAAAAAGGTGTATTCCTAGAAGAAAAATTTATAAATATAAACCTTTCTGGAATGAACAGCTAGCACAGCTCAAATAAAAATGAGACAAAGCCAGAGAAAGAGCAGAAATGTCACAAGATAAAGCAGATGTTATAGAATGGTGAAAAGCAAATGCATAGTTAAAACAGGCTATAAAACTGTCAAAAAAAGAGAGCTTTGAAGAATTTATAAATAAATTAGACTATAGAACAAATAGTACTAAAGTACACAACTACATCAAACAAATAAAAAGAGAAAACCAACAATGTCAGCCATTAATTGTTGATAATAAAGAAATATATGAAGATACCCTTATAGCAGAAAAACTAGCAACATACTACAAAACTAATACATTAAAAAATAAAAACAAAAAGCAGAATAAATACCTAAGGAACAATAACCTTGACAATACATCCAACTTCCAAAATATCTTCAATGAGTCATTTACATTTCCAGAAATAAAACAAGCAATAAGGACACTACAAAATAAAAAGAGTCCAGGTCCTGATAATATACATCTGGAGCTACTCAAAAATTTAAGAAATGAAGCACTTCACACCCTACTAAAAATTTTCAATAACATCTGGACCACCAGAAATAATATACCAACTTTGTGGAAAAAAGCAAAAATAATACCCATCAAGAAGAAAGGAAAACTGGCACAATCGATAGCTACAGACCGATATCATTAACTTCAAACACAGCAAAACTTCTAGAAAGTATGATAGCTACAAGACTAACATTTTACCTGGAAACACAAAACATTATAGTCCCTGAACAAGCCGGTTTTAGGAAAGACTCACACAAGACATTACACAAAATTTTAATAAAAATAAGACTTCTCTAGCACTATTTGTTGATTTCAAAGGTGCATTTGACACAGTATGGTGAGAAATGCTGCTATACAAGATGAAAACATATGGCATATCAGGTCACATGCTAAATTGGTTTCAAGCTTTATCTCAAAGACGGTTTGCAGTGCAGTACAAAACAGCCACATCCAAATGGAAGCAAACCCGAGTTGGATTACCCCAAGGGTCTGTTACAAGTGCTTTCTCTTTAATATATTTATAAACGACCTAGCAGATGCACTGAAAAAACTAGATAACAATACAAGTGGGAATGTATGCTGACGACCTAGTAATATGGACCTCGGAAAAGAATATAAGTTCTGGTTAACATTATAAAAAGTTACAAACGACAATGGAGAATGCAATTATAATATTAGAACAATGGACTAATAACAATATGGAGATAAACACAGAAAAAAACCAATATCAACTGTTCACAATACAATACAAAACAGAAAATATGTCTGCAAATCAATAACAAAAATTTACAAGAAGCATCTACAACAACATATCTAGGAATAGAACTAGACCGGAAACTATCAATGAAAGAACATGTAAACAATGTAACAAATAAGATCAACAAAAGAACATTTTAAAATGCCTAGCAGGAAAAAAATGGGGTGGAAATATGGACATCCTTAATAACACATATAAAACATACATAAAACCCAACCTACTATTGGGAGAACTGTTGGCAACAGTAAACAAGAAATTCAAAAGGAAAATAGAAACTTCACAAAACAATTCACTAAGAATAATAACAGGAGCTGTAAAAACAACACCAATTGCCATACTACAAAGCTTCACAAAAATATGGCCATAGAACTGGAACATGAACTACCCTAGCACAAAAACTGCAAGTTAACAGAAAGAGACACAAGTGGTATCACACAGCCGATAATATAAGCAATCTAAAAACCCAAACAAGCTTCAGAACATACATCAATAAATCAAAAAACAAGAACATAATAACAACAAATATAACAATAGAGAAAACGAGCCCAACAGAATATATTGATATAAATTATAAGAATGATCTGCTATATACAATACATAAGCAAAACAATTCACCAGATGAAATGAGAGCAATAGCAATATTCACAGAAAATGAAAGACATTCAGAAAAAGAATGGCTCCGAATATATACAGATGGATACTTTATTAACAAACAAGATGCTGGTGCAGGAGTGTACTGTAAACACTTTGCACAGTATCTAACACTAGACGAAACTTCAAACAATTATGACGGAGAACTAACAGCCATAAAAGCAGCACTGCAGAACGTCCTATACAGACCATACATAAAGCAAAACATAGTTATCTTAACAGATTCAAAATCGGCCATAGATGGGATTGTAAATTATAAAAACAAAACAAGAAACATCAAAGAAATAAGAAGTTTAATTAAAGCTTTTGAATCAAAAAGTCGTGTTACCCTGCAATGGATCCCAGCCCATGTTAGACTTTTAGGTAATGATATGCAGACCAACTAGCAAAAAAAGGTGCAATTCAAAATATAGAACCTGTAAGACAAACTGAAATTGATAAAAAATTAAACAACATTAAGCTACATTTTAAAAGACAGCAAGACTTGATGAAGAAGATAAACTAAAAGACAAGTATTATAAGAACATTGGAGACAAAACTGACACTCAAAAATTGACAAGAAAAACTGCAGTGGCCCTATTTAAAATGGAAACTGGCCATGATTGTCTTGCAGAACACCTTTATAAAATACACTGCATACCTACACCCAAGTGTACTATCTGTAAAGAGGATGTCATCATGAATAAACTCCATTTGGACACATGTAATGGTCTCAAAGTGAGAACCTAAGACTTTATATTGGGAAGCCAGGGGGAAAATGATGCAAATCAACTAATCCCCAGTGCCATTTGTCAACAACAACAGCAACAACAACATTATATGAGGTTCCAATTGAATTAACTTTAAAGAGAGTCGATTAAAGACACTAGACAACACTTACTTTTAAATTTTTCCGGAACATGTTTCAGAGGCTTTGCCTCTATCATCGGCCGGCTCGAGAGCCGGCCGATGATAGAGGCAAAGCCTCTGAAACATGTTCCGGAAAAATTTAAAAGTAAGTGTTGTCTAGTGTCTTTAATCGACTCTCTTTAAAGTTAATTTATCATAACAACACTGTTTTCAACACTTTCAAGAAAGGAATTCCAATTGAATGTTGAATTCTTTGTCTGATAAGTGCAATGCTTAGATCTTAATTTTAGTCTAGAATTGAATTTATTTTATGCTTGATAATTATTGAGACAGAAAATAAAGGATAATTTTCATTTAAAATAATTAATATATAGGTAAAACTGAAACCAATTTCTAAATAAATGCCTTTTGCATATGAAGAAAGGAAAGGATGGAAATATTAGATTGAACATGGCTGGCATAATACGGGATAGGGAACAAACGATTAATGGCTTAATACCTGGTCCACCAAACATTTACATCTAAAAGAGTATTCAGCCTCCTAGGAAGAGAAGCAACAAGAGATTCACAAATATGAGGTCGTCTGAGCACACTTTCCCATACTTCCTTAAAGTGATCCTCAATGCTTTCAGGAGTTTTTTCTGCCCTGCAATCCCATTCATTACCCTTAATAGCCCAAATGTGTTCAATGGGATTAGGATCTGGTGATTTGGCTGGCCAAGGGAGAGGAGAAACTTCAGGATGTTGTTCTATCCAATCTCGGGTAAATGCTCAAGTATGAATGCTGCTGTTATCATGAACATAGTTAATGATAGGCATATCTTCCTCAGTTAATGACAGGCATATCTTCTTCAGGATATGCGGAACAAACACTGGGTAACATTGAGTCCTCTAACACCTCAAATACTTCTCAGAATTCATTCTCGGGGATACAAGGACCAGTTGACCCACACCGGCAGCCGACATCCAGCCCCAGAAAGCGATGCTAATCCTGCCGATTCTTACTGTGGGCACTACATGTTCTGGGTTGTAGCGTGTCTTGTTTGGACGCCAAAGTATCATCCTTCTCTCTTCGTCGGATGAGAACACTTTCTCGTCTGTCCATATTACAGTGTCCCAGAATGTCTGAGGCATTGGAAGGAACTGGACAGCCAATACCACACGAGCAGCTTGATATGCTTCTGTGGGGTCCTCTTTTCGACCTGGCTTCCTTGTGTGGATCCCGGCAGCATGAAGATGCCTTCTAACAGTTGAAGGCGTATTTTGAAGTCCCATATGCCTCACGATTGACATACAAGGGCAGAATGGATTCTCTCTGGAATTCTGCACTATGGCTGCTTCCATATTTGGAGAGGTAACCCTGGGTCTTCCAAATTTAGATCAGGCTTTTAATTCTTCTTCTCCCTCTTCCTGGAACCGGCGGATCCAGAAAGAACGCAATCAAGCCCTCTTTCCACAGAATTAGCTATTTGTCTGGTAGCAAGAACTGCTTCCCACATGCCAACAATACGGCCCCGAGTGACTTCCGAGATTAAAGACATTCTTCTATAATCTTATTAACTCTAATGCACGATACAATGATACTCTTTGTCGTTTTTAAATCAAATGCAAACCTTCGCTCTTATATATATCTAATGTAAATGTGACCTTTGACTCCGAGGAGGTAACTACCAATCGCAGAGTACATCGACCACATCTCCATTTAACCACAGTGACAGTTCTATTACCTATGTAGACAAGTTCATTGGAAGATGGAATTTTTAAAATATTCTTGAAGTAAATCTACATTATTTCCCAAGAAAACTGAATGAAGAAAGTGCTAACACTAACTTATTAAACTGACCGGTTTCAACAACAGCATCTACATGACATTAAATTTAAAGGGAGTCGATTAATGACACTAAACAACACTTACTTTTAAATTTTTCCGGAACATGTTTCAGAGACTTTGCCTCTATCCTTGTGGCCGGCTGAGGATAGAGGCAAAGTCTCTGAAACATGTCCCGGAAAAATTTAAAAGTAAGTGTTGTTTAGTGTCATTAATCGACTCCCTTTAAATTTAATTTATCATAACAACACTGTTTTCAACACTTCCAAGAAAGGAATCTACATGACAGTTGATTTTTCGCGATCTTTGTATTACTTTGCTATCTAAAATTTAGTAATGTTCACAGCCTCTAGAGCAGATAATTGCTACACACTGCTTCGAGCTTTAGATGCTTCAAATACGTAAACTATTTCTTGCTTAAATGTTTAATTCTGTTATAACTGCAGTTACACTCTTATTTGACTTTTCAGGTTTTCTTTGTCGTCGTCGCTGACCAGGAAGACTTAGATGCTGGCATTCTGATCCCAAGGTTGCGAGTTCAAGCCCGGTCTAGTTCTATGGTTTCTACGTGTAGCTAAAACTGAAATGCATCATATCAGTTTTATTGAAATTTAAAGAGCTCCTTCGTGAAGCCTCCAACATGCCTCGCTCATGTAGGTCAGTCTTGCATGCATCGGAATACATTTGCTTGCATCTGTACAATATTTCATTGCATAATTGTTACTCATTTTCGCTTTTTCAAGTAAAAATGCCCTTGTGGCCATTATGTGAATAATCAAATTATTTAAGACTGAATATGCTAACTGTCAAAGACTGGTGTATAATTAAGAGAGCGAGTACACCTCTGGGTGTATTCAGGCATGGCAATGTTATGCTGTTTGCAGTTTAAATTTTAGAACTGCAGCTCCACTTTCAGTTTGCACCAATCCCTCAGAAGTTTATTGTACCTGAAAGTTCTCTTTCTGTAGCTTCAAGTCAATCTGCTATGCAAATACAATCACTCTTACCTTAAAACCTGCCATATAATTCCTGTTTTTATCCATACTGGTATTTCAAAACTAAGCAATTGTTAAAAAACTACAGAAACAAACAGCTGTACATAACCAAAGACTAGGATGGTTATTGACTTGAAAAGTCATGCTAGTCACGTGTAAAACAGATGGAACCCTCACCTGCTTGATTTGCTTACCACTTTGTCACATTTGCTAATTTCCGCACTTTAGATACTTGAGTCAATCAGATTCATTGATGAGCTTGATATTGGTGCATCTTCAATAACTATGACGACTTTAGGAATAAGAATGGTGCCTGAGCACTGAAATAACTGCATATCCTCTTACCATCTCCTGTGAATTTAACAGGACTAAAAGTATTCAAGGTTGCAGTGATGGCACATTATTTTTCAATATTTCTTAATACTGAACCCCTGGAATATTTGTGACAATTATTTGGTGAAATACTTAAAGCTCTTATTGCTTCTCTATAAAATAAGGTCCAACCATTATGCAATGAAATACAGTAATTAACTTATACAAAATCCACTGTATACTTTATCAGTAGCCAATTAACACAGTGACACAATACAAACACATTCACATACAAGAATCAGAAAAAGTTAAATAATTATATCATTATCTAGTATCCAAATGTCTTTATTAAAATAAGAAGTATTTATTATAAAAGCAAGCTTAACACAATTAAACATACATACTTGTTCCTAATAACAAAATAATAACATTCTTCAAGAAGTCAAACACTCCTTTGGAAGCCTTGTGTGCTTCTCGAACACGCCCAAAGAGTGATTCATAAGATGGAGGTGGTGCTGCAAAATGGACAAAAATGCTTTTAATTAGTCTTGTAAATAATATATTTAGATTATATTGCTTTCTATGAGTTAAATAATTATCTATGAGACATATGAACATATAACATGTATGTAACTCAGTTACACAAATTATAAAATATTTACTAACAAAAATAATATATTTTCATATATTGGTTGCAGTTATGTTGTTGAAATTATTCAAGACAACACGCTGTTTAAATTTCCTGAGGGAAATGGAATCTTCAAACTAATATTTGAAAACACATTCCATTTTCAACCAAAATTGAAGATTACATTACCAATATAAAAATTTCAATGCACAACTTATAATACAAAAAAAAAAAAAAATAATAATAATAATAATAATAATAATAATAATAATAATAATAATAATAATAATAATAATAATAATAATAATAATAATAACAATAACAATAACAATAACAATAACAATAACAATAACAATAACAATAACAATAACAATAACAATAACAATAACAATAACAATAACAATAACAATAACAATAACAATAACAATAATAATAATAATAATAATAATAATAATAATAATAATAATAATAATAATAATAATAATAATAATAATAATAATAATAATAATAATAATAATAATAATAATAATAATAATAATAATAATAATAATAATAATAATAATAATAATAATAATAATAATAATAATAATAATAATAATAATAATAATAATAATAATAATAATAAAAATATAAATAGTGGAATGCCATGCAAGAAGCTTTCAGATGAAATGAATTCTATACTCAATCACAGAAATAAACCTTGCAACACTATACATTATTTGAAACAAAAATTACGATACATAAAAACTGATAAAGGAAACCAAATAGTCAAAATGGAAACAGAAAAGATTATGCGAACAAAATGGAAAAAATATTAAATGAGAATGAGTTTACAGTAAGCCGTAAGAACCCACCAACATGTACACAAATAGCAGGAAAAAAGTTGAAATGTCAACATAATACCACAAAATATGTAGCCAAATTGGATATTCCAACTCTACACTCTACTGCCTACCAAAATTCCATAAACCACACAAATATAAGAGCCACACATCAGTAGTATACTCACAAGCTAAAATTTGGTAAAATGGTTAAAGAATTTATGAGGGTCGGCTGATTAGTCACGCACCTCATAAAGAGATGGTGCCACTGGGCCCAGTTATACAAACATCATCATATAGTTTAACTCTAGACTAGCTTGTATCCATAGTTACAGGACAATAGCTTTTTTAGTTTTTGAATGACAGCATTTTAAACAAAACAAGTGTAGAGGCTTCATGAAAATGGAGGATTTGGAAAAACGAGGAGTGATTAAATACCTCCATTTGAAAGGCTTAAAGCCTAAAGAAATCATGGAGGAAATGGACAGTACATTGAAAGACTCTGCCCTGTCATATACAATGATTAAAAGGTGAGTTCCAGAATTTAAAATGGGACGTACGAGCACTAATAATGAGCCTTGATCTGAATGCCCTGTGGAAGTCACCACTCCAGAGATAATTGGAAAAATTCATTGTTTAGTAATGGAAGACCGCAGATTAAAGTTGTTTGAGATAGCAGAGGCTGTGAACATAGCAAAAGAATGTGCAGGTAATATTTTAAGTAATGTTTGGGCTTTCACAAGGTGTGTGTAAGATGGGTGCCATGTTTGACACCTGATCAAAAGTTGCAAAGAAAAACTTTTCTGTTGGTATTTGGAGCTCTACCCTAAAAATCCCAGTGAATTTTTGAGACAGCTTATTACCATGGATGAAACTTGGATAAATCACTAGACTCCAAAAAGTAAATCACAGTCAAAACAGTGGATTGCGCCAGATGAACCAACTCCAAAGAGGCTGTCAATTTTGTCGGCTAATAAAGTTATGACAAGTGTTTCCTGGGATGCACAGGAAATTATTTATATTGACTACTTGGAAAAGGGTAAAAGTATCACTGGTGACTACTATTATGCAAGTTTACTGCAATGTTTGAGTGATGAGGTGAAAAGAAAAAGACATCATTTGGGAAAGAAAAAGTCTTGTTTCTTCGCGACAATGCTCCGGCCTATTGTTCAGTCATTTCAATGGGAAAAATGTGAAAATTAAAGTTTGAATTACTTGAACATCCATCCTATTAGCCAGATTTAGCACACACTAACTACTACCCATTCCCAAAGCCTCAAAAAATTTCTTGGAGGACGAAGATTTCCTAGTAACGATGGAGATTATGTTGAGAAATAAAGAAATAAACAAAACCTAAATTTTCTTTTATTGCGAGGTCCGGGACTTATCAGCTCACCCTCATAATTTGTTCCCAAGATTTGACATAAATACATTTCCACGCATACCACTATACAAACTACCATATTAAAACGAAAATTGGCTTAAATCAATAGGAATGTCTTCAGAACAAATTTCAGAATACACTGAACAATTAAATTATGCAACGAACAAAACTTGCAATTTACACTGAAATATTGCTAAAATTCCAGATTGATGGTGAGAATTCACTTTCACCTATACTCACAAATCTTTTCATAAGATATTAGCATTCAGGCCAAAAACAAGGGCAGGTCTGTAGGTGAAGGAAGGGGAGGTGCTGTACACATCCTTGCAGCTGATGTCATGCGTTGGGAAGTCACCTCTACTGAGCTGAAACTTTGAGACCTTTCAATTTCAGCAAATCCAGAAGAATTGCCTTTAATGTTACATTCAGGGAAATTCCAGAGACTTTGGTTTCCAGAACCACCTTGCCATGATCCGGGGACTATATAAGGGAATGCTAAAGTCTGCAAGCTGTGTGATAAAAGCAGCAAAAAGAACTTAGTTTTATTTATGGGCAGTCTTTAATTGCTGGGGTTCTCAGTGTCCCATACAAAATTGGGCATGAAAGACCATTTGAAACTATTCAGAGACCTCTTTATCAAACTTGAGGGTCTTTAATGTGCCGTAAATCTGTGATACTGGATCAGTAGCTTTAGTTCCTTTTCAAACGAAACCGTGCTAAGGATTTTTATGCAGATCCTGAGAGCTGGTACCACCAATGTCATGAGAGTGCGGCAAGACACGGGCCCCAGACTAGAAGATAGGCTCACATTAAGCAGTATAACCTGGAGTACCTTTCGCACCATCTTGACATTGCTGAACCATTTCTTTTATCTGACAGATGCAACAAAATATCTGCATATCATAGTTCAACAAATGAGCGTAAGTGTATACCACACTAACACAGGAAGCTAAGATTTCTATTGCAGAACCACCTCATTGAAAAACTGTTCTGCCACTTTGGAGTGCCGTTGGAACTATGTAAAGAACAGGGAATAAACTTTGAATCAAGCCTGAACAGAGAAAGACTGGAACAATTCGGAGTGTGCAAGATGTGCACGACATCTCTCGACCGGCAGTATGTTGGCATGGTCGAGCGTTACATTAAGATCCTACAGGGACACCTGAAGAAGGTCGTGGCCAACCCCACCAGAGATTGGGATGTCAGGGTGCAGTTTTTCTTGTTACTCTACCGTTGGTCTACCCTTGATACTAAAATGATGCCAGCTTCGGCAACAAATTGCATCTCTATACGACTGATGTTTGGGAACCTCTAGGTCAGGAGAGTGAACTGTCGACTATGTGGACCGTCTTCACAATACGCGTGAGTTGGCCCGTCGCACATTCAAATGGCGAGCGCCCGGGAGAAGACCCGGCATCACCGCCAAGCTAATAGCCATAGTTTCAAGCCGGTGATCTAGCAGGACTTCCGTTGACATCGCAAAACCAAGCTATCTGACTTCAGGAGCTGGCAAATATGTCATCGTTTTGTTCTACTGCATTGAAATCTAGAGGAATCAACTTCAAGAATGTTCCATTCTGGCAATTCCGGAGACTTCGGTTTGCAGAAACAACTTGCCTTGACCCGGAGATGTATAAGGGAGTGCTAAAGGCTACCAGCAATGTGAAAAAATAGGCAAGTAGTTAATGTCAACGAGTGTTAGTCTGCAAGTAGCCAGTTCAGTTAGAAGGAATCATTCTGTGAGCATCAAAAAACTACGAGCAGCACGAGAGTGAGAGTGTGTGTGTGCAACAGAGGCATAAGGAACATTAGTACTACGGAAACAGTGTGTATGCTCTCCGTATCTGTAAAAGTGAAAGTATAAGTTAGCTATGTGCTAACCATTTTAGTGACATATGTGACATTGGTTTGGTGGCTTGCCTCCATGTTGAGATATATGCAATTTTAGTCCGAGCAACACTTTGTCAAATGGGTGGATTTCAGAATCTGTTTAGATAGCATGGCAGTTTTGAAAGCCCTTATAGTAATCAAAACCACATTTAAATTGGTATGCAATGCCAGAAGATGCTGGATGAACTGTGTGCAGCTACTTGGTCGCCCTTATGTGGATGCTTGGGCATACTGTTAGAGGTAAAGAAGTGCAGATGCCCTTACATTTAGGGCTCATCTTGAGATCTGGAGTAAACAAACTGCTGCCAGGCAAGCACATGATTTTATTATGGGACCAGGCAGTAAATTGAGTTTCTCCTGAACTTTACATCTGGACTTAGGCGTATTGTTGCACTATTTCACTGACCACAAAATGCTGCAGACTTTATGCACAATGAGGCTCACAGAAGATCCCATATGCAGGGAAAGTGAAATGGATTTTGAATCTTCCCAATTTATATATACATTGATATGTTTCCATAAGCCCTTTCATAAAATAGGATATAAGAAAGCCAGATATCGAGAAAATCATCTGTTTCATTAGCACTAACAGATTTGAATAACTGTGTGGTACAAGAGGTGCAAAGGACTCCAAGAGCCTACATATAGATCTCAAATGAGGTCATTCAGTTCGCCACCGCCATCACCATGATCATGATGTTGGTAGCAATGCTGCTTAAAAGAAATGTGGAAGAAATCCTTGCTCCATTTCTTTTTGTGATTTAACTTTTTTTTTTTTTTTTTTGAGGAGTGTTTCTTGCATCTCACTATATTCAACAAGTTCTCCTATATGTGTGGAAGTGTTAGTGTGGTGAGGAAACTATTAGTCTGGTTTCTTTGAGATAAAATAATTGTCTCGGTTTTTTGTTTTTTTTTGTTTTTTTTTTTGTGTAATTTGTTCTCCAACGTTAAGTCATATCGGACGGTGAATGAAATAGGTGAAATGATGCTCAAATGTGTTCAGGGTCCATGGAGCTTAGAGCTACCTGACATTAATCTTTAACAAGGAAAAACAATGGAAAAACCTTATCCAGATAACTCACCCTGATCGAGATTCGAACTCGGAACCTCTAGAACATGAGGCAGACATGCTACCATCTATGCTACCGAGGCGGGCTAATTGTGTCTGTGAAGCCAGGTTTACTATCATACAAAATATGACTGCATCAGCTGATGACAACGTATTTGAAAACGATCTAAATAAGTTACTCAATTTAGCTGAACAATGTGTAAAAATGAGAAGCAATCTAAAGAACGATCTTTTTGATGTGATAAGTGATATCAGGAAATAATTCAGTAGTATTAATAGGGCAGTGGAAGAGAAGAATAAAGGGATTCGTGAATTGGAATTAAGAGCGGTAAAAGCGGAATCCATTCTCCAAACCTTGCAGTCTAGCGAGAAGGCTGACAGCATGAGACACCTAGTGATGCTGGGAGACAACTTCCCGACCAGTGAGTGGAGGAAGGTTCCACTTGCAGGTAGGTCAAAGAAGTGCTACTCCGAGTTGCCAAGACAAACCGACAGTGGCGCCAGTCGGATGAGTCACAAGGGAAAAAATAAATAGAAATTGTGAAATAAAAAAAAAAAAGTGTTGAGTATGCCAAGACTGTACTCAAGTCGAAAGTGAACCCTACAAAAATGAAAGTTGGAATTTCTGCGCTTAAAAATGGACAGTTACTTCTGGAATCAGAAAACCAAAGTGAATTAGAAAAAAGTTTGTGAAGCAGCATATAAAACATGTGTGTTAGAACTCGAAAGTTATTTGCCAAAACTCAGGAATCCCAGAATCCAGAGGTTATTACTATAGACAACGCAACAGAAGCCATGATTAATCAGAATTCAGATCTGAAATTGAGCGAGTGACATAATTCCTAAATTCGTGTTTGGAGACAAAAGGAAGAACAAGAATTTGGTAATAGAAGTCACGTCACAAGTTCGTAGGCGCATTTAAGGCATGAAACTTAAATTAGGCTGGCACATATGTAATAGTAAAGACTACATGTCAGTTACACGTTGCCATAATTGTTGTAAATATCACCATAGAAGCCAGGAATGTGCAGAGCAACAAGTATGTCCACATTGTTCTGGAAATCACAAAATGAATGAATGCCAAGCATCTAAAGAAAACCACCGATGCATCAATTGCATAAATTATAACAAATACAATAGATCAATGCCTATAAATGAGAACCATTTATCGATTAATAAAAGCTGCCCATGCTACAAAACTGCCTTGGAAAAGAATATAGAGAATTGACTATTAACATGGATAGTCGCGCGGATAGAGGAAAGAATTATCTACGGTGTGTACAAGTTGCAACATAAACGAGTAGCAATGAATAATATTATATGTAATATGAACAACAGTAAGATTGACCTCGCCTTTGTACCATACACAATAATGTCGCGGGAGTGCCTAAATCTCTTAGAACCTATGAGAGGGGAAACGGAAGAATAAAATTGCTTATAAATAACAAAGAGATAGACGCCGTACTTATTACACAGCTCTCTGACGAAGACACTGTCATCGCAGAAATAACATACAAAAAGATGAAGTTTTACGCAGCATGTTTATATTTCAATTCTACACAAGATATCGAGGTAAATTTGAGGACAATAGAACAAATTGCAAACTATATAAAGGAGAATGGTTTACTTCTAGCAGCTGACACTAATGCCAGAAGTACAATGTGGTATGACGTAACAACAAATCGGGGGACAGCAATGGAAGATTTCCTAACAATGTCCAACTTAAACATAGTAAGTATAAATCGGAGCCTACATTTGAAACTAGAAGAGGATGCAATTATGTCGACCTATTGTTATTGTCGCGCTTCTTGAACGGTTACCATGGATATATCTTTGGTAATAGATACGCCTCAGATAAAGCACTGATTACTCCACATGGAGTGAACATCTGTAATTTGTGATTCCTGTGTATTCCATTGGCTGAAGTAATGTGTTCAATGATGTTTAGCACAGATCCGAGAAGCGCAGCAGTTCCCCTCTCTTACAAGAATAATCAGTGTGTTATCCGAGAGGTATCTATTAGCAAAGATAAATCCATGGTACTAAAATTAGGCAAGTGAGTCAACCTTGTATATACTTTTCTCCACTTACAAGTTTTTTATGAAGACTAGTTTCTGGGGACTTCTCCCCTATCGTCAGCTCTGTGGTAGACTGATGATGCATCCGGTGTCTGCATCTGGCTTGGTGTTGTGCTGCCATCTAACGTCCTGGTAAGTTTGATGACGTCATCTACGGCGGGAATTTCAAAATTCATCAAGAGGTCCTGTTTTTTCGTAATAAATATGTTTTCCCAAATCTGTAGTTCCAGAGGTTTCTTTGCCTGTTTGATCAGTTCTATTTCTTGTTTTATGTTGTGATTCTCAGACCAAAAGTGATGTGATACGGCCGACTTGTCCATTTGTTTGAATTTAATATTTCTGAAGTGTTCTTTCATTCTTGTTCCTAGATTCCTTTTGGTCTTACCAATGTATATCTTGTCACAATCCTGGCAACTCATTTGGTAAATGCCTGATAATTGAGTTTTCGGTGTGCTATTTTTTAGAGGGTGGTTTAGTAAGTTGCGGATGTTGTGTTTGTTTTGAGGGGCTAATTTTATGTTGAAGCTCTTAAATATCTTTTCAAATTTTTTGAAGTATTTTGGATGAAATGTAAATTTTCCATATCTGGTATTTGGGTTTTCTAGTTTTTTTAACGTAGTAATGTCCTTTAAGTATTTGTTTCTTTTGTGTCTATAGATCAGTTTTTTGATGAAATTTGTGTTATAGTTGTTCAGTTCGGCAACCTGGTGTATGTGAGCGTACTCCTGTTCATATTCTGTTTTTGTTAGTGGAATGTTGATTAATCTATGAACTAAACTATGGAATACTGCATATTGATGTTGTACTGGGTTGAATGGGTTGCATTTAATGTAATTGTCAACATGTGTTGCTTTTCGGTATATTCCAAATTGTAATCCTGTGGGTGTTCTAATGATTTTCAAATCTAGAAAAGGTAGCCATTCATCCTGCTCTACTTCAATGGTGAAAACTATGGATTTTTCTTGTAGGTTTAGCAGCTTTATAGCATCCTCGGTTAGTCTTCTAGGGACTATCGCAAACACATCGTCGACATATCTATGCCAACATTTGAAAATATGTGGAAAGGCTTTAGTAATGTGTGTTTCCAAATTACTCATGAACAGATTAGCTAGTAATGGTGAAAGAGGGTTACCCATGGCCAAGCCTGCTGTTTGTTGGAAGATCTTGCTGGAGAACGTGAAGCTGTTTTGTTCAATACATAGGGTGGTTAATTTGATGTATTCCTCTATTTTATCATCTGCAACGTTGCTTTTGGATAACCAGCCTTTCATCAATTTTGGAATTTTTTCTACTGGTATGCTCGTGAATAGAGATCTGATATCAAAGGACACCATCACCTCTTCAGTTTTTATAATTGTGTTTTCAATTTTCTTTACTAAATCAAATGAATTGTTTATGCTTAGAGATTCAAACTTTTCAAACTTGTCAAATTCTTCCAACAACCATTTTGCCAGTTTGTAAGTCGGGGCATCTATATTGTTAATAATGGGTCGCATGCTGTTGTCTGTCTTGTGAATCTTAGGTAGGCAGTATAATTTTGGCAAATTAGGGTTGTTTACAATTATGCTATTTTTCATCTTATGTGGCACTACTGTATTTTCTTTAATTGCTTTTTTGGTGGTTTCTATGTATTTCCTTAAAGGGTTTTTGGGTTTTCCCTTTAAGCAGAGACAGGGTGTGGTGGCTTGGAAGTACCACAAGAGAGTGACTCGTTTCTCAGTTTGCTATTTGAAATTGTTTGGCAATACTTATACACAAAAATTGTAGATCTATTTAAACAAGACAATTTACATGAAAACTTTTGTGCAGATAACCCTTTTCAGGATATTTCTGGTTTTTGGTTTAAATTTAATGGTATCATTTTCAGCAAATTTGTTTATTTTCAACAATTTGCTACTGCAGCCAAAATTACTAAGTGGAATAATGAGAGAAAAGAAGTTGTCTAAAATGGGTAGAAGCGTTTCAATGTTTCTCCTCTCACAAGTTACCACTTGGTAATCTTTCTAAGGTTGTACCATTTGGATTATCAGAGCCAGGTACTATTGCACCTGTAATGAGACAAAGAGACTTTTTTGTGTCAGGAAATATTTAACTTCAAAGCTGAAATGCTGAGTATATTGTTGCTTATAGAAGTACATTTAAAATACAGTTGCACTGAATTGTCCAATCACCTGGAGCAAAATAAAAAACATAAATACCCTATGTTCAGTAGCTAACAGTTTAAGTTATATAATATGATCATTTTATATGGTTTTATATTCATAGTAATAATAATAGTATTGTTATATGCTGTATATTGTAATAGTATTGCCCTTATTATACTGTAATATGCTGAATATCCTGTTAATTTTGCTCTTCTGATAAACAGAGTTTCACATTTCCTAATTGCATTAAGTAATAAGCCTACAGCAGATTAAAAAAGTCAATAGTAAATGTCGTGTTTTCAACTTCAGAAAATATGATCATTTTAGCTGAAGATGCATGGATAGCCCTGCAAAGCATCTCCACATGTGTGCCAAAGGCAGCAATATGGATACCCAAAAATTAATTTTACTTAAGTTATTCAATAAAATGGAAAATTTAACAAAATGAGTTTTAAAACACATGAGCTAACCCATCAATACTACTTAAGATTGAAATTCCTCAGTAAGGACTGAAAATGCATGGATAACAGCACAAAATGGCTGTTCAAGTTTAGAGTAGTCATACTTTCATAGTCTCTAAAAAAGGCAGCCTTCTCCAGGCATGTCTCACATTAGAACATGTATCAACCTACATGTGCGGAAGTAACTACATTGTTAGATGAGTGAAGAGGCTATTATGTGCTGGTGTTCTATGACTATGGATTTTACATAAATGTAATGATGGTATGTTCTCTACTCGCTACTAATTTTATATAAGAACCTTAGGAGGCCAAGCTAAGTACATTATAACCAATGTATTAATATTCATGCAAACAGAGAGTGTTTTATAACAGTTGCACTGAATGTATCAAACTCTGCAATAAAAAAGATGAAGGGGATGAGTTACGTGCAAAATGGTATAGTTCCTATATATAATACTCTGAAGTAGAACAAATATTGAGATTGAGATTGTTTATTCACCAATTGTAATAGTTTTACAAGGTTTTGTCATGTGAAGTATATAAAGTCAGTTACAATGGAGAGGTACTACTATCTATATTTACAATATTGACTCTACAGTTTTAACCATTATTTGTTTTTGCAATTTTTATATTCTTCTATTGTATAGAAAGCATTCTTAATCAGATAAGATTTTATTTGTTTTATTTTTATTTGTTCTTTCCCTATTTCATTAATCCGGTGAGGTAAATGATTGTATAAATCTTTTGCCTTACTTTCAATACATTTATTTTGTAATGAGCCTGTTAGTCTATTCCTAAAGTAATTTTCTTTTGTTCTTGTGTTATGTTCATGGATACTTGTATTTTTGTCTTCTTTATGGGAAGTTACAACATATTTTAGACATTCATATATATAGACAAGGCAGCATTAGTATACCTAATTTTTTAAATGCTCTTCTGCAGGTGTTTCTTTTTTTGATATTTTTAAGAACTCTTATCGCTCATTTCTGTAGTCTAAATATTTTTAGTATATGTTTCCTCCCTGCTGATCCCCATAAAATAATACCATAGCTCAAATGTGAGTGCATAAATGCATAATATACTTGTGTTATACTATCTTCATCCATGATTTGTTTAACCTGTTTTAGAATATATATACCCCTATTGAGTTTTTTAGAGAGTTTTTCTAAATGTCTATTCCATTTCAGGTTGTTATCTATTACGAGTCCTAAAAAATTTATTTCACTAGCTTGCCTGATTTGCTCACCTTTTATTTCCAAGGAGATATTTGTCTGCATTTTGTTACTTATACTAATCTGCATCCATTCTGTTTTCTTTGTATTTAGTGCCATTCCTAATTCTTCCAGGTAAGTATTAATCATCTCCAACAGTGCATTTGCATTACTTTGCACTGCAGAACCCATGCACAGATTTAGAGGACTTCGATATGTGTGATTACAGAAGCATGAAACTTACATCCATGAGAAGAGAATTTCTACTGTGAAAGCTGTGATACATAAACTGCAAGAAACAACTGCCTACAGAGAGAATCCAGTTTGCTGAAAGCATTGAAGCACCTTGGTCTCTGATGGTGAAAGATGTGCCAAAACAACACAGAGAGTGACAACAATTACTGACTACAAGTATGCATTCCATATGGTTCACCTTAGTAATGCAGACATTTTACAAGAAGAAACGTTGATTTGGATGGCATCACAGAGTTTCACCAATCACCTTTGAGGATGCCTCTGGCAGCTCTCACTGAGCTGCTTGGATCGCTTCTAAGGAAGCGACGTTAAACCCCGGGACTTTATGGGAGTAAGACTACTCTAGCAAAGGTAAAACAATATACATAATTGAAAGTTTGCATTTTAAATGGAATTAATATTATTCTATTTTCAATATTTTGTATTAAAGACAAGAAATTGTCACTACTACCATTGAACAATGTCAATCAAGCTGCTACCAGCTATATCACTGAAATAAACTTGTGTTAAGGACATTAGAAGCATACTTATTGTAGATTTATGTAATTGAGGAAAGTATTTTAAACTAAATAGTGGGAAATATTCAGGAGAACTATTTGAAAAAAAACTATGGATTTGAAAAAAAAAAAAAAAAAAAGGTACTCAGTTTCTAATAACTAGTGTTGAGAAATATATGAAAATGCAAGTTTTTAATAAAAGTTCATATCTCAATGAAACTTGGTAATTATCCATTTCAAGCCAAATTAAGTTGATTTCAACAAGGCTGTTTCTGCATATTTGTGCATATTTTTTATTTTTCATCTAAAAATCTAACCATTTTTGTGTCAGGTTACCTGGATAATAGCATTCTTGGGGAAAAAAAAAAAAAAAAAAAAAAAAAAACCACAGCTCTTTCTTCAACCTTCTATAATATATTGTACTTGTAATCATTAGGCTTGCCATTGTGATGAGGTTTCAACCTGTTCCCACCCTATTCCCTTAATTGTAAAGAGAGAGACAAATAAAGGGTAAACTTTTTGCTTCTGAACATTCTTGGAAAAGGCTATTTCTGTCCCAAGTCGCTAAATGCAAAAGCTCAATGTAAAGCGCTTTAAATCTATTACCATCACTATAAAGAAAGAGACAATTAGAGGGTAAATGTTTGTATCTCTTTCCATTTTGCTTCTTAACTTTCTTGGAAAAGACAGTTTCTATCTCATCTCATTGAAATATTGACCTTGGAATCATTAGGCTCAATGCAAAGAGCTTTCCATTGAAACCTATGCTTGTCATCACAAAGAAAGTGATAACTACAGCGTAAATGCTTCTGTTTCTTTTCTTTTAACTGACCATGGTTAAACACTGGAAAGGGCATGTATTTTCTTTTAACCATCTGTCCTCCAACATTAACTCATATCGGACAATGAATGAAATGAGTCAGGATCCACAGAGTTTAAAGTTACCAGACATTCAACTTTCAGGATAAGGGAAAACCCCGGAAGAAACCTTATTCAGATAACTCAGCCTGACTGAGATTAGAACTCGGAACCTCAATGCTACCGAGATGGGCAATATGCTTTAAGCTGACAACACCTCCAAACATATTGTCGCAAATCCCTTTTTACGACTAGCGTCGTACGCACTAAAATGGTTCACGCGGCTTGTTTACACAAAGGAACCAATAGGCAGACAGCGTGGAAATAAAAGAGTCTGCAAAAACAGATAAAGATAGCGTGAGATACGACTTACCAACACAGATAAGTGAGGTAATTGGAACATTCTGGTGACATCTTGATTGTTTTATAGAACTTTCGATGTCTTGTAACATTCCAGAAATATCTAGTGATTGTTACAGAAATCTCTCGAATTAATCAATGAGGTATTTAAGAAAGCGACGACTTGCCAAGAGTGAGTCGTAAACAGTAAACAGCTGTAAAGTGTTGTAACGAGAGCTGATGTAATCAGAACGCTGTTTGTGTGGACTTCGACCTTGGTAGATGGTGTTATGTATGTGATATAATTCTGCTGCTATGAAGCATATTTCTACGCAAATAAAGAACATTTGGAATTTCTGCAAATCGAACTTTTAATTCTACGAACCCACAAAGTCATAATATATTCTATTAGGTGGACTCATAGTAAAGTTGGTTTTTTGACTTTGGTATTTTGGAAAATTTATTGGGTTTCTTTAGTTTGGCAATTTACAGGATGCCATGTATAGTGTTGTATACGCTGCGAGTATGTATCAGTCTTCAGTTGTTAATAAACAATCACAAAATGGAGATAACAAAGTTTGAACTTACAGTCCTTCTAAAACACTACTGGAAACAAGATTATAAAGCTGCTACCGCAGCTCAGAAAGTATGTGAACTAGAAGGAGAAGGTGATGTTAGTGTGTGGCACAATGATCATTCAGCATTTCAACAATGGAGACAAAAACACTGACTGTTATTTTAATTCTAAACCCCTAAACATTACACAAATATAACTATTTGTAACAAAAACTTCACTTATCTTAAGAAAATGATGTCAATTTTTCTTATTAATTGAAATTGTTTTCACGAACATTTGCCTGCATCTTCAGTCAACACACTTCATTGTAAAGAACACCGGTTACTATGTTACTATGTTTTTTCAGTTTTACCAAAATCTGAAAATGAAACAAACCTAAAAACATTACGAAAATGTTCTTTCGTTCTGGTTTCCAAATTATATTTTGTCTTTCCAATATAAACCTGAACACATTCTAAACAATTAAATTGATAAATACCAGATTCTTTATTTTTAGAAATTTTATTTTTTTTAGAGAAATGTAGTAAATTTTTAATACTATAGATAGTCAACATGAAAAATTCAATGCCATGACCGGGATTTGAACAACGGATCTCCTGGTCATGGCATTGAATTTTTTATGTTGACTCTATCTATATAAAACCTTAGCCAATATACAGCTAGTGTGAAGAAATGATTAATTTCCATCAATTAACTAAAATAATAAGAGTTAAATGATGAAGCCTGGGTCTCAAGTACTTACGATAGTAAGTCGCCACCAACAGGTATCTCGGATGCGTGAGCCCCTAGTGGTTTACCAGGAAAATACATGAGTCGATTGGAGAATTTAAAGTCAGGACGGCACGTTGGCCATGGTAGCTCAATGGGTTAGAGCAACTGGACGGAAACCAGGAGATCCGTGGTTCAAATCCCGGTCATGGCATTGAATTTTTCATGTTGACTCTATCTATATAAAACCTTATCCTATATACGGCTAGTGAGAAGAAATGATTCATTTCCATCAATTAACTAAAATTTTAATACTATATTCATTTTGAGGAACTAAAACTAACATTAAGTATAAACAAACTGATCATAGCAGATCATTTTTGGTCATTTAACCATGAAATAAATCCTGAAGTTAAATTATTAAAACAATTAAATGGTCCGATAGATTTAATGGTTTGGGAAAAGATATTTATTTTAAAAAATAAACATTGTGTAGTGATTACTTTCTTGGAAGTGTTGAAAAGTGTTGTTATGATAAATTAAATTGTCCATCAAACAAAAAATCTGGTATATATCAAATTGAATGCAATGACTGTAGTCAAATTTATATTGGAAAAACAAAAAGAAATTTAGAAACAAGAGCAAAGGAACACTTTAGAAACATAAAATATAAACAATTAGAAAAATCAGCAGTTGCCACACATTTTTGTGAAAAAAACCACAACATAAATCCAGAACCAAAACTACTGAAACATACATCAGGAAAACAAGAACTATCCACATGGGAACAAATCTTCATTTCAAAAAATAGGAACAAAGTATTCAATTTCGACATCCCCCAGAAGGATTTGTTCAGCAAGTTCCTTGAGCCGCCACCAGAGGAGACCTGTGACAAGGTATCGTCAGCTACACCAATGAGAACCAGTCGAGAGCCGGCCGATGATAGAGGCAAAGCCTCTGAAACTAGTTCCGGAAAAATTTAAAAGTAAGTGTTGTCTAGTGTCTTTAATCGACTCTCTTTAAAGTTAATTGTGTAGTGAATTTTGAAATACCAGCAGTTGATTCTGTTTTTAGGTTTGTTGCGTTTTCAGATTTGGTAATACTGAAAAAATGTAGTAACATAGTAACATGTATCCTTGACGACGAAGTGTGTTGACTGAAGATGCAGGCAAATGTTCATGAAATCGATCTCAATAAGAAAAATTGATATTTTCTTAAGGTAAGTGAAGCTTTTTGTTACAAATAGTTATATTTGTGTAATATTTATTCCTTCACTGTAGCTAGCTTCATGTTTCAGTAACCCCTAAACATTGTTTATAGTTCAATTTTGTTATTTTACATTTATTAAGAAAAGAATTCACTGGAAATTATAAAAAACTTTAGTGGAAAGTGAACAAGATTAAGAAACAATTGAAGGTAAACTTGTGATGGAATAGATAGAAATGAAGGAAAAAGAATAATATTAAGGCATTTAACAACAATAATAGTAGATTAAAATCATAAAAAATGTTATTTGAATGTTAAATTGTTTAAACAAAATTTAAACAAAAGATTATGTAATTTACCTAATATGGTAATGAAAAGTGGTTCACTGAAGATATGAACCAATGGAAATTATTGAAATACCATAGCAACAGCAAATTCAATAATTTCAGATTATCTAGAGTTAGCATGATTTTGTGTATGAATGTTGTCAAGTAAAGAGGCAAAAAAAAACATTCTCAGAGTGAGGGAACTTGATTTCAAGTTATATTGTGAACAGTTATAAAAATTAAGTTAATTGGGAGTCGATTAATAACACAAAACAACACTCACTTTTAAATTTTCCCGGAACCGGTTTCTGAGGGCTTCCCTCTATCTTCAGCCGGACATCGACTAGTTCTCATTGGTGTAGCTGGCAATATTTTGTCTTCGGTCTCCTCTGGTGGCGGTCCGAGGAACTTGCTGAACAAATCTTTCTGGGGGATGTCGAAATTGAATACTTTGTTCCTATTTTTTGAAATAAAGATTTGTTCCCATGTGGACAGCTCTTCTTTTCCTGTTGTATGTTTTAGTAATTTTGGTTCTGGATTTATGTTGTGGTTTTTTTCCCAAAAATGCATGCCACCGAAGACAAAATATTGCCAGCTACACCAATGAGAACTAGTCGATGTCCGGCTGAAGATAGAGGGAAGCCCTCAGAAACCGGTTCCGGGAAAATTTAAAAGTGAGTGTTGTTTTGTGTTATTAATCGACTCCCAATTAACTTAATTTATACAACAACACTGTTTTCAACACTTCCATGAAAGGAGTTATAAAAATGTTTGATTTCATATTATAAAGGAAACCGATGCTTCTAAAGTTACTAATTAATTTGTGTTATGACATGTTTTGTTAACTTAATATTGAATTAAAAATTGGAATATTTAAAAAGAAGTTGAACAGTTGTTTCATTTCATTTAGTAAATTAGTTCCAACCAATTCCTGTCAGAGACTACACCTAAGTTAAAGGATTTTCATGCTTCGGCTGCAGCAGCCATGGATAACATCTTAAAGAATTGTTCAACCTGAGACACCAGCATGAGCTCAATTGAGACAAGTCGAGACCATTGGCACGATCCCCAAGGACAGGATGCAGCTACAACATCTGCAAAACGCTGCAACTTCAGAACCTAGAGATCCTGTCGCAAAAGTCGCCTCACCGTGGTACGGAACTGCATGAATCCACATAAAATCCTGTCACAACACTAAAGATTTACCATGTTCTGGAGGACCTAAAGTATGGAATATTGAGGATATACGCTAAATTATGCATGAAAATCTGCAAAAAAGTACCCATAGGCTTTCAGAAGAACTTGGTGAATCAAAAGATACCACATATTGCCACATTAAGAAACTTGAAAATCATACAGAGGCTGTAGAACTGTATCTCATCAACTGACAGCTCAACAGGCTGAATGTAGAGGATGCAGAGAATGTAGAATATCTGTTGCCAGCTTATTCGTAAACCCATGGATGATAGATTTGTCAGAAGAATTGTCATTTGTGATGAAAAATGGGTATATTACCGAAATCCTGATGCCTCAAAAATGTGACTTGATCCCCGCCAACCTGCCAAAATCATTGTTAAAACAAAATCAGTTCAATCCCAAAGTAATGTTATGTGTCTGGTGGATTTTGAAGGTGTGATTCACTGTGAGTTTGTTCCAAGTATGTGAGCAATTGATGCTGATTTTTATTCTCAACAACTAGAAGAGTTCATAAAATTTTGAGATGGAGATACCCAGCATTGGTTAAGCGAAGTAGAGTTCTATTGCAACAGGACAATGCAACAACCCATACTGTACAAACAACTGTGGAAAAAATGCAGGAACTGGGAGGAGCCAAACTGCTACCCAGCAATCAGCCCTGATCTTGCACCATCAATCCAAGGCCTATTTTCTACGTGGAAGAACTTTTGACAGGTGGGTGTCACCAAATTCTTTGTATCAAAAACCAGAGGCTGGTATCATTGTGGGATAATAGACTTTGCTGAACGATGTCTCAAGACCATAGAATATAATGGTCTATACTTTGAAAATTAAGTAATTGTTTGTCAGAACACTTTCAAATAATTGTTTTTCTTCAAAAATGACATTGCTTATGAGACAGTATCTATATTTAATAGTTGCACAATGTCAAGGTGTTAGCTCCTTTACTTGTTTTGCACAATGGTGTATTGTGCAGCACACTGCCCAATTTGTGTTTTACTGTTTTGCAGTTCCTGTAACATTTAGAAAATGCTGGGTTACTGGGAAAAATACAAGTCAGTTGAAGAATTTAATGTCATGCTGGCAAGTTGCCATGGTAGCTCAGTGGTTAGCTTAGTGCAACAGGCCAGAAACCGGGAGATCCATGGATCAATTCCAGCTATGGCATTGAATTTTTCAGTCTAACTCCAAGTGCTGCACAGGAAACAGTGTGCTAATGTAGAAATTGATCTGTCATTATTGGCAAGCTTTAACTTTTGTCCCCTCGCTTCTTGTGATATGGACAGAGCCTTTTCTCACAGTGAATATGCTTTTACAGAAAGGAGAAATAGATTACTGCCAGAAAACATTGAAAATATAATAGTTTCATATCGCTTTTTAATGGAAGAAGATAAGCACTATAAATACTTCAAAATATTGTTACATTTGCAAAACAATGTGCACAGATGTACAGTAATTTGAATGGCTTTTAATTTTTGCCCTTTATTACTGTTGATGATTGTGATACCAAATAGGATGTTGGAGAATAAATAACTGCGATATCTGTCAGCACTTAGTGATACTATATATTCATATATAGACATGTATAATTACTGTAACGTCTTTTGTTTTTGTTCGTAATATTGTGGAATAAAGTTTGTTACCGAACATTTAATATTATGATCACGAGTTTTTTTCCCAACATTTAATACTGGTGCCAAAACCCGGGAGAAGCACTAGGAGAAGAAAACATACAAGCAAAATGAATGGTGTAGAGTGAAAGAGTTGTGAAACTTAAGTTATCGACCCATCCGTCTATCTATATACGTTTCATTACGACACGCAACAGATAAGTACGTAGATAATATTAATTCAGTTTTGAATATTGGTAGAGCACTAAACATTTGCTTTTGTTTACAGTTGAGTGCACCTTAATTTTTAATAAGCTGAAACTACTATATCATGTCTCAGCCCTCACTTGACAAGCTAAAAAGAAAGCACACTACTCAGCATTCAAACATTACACGTTTCATAGAACAGGTAAACGATTTCAGTGATACGATGACTCTAGATGATACAGAACACTGCTTGGAACGCCTTCAAGACAGCTTTCAGAGCTTAACTGTTCCAGATGATGCTATCCACGATCTCATTGTGAACTACGATTATGACGAGGATGTAAAAGCCTGTGAAAATTACACAGACAGTACCAAGCGTGCAATGCAGAAGGCTAAGAAATTTATAACAACAATGAATTTTCAGGATGCACAAGCTTGCTCAGCTACTTCAACGCCACCCATAGCTACTTCTGAGGTTAAGCTTCCTACTATTAGAACAGAGACTTTCCAGGAGACATAGAAATATGGCCACTGTTCTGGGAGCAATTTCAAGCTTCAGTGGACCAGAACTCAGCGGTATCGGTGATAAACGAACATGGGTTCCTTTGAGAATACCTCGACGACAAACCCAAACATCTTGTGGATGGGACATCAATAATGGCCAATACATACGAACAGGTGCAGAAGATTCTGCAGTCCCATTATGGAGATAAAAATAGAATTACTGTCACACCTGGATTTCTTGGAACATCTGCAACCTGCACGTTCCGAGAGTCCCAAGAATCTCAATGCCATGTATATCGAGTGCCACCAATGGATTCAAGCTCTAACAGCACTGGGTGAAGATGTAGATGTCTATGGAAAACTGTAAGCCCCTAAAATTCTTTGTGTATTCCCTGATGACCTTTATCGCCGATGGCTTCTTAACACCAAGAGGTTGGAAATACCAGAAAGCAGCATCTCGCATCTAATGAAATTTTTGAACGAAGAGGTGGAGTGTGCCTTGACTATGCAAAAGTTACCAAGCGAATGGTCGCTAACAAATTCTTATACTGTGACAGCAAATGCTCTTCAAGTTAATACCAGACCTAATAAGTTGAAGAACATCAAACAAGTCACAGAACCTTATTGTGTTGTTTGTGAGAACTAAGGTCACTGGGTTCAAGATTGTGGAAGAATAATGTACCATCAGGAGAGAACTGAAAAACTGAAGAAAGCTAACAGATGCTTCCTTTGCCTTAGACGAGGGCATCATTCTAAAGACTGTATGAAGAAGAATAAAGTATTCTACTCCAAGTGCAAGAAATCATACCACGTGTCTATTTGTGGAGGAGACCAGCAAGGTGTAGCAGTTGGCAAGATCAATAAAAACATGCCCAACTTCATGTATCTTCAAACTGCACAGGTTTGGATAACTGGCCCAACTGGACAGCCCAAACTTACACAATGTATGATTTGAAAGTAATGAGTCGGTAATTCAAACACAATGTATTTTAGATGCTGGAAGTCAGTCCAGTTTCATTAGAACAAGCTTCATGGATCAGCACAAGCTAACTGTTGTCGGAAAAAGGGAACTGTCTGATATGGCATTTGAGGGTATTCAACATACAGCTAAAACACACAGGCTTGTCCAGTTTAACATCAGTGGCACATGGACAAAAACTAATATAATAACAGCTTTCGAGAGTGAAAACAAGTATTCACCATATTCTGTGGTTCCATAGGATGTCTACTCCCTAACATGCGCCCGAGGGCTGCAGTTAGCAGATCCCAAGGACAATGAAAGTGACCTCCATATTGAACTTCTCATAGGTGGAGACCATTATTGGAAGGTGATCCGAGATGACCAACCAATACACCTTTCTGAATTCATAGTGCTTTTCCCGTCTAATTTAGGTTGGGTTCTTAGCAGAAAAAGGTTATCATGTTGCTATAAACCATAATCATACAACGGAAGAATTTGATCTTAATGACGACAGCATGCAACAACAGTACCTGACTGGGCAAGATTCCAAAACAAAGTTACAGAATGACACGTGTGTGTGTGTAGCGTTTGACACCCGCTTTTACTACATACGACACCGCAGGCGGTGACACTGATGATACATGAGATGAAGATGGAGCACCAGTGGAATGAGATGGCGGGGGAAATCGGAGGTCCCGGAGAAAAACCGCCCCAGCGCCGTGTTGTCGACCACAAATCTCACTTTGTGGTTGCCTGGGATCAAACCCGGGCCACCTTGGTGAGAGCCAAGTGGTCTAACCACTGAGCCATGGCGCAGCCACAGAATGACATGGAGGCACAGCGGAGGCATTATGAAGAAGAAATGGCAAGAATAAATTCACAGGTTATGACAACCACAGCAGTAACAACAATAACAGATTCCAATTGCATTAGCAATAAACCACCTTGTGAGGCCATAGTTGATGAGCCATTACAAGGAAAGGATCCAGCAAGATTCTAATTGCATTATCAATAAACCATCTAGAGAGGCAATAGTTGACGAGGCATTACAAGGAAAGGATCCAGCATTAAAGCAGTCACAAGAAGAAGTGTTGCGAGATTGAAAAAACTTCAGGAAAGTATGGTAGGCGGTGAGAGAGCCAATGACAAGGAGCTCAAAGAGCGATGACTTAGAAGGAAAAGCAGCAGAACGTAGATTACAAGTACTGGCAGAAGCACTCTGTCGTGTTGAGGATGATGATGAGCTGAGGATGATGATGATGATGATGATGATGATGATGATGATGTTGATGATGATGATGATGATGATGATGATGATGATGATGATGATGATGATGATGATGATGATGATGATGATGATGATGATGATGATGATGATGATGATGATGATGATGATGATGATGATGATGATGATGTAGTTTTCTTGACGGTATATGACAACATCCAGCCCTTCCTGGATGTCGTCAGAGGCACTATACAAAGACACTCTATGTCAAAAGACAAGAGGCACTACGCAAAGCTAGAGTCAAGATGAAAGCACAAGAACATGATATACTCGACCTGCACACAGAATTTGAGGCAGAGAGGAAGGACTACTTGGAAACAATCAGGAGACAAAACTGGGAGTTCAAATACTGCAACAAATATTACACAAATTGCAACCCACCATCAAACGAGAATGTAGATAAAAGGTGAGGCTGTGTGGAATGATGAGAAAGAACAAAGGAAACTTCCAGAATTAGTCATTTCACGCACAAAATTACCTCCTGTTGTTGGCAATCAAATGTACTGCAAACCGCTCAACATATCAAAATGGAAGCACTCCACCACACAATAGCCACATCAGTAAGTCTAACCTGATTACCAATGATCAAGTCCTCAGCATTCCCCTGATTCTGATGAGGATACCAGAGCTATTTACAAGAAATTACAACGGAGTGAAATGGAAGATATTGCAGGCAATTATTTTAAGCCAAAGCGAGCAGTTGAGCTGCTAAGCTGGGCTAAGGAGGAAGCACCTTGAGCTTTCAGTATGTGGAAGAAATATGCTGCACAAAAGGCTGGAGTCAGCAGCAACGTAAGCAATTTGCTGGATGCCAGTCTAAATAATGCTCGTAATGCTTTCCACTCATTTTCAAGGACGAGGACAAGAGGACAGAATCCGAATAGTCATCCTTCAGCTACCAGATCGCTCCATGGTCACAAGGCCAGTGCAGCTGGTCATTCCCTTAGAAATTGACCAACCAGGGAGGGGAGGATGTTGAAGATTGTGATACCAAATAGGATGTTGGAGAATAACTGCGGTCGCCCGTTTAGTGATACTATTTATTCATATATAGACTCTATGTGTAGTTAGTGTAACGTCTTTTGTTTTTGTTTGTAATATTGTGGAATAAAGTTAGTTACCGAACACAATCACAAGTTCTTTTTCCAATATTTACTATTAATTATTTAATAATTATTGTCACCAAAATTCAACATTTGATAATGCATATTTGGGTGCATATTTTGGCAGTTTTAGTGCATATTTGAATGCATATTTTCAGCTTTTCAGTGCGTCTATTTCTCAACACTACCTACATCATTTTTCAATTTGTATTCTTTTATTCAAAGACAATTATTGTCAGCAAAGAAATTATACATACCATTTGGGTCAATTGCTTCTTCATATGATGGAGGTGCACCTCGATCTGATTCTGAATGTGTGAGAGATGTGCTGGGTATGTTGTGATACAACGGTGGAGGGGAGATTGTCTGTGACTGCGTTTGTGACTGTCCATGTAATATTGGTTGTGAAACAGTACCAGGGCTGTGATATTCAAAATCCTGAAACATAATGATAATGGATTATAAACAGATGAATTCATTCACAGTAATAGGAAAATATAAATGAAGAAAAATACAGAATAGTTACACTAGAATGAGCATTAAAATTTGTATATATGCATCACATTTAATAAGTCCACTCAAAGTCTTAGTATTTTTTCTGCAAGCAAGTGGCATTTTTCACACATTTAGTTGCACATTTTGCACAAGCATTGTTCTTCTGGTTTGTGGAATTTTTCATTTGTGCACACTTTGTTGTGAAAACCATGAATTGCCATCCCTATGATTGTGTAGCTCTGCATCTGGTTGCTGCCTTTTAACATGGCACCTGTTCCAAAGAAGTCTGCATCTATCTCTTTCTACTTTTGTTTCCATCGTGCTATTGCTTTCTTATATGGCTTTGTTACTGGTAGTAGCATGTTGTCTCTTAGTTCAAGGAAAAACTTTCTCTGATGAGCATGTACACCAGTCTATTTGGGGTTTATTCCCCTGCTCCAATGGCCATCTTTAAAAATCTTGATTTTACATTTTCGAGTCTCTGCATGTCACTGGCTATCATTTTTTCCCATGTTATTTCTCTTCTGTATGTGGCTATTGGAGTTACTGTTTCAAATAGTTTCATGGCTGTCTGCAACGTTAGCTTTGTGATGTCGATGTTGCACATTGCTGTTATGGCTGTTGCTGCTCTGTCCTGATATGTGCGCTGAAAGATCTTGTGATAGTCTGTAAGTCCTAAGTATTTGAATTTATTCACATTCTCAGTGGTTCTTATCCTATCTTGATGTTGTCAGTATACTTGGTTCTGCCTCCTCTCCTAAAGACCATTTGAACAGTTGTTTATTTTGAAGTCATTTTCTTCTGCCCATGCCTGTAGTGTGTTCATGCTGTCTTGTAATTCCTCTTTGCTATGTGATCTAATGGCCATGTCATCCACATACATTATCAGTGCAGCTCCTTTCAGTTTCTTTCCTATATCTGCTGTCATGATGTTGAAGAGCAATGGGCTGAATGGGTCTCCCTACAGGACTCCATTTGTTTGCTTTATGATACTGTTACTTTGTCTGTTATCTGAACCCAATTGTACCTCATGATGTCTTGTACTATTCTCGATACCTACAGGGTGGTGCATACCTACCTAGTCTTACCATAAATACTGTCACAAACTTTTGAGGGTGGCTGTACCTCCAGCCGGAGGAGCCGGCACATTCCAGAGCGGTAGCAGGTAGCCTGAGTCATTGATGGAGCAGCTGTGGAAGTGTAAAGTTGTATTGTAAAATCTTCAAGATGGAATGGGGTGACTATGAAAATCATGTGGCTGTGATAGCGCTATATAGGGTAGGTAAATCACCAAGTGAGATTTTCAAAACTCTCCAGAAACTGAAAATCACAAAAAGGTTTGTCTATCGCACTATCCAGCGTTTCGATGAGACTGGAGATGTGAAAGATCGCCTGCGGGAAGGAAGACCACGCACAGTTCGGACTCCAAAATTAGTGAAAGCAGTGGCGGCTCGTGTGCAGAGAAATTCTGTAAGAAGGCAGTCGGTGATAGCTCAAGAGCTAAACATTTCAAAAATGTCTGTCTCTCGCACATTGAGGAGTGACTTGGGACTCCATGCTTACAAACGACGCAAGGGACACCTTCTTACTAATGAACTGAAGCGCCAGAGACTCCTAAAATCAAAGCGCTTGCTAAAGCGTTACGCTGCAAATGGGCACCGAAGAATTCTTTTCACTGATGAACAAATTTTCAATGTTGAGGAGACTTTCAATGCCCAAAATGACAGGGTATATGCTATGTCATCTAGAGAAGCTGGTGAAAAGGCTCCAAGAATCCAGAGGGGTCATCATCCCGCATCAGTCATGGTGTATTGGGGTGTGAGCTACGAGGGCACAACGGAGCTCCATTTTTGTGAAAAAAAATGTGAAAACAACTGCACAAGTGTATCAGAACACAGTGCTTCAACCAATAGTTAAGAACCTCAACAACACACTCTTCCGTGGACAGAGATGGACCTTCCAGCAGGATTCTGCCCCATCACACAAGGCTGGTTCAACCCAGGAGTGGCTGAGGTCAAATGTTCCAGACTTCATTTCTACTTCAGACTGGCCATCTGCTAGTCCGGACCTAAACCCTTTGGCCTACAAATTGTGGTCCAAGCTTCAGGAGATGGCTTGCAAGAAGAGACATCCCAATATTGAAAGTTTTAAGCGCTCTCTTCTGAAGGCAGTTGCCGAGTTCCCTCTTGATGTGGTGTGTAATGCAATTGATGAGTGGCCACAAAGACTTAAGGACTGTGTGCGTGCTAATGGTGGCCATTTTGAATAATTATATGTGATTTCAATTCTCTATAAATCTATGTAACTAGTATAAGGATATTAAAATACCTCCAAGCATTTTATGTCAGTTGAATTAGAATGTTGTGACAGTATTTATGCTAAGACTAGGTATTATTTTCACCAATTTTCCTGACTAGCATCTTTCTGTTCATGCAGTTGAATGCCTTTTCATAGTCTAAGAATACTGTGTAATATTTTCCTTTTGGCTTGCAAATATTTTCTTCCATTAAATGTAGTAGCGCTGTTGCTGCTTGGAGTGTGGATATAAATATAAACTAAATATATGTTAAAACTTTCATGAATGGTATGAGGTTTCCCATATGCATTTAAGCTGGAACAAAATTTAAAATTAAAGATAAACATAAAATTGCTGTTATTCCTTTGTAGTTAAGATGCAAATGGATGAAGAAAAATCAAATTGCATTATTAAATTATAGATTAGTCGTATTTATTACACATCAACTTCACTTACGTATCTATATTGATGTGTAATAAATACGACTCATCTATAATTTAATAATTGTTTCGCTTCACTGTGGTGTTCCAATACAGTTAAATTTCAATAAATTGCATTATGTTAGAGAGTTTCATTTTATGTGTAGATGTAACTGCAATACTTGACATTTTGTGCAACTGAAATTTGCTTCTAGCTTCCCTGCTGGGTAAGAGATGTCAGCTGTTAAAACTGAGATATTATATCTCAAACAGGAGTTATCCTAAAACATCTATGGACACATGCTATTTACCTAATTTGTGGAGAATTCTCCCTTGCAGCTGAGTGGAAAATCACACTTAATGACTAACAGCAATGTTTCTGATTGTCATTATTAATTGTTTATTGCAATACAGGAGTAATATTTATTTTGTTAGTGGATTTAATTTCTAAAACTGCTACTTTGTATATTTTCAGCAGAATATTTAATGAAAGCAACTAAATTAAAAGAATTAAGTTTTATGAAAAGGAAACAAAACAAAAAAAATCTTCAAATCAATTATTAGAAGTATAAATAAGAAATACAGACAGTTAAACCACAATTAATGAAAAGACTGATGGCAATAGAGATTAATTTTTAAAGATGGTCTGCAGGAATATCCATGCAGAAAGGGGTAGAAATGAAGTCAAGAAGACAATGGATGTCAAAAGTTTGATTGATTTTGTGAAAGGAAAACAACTCATATGGTATGAATACATGAAAAGGACATCCAGGGAGAGATTGCCACATTGGATGATGGAATGGGAACCAGTAGGATGGAAGAAAAGAAAGAGACCACTGGCCAATGGATACAACACACTAAGACATCGATAAGAAGAAATATTAAAGAAAATTCATGGACAGATCGGCACAAATGCAAGGGAAAAATTTATTTAATATCAATCTGGATTACTGGAAAATTTAAAGGCATTGTAAAAGCAGAAAAAAAGTTGTCTTCCAAATATCACATAAGACAATCTGCTGATAGTACACTATAAATATGCTGATTATCAAATGTAGCCATTTTCATGACATAGAAAATAGAAGGGTTCTAAAATTAGGCTGAAACATGCAAATTGCTGTTGTGTAATAAATGAGAGAATAGGTGTTTGTAAATAACATGTCATATTACTCAAAAAAAATCAGGCGTATCCTTACTTTCAGTACTTAAGGGCTTTTTAATTTTTATATCTTAGTATAGAGAATTGACTAAGAATATATTTTGCTTCTAACAATGTAAATGAAAGCACACAATTGATATTAAAATTCATAAAAGTGTAATTATAGTAATACATTTAAGTCATGATGTTACACTCTTAATTTCTTTTTTTTATCATTATAGCAGCCGTATTTGCAAGGAAGGACAACGTATATGTCAAGACCATATATAATGAAACTATGTTAGAACTCTACTTTAAAACTTTTATCAAAAGCAGCTGATCTACCATCAAAGGTTTGTGCTTATTTACAAAACTAATTGCAGAACTAATCAGAAGTTAACTGATCAAAATAAAAGAATGGTTAATGGAGAGGTTTGACTCTAATGTATATAAATTCCACTTTCAAAACAGAGTGACGCATAAAGTTTTCTTGACCATAACATGGATTAAATAAGCTTAGTGACAGTTTAAATACGAAACACTAATTTATGTTCCATATATTTTATAAAGTCCCAAAATAAACAAAACAACTCATTTAATGAATAACCGCTGAACATAAACTAAATATCACTTCCAGGATTCCTGATATCCTGTAACAAAATACATGAATAAAATGTACTTCAGCTTGAAATTGAAGTCGCAACATAACACAGTAACCAGTACATGCATACCACCGAGGACATCGTGGGAGCATTCCTGCAGCTGCCCACCTGTTGCCAAGCCATGGATCCTAAGCAGTAAAACATATCCGGATATTGAGGACCCTAAGCCACAAAATGTAGTAAAGCACATTTTTATTTAAGTGAAGGAATGTAGCAATTATGGCTAAAAGCAATGCCAACAGACATGAAAACATACCAAAACATCAGTATAGCTAAAACCAAATGTTCTCCAATGTTGGCAACACTCATTTTGCCATCTGTTCACCTAGTTGTCTCTCAATAAGATGCTTGCTTTGCCTATATAAGTAACATTTATGAAGTAGAAAAGTGGGTGGATGCTATGACATTGTTCAAAAAGCATCTCCTGCACCCTTTTAAAACCTTTATTCATTAGGAAAAGTTCCAGGTGAGTAATTTTCAAGTTATAGAGGCTTTTAAGCATGTAATTTAATTGTTCATTATTTCATACTATTGTCCTGTAGATTTACGATTTATGGCTTAGGGTCCTTAATATACTAGCTCTTAGCGGCTTAGGGCTCTCAGTATATTTTGCTATTGTAAATTACACCGTTATCCTTGATATGCGGTGGTTGATGAAAATGACCCGAAGTACTAAACAATTTTCGAAATGTGACGAGTTTTGTTTACAAATTAGAAAACACACGCCTATTTCTTTCTAACAATAACATTTTAACCCCTATTCTTATTTATTTTTGTTTTGTAAAATGAATAAACACTTGCGTCTTCCGTGTATTCATGACACAATGTTAAATTAGAACACCAAAGATATGCAGCGTTTTTACAACTTCCCGTTTTCTTATTAAAAATTATTAAATTCCATATACTGAACCGGCCAATCATTTAAAGCAAATATTTATAGATCAAGGTGATACAGAAAAAACTGAAACCATAAGATAAATTGCTACTCTAACATTTCAAGATTAAGGTCAGATGCACCAACTACAAATTAAATAAGAGCTTTATAAACGTGTTAATTATCTCTTATTCTTCATTTTTGTGCTTAAAAGTTAGTGACATTTAGACATCCTACTGTCACTTGGAAGTGAAAACAAAAAACCCACATATAACATGTTTTATTTTGGTATCTAGGTTACCTCAAGTAGTCCCTAACCTAAAAATGGAAGTGGCACAGCATGCCAGTAGCTATTAAAATGAAATTTGAACAACCAAACTCAAAAGAAGAAACGGCATGCATGAAACATCATTCGCCCAAATAAACTAGTTACGAACCTGTTGATTATACAAGTTATTGTAAGGACTTTCTTCCGCAGCCATATTTTCATGTCGTTTTCGTCATGAAAATAAAGGCCACAAAACACCTATAAGGTTATTGGATGTATTGGAAAACCCTGAACTACGCAATATAGCCTGGAGACATTTCGGGTAGTGTTGCCAACAAATGAACATTAAATCTTGGTACGGATAGAATATAATCCACTGTAAAAACAATAATTTCATTATCACAACTCATAGAAAAAACATTATTCGTCGCTCTCTTGGCATTTTATGCCCATTTTAATGGCATTAGTTTATCGCTTAATTAAGTGAATAATTATGTTAAAATTAATCATATCTATGTAAACTTGCCCTAACATGAAGAAAAAACTAAGTTGTTGATTCCCGGAGTGCTGTCTGTACCCTTTAGATTATATTTATGTTTTTGGTTTTCACAGCATTCCAATATATCACTTCATTTTACCTCCAAAATAAATTTCTATGCTTTGCACTTTTCTTTTGTGCTGTATTCTGTTATAGCAAGATCACATTTTAAGTTTTCGATTTGGTGTCTTTGATTCCATCTCGGCGTACCTTGACAAATTTATAGCACTTATGAGGTTCGTTTTGCATTGTGTTTCCACTTCGGCATATTTGATTCAAGTGTTGAAATAATATGACACTTTTATTGCCTGCTGCAAAACGTAAACCATCACTATTCATATGTTCCTTTAAAAAGGAAAGTATAAAACAATAAAGGAAACTAGATTCATCCTTTTATATGCAACCGAAAAGTCGCTGAATGTCCTGACTTTAATAATTTCCAAATATATATATATTACCTACTTTAAATGCGTAGAAGAAGAAAAAGCAAGTATTTGAGTAATATAGCAGTGAGCTGTTGGGGAAGCACGCATTTGTTTATGTGGGAGTTATGTGTTGCACATGCATCATCATCATCATCATCATCATCATCATCATCATCATCATCATCATCATCATCATCATCATCATCATCATCATCATCATCATCGTCGTCGTCGTCGTCGTCGTCGTCATCATCATCATCATTACATGAGTATAGTACAATAATATTAACAGTGAGCAACTGCGAGAAACTGAATTCCTTAATGCTTACTTAATAGGTACAAACTGTGATTTAGGAACTTATAATGACTAAATAAATGTTCTGGAATATTAATTTATATTTAATCGTTTGTTTTAGAATTTATTATAGATTTAAATTTTTAAATCAAAGTTAATAAAAATAGCTACATTTTCACATTTCTTTAGCCGCAGTCTCCGGGAGGCTAAAACTTTACTACGTGTAGTGAAATTTGGCTACTGTTGACAGCACAGATTTTACATCCACTTTAAATAGAGACAGAGCAGTGATGAGCAGCATTAGCATAAAAGAGGCAGCCTCAACCAGGATAATCTAGAATTCGGACATAACACTGGCAATCAAAATGGTGGCCAACAAGGGTGGGGATTAGATTAGATTTGCGTTCAGTGGGTTCACTTGTAGTCACAAAGGACTTTGAACACTGAACTTGGCTATAGGTATACCGTTTCATAGCATATATACGAGGGCTGTTCAATAAAGAATGATCACAATTTTTTTTCACAACGTACCTTTACTCATCCTCATAATTTTGATGGTCCTTCTCGAAATAGTCTCCCCTGATTGCGATGCTCTTGTTCCAGCGTTTCTGCCGGTCTTCAAAGACATGCTGGAAACAATTTTTTGAGAGATCCTTCAAAATCGCCTCCGCAGCCTTCTTCAAGTTAGGTAATAGCAAAAGGTCACATGGGGCTAAATCCGGACTATAGGGGGAGGTGAGGGATGCACTTCACGTTGATTTTTGCAGGATATTCAGCAACAACATTGGCAATATGTGGCCGCATATTATCGTGGTTCATCATCCAGCCTACTTCATGAAAGTGTGGTCTTTTGCGCCTGATATGGACTGGCAGTATTTTCAGGATATCCCTGTAGTATTGTCCAGTTACCGATGTGTAACATGCAGGTACAACATGCTTATAAAGCACTCCATGGATATCAAAGAAGTAAATGGCCATAACTTTCCCAACAGAAGCAACCACTTTTGCTTTTAGGGAGGGAGGGTTGGTGCTGAAGGAGAACTGAGCTGTGCTGTTTGCTCTCAGGATCAAAATAATGTATCCAAGTTTCATCAGCAGTGATTAGGTTTGATTGAAACTCCGGATCTTCCTCTAACTTCAACTTTAACTGCATGTTACCTCCGTTACAGTGGTAGGCGTTACTGAACATGTCTGAACTAGCCTGTTTCTCACAGGCGGGAACCAGAAGTACCAACAATGAAATTACTACGGCGTGTTTGTTTCACATTAAGCTAACAGAATATAATAAGATTAAATTTTAGCGCGCAAAATCATGTCCGTAAAAAATTATGATCATTCTTTGTTGAACAGCTCTCGTACTTGAAAATTTAACGTAAGAGAAGACACATTATATATGGGCAACCTGAAAAGCAATATGAAAAACAATGCAGGAATAATTAATAATGTTACAAAATCAAACACTTTTGAAATCAACTTTCATTTTGCTTTTGCCAGTATGTCTCAGCATCTTATATTGGATTTGCAATAAATACCATTTGTTGTCATTTCTTCAATACATATGCACTTAAATGGGTTTTGAACAGGCATCAAAGGTTTGTTGGCAATGATTTGTAATTGGTACAGTTTGATTCTACTTACAGAGCTACATAAGCATTACAAGGATAATTCGTAATTCAGATAATCTTGTACAGAATAAAACGATTTTGAGCATAGGGACTCTCTAGTAGCATTTTTGAAAGCACTGAAATTATCAACTTGTCCTTAGGAAGAGTGCCAAATATTTTGATGGTTTCATAATGCACGCCTTTCTGGAAGCAAGAAATGTTAGCACTGGGATAATGGATGTTCCACTTTCATCTAGTGTTTATTCTCTGAATTACATTAGTTACATTATTTTTATAAATGAGTTTCTATTGATAGAAAAGGAAATGTAGATCGAAAATATATACATGCAAGGAAGGGTTAATATCTTCAACCTTCTAAAGAGATCTTTTTCTTTCTTTAACTTTCTACTGAGTTGCCCCAAAATAATGTTCCATGATACAGTTAAAGTATGCATAATACATCAATTTATATGTATCAATAGAACTCACCTTAACCAGCGCTCGGATAGTATAACAAGCAGAACTAAGTTGAGTTAAAATCTACCTTATGTGAGCTTTCCAACCTAAACAACTGTTAACTTGAAGCCCGAGAAATGTTATGCTGTCAATTTCTTCTAATAACACATCATCAACCCCAATTTTATTTCTATCTGAGTGTGTGACGTATGACGAGTTATAAGTTTAACAACTTTTGTTTTGTCTAGATTCACAGATAATTTGTCCGCTTTAAACCAACATGACATATAGTTCAAAGCATAACTCAATTTATGTATGTACTCTTTTTAAATTTTTAGTAGTCACTGACGAAAAGAATTGTACTCGCAATGTCCTTTATATAACGTGAGAGGTCATTTATTTAGATCAGAAATAGTAAATACCTAACACGCAATCTTGGGGTACTCCATGAGTTGTTACTTTCCAAATTGAAGTTTTTTAATTTGAAGTTAGTAATTTGTTATTTTAAATTAAATGTGTTTGGATATCCTTTGCTTTATGGGTATGTAAGTTTCCGGCTTGTCATTTTTGTGGTTACCTTTCCCCATAAATATGTTGTAAGCGTTGATTATATCGCACTTTAATATACCTGCTTTTCTTCTCCATTCCTGAATAACTAGAAGACTATGTGTTTTTCTGCTTGAATGTTTTCTCTATTTATCTCATTCTTCTTTTAATGTTGATAGGTATGCTGACTAAAAAGTTTTATAATTGAAGCTTCTGCCTTTAGAGATAGTCTTCTTTGCTGTTTTTGACATATGTTAATTGAATTTATTTTTTAATTTAGAGGAATAAATTCTTATATTTTTATATTTCTTATATTTTATTATATTTCTTATATTGTTCGTATATATTATATTTGTATTCTTATATTTCTGACAAATTTAGTTTGTTGAAGTTTCAGGAAGGTTTAAAAGTTCTCATTTGTTTGTGTACAACGTCCCATCAGTCTTGTTGATTTTATAAGACCCGCTATAATTTCCCCAGCTGTTATAAACCCCACATTTGGCAAAATGCATTAAAATCACCGGATAGAATGATTCTAGGTGTAATATGTATGTAGACTAGGCCTATTACCAGGAATGTTATTAAAAATTGAAATTGAGGTTTATTTATGTATGCTCTTTAACTTACGTCGCTCTCGGCGTCACATTCTATATTGGGCGTGAAGTATAGCTTTAATTTTGCTCAGAGGCCTCTGTATGAGGGCTGAGTTTATTCTACGTGCCACAGATCTCTGACATGGAACCACTGGATTTACTTCTCTTTTGAAGAAAGTCATGCTAAGGACTTTTACGCTCGAAAACATCCATCGCCATACACAGTTTTTTTTAATGTCCTCCAATGTCAAGTCATATCGGACGGTGAATGAAATGGGTGAAATGATGCTCAAATGAGCCCAGGGTCCATAGAGCATAGAGTTTCCGAATTTCGTCACTGAGAATAAGGGAAAACCTCGGAAAAAACTTTATCCAGGTAACTCACCCTGACCGAGATTCGAACTCGAAACCTCTTGAATGTGAGGCAGACATGCTACCATCTACGCTACCGAGGAGGGCACCACCGGATTTGAACCCACCACCTGGGAACCAGAGTCTGGCATGTTACCCATTGACCACAGATACCATTCAGAAATGTTATAAAAACTGTACAAATTGTTTTTCTATATTCAAAATTTATGACACGTTTAAATCTTGTTTTTGCATTAGGTTAGACCGCTCTTGGTAGAATCTAAAGTTTTGTGTTTCCATGCATAAAAAAATTGCAATCCGTACTTACCTGTGGTACTTACTAATAAATCTTAAAAATATGTAGATTAAAATGTGACATATTTGCTTACATAGAACACCCTGAAAGTCAAATAAACTTATCGAATGATACACTCTTTTTGGAACACATAATGCCTTCAGTTCTATGAAGTCCAGGTGCAGAAAAACTTCCTGCACTTGGCACTCAAAAGTTTTTTAATTTTATTCAAGCCAAAGGAGCTATGCGTTTCGTTTTCAATACTCAGAACTACTGAAGCACTTAATCTGGCTTTCGACATTAAGTTTCTCTGAATTGTTTGATTTAGCTTCAGTTTATAAAATGATCTTTATGTTATAGCTGATTGAACTGGAAGAATCAAGTGTAACTGAAGAGATATGCATACATATGAAGAGTATATTCAACAAACAAAAATCTTGTTAGATCTTTCACTAAAAATAAGGTTTACCGTTTGTCAATATCTTTCCAGTAGGTAAACGTTTTGAGATTAATGATTTCCTTTGAAACATTTATAGTTAAATATGATTTGTATTCTCTAATCAGCTTTTTTGCTCTTTCCTGAATGTTTTCATTTTCTAACTTGAAGAGATGAATGAGGATGTAAGAAAAAAATGTAATCATTAACATTATGTAAGCTGATTAAACGTTTACGCTTGAATGAAAATATCAAGAGAAACTTTGAAAACTGCACTTGAAATTGCCTTTGTGAACCCTTAATTTTGTGATCCAAGTAAACTCGTGAGAATGTTTTCTCACTTTTCGAGGGCACTTTGAGTTTAATTTTGTATCAATGCCCCAAGCTTTCGCTAGAACTTCAGCTTCTTCTACTCAAGTTTCAAAATTGTTTTTTAAAGAGACTAAAAATCCCTTGAAGTCTGCAACAGTTGAGAGCTGTACCTAGATCAGAATTAGGGGACTGCAGTAGTTTGAAAATTAAGCTACAATTTCCCCAAACTTTATTTTGAAACATGAGGAGCAGGGCGAAATCAAAGCTTTCCATATTTTCCCTCTTATCTGCAGCTTCGTACCTCCATCCGTTCTTATTCTTCAAACCTATACGGCATAAACACTGTAAAATGTGTATAAAATTTGATTAATAGCAGGGAACCAAATCTGAAACACACGTTGTTGGCAGCAGTTTCTTCAAGGTATCTCTAAGCGTGTCAACTCTATTGTCTGCAAAAGTTTCATTTACTTGTGTTCGGGTCACAGAACTACTAAAGAAAATATAAATGCTTCGTATTTTCTCATAAAATCATTGCAGCTCCATTATAGTCATGAAAGTTATTTAATACCAAGTGTAATTTACGCACCAAACAATGTAAAAATTTGGCATTTAGGACCCAAGTTTAATTTTTCTTTTTCTGAAATCCGGAGGAGCTCATAGATGCTGCACCATCATAACTTTGGCCCCTACACCTATCTAGCTGTAAACGAAAACATTACCGGCTAAGCTGATCTTTCATTTATGTATCGGAAGTTGCGTATGTAATAATTGAAAAGAATTGCTGCTATTTAATTTAATTGATCTTCCGTTCTAAAACGCAATCTTCAACAGTTGTAACATCTCGTTCTGAATTTGTGTACTAAAATATTTTATTTTACTTTCTTCATTAGAAAGAGATTTCTGCAGAGGTTAATTATGTTCAATATATTGCCAGTACTCCCCTCTTTTGAGATTCATGATGGCCTCGGAAAGTAAGCTGACATTGATCCAATGTCCTCACTGCATCCAGTATTCTAGAAATAATGCAGCTTTCCTTTGTCCGTACCTTCATCCATAAATGTATTAAGGGTTTTTATCAAGTTGACATATGCTGTGAATAATATATAAATTTAAAAGTGAAGCATAAGTTTATGTACTTTTATTTTCTTGCTTAGATGTTGCCAGTCCTGCGCCGTGGCGTAGCGGTTCGATCCCACCCATGTGGTGGGGATTTTAGGTCCCGGATATAGGACCGGTGTCCACTCAGTATCGTGAGGAAAGTGAGGAGCTTACGCTAGGTAAGCGGCACTGGTCACGGAAACCAACATTTCGGCTGGGGGATGCCGAGATGCTGACCACATCTCCTCCCCGTATCAGTTGGATGATCGTCCACCTCTGCCGTGCGTAAGTGAGCGTGAGGCCGACAGTCGGGTTGGTAGGCCTTGGCCCTCTAAGGGCTGTCGCGCCATGGGTTATTATTATACTACTATATTAGACGTTGCCAATCATCAATCTGCCCATCACAAGCATTTTTTCTATTTTCTGTTTCTGACTTATGCTTCAAATTATACTGAATTTAAAGTAGAATAGTAAAACCAAAATCGTTAAATTTTCTGACTTGTTTTAGTGTAACAAGACTGAATTATCGTTTGGACTTAGCGTCTCTAGTGAAAGCTCCTAAGGTTTATATAGTTGACTATTTATAATGCTAAGCTTAGTTTCATTATTCAGCTTGGCTTGCCAGTGCTAAAGAGTGTAATTTGTCGACTATCTTAAAGTTGAGAACTACTTGTTAATGCTGTTAAGTGGTGACGATGAATCGGTATTCATGGCTGGCGGTCTCCCTTCAGACTGTAGATCTTCAGATTTTACTCCTGGTTCATTTTCACAACTGGTTTCTTGTCCACAATGAACTCGCAAGTTACTAAATTATCATTCCGTTTTGTTTTTACAAATGTTAGCGGTAGCGTGTCCACGTTCTACTTCTGCCCCATCAGTATGTTCACCCATTTCATTTTCACAATTCATTTTACTGCACATCTGTTCTGTGCGGATGGCTTGCTGCTGAAACATTAAGTCTATTTAGATTATCTTTTTAACTCGATCTCGGCACCTTTTAATGTTCTATTTTGATAAATCACTATTCCTCGACACTGTAGTTTTCACTTAATTTAGAAGTTTAAAAGTTGTCTAAAAGAAGGTCATAACCGGCAAACGGTATAAGTTAAGTACACTTGTATTGTTAGTATATCAGTGAACTGCGTTTGTTCCAGCGCTACTTCCTAAAGAAGTTTCAGGTTGAATTGAATATAAAATACAAGGGTCGTTTGACAAGTCTGATAAATTTCCATGAAAGGATGGAATTTTTTGTTGCAACTTTGTGGGTGGTAAACTTCATAATTCAGAACATTGTACAGCACATTTGAATGTGCTACAATATACAGTTCACTGTTGTCAGCCACCTGAACTGGTCAGTGTGATAGCTACGATTGAAAATGGAAGAAACAGAGTTTCGTGCTGTTATTAAACATTTTCATTTGAAGGAACGGACTGCCACACAAGACAAAATTGAATTGGATGAAGTTCACGTGGACTCTGCACCATTATTGAAGACCATTTACTTTGGATCAATGAATTTAAAAGTGGTCGTAGAACCACCGAAAATGAATTGTGTTCTGGTCGCCCAATTGAGGTCACCACACAGAACACCATTGAAAAAAATCCACGATCTGGTTATGCAAGACCGCCGAATCAATATTCGTGAAATTACTGAGGCTGTAGGCATCTCAGTTGAAGGAGTATACAATACGCTGCACGAAAAACTGACAATGAAAACGCTGTGTGAGAGATGGGTGCTGCGATTTCTCACAGTCGACCAAAAGCGTATCCAGAAGAATAATTCTAGCGAGTGTCTGGCGATGTTTAATGGCAATCCGGAGGACTTTTTGCACCGATTTGTGACCGTGAATGAAACATGGATCCATCATTACATACCAGAGTCAAAACAATGGACAAAGTCTGGTGAAAGTGCACCAAAGAAGGCAAGGCCCATTTTGTCAGCTGGTAAGGTGATGGTCATTGTTTATTTGTGGGGGAGGGGATTATTAAGGAATAATCCTCATTGAGTACTTGGAAAAAGGCAGAAACATAAATAGAGCCTATTATGCTTCGTTTGTAATATGAGTTGACTGAAAAGAGAACCAAGATTGGAATGCAAAAAAGTGCTCTTCACCAGGATAGTGCACCAGCGCACACATCAGCAATAGCAATCGCGAAAATTCATGAGTTGGGCACTGAATTGGTTCCTCATCCACCTTATTCACCAGACTTAGCCGCAAGTGATTTCTTTCTGTTCCCAAACTTGAAAACTTAGCTTGGTGGTAAGAAATTTTCATCAAATGAAGAAGTGATAATCACCGTCAACGTGTCTTTTGCAGACCTTGACGCAACCTATTTTTCCCGACGGGATGAAAAGATCGGAACATCCCTGGACTAGGTGTATAGCCATCAATGGAGACTATGTCGAGAAATGAGGTAAGATTTTCACGAAAAAAATGTTTTTACCACTTATCAAACGACTCTCGTAATGTACTCTTTAAGAAAACTATTAATATTGTGCCGTTTGTTTTCTCTCCGGCACCTTTTTACTTGCCCTTCCGGTTCGAGGCCGCTGCTGTCACGTTGCTTTGGCTTTCCGCCGTTCCTCTTTGGGGGCGCTGCGGTGTCCGAGGCTTCTTGGGTGGCGCCCTCAAACCGGCAGGGTTGTGTGTGCCTGGCTCGCGTCGCGTCTGTGTCTCTGAGGGTAAGTGCTCCATGTTCGGGTTTCCCGATACCCTCTTTGGGTTTTCATGCGTTGCCTTTTGGTGAGCCGTGTTGTTTTATGGGTCTCTTTCCTCTCAGTTCGGGACCAGAAGTTGATTGTTACTTTTATGTGTCTGGGTTGACCAATACAAAATGTAGCTGGAAGTAAATACTATGAAAATAGGACAGAAGTATTTTTATTGTATGTTTATGTACTGGTGAGCGCAAAGTGTGGCAAGAAAATAAATTCAAATTAAGGTTTGATGAAAGCTTTATGGTTTTAATTTAATTTCATGACCCTGGGTTGGCCCACACAAATTGGTGGCAGAGCGTGGTTCATTTGACGCTTGGCTCTCAGCTTGGTTTCCGCGCGTTCGTGTTTGTTGCTTTTGGAGTTCTGTGTGCCTACTACTGTATCCTGTGGCAGTTAGGAATGGCGTCTCCCTTAGCAAATGTTGACCGCTTGTGTAAAGGTGAGCTGCTTTTTGAGTTGTTAATTCGAGGTGGACAGGTCTCTCCTGCGGCCGACTGGGCGGCCATATTATACGCATCGCGTCTTGTTAAGGACAAACCGTTCATTGCTTTACCTGATACGCATGATTTAGTTGCCCAATCCCCTCAAGTGTGTTCTGAAGCGCGTTTAGAGTTGGGTGAGGTTATCCAAGATTTGGAGCGCGAGGGGTCCCATTCAAGAGGACAGCAGGTCCGTTTATTGGCACGCATCCAGCATTATATCAACAGGTTAGATTATCTCACTACCTATTTTCCGCGTTCCGAGGTTTTAACTCGTGTTAAGACACTCAAACAAAATTTTGAGGCGCTCCTCGAGAAATTTAACGCCATGGCTCGTCAAGGGGGAGAAGACGCTAAGCTGTATTTTCCGGAGACCTCGTCTTCCCCGGCTGTGAGTTCCGTAGCTTCTCTTTCGACGCCATTTCATGCCTTAAAAGTCATACACCGTTTACAACAGTTGGTGGAGGCAGTGGATATGTTCGAGGTGTCGGATGTGCTGTCGGCTTTCACGTTTTTTAAATTCCTAGTAAAGCGTTACAAGGTAGCCATGGTGCACTCTGTTTCTTCCGATTTAATGATGCAGGCAGTTGCGACCAAGGTCAAAGGTGTAGTTTTGAATCTTAGAGCAAGGCAATCAACTGACCCTTTAACTACTTTTCATGCTTTGGTTTTGGAATTCTTTATCCCGCGTCGTGAATTTTTAAAATTATTGCAAGAACATTATCTACGACCTCAAGGTCTGGCCGAAACGTTTGTCCAGTATATGGAACGGGTCAGAGAGGTGGCCTTGGCCTTATGTCTCCCAGATACGGAGCAGGCAGTTTGTAATGTCATCATTTCGGGTTTGAATCCCGAAGCTCGCTCCAGTCTTGTTTTCGCGACACGCCCTATTACGTTCACGGCATTGGAATCTTTGGTGCTCCTGCTTAATGAGAGTTCTTCTGTAGATCGATCTCGCTTAGGTGAAGTGTTGAATTCACGGTGAATCGTGGAGATGGTTTAACACCCGGCGTCCGACCTGGGTCATCACCTCAGGGGCTCCGGTTAATATGCTACCGTTGTCAGGAGGTAGGACAATTGGTTAAGAACTGTAGTTTCCCTCGCCCAACGGGCATGGACCTTTCGAAATCTGGACATGATAGTCGTTTCCGGCAGCGCCCCCTTTGACGCCAGAAGTTGCCTGCCATGAGCGCGAGTTTGGCCTCTTCGCGGCGCATTTTGGCTCTACCCCATTCTATTAAACCTCTTGTGCAGGTTGTTGTCGGTAAGGTGAGCGTTTTAGCTCTCCTTGATTCCGGTATCTCATTTTCTTTCATTAATCAAGTATATTTTCGCAATGCATTGGCGCCTTCGTGTCCCAAGGAGGTGAGCTGTCAGGTGCAATGTTTGGCAGTTAATGGTCAGTTCTTTAACGTATCTAGCAAGGTTAGGTGTGCTATCCCTTGCCTAATTTCACTTGGAAACATGAGTGCTATTTGGTCCCTGATCTACCCTATTCTGTAATCTTGGGGGCCGATTTTATGTCACGTTCCCGTTTGTGTTTAGATTTTGCGAAGAAACAAGCCACTTTCGGGTTCGCGACTAGAAGTAGTGTACTTTTTCAGGAGAAACTATACGACGTTCCACCTCGTCCTCGTCTAGATAACGTCACGCTATTAGACGAGCGTGAGGCAGATATTTCCTTGTCTCATTTGACTCACCAACAAGCCACAGTGGTGGAAGGTTTGGTTCAGGAATTTTCCTACTTGTTTTCCGACCGATTGGGTGTTACTCATCTTATTACCTACGATATTCAGCTGACTGCCCCGTCCCCTGTTAAGCTTGCTCCGTACCGTCTGACACCACCCATAATGGCCATTTTGAAGGCTAAAATCAATGATATGTTGGATAAGCATATCATTAGACCTTCCACTTCGTCTTATAGTAGCCCGGTTTTCTTAGTTCCTAAGGGTGACAATGATTTCCGTCCTGTCGTGGATTATCGCCAACTCAATAAAAAAAATACTTATTGAATCTACTCCCATGCCAGACCTCCATACTGCCGCCCATCAGTTTGCTGGAGCACGCGTGTTTACGACTCTGGACTTGAACGGTGCCTATCATCAGATTCCATTGTCGGATGAATGTACACACGTGACTGCTTTTTCATCTCCATGGAGATTGTATGAGTTTAATAGGATTCCCTTTGGGATTGCTACCGGTGCGCAGGTACTTTCCCGTCTCTTGGACAATTTGTTTTCTGACATTAAATTTAAATTTCTTTACCACTATTTAGACGACCCAGTAGTGTACTCTCCTGATTTTGATTCCCATATCTTACATTTACGTGAGGTTTTAGATCGCTCACAGAAGGCTGGCCTCGCGGTTAAGAGGTCTAAAGTGAAGTTTGCTACCGCAGATATTTCTTTCTTGGGTCATTGGGTGTCGCCCGCCGGCATTACTATTGATTTAGAACGCACCAAAGTCGTGCGCAATCCCCCCCCCTAAGAACTTACGTGCATTGGCTCGTTTTGTTGGCATTTTGAATTTCTTCTCCAAGTTTATTCCTTCCTTCGCTGCCCGGGTTGAACCTTTGAATCGCCTTCGGCGTAAGGGGTGACGAACAACAGCGTGCGTTCGAAGACCTTAAGTCCGCCATTTCTTCTCCTCCTGTTTTGGCGTTTCCGGATTTCAATAGTACTTTTATTCTTCAGACTGGCGCTTCTAGTTATTCCCTGGCGGCGGTTCTTCTCCAGGATTTTCCATGGGGGCGCCGTCCCATTTGCTATGCTTCGCGAACTTTATCTAAAGCTGAACGCAAGTTTTCCATCTATGAGATCGAAACCTTGTCAGCTTTGTTTGGTCTCGAGATGTATAAACCCTAACTGGAACATGTATCTTTCATATTGGAGTGTGATAACCAGGCTCTCAAGTGGGCATTAGGGACACCACGTAAAACCGGTAGACTCGCCCGCTGGGGCGTGTGTATTGGTGCGATTAAGTTTACATCGAGGCACATTCGTGGTTCTGATAATGTTGTTGCAGACGCCCTTACACGCATGTTTTCTGAGGAACTGCCCCCATTACCATCTTCGGGGACAGTTTCTGGTTCTAATGCCTGTCTGTCGTTCCCCGAAATGTTACCAGCATCGCTAATCAGATTATACAGCAGTTCGAGGACGACCATCCTGTCCCGCCGTATTGCTTACGTGATGGTGTTCTTATGGCGCGTGCTAATTTTGACGGCAAATTTAAGATCGTTTTGCCCGATAGTATCATTCCCATGGTGTTTGCTTACTTCCATCTTTCACCCTTTGGTGGGCACCTTGGAATAAACAAGACTCGCGATAAAATACGTGAGCACGTTATATGGAAAGGTATGGATCGCGATATTGCGACCCGTGTTAAAGCTTGTAATATTTGTTTCATGACTAAGCCGGCGCAGCGAACCACGTAAGGTGGTCTCGCGTCTGATGTGGCATCTAAGCCGCTGGAAAAATTATTTGAAGATTTTATAGGCCCATTTCCCCGTTCGATTCAAAGTAATACTTATGCTCTTGTGGTTGTTGACGCCTTTCCTAAGTTCGTGTGGATTTCGGCCGTGCCACGTGCCACGGCTCGTACTGCTACGAAGGTCCTGAATAACATCTTTGCTGTTTTTTGTGCTCCACGTTACGTTGTGTCTGACAATGGCTCACAGTTCACTTCCAGTTGGTTTAAACAATTCTGTTTTCAATGGGGGGTAAGAATATCACTACCACCCCGTATTACCCTAATCCTTCCCAAGCCGAGAGGGTTAATAGAAATTTGAAATCCGCTTTGATTGCTTTCCATCATGAGCACCACAATCAGTGGGATACTAACTTGGGTAAATTGCATTTGCTTTTAACTCTGCTCGTCATGAAGCTCACCAGACCACCCCCTACAGTTTTATGTTTGCTTTTGTACCCAATTCCCTCTTGGCGAATATGTGGTCCTTAAATGATCTACTTCCTCATACCTTTTCTCCCGAAATTATTAGACAGAACTGGAGGAGAGCTTTTAATAATTTAAAACGTGCGCATGAGCTCACCAAAAGGCGTTATGATGAAAATAGGAAACCTCCTTTTGCGGTCGGTCAACTGGATATGTGTAAATCTTTCCCTATAAGTTCGCGTAAGGACGCTTTTGCTGCTAAATTAGCTCTGCGTTACTCTGGCCCCATATAAGATCATTAACATTTTTAAGGGCGTGTCCGTTACTCTGGATCACTGTAAAACCCATGAAATGCGTCGAGCTCACATAACTCAGTTAAATCGTGCCCTAATACCAGGATTTGATGTTTGTTTTGTTTTGCACTGTTTTTTTTTTTTTTTTTTTTTGCTATTTCAGTGTTTTCGTTCCCGTGTTTGTTTTGCTTCTGCGCTCTTGACCTCGGGGCACGGTTGTGTTGGGTTGCGTGTCTGTCGCGTGCCGTGTTGCTAGGCGCGTACTCACTTTCACTTTCCTCTCTCTTTTTATGCCGGCATATTTCTCTCTTTCTCTTTGTTTCTGTGTGTGTTTTCTGTGTGTGAGTGTTATTTAAAAAATCGTTGGGTACCCCTGTTATAGTATGTTATTTACTTGTTTATATATATAGTTTTTTATTTATTGTTAAAATTTGGCTTATTGTTATTTATTTAAAGAGATTTATTACTGTTACTCGTTTGAAAATATTTATTACTTGTCCTTCAAAGATATTTCTGCCCCTTACGACCTAAAGGTATTCTAAAAATTTTGCTGGTTAATACTCTTAGGTTACCACTTCTGCTTCTGGTTCCGTTTCTGGCTTCTGTTTCATGTTTCAGCCTCCTCTTCTCCTTCCGTTGTCCTTGTCTGTTGTGCCATCCTTGATTTTTCCGCCTCGCGCCAGACCCACCCGGTGGACCCGGTGTGACAGTGACCCTCACGTTTGCCACGCTTCGTCTTCACAACCTCGGAAGAGTCGCCACGTGGGAGTTAGCTTCGCTTCTGCTTCTTCGACTACAAGCCACGTCACCCGTCTATTGCTTTGGTCACCCTTTCGTGGCCTGCATGGCTGTTGTAAGGCATTTCAGAGGACTAGTCTGCTGCCCTTTGGTAACGTTTTGCCTCTGTTCACTTCTGTACCTGAAAGACTTGCCGCCAGTGTTCAAACGACCTGCTCTCTACGTCAGGCTGTGTGTGTAAAATGAGACAGTGTTCTCAGGGAATGAGTGACGTATGGTATGTTACGGCTGTGAGGGTGAAAAAAAGTGGGAAACTCAGTTTCACACCTGCTCTCTACGGCACGACTGTGTGTGTGAAAGGAGACAGTGTTCTCAGTTTAAGAGTGACGTATGGTGTGTCACAGCTGTGAAGGTGGAAATACTCAACTAGTGTACGCAGTACACATACTACTTATTGCTACCCGGGGCAGACTTTCTATGATGTTTGGTGCTCGTCCGACTCTCCTAGGGTTTCCTTCTTCGGGCTTCATCCTTCCGGGGTCTGGGGAGGTCCTTCTTCCTTTCCTCTGTTTCTTTCAGCCCTTCCTTTCTCTCCGTTTAGCTTCTCCACCCTGTGTTTCCGATGGGGATGGGGTGCTTGTGCCGTTTGTTTTCCCTCCGGCACCTTTTTACTTGCCCTTCCGGTTCGAGGCCACTGCTGTCACGTTGCTTTGGCTTTCCGCCGTTCCTCTTTGGGGGTGCTGCGGTGTCCGAGGCTTCTTGGGTGGCTCCCTCAAACCGGCAGGGTAGTGTGTGCCTGGCTCGCGCCTGTGTCTCTGAGGGTAAGTGCTCAATGTTCGGGTTTCCCGATATTCTTTGGGTTTCATGCGTTGCCTTTTGGTGAGCCGTGTTGTTTTATGGGGCTCTTTCCTCTCAGTTCGGGACCAGAAGTTGATTGTTACTTTTATGTGTCTGGGTTGATCAATACAAAATGTAGCTGGAAGTAAATACTATATCAAGATAGGACAGAAGTGTTGTTGTTGTATGTTTATGTACTGGTGAGTGCAAAGTGTAGCAAGAAAATAAATTCAAATTAGGGTTTGATAAAAGCTTTATGGTTTTAATTTAATTTCATGGCCCTGGGTTGGCCCGCACAATATCCAATCTGGGGTTTGCATGGTTCTTTACGCCACTGTTTGCTGTTAATATTCCACTAGCTATTTGCGCATTTTAGGGAGATGCATTCATTTAGAAAAATAATTTGTTTTTCTGTAGGTTTGGCTTCTTGCATTATAACTATGTCTATATTTTCATTTCACGAGACTTTTTTTTGTTCTTGTTTTGCATCCATGGAGTAGTTATTTTTTGGTTCACCCCAAACAAAAGTTGCTTGTAAATTTTAAAATGTTTGTTTAAGCTGTTAAAATACGTAGTTAAGTGGAAGTATAGTTATCCATAGAAGAACAAATAAGATATGCATTTAAAGACGGAAAAATTGAGACATATCTGATTATAGAGTGGTTACTAGGGGGACGGAATCAACATCTGTTATTTTCTATCTGAATAAAATCTATTCGATTTTCTATCTGAACAAGGAAGACGTGTTTTGAAGAAGTTGTGGAAAGTTGTAATCTTTTAGTCTGTAACTTTTGTTTATGAAATTGAATAATAATATTTAGAATAATGCAAGTGTTATAATTTAATTAATTTATGACAAACAAAAACATCGATCCTAGATCAGGTCCAGGAGATTAAATTTTGAGTTAGCCGACTGCAGTTATGCTGGGGAAAAGTTGAAGCTCAATATCAAACTCTCGTATATTTACAAAGTGGCCATAACACAACACAACCTGGAGCAAATCATAAAATATAATACTAAAAATAAAATATCACAGATTAGCCTCCCAACACTCCATATTGTAGAACACAAAAATACAAATTCCATCCATAATACTGGAAATACAGTAGAACATCGTGTAATAAATGTGTAGTGTTTAACGCCCGCTTTTATACATACGGCACCGCAGGCGGTGACACTGATGGTACATGAGATGAAATGAAGCACCGGTGGAATGAGTTGGCAGGGGAAATCGGAGGTCCCGGAGAAAACCCGCCCCAGCGCCGTGTTGTCCACCAGAAATCTCACTTTGCGGTCGCCTGGGATCGAACCCGGGTCGCCTTGTTGAGAGCCCAGCGGTCTAACCACTAAGCCACGGCGCGGCCACGAACCTCGTGTACCCAGATCAACTGAGACTAGGGCCGATCTCGCACCCATGTTTGGAGGTTCATTTGGCAATGTTTCAGTTTTACTGTTGCACTAGAGCATCAATTGCTCTGTGTTTGTTACTGACTCTGCGTCATAACCCCCGCTGATTCATCAACACTGAATACTCTTCATTCTTATTTTCAGTAATGCTGTATGATGAAAACCTCTGTTGTCTGCAACATCGGAACAGCCATCCATATTTTTAAATGTCTATAAAATCTCTTCTACACCTTTTCTTCTTATTCAATCCTGTTTCCTGCCAAGTCGCACACACCAGGGCACTTTTTCCATAACTAGCATAGCTTCTCTTCCAACTTGGTCCCAAGCAGGTGGGGTAAGTCGCCCGCTTGAAAGACAATTCAACTAATCAACCTTTTTTGAAGCCGGACAATTTCCAGATGTACTTAAAATTGCCAAAGTAAAACCAGTTTTCAAAAAAGGTGATAGAGAAAAAGTCGAAAACTACAGGCCAATATCGGTTTTACCAGCCTTATCCAAAATTGCAGAAAAAGATATACTAGTAAGACTTAGATCGTTTTTGGAGAAGCATAATATAATTAACCCTGCACAAAACGGGTTCTGTAGAGCAAAATCCACATCCGCAATTTTTGAGTTTACAGGTCATATATTGGAGGCTATTGACAATGATAATAACTATGCAGGCTTACTAATAGATCTAACCAACGCATTTGACACGATTCATCATTAAATTCTGCTGCAAAAACTGTACTACTATGGGATTGGTTCTAGACATATTTAATAAATTGGAAACAAATGGTGGAAATCACAAATGTCGATGAGCGGAACGTCGTACGTAATCACTATTCAAAAATGAAACAAATCAAATATGGAGTTCCCCAGAGATCCATACTAGGGCCCGTCCTCTTTTTAGTATTCATAAACGACTTCCATATTATTTAAATCCAACTCACGTAACTATGTTTGCTGACGACACAAATGTTATAATAAAGGGAAATGAAAATGCACAACATATAACCAGTAAAATTGAAACTTGGTTTGCTGAAAACAAATTGCTTATTAATATAAACAAATCTTCAGCAATATCATTTCGCCACAAACAAAATAAAAATGTTGTGAAACCTGACATCAAGTTGTATGATGCGCGTGTCTCTTATGTGACAGAAGCAAATGTTCTGGGAGTATGGGTAGATCAGCATTTAGACTGGGAAGCACACGTGAAGAATCTAGTAATAAAGTTAAATAAATTCTACTTCTCGTTAAGAGTAATAAAAATGAGTTGAATGCAAGTGACATGAGAACCTTATATTTTGCATGTGCAGAAAGTCTAATGAGGTATGGAATTATATTCTGGGGGGATAGTAGAGACAGTCACTTTGTTTTTGAAGTACAAAAAAGAATTGTTAGATGTCTAATGTCAGGAAAAACATATGACTCCTGCAGGAACTTCTTTAAGAAATTGAAAATCTTGACTCTGCCCAGTCTGCATATATACTGTTTGCTATGTTATACAAAACAAAATCAAAATTTCACCACAAATAATCAAATACACCATCATAACACCAGAGGTAAAACAGACTTAAGAACAATAACACGTAGAACTACATGTTATTCCAAAGGGGTTAGATATTCAGCAGTCGCTCTGTAAAATAAACTACCGGCCAATCTGAAAAACGTAAAATCCGTGCGGCGTTTCAAGCTATCGTTGAAAAAAAAATGTTAAGCAATTCATATTATGACGTAAGTGAATTTCTAGATACACTGAAGCTGGCCATATAATTGTATATATTTGTGATACCATTTTCAATGCTGTATCTGTAGCCATGCAACTGTATATATCTATGAGTTCATGCTTACATCTTATTAATTACACTTGATGTAATTTATTTTTTATGCTTTATATTATTTGTATTGACGTATCCAATATCATTGTATTGACTTAACGGATGAATGAATAAACTAAACTAATGTACCTACAGAGAATAGCAATTTATCGTCTGTAAAACAAGTCTTCTTTTACTACGCTAAACACTTAAAAAAAATAGTCCGAGTTAAAGAGGTTTTACTGTATGAAAATAGACGCATATGCTTTATCTCAATCTGAAAATTCGATTGGAGGGCATTTTTACCTCCAGAATTATTAGTCTTGGCGGCGGCAAGAATGACTGGTTCGATCCCAAGGTAGGCCGGGTTCGATCCCAAGTAATATTTGTTGTGGACAACCTGGCACTGGGGTGGCTTTTCTCTGGGTCCTCTGGTTTCTCCCGTCAACATTCCACCAATTGAGCTGGTATTGTTTTCCGGGCTGTTGTGCCGTGGTCTGCTGGAGAATAAAGTTCCAGACGTTTCGTACATGACTGCGATGGACATCTTCAGTGGTAGCGCGGTCGAAGTCTTCTGGGTGAAGGTATCGCTGCGTTTGATCCGATGACTGTAGTTACTGCGGTATTTATGCTATGATCACTCCTCTCTGATTGGGTCTGTGGGTGCGTGGCTAGTGGTGGACTGGGTGTGGCTAATGTGCTACTCTCTTCTGACTCCGGCCGTGAAAGCCTTCGTTCTCTTATTCCACCAATTGCTTCATCGTCTTTCCTATCATTCATTCGCCCTCATATCATCCACTTCCTTCACCCACCAGGCATTGATCATTCATCCTGGTTCTGTATCGGATCCAAAACCTTCGGTTCCTCAGGCCCGACCTTAAAGGATAAAGGTACAAGAATCCTCGAACACCACTGTCGGTTGTACTTTTAGGGATAATATAATGAAAAAAAATTAGCCTTAGACCTCATTTTGGCTAATGTGAACACCAATGTAAGTTTGGGGAGCTATTTCATACATTAACAACGCTGTTTCGGCAAGACCATAGCAGTTGTTATAGCCAATGGATCCTTCAGATCTACTTGGGAGGACTGAGAATTACTCCAGTTATTGTGTTTGCCTACTATTATGTTTCAAATGGGGAAGGTTCTGAATACTACAATTGTAGTTTATGAATTACCTGTTTTTATAATCTAACTGAACTGCCAGTGGCTCATCCATATTGCTGTCAACGTCGAGACAATTTGTCATTGTCATCTTCTTCATTGTCTGAGTCTTGCAAATTTATGACTATAGTTTCCAAAAACTCGTCACGAGCTATTTCTTTCTTAAAATCGTCTTCTTATACTTTTTCTGCATGTCTCACGCAGTTTTCCCACTCCTGTTGTGCTACCTTGCCAATATCTTCATGAACAAGTCGTTCGTGAATTTAAAAGTATTATTTCTATTTCCCCGTTTTGAGCCCACACCAACTCAATTGGATTATATTGGAAGAGGCAAGGCAGGAGACGTATTACCTCGTGTCCCATTTCAATTGCAAGTTGATCCAGCTGATACACTTTCTCAGTGTTTTTAAACGGAAACTCTGCAATAACTCATTTTTAGTGTTTCTGAAAATGCATACCCCCTTTTTTGCAGCAATTTCGTTTTCTCCTGGCAGAATTCGGTATTTTATTTGTAATAATTGAATGATAATGCGCATTATCCACTATAATAGTGCTTCCCTCTTCTAAATAATTTAAGAATCTGTTATTTATAAGAAACCTTTCTTTAAATGTATCAGCTGTCATCTCTTCGTGATAGTCTAAGGTATTTTTTGAAAAGAAAAATTCATTTAAATTTAAAGGGAGTCGATTATTGACATGTTAAATTTAATTTATCATAACAACACTGTTTTCAACACTTCCAAGTAAGGAATTGCAAAAATCCATTTGCTTTCTGGTAGGAACCCTGTCTTAGCAGATCCTGCATGAGAAATGAGCAGACTGCCTTTTCCAACAGGGCCACCCTTTTTTTTTAGGAGTCTTGCCAGATTGACTTGAGTGTGGTTTTTATTTATCCATGTCTCGCCTAAGTAAAAGATAGATCTCGCACCACCAAAATGTTTAATTTTGTGCATTTTGCGTAAGAGTTTAAATCTTAGCGCAGTCTCACTCCTCTCCATTAAAAATTGACGTCCATTGTCTTTCTGTACCTGAACCGTAATCCCCTCAAAATTCTGAAAGTCTATTTTGACCCAGTGTATGAAATTTTAGTTCTAAGAGCGCAGTCGGAAATTCACCTTGGTCATAAAACTCTTAACATAGTTCTACACAGAACGTTGTCAAACTCACTTAAATTTGTAACCCTCTTCAGAGGACCGTGTTTTCTGGGCACTACTGGTATCAGATTTTCTTTCCTCTCCACAAATGCAGGACACCACATGCTTCAGCGGTAAGCCGTTGAGCATTTTTGAAATCAAGTTGTTTTCTATATTCCCTCATTGCCCAATTTTTTGAACGTGGAGACCTTAAAAATACTTTGAGCCTGACTTTGCAATACCTGCCTCTGACTCACCACTAAATTCACCGCAAAGAAGCCATTGCACTATTTAACTTACTCTGTAGTCTAAAGAACTGAATAATATTGATTTGAACTCTCCAGATAAACACTGCTTATCTGGCATTCATTCATAAACATTCCACAGGCTAAGAGGAAATGAAGTGTTTGCTCTTTTTCAAATTTAACACCTTGGGTTATTCAAAATAAATTTTATCATGTCATGTCAATAGTTTAAATTTCAATTCTGAGTAATCACAAGTACACACATACAAACCAACCAATAACAGTGCTTTACCTTATGATGCATTGGTAAATGTATTGGTATTTGTTTTGTTTACATTATGAAAACTATTTGAGCCGATACACTTTTACATGGTTTTTAAACGGAAGAACTGGATGATACTGCTTTGAATTCTCTAGAGTAAATAGAGATTACAAACCATTCATAAACAAAGATATATGACCAGAATGTTCTGTCAGGCCAGCAGGAAGTGCACCCTTTCCTCTTGCTCAATTTTAACAACTTGGCTTATTCAAAGTAATTCTATTACGTCATGTCAAATGTTTAAGTTTCAGTTCTGAGTAATTACAAATATACGTACATGCATACATGCCAATCAAAATGCTATTCATTATAGTGTTTACATTGCGATGCAGTTATAATATAACATGGCTTTATTTGTATTAGGGAAACTATTTCAACTAAAAACATGACATTTTTACGGTTATGGTAAGATACATTACTATCTACCTTGCACCTTTAGCAAAATCTGAATTTTTGTCTTAGCACAAATAGTATTTAATAGATTGATTTGGCTGGCACTCATCACAGATCACTTAGGGGGAATGCAATACAACACCACAGGATTCTGATTGGTTGCTCACCTAGCAGCGCTTAAGGACACATTATCCCATTTGAAACACATAATGCATACTTATACACTATGTCAGGTCAGCACATATAGAGTTTCAAGTTTCCCTGCCTTAGATGATTGGCTTACTCAGCTTTGTAGTCATTTTCCCCAGAGTTTGAAATTTGAGTTTTCGTCTGCCTTTGATGTTCCAGTTATGTTCTGATACTTTGTCTCCAGTACATTTGTAAAAGCAGAATGGACCATTGGCAACAGAAAAAAATATTTTGTTAACAAAGTTGCCAATGTTGGGATCATATCCGTGTCACTAGTGTGCTGGAATTTCATCTTACAGAAGTTTTTACATGCCAATGAATCTACAGCCACAGACTTGTCGCTTTTAAACTTGATCTGGTCCAAGTTTGACAATGATCTTGGAATCAGCAGGCCAGTAAGTGAACCACCCAGACTAATAAGGCAGAAAGAGCTTGGGATTTGGACAGGAGAGGCTATGAAGGCCAATCACTATCTTTTACATACTGGAAACCATTGTCAGGAGTGAGATTATGAAGTAAATATTTGTGAAGTTCAACTTAACAAAACTCCATTATGAAATCAAGTTTTACAAATTACTAGGATTATGAACAGTGTGAAATAGGCCTTTGGACTTCCGCCATCGAAAAACCACAGCACCTCTTAGGATAAGAGACACACCCAAGTAATGATTCTGCAGCTTGAAAATTAAGAAATCTTTCTTCATATGCATTTCTAAAAAACCTTAACACATTGTTGCCAATAACTTAATACATACGCTCAAAGCAAATATGCACATTACAATGTTGTAAAGGCAAAGCATTATAAAAAAAGTTATACTATAGACATTGGTGAACCATTCAGCAAGATTTGAGAGACAGGAGACACCTCCAAACTGAAAGGTATACAAGAAAGTATTTAACGAGCATAACATAGTTCTGGCCTCTTAGAAAAAATTACAATTTAAAAATGTTACCAAATAAATCTAAAAAGACAAAACACCAAAACCTAAAGAATCTCGACTATCAAATCAAGCACTTTCATTTTAGCCATATACTGGAAAGAAGTAGGAAAAAAAGCTTGGAAAACAAATGGTCAAATTGACAGTTACCATACATTGTTGGGCATAAACTCATTACCTATACCATCCCTAGGATAGAGTTATGAATTTCAACATTCCAAAATTTAGTGATCTTTACAAATGTGTCAGACCACTTGACACCAAACCAGTTCAAGTTGGTTTCCAGTTAAGCATAACAGTTCAAGCAGTCACAAAAACCAAATTCACTTAAATTCATTATTCCTTTATTCCTTCCTAATACTAGCTTCTAAATCAATCATTTGAGACTGGGTGCTGTTACTGACAGCAAGAAATATTAAACACTGATAACAGGGATAATAGAGAACAGATCCTTTCAGAAGAGAAAACATAATACTATCCATTCTTTGAAACAGAAAAACGTTATTTACACAAAGGCAGACAAAGGCAACAAGATTGTCATAATGGAAAAATCAGATTATATTGAAAAAATGGAAAAAATGCTAACTGACAATGAATATGAAACCATTAACAAAAATCCTCTAAAAACTTGCATACAGTCATATGAAAAAACAATAGCAAAATCAAGCATAATACCAAACAAATATGCAGTTAAACCGGATAACCCAACCTTACCTAGACTTTATGGCTTACCCAAAATACACAAACCATCCATAACAATGAGACCTATAGTTAGCAGTATAAATTCACCAACATACAAACTTGCAAAGTGGCTAACAAACAAATTCAATTCATTTCCAAAATTCGACAGCCTAAGCATCAAAAACACCTATGAACTTATAGAACACATTAAGGATACGGAACTAAAAGAAGAGGACACACTAGTCTCATTTGATGTTAAATCACTGTTTCCCAGCATACCAGTTAATCAACTCCCACCGTTGATAGAAAAATGGCTCAAATCACTTGGAATGGCATCATCTGAAATTTCAGACTACATTGAACTAACCAAATTATGCATAGAACAAAATTTCTTCCAGTTTCAAACAAAATATTATCACCAAACTTCAGGGTTAGCAATGGGCAACCCACTATCACCCTTCCTGGCCGATCTGTACATGAGTGCATTAGAAATAAGGATCAACAAAGGTTTCCCTTGGATGTTCAAACTCTGGCAACGATATGTAGATGACATCTTTGCAATAGTACCAAAAAAACACATCAGTGATGCACTAAAACTTTTAAATATCCAAGAAAAAAGCATCAAATTCACTGTAGAAATAGAAAAAGACGAGCATTTACCATTTTTGGATCTAAAAATAATGAGGAATAAAAACAGACTAAACTTTGGTATTTACAGAAAACCAACACAGACAGACAACTACATAAAAGCTAATGGCTACAACCCAAGATCCCACAAACAAGCAATCTTCAATAGTTTAGCACACAGACTGGTAAACATCCCTCTCACAGCAGAAGAATACAAAACAGAATACAACAAAATAATTGAAATAGCACAAAAAATAACTTTCCCAAATCATTAGTGGACAAAAAAGTGAGCTTAGCAAAAAAGAAGAAGCTACTAAAGGAAACCACAACTCTCTCATCTACAGAAACTAATATGACTTTCAAAAAATTCACTTACCATCCATGGGCCTATGATAAATTCAAAAAAGTCTTCAAAAAACAAAATATTCAACTAGCACCAGTCAACCATTTCTCCTTAAAAAACCTAATTTGCTCAAACATCAAAGATGCTATTCCATCAAACAAAAAATCTGGTATATATCAAATTGAATGCAATGACTGTAGTCAAATTTATATTGGAAAAACAAAAAGAAATTTAGAAACAAGAGCAAAGGAACACTTTAGAAACATAAAATATAAACAATTAGAAAAATCAGCAGTTGCCACACATTTTTGGGAAAAAAACCACAACATAAATCCAGAACCAAAACTACTGAAACATACATCAGGAAAACAAGAACTATCCACATGGGAACAAATCTTCATTTCAAAAAATAGGAACAAAGTATTCAATTTCGACATCCCCCAGAAGGATTTGTTCAGCAAGTTCCTTGAGCCGCCACCAGAGGAGACCTGTGACAAGGTATCGTCAGCTACACCAACGAGAATCAGTCGAGAGCCGGCCGATGATAGAGGCAAAGCCTCTGAAACTAGTTCCGGAAAAATTTAAAAGTAAGTGTTGTCTAGTGTCTTTAATCGACTCTCTTTAAAGTTAATTTATCATAACAACACTGTTTTCAACACTTCCAAGAAAGTAACTGATAACAGGCCTTATATTTACATTGCAGCAATATTAATTTTAAGTTTTATAGTTTTGTAGCTTCTTTTCTGAGCAAAATTAACTTGAGTCATAGATCACCAGTATATCTTAAACCAAAATGAAGTAACAGACTTAAATTTATTAGATCAAAGCAAATGAAGATCTTTACCAACTTGGCTATTTCCCCCCATAAGTTTTGGGATGTAACTGAGTTCCATTCTAAAGCAGCAGGCCATTGGAAGTTTTATGTTTTTCTTATTTTTGACAATAAGGCTTGCATAAATGTAGCTTTTAAGTTTCAAACATAATACAATGAGAGAACACAGAACATGTTAACAATGAGAAATAATAGTAATATATTATATCCAATTTATTAGAGGTTATATACGTTACACCCACAAACATACCAGATTTGTCACACACATACTTAATGCATCTAAAACAAGAATACACTTATGCATACCACTTCTTTTATGCTATCTAATCAAGTTCAAAATATATAAGGATTGGTGGTGTTTTTCTGTATACACTCATTGCCACAATCATTCATCATACACTCTTACAGCTGGAAAACTGCATTAGTAATTGTCTCACATTGCACCATCGTTTGTTTTGAAAAAGATTTGGTAGGAAGTTCATTTCAAAATGGCAAACATATCAACATGAGTAAAAATACGAATAAAATCACATTAACACAATAGATATTTCAAGGTCACTTCTAGACAAATAATCCAATATATATATTTTTTTTCTTTTCTCAATTTTGGTCTTAAATGTAACGCGTACACATTAGTACACTATGAGCCACTTTACATTTAATTTCAGCAGCTTCTAGCATTTTTTACAATTTTTTTGGTTTTGTTTTTTGTTGAATTCCACAATGTGTACAAGTGTAAGTTTTTAACTTTTACAGACTTTTGGTTTATTTTTATGATGAAAATTACATTCAAGCAATTCTTTTAACCATAACATTCACATAAAATATTTACTATGCATTGAAAAATTTAAAGACTGGAGAGGTCAGAAAAAAAATTACTCTATTAGAATAAGATTCTCTACAAATTACTTTACAATTACAACGATATATATATTTATACTTTTATTTACTTTCTTTTACCTCTTGTTTGGTTTACACAAGTTGAAAAGTGTCAGTTTGTGTGTACTGAATTGATAAGATGTGCAAACCATATCAGCTTTTATTCTTTTTGTCTTTGAAGTGCAAGAGCGAAGTTAACCTCAGGCAAAATACATTGCTAAGGAAACATCACATTCTTTGCTTTTATTTCTTTCTTTCTTGTGACACAATCTGTTCTTGTGCATACCAGAGTTATCACAGGTGTATGTATATATATTATATATATTTACTATACATTTCAATGAAAATGAAAAAAAAAAAGTTATTTTTAGAAGCACACTTGCAACTGGCAAAGAGTAGCACTTAGAAGAGAGTTTACATAAAAGAAGGAAAAGATGAATAGAGGATGAGTAGGAGTGTAGAAATACTGACAGAAGCAAACAAGGAAACACTGAAAAAAATGTATTTTTGGCAACATTAGGCTATCATTTCCTTTCTTTGAAAACAACCTAGATTTGAATAAAATGGGATGCATAACCTGTGATCAACTGAAACATGCTTTTAACTTAATGTTATGAACAAAGATTGTAAGCACGGCTCTAAGTTAACTTTAAAAAGGGGGGGGGGGGGGGGGGGGGGCTAAATGTTAAAAACACAATGACTAGCTGAACCACTAGCACAGAATTTTGCAAGTGTCGTCAAAAGCTTCCGTTAATATATTGCACTAACACAGATAAAACCATGGCTCACAATTGTACAAACATACTAAATAACTCCACTCAAAAATGAGTGAATGACATCTTTTAAACCCAGGCTAGAAGTAAAATTTACTTCAATGAACTGTCTAATTCATTATGCTGTTGTGAACAGTCTTCAGTCCATTATTCTGATTTCATATATTAATAAGATGCTGGTTTATACAGGAAGTAAGAAGTACTAGAGTAAAAAGGCATGTGAGCCAATGCTAAACTAAAATTCTATTAATATTATGGCCCATTAGATACTTGTATATTTTTCTGCAAGATTTGTCATCTTCCAAACAAAATTTGTATCTGTCCATACATGCTGTGAACAAACAAGAGTTACATTTATGGTCATGTTAAATCTGTCTACCTATTGAAATATGATCTGAAGCTTTCCTGGCGACGTATATGTTCTAGACGTTCTCGGGCTTTAAGCCAGGTATAGTGATGTACAGCCATTAACGTTTCGGGAGTGTGCATTGCTCCCTCATCAGGATGATAAATTTGCCAATAATTCATCATCCTAATGATGGGAGCGATTCACACTCCCGAAACGTTGATGGCTCTACATCACTATACCTATTACTGGTTGGAAATAAGTATTTACTTTACAGTTCAAAGGCTAACCACAAAAATTAAGCATTCCACATTGTAACAATTGAACTAGGAAAGTATAAAAATTGAAAGAATTGAAACATGTCCTGTGAAAAAATAGTGTGAGTGAAGCAATGTGTCAGTATCTTCTTGATTCACTTTTATTTGAACTTAAGTTGAGCCAAAACATTTTCTAGTGAACTACGAACATATATGCAGCTTGTTTTCTAGATTTTATCTAAATCAGTGCAGTATGGAACCAAAAATATAGTGTTAAAAATAAACTTCAAGATATCATGAAATGTCTCGCCTAATAACAGAAAACCACACTATTATGTTACTATTTTATAAGCCCATGGCAATTTAAGTTTAGTATGGAATAAGTCTTTCTCCACAATGATTCTGGAATTTCAGTGAAGATATGGGGAAAATTTGCGCCAGCTTAGTTCCTGGTAAGGCTAATGTTGACAGCACTTGCCAATCAGTAGTACCTATGGTACTTGCATAAAATCTAATATGCTATAATGAAACATGAAAAATAGGCTGCTTATGAATAAGTATAAAAATGTGCAATGTAAAAATTAGCGGAATTTTTTTTAATATGAAATTTTATTTCCACTTAGTCATATGTTAGATGCATTGTACAGCAATGATTAAAGAAAAGTTTGCTTCTGCTGGGAAAATAAATGTTTGAGTGTATTAAATACTGTGAAGTGACATTTGACACAAAAGTGTTTTATTAAGTAGTCCATTTTCCAAATTATTATTTGAAGACAAGGTGAAACCAAAATACACGGGAAGACCTACTTCTAACCCACAAATATATAACAAACCGGTGACTGTTATCCATGAAAGAATTGAATAGGACATTGACACAAAAAATAATGGCTTCTTGGATGCAAAGTAAAAAATGCTTTATTTTGCTTTCCATGTGTTTTGTAACAATCAATTAACAGAAAAAGTGTGGTGGAATTAGTTCATGTGCCTGGAAACATTAAGGTATCTATGCGAGTACTTTGAATTGGCATGTCATTCGCTAATTTATATATATATAAATTTTAGGTAAATCAATATTTGCTTAAGAATACGCTGAACTACCAAGACAGACATATGCAATAAGTTTTGTACTGACATTGTGGTTAGCACTTAGTGTCAATCGTTCAGTGAAAAAAATCACTATTATTGATGCTGTAAATACTTCATGTTACAGAGCATCACTTCAACCATTTCTTTCATTCATTGCTGAATATATACTATCTGGTTGTTATTCTTGATGGGAGGTGGGGGGAATCTGCCAAGAAATGCTGGCACCCCCAGTGAGTTCACACTTCAACCATCACTGGAGGAATTTTATTTTTCGGGGAATCTGTGCACTTCTGTACGTTGGGGGAAGTGTTGAATGTCAGCGAGACTATGTCAAAAAATAATGCACTTGTGTTCCAATTTTGTTCAACAAAAAAATTTAAAAGTTTTCATTTGACTCCTCATAATAAAGGTAACTCATTTATGTATAAAGACTAAAATTGAGTCACACCTTTTAAAACTTATAACTTCACTCACGTCCTTTTACAAAATCAAGAACGTTTTCAAAACTGTTGCAGTTTCATCCTCAGCTGATTAGCGACTCATCACGGTTGTCTGGATCTCTTGTAATTGGCTCCCTCTCTCAGAAGATTCTTTACATAAGTTCAGTAGACCACTCACTGATGGCACATCAAAATTTAAAATATGTGGAATGTTTTTTATAGTAAACATTTTTTCCCCATGTTGTGAGTTCAAGTTTTGTTGACAATGGTTTTAGTAGTTTGTCAGCAAAACTTGAACTTACAACATGGGGAAAAAAATTTTACTATAAAAAACATTCCACATATTTTAAATTTTGATGTGCCATCAGTGAGTGGTCTACTGAACTTATGTAAAGAATTTTCCGAGAGAGGTAGCTAATTACAAGAGATCCAGACAACCAACTGTGATGAGTCGCTAATCAGCTGAGGATGAAACTGCAACAGTTTTGAAAACGTTCCTGATTTTGCAAAAGGATGTGAGTGAAGTTAGAAGTTTTAAAAGGTATGACTCAATTTTAGTCTTTATACATGAAATTAGCTTCACTGTTAACAACGCTTTTATTTATAACTATTCAAATTAACTCATTTATATTTCTCACTTCCGGTATAAGTACATCATTCAGTATATTTCCTGTGAATACTGATGCATGTAGTATGATAAGGTTATACATCCCTTAAGAGTCAAGATCAAAGTTTAAGATAAAAGAGGGCAATACTCTAAAGATAGTTTCAATCCAGGATAACAAAATCAAACTTAGATATTCTGCAATATGCAAATAAAATAACCTCTCTCCTTTCTATAAACAAAAAATACAACCAACTGAGACAGTCTGGTTGTTCATGTACAATGGGCAAAAACAGTATGAAAATAAAGCAGTTTTTCATTTCAAAGTAGTTTTTGTACTCTAAGCTTATCACTGTGTATAACCCAATTTTCCTTTCTTTTGCCACTTACTGAACATTCGTAGAAAACAAGAGTGGAAAGTGATAACATTAGATGCAAATTATGTGCATTTCTTCAAGAGACTAACAGACAAAGTTTCACACATTTTTAAAGCTTTATTCAATGCTAGTGTGTTTCATACACTTCAAGTATTGTAGTCATCTTTTTCCCCCCTTAGCCTTCTTTCTGCCAACATAAATGCTAATAATATTTAAGGCATATATTTATTTACAAGTACATTGATCCTTATGAAATTAAGTCAAATTGTTCAAATGATATACACACTGATGTGCTAGGGAAGGAAAAATAAAAGAAAGGAAAACTTGAGTCTGCATCTTAAGAAAACAGTTTCAGGTTCATTATATTTCTTAATTCTATACCATTTACCAAACAATAACACATGTTTTTAGGAGTTCACTGAGTTCTTTCCACTACATGCATTTAATATAAAATTTATTCCTCTATACTTAAAAATGGAGGGGGAAATTATCTATATAAAAGAATAAATTTCCTATAAATTATTTTGTTACTGGTATTAGGTAAACTCATAAAATTAGCATGTTTATAAGCTAGAGTTTCTTATTGAAGTGTAGATGTTATCGAGTTGTTTGGCAATGTGAATAAATTAGTAATATTTTGTTATTTAAATAATTATATTTCCTCTAAATTGTGCACGGTTTTCATAAGAACTAATTTATATACTTTGTGTTTTAATCCAGTTGATGATTAAAATCTGGCTGATTAAGCAAACTTAAAAAATTATGTGTCTCCATTTTATCACACACTGAGATCAGATACCTACCAAGATGCTTACTGTTACATGGAAACATTTCCCTTCTCAAACAATTTACAGCAACTATTTTAGAAAGTTTTTAAATTCGGACACAAATTATAAGCTCTTGATTACCATGAGCAGCATTATTTGTAGTTATGAACTACCTCCAATATTCCCATTTATAACAGACTGTATAAGAGCCAGATATCTCATGGCTAAAAAATAAGCCTTGTACAGCAATTTAATAAATTTGGTTCTAGTCTGGCATCTTAAGTGCCAACTTTTCAGGCGGCTTTTAACTTATGAAACTAAGAAGAAACTCATCTTTATCGGAAGATTAAAGTTTGTGAAGTTAAATAAACTCAATCCGTTAACATATTTTAATATCACACTCAAGAACCTAATCTTTTCACTCACTCATGGTAGGACCGGGTCCAGTGGACAGTATGTATGCCCTCCTATGGATTCATTTTCTTGCCTTTTAAAGTGCATGTGGTATTAAATTACAAAATAGATAGAAGAAGTAAATGCTATGCAATGCAATTAGAACAATGGCATATTTTCAAGCAAGCCTCTTTTCCTTTCAACTTTAAACTAAAGAAACATGTTCTTAAACTATGCATTTAAATAGCACTTTGTACAAGTCAGCTTGAGTGTACCATGTGAAACAGAAATGAAACATTAGAGTGCATTTTCTTATTGCACTTCTTTTTCCAAAATGTCATTGTTCTTCTGAAGTTATCTTGTCGATCTACTATGATTAAAACACAAAATATTGTAACACATAGAAAATCAGAAAATGCACTTACTTCTTCTGTATAGAATAAAATATATTTAAATTTAGTTAATTATGTTATTCTTTAGAAATCAATATATCTATATCTTAGACTTTAGCACGCTTGCTGCGCCCTTTATGCATACGCCTTGGTTTCTTGTAATCCTGCATATGTGGAGGTGATGCAGAAGCATTTAGGAGCATCTCATCTGAAGCTTTTCTTTTAATAGCAATGGCACTTCCACTGCCAGGATGTTTGACAGTAGCTTGGGCTGCAGCAAGGGAAGGCATCAAAGAGTCGTCTTCCTTCTTGATACCCGCAGCAGCTGATGTTATGGTAGCTGTCATGGCATCCTTCTTTTGTGTGGCCACTGCTACTTCCTCCTCTTTCTTGGAAGATTCCCACATATTCCAATAGTTATCACTACCACCTTCACCGGTGCTAGTGCCAGCAAGAGGTAGGACATTCACTTCTCCTTCAGCTGGAAATTCTAGTCCAATGCTCTTCGGAACCACACTTTGGTTGGTGAGGGCTTGCAGATCATCTATAGCAGCTGGCGTCATAACTTTACCGCAGGTTGTGCACAAGGGTGGAACTGCAGATTTCGAACGCCAGTATTGCAGCTCCGTTTTGCATTTATTCAATTCCTGCTCACAACAATAACAGAAAAGTATTAATCTTTGCTTTTATTTTGCAAATATGAATTACAGGTTATTTTCTAGGAGCACTGGTTTCATTAGACAAGTTTATGAAGAATGATAAATAAACTGACACTGTTTACAAATTTAATAACTGAGGGCTGAAATAAAGTTATACAGTGGAAGAGGGAAAAATAAATTATCTAAACATTAGAACTGTTGCTTGATTCAGCTATATAACTGTAATTAATATCAATAGTTAATGGTAAGAATATGTGCAATGTACATCCTGTGTTGTGATATAAGTTGAACAAAAGCTGAATTCCTTGGTATGATTTATTTTCAGAAAACTTACAGAATTACTTCTTTCATAAAAGATTTGTTTCCAGTGCAGCAAAATTATTTTATCTCTCATAACTTCTGGAATAAAGATGTGAATATTAGCTGGATGCTGCATGCTTTTCAGCACTCCTTCCCCAGTTATGTACCAATTTTCCTATTTACTAGTTAAACAATATCCAGGCATTATTCTAGTCAAATTCTGAAGGATTTGCCGATACAGGGTTCAAACTGTTTGATGAAATCCATGCAGAAAGTGAACAATGCAAGTTACTGAATCATTTTTCAGAAACTTACACTTAGTCTTTGGGCAGGTTTCTTCATATATGCTACAGAATCTATAAGTAGAAGCTATACATTATTTTTCAAATCATTTGACCAAAAGGTTTCCAAAGCTTCATTAAACAACCTTACAAAGAATATCAGCTGAAATAAATGCTTTATATAAATTTGAATAAAATTTTGAAAGCTTTGGTATGCCAGAAAGAGCATGGTGTTGATTCTCCTACAAGAAATTACCTTAACGAAGCCCGTAACGAAGTTTCTTTTCTCCATTGTTAGTGTTTTTAAACTCTAATACAAAATGATGTAAACATTCACAAACACTCAAGCACAGGCTTAAGGGCCTGTCAACAACTAGGTCATTTGGGCCTTTAGTAAAACTTAAAATTTTGTTGCTAAATAGGGTTCAGATAAACTTGGAACATTAAATATAAGACTAAAAAGAAAAAACAAAGATTAGAATGTTAAAAAGATACTAGAATTTCTAAGACAGTTACAGCTGTATGAGGGAAAGAAATTTTCCCCTTTCAGCTTTTGAAATAATGCAGAGAAGATATCATTAAGATACAGGATAATTGTTAATGGCCTAATGATCACTGCCAAATAGACTGCAAAGCATAGATCAAATAAGCAGTGAAATTAATACAGCTCTGGAAAAAGAACGTCTAAAATGGAACGTGTAATCTATATGCAGGATACGACCATAAGATCAGTATTCAACAACAGCAAATGGACATATTGCAAACATCTGCAATAAGGCACCTACAATCTTCGGTATTAGAACCCCACAGTGTATGCTTAGCTTCAGATCTCCTAGAAAAAGCAGTGATGAGGGGTGCCAAAAGAGCCTGAATGTCATCCTCTGGGAAGACACAAAGGTGGCAGGTAGATACCGCAGATAGTGAAACAGATGCACTCCAGCTGTATTGTCTGCAAGCATCTGTGCTGAGGCATAGCCTGTGGTGTTAGCACACTTAAGCTGCACAAAATGATGCTGCACTTCAAAAATGTGAGGCATTCTTTAACACATAGCTCTTGTATACACCTTTTGTCCTGAAATGTTGGACACTATCATTAGCTAGATGGATGACTAACTTCACAGTTCACACAGCAAGGGGCTTGAGCTCAAGTTGGATCCACAATGCTCACAAAGAGCAGAACTGATAAAGAGTATCTATACTTCCATAAAGCCCCTGCATTTAAAGCAGAGAGCTTAGAAGCGAGTCCCATCCAACTCAGTGGCGAGTGGTAGCAGGTGTGATGGTGCACTACTCTAAGGGGATTGGGGAAGCTTTGTGGTGTCATTCAAATCATCGTTTGCTTCGCTTATGTAAGAAACAATAGCAATCTCACGTGATAATTCCTGTTTATGCAAGCATTGCCACAGGACACCAGTTTAGCACCTTCCCCTTTACCCTGACTTCCTAGCATCCAGCAACCAAACAGAGCTTGATCCTGTACAGTACTGTAACCAACACACTGACTTTTGCGTATACAGGTTTGCACATGTGACGGTTAGAGGGCTTGCGTACTGGAATCGCCACCATTGTCAGGGACTGGACATGGACATGGAAGTACGAGTACTCTACACAAGCTTCTAGAAAATCCAAACCTTAGACATTGAAAACTGTGCATGGGGTTATGAGACATTAATGCAAGCTAGCATATTTGTACCCACAAAAAACGAACTAGTTAACTTAGTACCACTGATGGTCATAAATGCTGTTCATAAGCCATCCTGCTTTTGAATTAACTGTATGCTTGATACACTTGTTGGTCATCCAGACTGGAAGTGGTGACAACCCTTTTACGTAAGTTCAGTGATTTATATGAGACTACCCAAATGAGATAGGAGCAACAACAAACTCGCTTTCAACAATCTCAAATTGGTCTACAGCTTTTTCTTGATCAACATACCATTGTGAAGGCCTGTCACATTCTTTACTGGGCTACTGATCCTATCAACTTCACAGCTTAGTCATTTCCCCACCACATGTCAAGGTCACAACCAAAAGGAATCAATAAAAGGGGTATTGCACAGATGTATTTTGAACAGTAATCACATCTGGAACTGTTGGCATCAGCCGACATGGTCTTCATTGTCATGGGGACAGCTTTTATGACTGATCTCAAAAGAATTTCAAAAGAACTACCCTCCAATTTCCACTGCTTGTCTGTATGGATACTTTCATCATGCACACCCCGGCTTTAAGCCCCTACAACAGGAATAACTACTGTGGTTCCTCACTTTATGCTGCAGGTTTAGAGGACTTGTGATTATACTTGGATGCCCTCAGCAGTAAGGCATCCAGCTTGTAATATTAACCCAACTACAACAAATACAAGCCTGGGCCCGTGGGTGTACATGTTGGTTCCACCCTAAGAGGAGTAGTGCAAAGGGTCCACTCAACCTTCTCTCCTGAGACCTCTGAAGGGCACAAATTAGAAGCTATGCTGAAACTGTGGGAAAGAAGCAATATGTCCAAAAGATTGTGTAGTCTGATTGTAACAGGGTTCAAAACATACTGAGCTCTATATATTATGTGATTGCTTAGCCAGGTTTAACAAACTTGTAATCTCAGGTTAAGTTCTGTACTTCCCTGGCTCACACATGCAACTAAATCAACAAATATTAAGTGGGATGAGTAACAAATTTTTATGACTCTCATAAGTTATAAGATAGAGGTTTATTTATAAATAAAATGAGGAAACACTGAAATGAGTACTAATAGAGTAATTATTGAAAATATTTATATAATATCTGAAAGTAATAAAATGTTTAGGAGAAAACGAAAAACATTCATTTAATATAATTTTGTGCTTCATTGTATTGTAGTCCTTTACTCACAAGAATTCATTTAGCTTTTTTGTTGCAAAATATGTTTTTTTATGTAAAATAAAATTTTTGCATATATATAGAAGCCATGATTAAAGGTGAGGTACTTGAGGGATCATAATTAAAACAATAAGGCCAATATATATTAAAATCTGGCACCTGCTTCAGTAGTGTAGTTGGTAGCATGTCTGCCTCACGTTCAAAAGGTCTCGAGTTCAAATCTTGGTCACGGGAGTTATCTGGATAAGTTTTTTTTCCAGGGTTTTCGCTTATCCTGAAAGAACAATGTCTGATAACTAAGCTCTTATAGACCTTGGGCTCATTTGAGCATCATCTCAGACTTCGTGAAGTATTATGCACACCTTTAATGTTTGTAAAGTACCCACATGTGTTTGTTACACCTTACTCTTTCAATAAGTTCACAACCAAAACCCACATGAGTGAAATTTGGATCATTGGTGAAATGGAGAATTTGCTGCATCCCAATCCAATGTAAGGAGGCTCTTCATCTTGCACAAACACTGTAGTGTGGACAAACACATTATTAGACCTCTGGAATAATAAAACTGGATGACATTCATCAGTACCTCTATACAATGACATGCCTGTCATTGGCCTGCTGTCCTTTTTAAACAAAATTATGGTCCCGTTATGTAACACACAGTAAAGCCACACCATACTGTCACTTTGAGTCCAACAGAATCTCCTCAAAGGCATGTAGATCTGCACAGGCCCAAACATTATAATTGGCATCCTGACAATACATTCATCTAAAAATGGGTTTTCTCACACTAAATGATGTTCTGAGGCTATGCTTTCTCCATCCCCAATTGGGCCTGGAAGAGCAATGACAACTCCGAAGTCTGCATCTTGAGCATGCAGGTTTTGAATGTGGCTAATGTTGTAGGAGAAAAATTGAATCTATTTGCGCAAACATTTCTAAATAGTTGAAACAGGATGCACATATCTAGTGTCTGGTATATTGTCTGTACACTGCTGGATACCTGCTCCACATTACGCTTCACCACACGGCTGTAACAGTTTCCAAGTCTTAATTGCATACATATTTGCTTTTTGTTCTGGTTGCTCTTATAAATGACCAGTATGTTTGAAACATGAGAGCCTATTTCACAAATTAGTAATGAGTATGGGACTTCTCCGAAAGTTCTTTGCTGCTTGGAATAAATGAAGTGCACATAAGCACTTTGGTAATAAAAGTTTAACATGATCACGTAAGCACAGAATTGAATGCACAGGTATATCCTAATGGCTTATCCAAAGACATCATGATACCTACTGACATTGCTTAAAGACCTACTCTACCCCAGAGAGCATGATTTTGCCCTCTGGTAACCAGTTTTGGAATTATTTTTTTTATTATCTTTTCAGAATGGAATTCCCATTGTCTGAAATATATGCATAGCAAATTTTTATTTGGTCTAGCCACTCTTTACTTATGATCCCCACCCCCTGAACACCTCACCTTTAATTATTTGTCATAAAACAATGCAAATAATAAATTACTTTGTGCTTAACAGTAAAAAAACTAGGAGAGAAAAAACAGTGCACATAATTCAGTGTTCACTATAAAACTGCTTAAATGGAAGAGTAAAGTTATTTCATATATTCTATTTTCCCTCTCACCAATTCTAAGGTATACGAGGGGCACTATTTATATTTGGAGCCTTGACAACCCCGAATGTTGTAGGTGCCATCTAAAGTTTCCAATGGAAAGTTTGACATTGTTGACCATAATCTACTTCAGACATTTTGTCAATAGAGCCTCTTTTGTTTTGTTTACATTAAGTTGATAACTGTCTCAACAAAAACATGGAATTAACTCATAAAAATGTTGGTGCAAAATGTTCGTTTATTATGACTTTCGACATGGATTATTAAGACAAGAGTGCATCGATCAACTAACTTCCACATTTGGTGATGAAGCTCCCATCTCTGCCACCGTGAAACGAATTTAATCGAGATTGCTGTTCATTCAGTGATTAAGTTCATGAAGGTCGCCCAAAATCAGTTGTGCCAGAAAACATTGATGCTGTGCAATAACTAATAATGCAAGATCGTAATGCGACAAATGTGAGATTGAGGCAACCCTAGGCATTAGTTCTACCAGCATATATAAAATATTACATGATTATTTAGCCCCGGAGAAGGTTTGCTCTCCTTGGATCCCACTAAATTTGACGCTATCTCAAAAAGATGCTTGTGTCAATTGGTGTACAAAAGTGCTCAAGAAATACAATGAAGTGCCTCAAATGACGTATATAACATTGTAACAGGGATGAAACATGGATCTATACATATGAGCTGGAACATAAACAGCAGTCAACTGCATGGGTGTTTCAAGATGAAGCGAATCCAACAAAATTTGTTCGCACTCTAAGCACTTCAAAGCAAACGGTCACCTGCTTTTTCAGCAAAACTGGCCATGTGGCAACAGTGCCATTAGAGGAATGTGAAATGGTCAATGCCAAATGGTACACAACCATTTGTTGGCTGGAAGTCTTCGGTAAAGTAAGGAAACCCAGCAAGAACCGTAGGATTGTTCATCAAGATAATGTGAGTGCACACACATCTCGTCTGACAAGAGTATTTGAAGACTCAAAAATCAAATTGATGGGTCATCTGCCATACAGTCCTGATTTGGCACCCAATGACTTCTCTTTGTTCCTGAACATGAAGAATAAATTGCGTGGACAATGATTTTCGTCAGCAGTTGAAGCCGTTGATGCCTTCAAAAACGATGTTTTGGAGGTGTCAAGAAGCCTGGAATAAATACTTTGACAAATGGTTCAAACTGATGCAAAAGTGTATTATCACAAAGGAGAATATTTTTTGGGGGGAAGCAGTTTTAATTGTTTTAATTATTAGGCTCAAAATATAATAGTGCCCCTTGTGTGTGCAGATTATGCAGTTCATCTTGACACATGATAGAACTGAAATTAACACATAGTTGCAAATAGTTAAAATCAATAATGAAGCCAATAAATAAGTTGGTTTTACTTCCATTTTTACTTCATTATATAAACACTAATATATTGCCTAAGTGCAGCAAAAGAATTTTATTTCATATCTGCAGACTCAAACTTGATGAAAGTGTGTGCAAACTTAGAACAGCAGAGAATTAGTTTTCATGTCTATGGTACATCTTTGTGTGCTTTATTATGTTTATATAAGTAAATCATGTTTTTCACTATGTCACCTACATGCACATATGGTTGATGACATGTGATCAGAAAAAAGGTTTACCTGTAATAATGTGCTGAATTTGCGAGATGTTTCCTCATTCTTTTTGTCATTCTCATCCAAACGGCTTGCATATTCCAGAATCTGTTTTTGTTGCTCAGCTATTTTTCCTTTGCAGTTTCTCAAATCACGACGCATCAATGCTAACTGGTTATTGTATCTGAAAGTAATTCACCAAAAGAGCTTATAGCAGTAATGTCTACACATCTATGTAAAATATCATTTCAGCATTACCTGTACCTAGAGGTTTAATTTTTAATATCAGTAAACCAGATATCAATTGGCAAGGCTAATATTACTATAGAAATTTCACCCCCATTATTTAAAACCAACCATGAGATATAACAATTTCAATATTGTTCTATAAACTTTCATTTTAATATTCAATATGTATTTTGTTAAAGTATAAGTCTAGATTTTTATCACCTGCTAGTTACTATGAGAGACTAATCTATATTTGTAAATTCTTTACTTTCTTCTTCTAATTTTTTGTAAATTTGTTTTTAAATATAAATGACTAACATAATATGTTTCATAATTCATTTACTGCATCATTGGCTTTGACTCATTACATGTTACTGTTACTATTGCTAGGTGATGGATTGTTTGCTATTGTATCGCCATCTACTGGAAATACAACATGTTTCTTGATAGAATCAATTGCCAGTATCTCAAAACTCAATTACACGATTTCTACTCTTTAAAATTAAATCTTAAATTCTAATTAAATGCTTTAATAATTTAATCTCCGGATTTATTTGGCACATTTGAACCCCAAAAATGATCTACACATAAATGCTATAAAACTTTTAAATAGTCCAATTCTTAAGCAAATTGACTCGCTGATTCCAAAAATGCCTCTTAAGATATTGTATTGTATCACAGTTTTGAGATATTATTCTTTAAAAAAAAACTTACAGAAATGGGGTATGATACCAACTCATTCATTTAAAATAATGTGCAATTTTATTATTAAATAATAATTTTATACTTGTAAAGAAAATATGTATTATTCAAAATAAGTAGTAAAATTTTCCATCGCTTATTATTTATCAATACATTTAATTTTAGAGTCTACTGTATTTAAATGAGTGTGCCCAACTGAAATTAAAATTAAGTTGACAAAATTACTAATACAGAACTTGGTAACTTATCGTAAAGACCTATTATGTGTTTCAAATGGGAAAAGTTCTCGCCTGTAGCGTTAAGAGCCTTCACCGTTGCCACCTCGTTATCACCACTCTTTTTATATTCCCCCTCTCTCTTGCACACTTGCAAGTGTTCATGGTGCTAGACATAAGGGAACGCAAACTGAATTTCCCAAAGTTTTATAATAATGCTGCTGAGATCACAATTGCAACATGAATATTCGTATATTACGCAAATGGTTTAAATATTTGGTTTAAAATTAATTATAGTTTATGAATTACATATTTTTCTAATCCAACGAAAATGCCAACGGTGCATTTGTATAGCTGTGCATGTTACTTACGTTAATGTAATGTAACTTGTAATGTAATGAATGTAACTTATGTTACGTTTGTCATTGTCTTCAACATCTGAGTATTGCAAATTTATGATGATAGTTTCAAAATCTTGTTACCTGCTATTTCTTTCCAAAAGTCATCTAGTTTATCTGATGTCTTACGCAGTTTTCCAGTCTTGTTGTGTTCCTTGTCAATTTTTTTGTGAATAAGTTGTTCGTCAGTCAGTTTAAAAATATTATTTCTGTTTGCAACATAATTTCAGCCCACAGTAACTCAATTGGATTGTTCTAGCAGTAGTAAGGGGGGTGGGAATGTAGAATGCATCTCATTGATCCAGCTGATACACTTTTTCATGGAAGAGTAACTGAATGATGGTGCTTTGAACTCTCTAGAATAAATAGAGATTACGAACCATTCATAAACAAAGATATGTCACCAGACACGTTCTGCCAGACTAGCAAGAAGTGTATCGTTTCCTCTCATCTAATTTAACAAACACCTTGGCTTATTCAAAGTACATATTTCTTTCACCACATCATGTCAAATGTTTACGTTTCAGTTCTGAGTAATTTAAAATATACATTCATGCATACATGCCAACCAATAATGATATTCATTACAGTGCTTACGTCACAATGCATTGTTATATAATGGTATCTATTTTTTTGTATTAGGAAAACTATTTGAGCTAAAAATATGGGGTTTTCATGGTTATGTTAGATACATTATTCTCTACCTTCCGCATGGATCAGTTTTGGCAAAATCTGAATTTTTGACTTAGCAGAAATAGTATTTCATACACATTGATTAGGTTGGCGCTCCTCACACACCACCATTTGAAACACATAATAAATACATTTTACTTTGTTTTCTATATTGGAAAAGATTCCACCTTAAGCATTTATTGATTTATGACCCACAGCTCCATAGCTAATATGATTATCTTGAATACTCCACTGGGTGATCTGTTTTTCATGTGTTTTGTATTAGAATTTGAATTCTTTCAGTTCATATTTATCTGTGAAATTGTGATGCAGTTAACTTGTGGTGCTAAAGAAAGGTTATAAATATGGATAAGAACAAACACAGGAAATGTACTGTTTGTCAATGCCAAGAAGGTCCCTGATAGGAATGTGCCACGCTTACATTGTGACAAGGACAGTATGTGTTTGTAGAGAACACATGCTACACAAGGAGTAGAACCGTTATAAAAAATAAAGGTGCCCTATTCACTCAGTACACGAACGTTTTTAAATGGGCTGTAACTGAACTTACATGCATGTCAAACACTACCAGGCAGGGTATCGGAAGTGTCTACTCCCCTTGCATCTCATTCCCCTGGACTTTCTTTACTGTAGCAAACTGTACTAATGATCCCAATAATTTGTTTTCTGTATGGACGTTTCACCCCTAAATTACAGTGGAAAGAGTTATTAATAAAACAGCATATTCATTATACTTTGGTTGTGCCCTTTAAGATAAGGATTTTGCCTCCCATGTTTGCTACATACCATGCAAAACTGATCTTAATGGCTACAAGGTAAATGCAAAACTTTGCCATTTGCAGTGCCTATGGTGTGCAGATCACCACCTAACTATTTAAATGACTATTGGTTTTGTAATACAAAGGTTACAGGTGTTTCTAGAAAATATAAAGTCGACTGTCAAATATCCCAGTGTTTCGTCAGCAATAAGACCAGTACCTCATAGTGAAGATCTTCCAATGCCTGATCCTCTAAAAGCATGGCTTGAAGAATATGATGGATCAACTTCAAATCATGATGTAGGTGACAGTGAACCTTCAACATCCTAAGATCCTACATATAAATTTGAACGAGATGAACAGACATTTGTTTCTCAAGAAGAATTAAGCAATAAATAAATAAATAATAATAAAAAATAACTAAATTAATAATAATAATAATAATAATAATAAAGCAATCTCATCTGTGATTTGAAACTATGTAAAAAGTCAGAATTACTGGGTTTCACGCTACAAGGGTGGAATTTCCTAGCACGAGAGACTAAAATAGCATTTACTGATCTCGACATAAATAGTTTTCACGTGAAAGACATGTTTCTGCACTAATGTTAATGGTTTAATGAAGGAATTAGTTATAGAGCATTATGTCAAAGATTGGTGTCTCATTACTGACTTCTAAATACAGTTTAAAGGCAGTGTTACTACATAATGGCAATTTACTACCATCAATACCTTTTTCATGCCATAGGGATGAAGACATACGATCCCATGTCCATAATTTTAGATGCTATTATCAAAACCATGGATGGGAAATTTGTAGAGACCTTGAGGTAGTTGCATTGCTAATGGGGCTATAGGAAGGTTTCACAAAATGTTGCTGTTTTTTTGTGCTTATGGGACAGTACTTTATAGTGAAATAATGGGGGAAAAGGGGAAAACTATACATCTGGACAAGCAGTATTCATATGTGCCTCTAGTAGACCAAAACGTTCTTCCGCCACTTCACATAATGCTCAGGTTAATGAAAAATTTTGTTAAAGGTTTGGACAAAAGTGGAAGTGCACCTGAGTTTTTAACAGGTATCTTTCCAAAAACTAGTGAATCTAAATTAAAGGAAGGTATATTTGTTGATCCTTAAATTAGACTACTTCTCAAAGACAGTGCTTTTGAATATAAGCTTAAACCTGTTCAATTGGCAGCATGGAAATCATTTAAATCATGGTGAAAGGCTTCCTGGGCAGTAACAATGAACATTACGAAACTTTGGTCTCAGAACTGTTAAGGAGCTACAAAGAAATGGATTGCTGAATTGCTGATTGATTTGTTAGCTGTTTATGATGGACTGAAAATGTGAATAGATGTTTTCAAAAATGAACCTTGTGAAATCAAAGATGAGATCAAGAATAACATATCTTCTACATATTTTATGATTAAGTTTGAGAAGCATCACACCTCATATAGACAAATTAATATATGAAAGAGCTCACACAGGGACAAGAGCATGTTGTGAAGATAAATCTGATGTACTGCACTTACATGACTTTCTCTATTCTTGTAATGCTTATTCATTTATTTACTTCATGTTAATCAAGATAAACATCGTATTATCAAAATTTTACCATATTGGAACACCACAGTGAACGAAACAAATATGAAATTATATATGAGTCGTATTTTTTACACATCAGCATCACTTCATTGCTTTGGTGCACTGGCACAAAAAAACAATTATAACATTACAACTTACTTATTAGCAGCACAAAAGATAAGATAAAACCAGAAGAATAATCGGGAATTTACAAGATAAAGTGTAAAGACTGCACTAGGAAGGAAGAACATTTCAGGCACCTAAAATACAAAAATATTGGTAAGTCCGCAAGAGCAGCTCATTTCTGGTCTGAAAATCAAGAGGTTGAAGATAGCACCAAATTACTATAATATGTACAAAAACATAGGGAGAAAATATACATTGAAAAGCATAAAAACCAACTAATGAACTTCAAAATCCCATCAGAAGACAACCCCACATTTAAATTCATCACAAAATCAACAGATGGCGGCAGCAGCAGCTTCAGAACTACCCACACCACTGGATCAAGCTTTAATCACAATAGAGCTGATGATGTGAACAATAGTTTGCAAAACCTGTCCTCAATAAATATATACACGTAAGTGACGCTGATGTGTAACAAATGACTCATCTATAATTTTTATCAATAATCCTTTATTCACCATTAAGCTTACATGAAGTAATAGGTTTCGTCAGTTATAAAAAGTATTTACAAAAAACAATTAGATACCTACTACTATAATTTACAATAGTTTTACATAAATTCACTAGCATGTATATTATATTCTAAGTATTCTAGTTCAGTACAAAATGATTTTTGTTTAAACCAGTTTTTTAATACTATAACAAATCTGTTTTGTGGCAGTTCTTTTTTTTCCAGAGGAAGCTTACTGAATAATTTTAACTATTGATAACAGTGGCAGTCTTGCTGGTTGTGGGGTGTATCTAAATTATTTGCATCGAGTGTCATAACTGTATTCTGAGGAACGATTTATAAATAAGTTTTGATTTTCTTTAACGTATATGATATTGGTGTATATATACATTGACGGTAAAGTCATCTTAAGGTCTATAAAGTTAGGCTTACATGTATCCTGTTGTCCTAATCCTAGAATTAGTCTGAGAGATTTCTTTTGCCTTATGAATGCATTTTTCGAGGTAGCACAATTGCCCCAAAGCCTAAACCCATACAGCATATGTGGATAAAAGAAGGCATAGTAAGATGTTATTAACATATCTCGACTAACACATTTCTTTAGTTTCCCTAGAAGATACCAGATTCTAGCAAGCTTTTTGCACAGGTAAAGTATCTGTGTTTCCCATGTTAGTCTGGTGTCCAAATGTAATCCTAACAGATTTACTGCCCACCCTCGGTAGCGTGGTGGTAGCATGTCTGCCTCACGTTCAAGAGGTCCCGAGTTCGAATCTCTGTTAGGGTGAGTTACCTGGATAATTTTTTCCAGGGTTTTCCCTTATCCTGATAGACGAATGTTGGATAACTCTAAGCTCCATGGACCTCGCATTCATTTGAGCATCATTTCATCAATTTCATCCATCGTCCAATATGACTTAATGTTGGACATAAAATACAAAAAACAGATTTACTGGATTACTGTGGATATCATTATGTTGCAATGTAAATAGTTTAACATAGACTTAAGATCGTTTAAGGAGAACCACATTTTTGCCCTTTCTAGGGATAGTTGCATTTGTTGCTTTATTGTATCGATATTATTGCTTTTGCTCAGTGAGGTAGTGTCATCTGTATATAACATAGTAGTGCAAGGTAAGTTATGGTTTAAGTCATTTATATAAATTAAAAATAAAAGGGCCCCAGCACCGATCCTGCTGTCACTGGAGCTAGCTCCGAGATTTTGTTTTTCACAACTATCATCTGCTGTCTTTGGCTAAGATAGAATGCTAGCAAATTTAGTTCATGTCCATTTATTCCGTAATAATTTAGCTTACTAATCAAAATATTCTGTGAAAAACCAAAATATTCTTTGGTTAAATCTACCACAGTAGCTCTAGTTGTCTCTTTTTTCAAAATTATTTATAATTTCATTGATCACATATTCAACTGCTTTTTCAGTAGACAATCCCTTTTAAATCCAAATTGTTTGGTGTGTAATAGGTTGTTGGCTGAAAAATAGTTATCAGTTGGCTAAGAATACAGGATTCTAAAACTTTGCTTATTACGGGTACTATTGTTACAGGACAACAGTTTGATGGTGACATGTTATCACCTTTCTTAAACACAGGTACAACCTTTGAGATCTTTAGGCTGGTAGGAAATACTCCCTGTATCAGCAATCAAGTTAATTATATAACGGTAAAGCTATTGCATCTATTATTTTCTTTATTATGTGGTTGGAGAAGCCATAAATATCTTGGGTATGAGATATGTTTATTCCTTTGACTGCAGTGATAACCATTTACGGAGGAACTTCATGCCAGTAAAAATTATGGTTATTTGGGGTGCCCAAGTGTTCAAAGTTACGCAGCATATCTAAATATGTACAATTATTTGTTATAAATTAATTTATTGGCTCGAAACATACCTTTTTAGAAACATTAATAAAATATTTGTTAAATTCATCCGGTTGTACAGGTATGTTTTGTTTTTGAGTGGAGGTCTTTGTAATTTTATGATAAACCATGCTGTTTTACATTTGTTTTTTGCTGATAAGATTAGATTATCATTGGCTGTAATTTTTGACAGTCTTCTGTAATTTTTAAATCTCACTCTATCTTCTAATTTGTTGTTAAGTTTGGATTTATTGTAAAATATCAGTAGCATATTCCGCATTTTAAGAAGTTCAGGAGTAAACCAATTTAGTTTTCTGGTACTAGTGTATGTTTTGGTTTTACTTTAATAGTATTCTTAGGACATTCCATATTAAAGCAGGAGGTTATGGCTTAATTAAAGTATGAAAATGCATTTTCTATATCCCCAATATTGTGCATTGCTGCCCAGTCTATTTCCATTAATTTTCCTCTGAGAGAGTCTATTCTTTTTTCTGACACTATATGCTTAGTAAAACAGGTTCCATTTGACATACCACTGTTTAGCCTATCTTGATTTATCTGAAACTCAACCCATATGCCGGCATGGCCTGATATTACATTATGCTCTAGAAAGGTGCACTTACAAGATGCACTGTGCAAATTAGTTACTATATTGTCAAGACATGATGCATTCCGAGTCGGCTTATTAAGAACACAATATAAGTTGTGTGACCTTAGCATATTTAAGAACTCAAATGAGTGTTGAGACGAGTCTAGTATGTTAACATTGAAATCACCAGCCAATGCTATGTAACAGTCAAAATTAGACATTAAGTAACTAATGTTTCTAAATCGTGTGTAGGTTTACATTCGTACTTGGGATACGGTATACTGACACCACAATGAAGTTTTAATCGCACAGTTGGATGGCTACAGTTTCACATAAGTTATTTACACTATAGGATGACACATCTATTATTTCAAAGTTTTTCTCTTTACAAACATTGCCACTCCACCATTCGTCAGAGGAGCACTTCTAACAAAGATATTACCCATTACAAAGTCAGCTGGTACATAGAGATTGGATTCATGCTTAGTAAGCCAATGTTCATTTACACATATTACATCAGTAGACATTTTGTCTAGTATTACCTCTAACTGATCTAGTTTATATCTGATGGACCGAAGATTAATTTGTGTCACTCAATTTATTGCTTGCACTGAATTTAGAATTATTTAACATTTGATTGACACAGGTTTGTTGCAATATGAGAAACAAATTTGGAGTTTTAACGTAAACATCAAGTGATTGATGATTTTTTGGTTGCTGTCTTACCAGTGAGCCAGTTTGTAATCTCTAACTTTTTGAACTAGATGTAGGTGCACTATTTTCACTTGAATTTTGCACTGGGACACTTTGGTCACTAACAAGAACGTCTGCCTGCATACTTTCATTAATCACTTGCATTATAGCTTTGCAGAGAAGCTTTTTACCCCCTTTTTTTGAAATGCATGTCATGCGAAATGTGAAATTTGCATGATACATTAAAGGTATTTACCAGTTTAACGTGTCCATATTGCTTACACATGTCTGATAAAAGCGAGTTCACGGCTGCCATTCGTTGGTTAACCCAAGAGTTGTAAGCTGGTCGTATCTATGAGGTGGTTTCACCACGATCAAATTTGTATTTATTAGACTTCTTATCGCCTTTTCCATTGTCGGTATCACATTTTCCGGTTGGCCATTTGAAATGTCATTACTTCTGCCAAGGAGTACCACGTAATCATCTTTGTGGAAATTATCGTATTAATTTTTTTATACATGCACAGAGAATATGCACACTTTACGCAACAGTCAACTCTTTAAAGAGCTGGATGCTATGTGATGCCTTTGAAATTTTGTTCTCTTTGCATGTCCAAGAGTTAAAAATAGCTTCCAATTTCAGAAAAGTACTGAAAAAAATGGACAAATAAACTCCATGTTAGTATTTTAATGAGATTTACATTTTTCGTGTACTAAGGTTTTTGTCTCTTACGGTTTTTGAATTGTGCCAGAGGACTTCGGAGAACATTCCCAGAAAAATCAAGATATACACTGACACCGAAAATATCTTAAACATATACTTTAATCATAACTGTTAGAACAGTTTTGATATAAAATTAAAGAATATAGAAGAAATTTCATATAAAAAGGTGTAACAGTACTTTTGGGTTATGTTTGAAGTATGAAAAGTTCATAAATTTATAAAAATGATTATGTAAATATATTTAATAATTTAAATTTGTAAAAATGTATGTAATTGTGTGATTGGCCAAAGTAATAATTGTATGACATATGACAATGTTGTGACGTGATATTAAATCGGCCAATCACAAAATTAAGAGAGAAGTAACGATAGTTACGAAAAATCAATAATCTTGGTAGAGAGAGATTTTTGTTGTAATGGTGGAGTGTGATGAATAGGGTGCAAGATCAAGAACATTTAAGTAATAGTTTGAATCTGTATAAATATAACCAAGTAAGAATTTATCGACATATTGGAAGTGACTGGGAAAGGAAGTTCAAGCAAAATGTAATCTAAATAATACAATTAAATAGTTACAGAATTTGACTTCTCCGAAACTTTATTCCGAACCACGCCTGAAAAACAGATGTCTTATGACTCTTATTTAGAATAAGATGATACAAATGGTGACCAGAGGAAATAGATAGCCACAAAAACTCACACGAGAAGAGAAAGAATTGTGTGTCCAACATAGAAATCCTGTCCCAAATTGCGCCCGAACGTGTGGCTGATGAAGATGGAGACAAATTAACGACGAATGGTCACAAATTCCTGTCCCAAAGGGTATTCTAGAGCGGAGGGATTTTCTTGAAAATCTTGTCACATCCTTGGAAGTAGCTGAGATTAAATGCAAATTGGTTTTTGAATTATGCTGCATGCACACACGCACACTAGGCAAGCACTTGTAATGGGGCATGCTTGTATTTGACCTTAAAAAAGAAAATTGCACACCCACACAGATCATTTACTCAAAATGTGGTTTTTATTTGAGGGACCTGACTTCAAAACTTGTATTTCCACTGAAATCCTGGTATCATTTGAGTAGAACAATTCTTTCTCTGCTCAATGTAAGTACAGAGTAGAAAAACTGAAAATCAGAAGCTAGTAACATGAAGCAATTATTATAATTTAATGCACAGTAAACACTTGTTTTGCTGTATTTGTGAGTACCCTACTGGTTTAGAAGCACAGAACAAACTCATCAGTGAGTTATGTCACTGGACAATGTATACTCAGCTTGAGCAGAACCCCAAGAGAGGTAAGCCTAACTTTGCTTTGGCTGTGAATGAAGTGAAATAAGCACATTTCATTTGTTCTACCTTGTTTCCCAATAACTCCTGTAGTAAACAACTAGATGTAAGAGACACTGTGCTCAATGACCCCTCCTGCTATCCTTGGTATTGCAACAATGAAATTTCTCAGTCAAAATGTTGAATGCAAATACCTAAAAGAGCAGTTCCCACTTAAAATAAGCTGATATTTGGCAGCTGCAAGCTCAAAAGAATGACACACTACTATTTTAAATCCACTAAAGTGGATTTAAAATAAGGTAACATGTAAACAGAGGAGTAAATGCAATGCTATGTAAAAAGATGTCATTTTGCATGTTTTGATATTACAGTATTTTCTGCATGCTATATTTTTACTTATCTTTTATTGGATCCCAATTATATGAAGCCAAAAGTGTACTAGTTTAAATATGATAACACTTTAAAATTAAGTTTGAATTTAAATTGTTGATATAGCATTTTTGAGATATAATCAATTCTATTTACGATATGTTAAAAGCTACTGGACTTAAAGAGAAACCCAAAAACCACAAACACTTGGAAAAATAAATGAGCTATATAAAAATCAATATCAAATTTGTGGAAAGAATGAAACATTTTCTCTAATTTACATGAAGGAGAAGCCAATATAATATAACCAGTTTTATTTGCTCAAATATCTAGATATACATATAAGTGAGTAGTATTGACAAACTGTACCTTTTCATTCCTTGTTTGATTTTTCGAATACGCTTACGCAGCACCATATTTGATTGTGGCAGAGGCTCAGGAACACGTTCATCAGCAGTATGGCTTGGTGAATCATCTCCTTTCCCAGCTTCATTATGAGATGGGGAGTCCAGACTGAGATATGTTTTGTTGGACGATGTTGCTAAAATAGTAAACAAATAGTTTTGCTTATATTTCTTCAAACTTTCTTATTTTAATTGATCACCTACCAGTGAAACAGCAGCAAATAGTGATTTACACCAAGCATTTTTTCATAAGAATGATTCAGTCAGGCATAAAACAAAGCTTTTCTGATCTGACTAGTGACTATGTTTAACAGTACTGTCAGAATCACTCACTGGATGCACTTACCTAATACAAAGTTGCTATGTTCAACGGATGACATGCAATTTGTTTACTGTAAGAAATAGTATATGTAATGGCAAACAATTTAAAACGTGCGATATAAACCAAATCAGAAAGCATTCTCCTTGAACTCACGTTTCTCAGAGAAAAATTCTGAATTCTGGCTCAAGAAAGAAAGCAAGCAAAGATTTTAATATTAAAATTAAAGGAGTGAAATGCTTTTTGTTTAGCTGATACCAGCTGTACCCCATATCTGTATCAATGTGCTGATTTAAAGTGAAGCATTTGAGCATAGTATTAATATAAAGTACTGTTTAACATTGCTATAACATGAAAACTTTTAAGCCAGGGAGAAAAAATGACAAAGTAAAGAATTGTGTGTTAAGTAGCCTTATGCTTCTGATACCTGAACTTCTTTAATCCACCAATCTCCTTTAGTCTATTTTCTGTTAACTGTTTAAGCATAGATGGTTCTGAATCAAATTATAACTAGTGACTAAACTTCACTTACACTACCAACAGTGAAAACGTAACTGATGAATAATATCAACGATATCAACCATGCTGATAACAAAAGAACAATCAAGAAACTTGAAAAACTCTTGTTCAAATTAAAAGAGTGCGCAATTACAACATTTTACTAACATTCATTGTCAATCTCTTCCTATATAGGCTTTGAAGTATAGCTGATGGAAGTTTTAGGCTACAATAGCTGTATTTTGTTACTACTTTTAGCCCAGGCTCTTAACAACAAAGGGAAGGAAAAGGGGAAGAGAAAGAGCAGAGTGGGGCATGTGTCATTGAATTTTTCAATTGGCTCTAATTAATCAAAAATCACCCATATACCGGAGTAATGTATTTAAAAGGATTAATTCTTTAAGGATTAATTCCTCAATATAAATTTACATTAAAAAATTATCTACGATAAAAATCCTGGTAATGAAGTACTTAAAATAGTAAGTCGCCACAAGTAGTTGTCTCAAATATGAGAACCTTAAGTGGTCCACCGGGAAATATAATGAGTCAATTGGAGAATTTAATGTCGGGAAGGCACGTTGACCATGGTAGCTCAAGGGTCAGAGCGACTGGACGGAAACCAGTAGATCCGTGGTTCAAATCCCGGCCATGGCATTGAATTTTTCAGTTGGCTCTAATTAATCAAAAATCACCCATATACCGGAGTAATGTATTTAAAAGGATTAATTCTTTAAGGATTAATTCCTCAATATAAATTTACATTAAATAATAAAGTCTATTAATTTTTCGCTTCACTGTGGTGTTCCAATACAGTTAAATCTCGATAATATAGTCTGTTACAAGCTATGTTCTGTTTGTGTGCTAGATGAACACATTGCTGAAGTTCAGTTAGTGCACGTAATCATTTTAATTACTGTGATTCAATATACATTGCAAATGTGTAAACTGAAAAGTTTTGCTACATTTGAAAACAGGCCAAATTGAAATTGCAAAGAAGGCAAATAATGCCATATATACTGGCAGGAAAAACAATGCAACACCTTCATGGATTGCATAACATAAATGAAGAGTTAAGTTAAAGGTAATACGTTATATCATATGATAAATAAGATAATTTCGTTTAACACTTAACTCTTCGATATCCATATACTTTGCTCGTGATTCAAGGAACACAATCCTGAAGGGACTGTCAGTGTATTAGGAGGGCATACAAACTATACTTTGGCTCTGAAATCGGGGAGCAGGACAAGCACTGAGCTCCTCATGTATATTACATATCTTGTGTCTCTAATCTTCATTCATGGTTGCGTCGCAAAAGATCTCTCATGGGCTCTGATATACCTATATATTAAGCAACCAACAAACATGTGAATGTTATATCGAGATTTAACTGTATTGGAACACCACAGTGAAGCGAAATAATTATTAATTTTTAGATGAGTCGTATTTATTACACATCTGCTTCACTTTCGTACCTATTGCAAACGATGATTTACGAAACATGTCCTCAAAATAGGTACGAAAGTGAAGCAGATGTGTAATAAATACAACTCATCTAAAAATTAATAATGTGAATGTTACTTTTGTATGACAATATTAACACAAATGGTATTTCAAGATGGAAAAGGCCTGATGTGAGAGTGACATGGACAGTAGCAAAACTAGCACTGCACCACCACTTTCAAAACCCAGTTCTTCAAAATATACTGATTTTGTGTGTAATGATGAATGTACAGATTTCAGTACATTCATGATTCTGTTGCTTCCTATGGCTCTGGAATTGCTGTGGCAGCACTTCATTTCAAGCAGAAAAATCGGCTTAGTATAAATTACTTGAACCTGGATCTCACAATGTTATTCATGAAGCACTTGTTGAATCCATGAACATATTTCTACCTGATCTGCATATAAAACTGGACTAACGAAAAACTTTAAGGCCAGGTACAAAACTAGGAAAGCAATTCTCTATTTGTACAAGAAATTTCCATGTCTTAGCAAGATGAAAAATGATATGATTTTCACAGGGCCACAAATATGCAAGCTGTACAAAGATGAGCCTTCCAACTCCATCCTGACAGGTGATGAAAAGTTAGCTAGGGATTCCCTGTTCTAGAAAGTATTACGGCAGAAAAGTAAGGATCTTGGAACAAATCTTCTGCACTGCTACAATAGAATGGGGTGCAACATGTTCTTAAAGTTACATTTCTTAGATTCCCATTTGGTCTTCTTTCCTGACAGTGTAGTGCTGTAAGCGACAAGCAAATCTGACATGGAAATGAGATACTAGGGAAAGTGGAGTGCATCAATGTTAGCCAATTACTCCTTAATACTAATCCCGAATCATCTAAGAAAAGCAAAATGATCATATTTGAATACCGTAAAGCAAATGTAGTAACTGATGATGTATACTTTAACAACACGAATTGAAAAAGTTGATAACCATAACTTCCTAGGGATTCACATAGACAATAGGTTAACTTGAGAAGCTCATTGACTATGTATGTAAGAAAATTAGCTCAAATATATATATGCTTTAAGACAATTATTGTATTTAGACAAAAACATGTTACAAACTTTAGATTCTGGACTCATCTATCCTCATATTTCCTATGGCATAGAATTATGGGGAAGCACCTGTAATGCGCACATGAATAGAGTATTAGTGTTACAAAAAAAAAATGTCTACGTTGTATCTATAGATTAGCAAGTACTGATTCGTGTAGAAATGTATTTAGAGATAATAAGATTCTTACTGTAGTTGGACTATATGTATGTAAGGTAGTTGTAATTGTAACTGAGAAGGAAAATAATGGCACAAGTAACAGCACACTTTATGATTATTATACCAGAGGAAGGGATAACTACCACAGGAAGCATGTAAATCTCAAATCAACTTGCAAGGATCCATTAATAAAAGGACAGATATTATACAATAAACTGCCAACAACTGTTAAAGGAACTGAAAACATTTAATTCAGAAATGTATATATAGGTTAGATGAATTATAATGAATAATTATATAAAAAATGTATGTCTATATTCAATTTAGTTTAATCTTGTAATATTAATGTAACCTATGAACAAATTTATGTATACACATTGTATTGTAGAATCTGACAATGTCTGATACTTGTATGAAGTCTATAGACAATAAACCTGCAGAAAATTAAAAATGTCAGGTAAAGCAGTTGCACCTTCAATGACCTTCCTTCAAGAGTTAATACCAAGTTAATACATAAGCTTATATAGGCAATAATGTATAGTTATAATTTAAAATATTTTCCATTTTCACTGACATTTTCATTTTCAGCACACTTGAAAACAAATTTCGTTGGCTAGTGTTCTATCTTTTATATTTGTATATAAGAGGACTAGTTTCAGATTTATAATTCACAAGATTGTGAAGAAATTTGAAACCACTGGTTCTGCAGCAAACAAAAAACAAAAGTGTAAATGTACAGTGTTAAGAGGAAAATTTAGATGACATATGCACATGTTTTGAAAGTTTACTGAACAAATCCATCCTGAAACTAGCACAACAGATGGTATAGATAGGGTCAATAAGAAAAGTTCAATGCCATGGCCGGGATTTGAACCACGGATATCCTGGTTTCCGCCCAGTCGCTCTTAACCTTTGAGCTACCATGGCCAATGTGCCGTCCTGACATTAAATTCTCCTTGAGTCAACATGAAAAATTCAATGCCATGTTGACTATCAAAAACCTCAGCCTATATACGGCTAGTGTGGAGAAATGATTAATTTCAGTCAATTAACTAAAATAAGAGTTAAATGATGAAGCCTGGGACTTAAGTACTTACGATAGTAAGTCGCCACAAACGGTGTATCTCGGATGCGAGAGCCCCTAGTGAAATGAAATGTGTAGTGTTTAATGCCCACTTTTACATATGGCACCACAGGCGGTGACACTGATGATACATGAGATGAAGATGGAGCACCGGTAGAATGAAATGGCAGGGGAAACCGGAGGTCCCAGAGAAAACCTGCCCCAGCGCCGTGTTGTCCACCACAAATCTCACTTTGCAGTCGCCTGGGATCGAACCCAGGCCGCCTTGGTGAGAGCCAAGCGGTCTAACCACTGAGCCATGTCACGGCCATGAGCCCCTAGTGATCTACCGGGAAAATATATGAGTCAAATGGAGAATTTAATGTCAGGATGGCACGTTGGCCATGGTAGCTCAAAGGTTAAGAGTGACTGGATGCAAACCAGGAGATCCGAGGTTCAAATCCCGGCCATGGCATTGAATTTTTCATGTTGACTATCAAAAACCTTAGCCTATATGCAGCTAGTGTGGAGAAATGATTAATTTCTGTCAATTAACTAAAACAACAGATGGGAATTTCAGTCTTCTGCACATAAAGCAATAAATTATTAAAACCAAAACTGCGTAAGTGTCTGTGCTTGAAAAAAAGATGACTCAGTATCAGGAATACATTACTTTGAATGGTTTCTTTCATCAGTGGTTGGCAGTTTGATCTACAGCTTCTGCTCTTTTCCAATGTGGTGTTTTTCTAACTCAGTGGTCCTGTCAACACTCAGCAGTTGGTATTGGGTCTCTGAAAATCCACATCACGTTCAAGAAGTCCCTCATTATGATAAAAAAATTGAAGTTAGTTAGTTAGCGCTAGACGCAGAATCGGTTCAACATTCTATGAGCGGACTGTTAAGGCAGAGAAGTACCAAAATGAAATTTGACCCCATTTTGTCATAAACTTACAAAAGGAGAAAAATAATATGGTGGTTTCAACAAGATTCTGCTACTGTCCATGCAGCAGAGGATTCCATGAATAAAATCAGGGAAATGTTTGAAGATAGTGATTACTGCTGGGTATGGCTCTCCCAAACTGTGTGATTTTTACTTGTACAATAACCTGAGAGATTAAGTTTAAAAGAGAAATCCTCATAGCCCACCTCGGTAGCGTAGATGGTAGCATGTCTGCCTAATGTTCAAGAGGTCCCGAGTTTGAATCTCAGTCAGGGTGAGTTACCTGGATAAGGTTTTTTCCAGGTTTTCCCTTAACCTAAAAAGACGAATATTGGGTAACTCTAAGCTCCATGGACCCTGGGCCCATTTCAGCATCATTTCACCCATTCCATTCATCGTCCAATATGACTTAAAAAATCAAAGAACGTAAATTTAAAAAAACCTCATACTTGCAAGAATAAAACAAAATATTAGAAATGAAATCAGAAACACTTCAGTGGCACAACTTAATTGTGTGAATCAGAATGTCTTCGGCTCATATAATGCTTGTTTAGCCAGGATGGATATCATTTCCAGCAACTTCCTTGTATAAGATACACTACAGCTAAAGTTATACCAAATGATTCAGTGTTTTAGGTTCTATAGAAAATCTACTTACAAGCAAAAGTGCCTGTAAAATCAAGGAAATCTGTTCCAAAATATGTAATTTCAGGCAAGGTTGGCTCAATGTGTTCCTTAAAATATTCCATGGCCATAGTAGAGAGATCAAACAGCTCATCTGTAACTTTGTATGGACGAGATAGCTTCTGTGTCACTCTGATATAATGCAGAATTCGGTAAACTTCATCTAGAATCTGAAACACAAAAATGTTGACTTACTTAGTAATTGAAGGGCACTAAAATTCTCAAAAACAATGTACATTTCTAAGCACCTAGCTGCATAATTTTAAAGATTAACACTGTGCCTCAGAGTACAAAAGATATACTATTAATATCTTTAAAAACTACAATCATTTCAGCTGATATGTAAAGCATTCACATAGTATTAAAGAATAATCCACATTGTAATGCCATGATATTCTTATGTTAACTTATTTTCAGCTGTTAACTTAAAAGAGCAGTTAAGAATCAGTAAGGAAATTTATTTCATAACTATTTCATTACTATGTCTGACAAAATATCCTATATACTTGTAGTTAACCACTGCTCATTTGTGGAATAGCATTATTAATAAAACTTTTGATTTTAAATTGCCCTAGATAAATAAAAATATTTGTTGTAGCATTGTATATAATTTGTTTTAGTGCACTATAAAACTGAAGTAGCACAAGCATGACAGAGGCTATGGAATTTTAACATTTAATCTGCCCTATGACAAGTTATGAAGAAAATAAATGTACACAGTAATATTTTACAAGAGTAGTAGATCATGATATTGTATGCAGGTGGGAAAGCTTTAAACTATCCTTTAGTTTAAACTACGTTGTAATAGAATAGAATAAAATAGAATTTTTATTCACTGATTCATACACAATAAGTATGTTATATGGCTTTATCCATCTTACATAATATTTACGGTATGTACATAACAGAAGAAATTACATAAACAATTGACAGGTTACAGTTTGAAATATTACTGTGAGATATACATATTTTAGAGTCGTGTGCCAATACAGAAGAGACAACAAAATATTGTACTATTCAGATGAAACTTGGGGCTTTTGGACCATACTAACAAAGCCTGAGTAGATAGGGTTGCTGAATCCAAAAGCTCAAGCCTTCTTTCTCATCAATCCTCAGATTTGAACCCATTAAGGAACCTCACCACTTCAGGAAAAATGCCTGCTTTTGGACCATACTAAAATTAAAGCTTGAGTAGGTAGGGTTGCTGAATCCAAAAGCTCAAGCCTTCTTTCTCATCAATCCTCAGATTTGAACCCGTTAAGAACCTCACCACTTCAGGAAAAATGCCTATAGTGCTACAAAGTAATGGTGCACTTATTTTTTGATAAAAAAGGTTCAGATTATCATGAAATTATCTAACTTTTCAGGAAATGGTTTGAAAGTACTTTGCCAATACTAAATCCTGCAACCATCATAGTAATGGAGAATGTGTCCTATCAGTGTTTAACTGGTCATCTCACATCTGCATTTATTGAGCAGCTACAATTGAGCAATGTGAAATTTAACAAGGAGGATAGTATAGCTAATTAATATAGCATAAACAATCATCAATAGCAATGTCAATGCATAATTGATGATTTGGCTAAGAAAGCAGGACATGGAGGAAAGCCTGCTTATGCATCATAGTAATTCAAACCCTATCAAACCCCAGCATAAAGTCAAGAGTTTCTTGTGAGGAACAACAAAATTTTCAAGTTAAGTGAGGATGGTAGCTCATCCAACATTACTAGACAGTGCTTTGCATTAAATGTAAGTACAATTATTCTTACTGTATGTATATGTTTAAACATGCAGAACTGTTATTCTGAATGTATATGAGGGCAGATCAAATATAACGCTGTTGTTGGTAATAATGTTGAGAGACTTGGTCAGTATGTTGGTGGTATCTGGGGAGGAGGTATTGTGTGTGCACGCACTGCAGAGAAAGGGGCTGTGTCAGTACACCATGAGTGAGCAAGAGGTGCACATGTCTGCTGTGCAACGCATCGTCAGATTTCTTGAAAAACAAAACAAAAAAGGGCACCAAACTTTCAGAAGGCTCCGTGCACAGTTTGGGGAAGAAACACTTTCGAGACTGGAGTGTATGAGTGGGTTAAAACTTTTGTGACGGAAGACAAGCTGTGGAAAATGAACCTCATAGGAGGAGACCACAGACAAGCATTACTGCAGACAACATTGTTGCCATTCATGACATTATTGAAGTTTGGTGCATTATAAATATCTAAAATAGTTTTTTCCCTAGGAATAAGTTACCAAAGTGTTCAAAAAATCATCTGAGATGAACTCCATTACAGAAAATTAGTCTGCCAGGTAGATTTGTCTCCTCAACCAGGAACAAAAAATGTTACGACAGGATGTTGTCAGAGACACCTACATTGCTACAAGGAGAGAGAAGATTTCTTGAATTGCATTGTGACTTGTGATGAAACATGGGTGCATCATTACATCCCAGAGTCAAAGCAAGCAAGTATGGAGTGGCAGTGAGGAGATGAAGCATGTCATGTCAAGGTCAGAACACACCCTCCTGCTGGAAAGGTGCTTGCAACGGTTTTCTGGGACTCCACAGGCATTTTGTTGTGGATTTTCATGAATGAAGGACAATCAATGCAGCCTATTAGTGTCGCATTTTGGATGAAGCAAAATGATGCATTCCAATGTGTAAGGACTACTTTACAATGATGCACAAAATTAATATAATTTTGAGTTGAACTAGTACTCAATACTCCATTTATTGCTAAATGGAGCATTGAGTACTATAGCATATCTCACACTTAGAAGACAGTACAGGTCTTATTGGGGGCCCTGTTGCCACATGTACTATATGTACAATCGCAACTTCGGCCGCAGCAGCAACCAGTCTGCCGGTTTGATATTGTATTGTAAATTATGCATCATTAATACGGAACTATCTATATTGCTATTAAATTCTATTTTAACAGATTCAATTTCTGAGTGCATTCATTTTAATTTTTACTCCTTTTACTTGTTAATTTAGTTCATAACATTCTACAGACAAAAATATATATTACAGCCAAATGGAGGTGAGCAATGATAAAAGCTTTTAATATGCTTTAAATATGCCAGTTACTTTTATGCTTCACTGTTATCTGATAAGGGTGCAATTCCTTCCACTTCATTGTCAACGACAAATCTGATATCTTCTCTTTCTATTAGTATACACTTGCTACTCCTTTCATATTCAAACCCAAATCATGTAGGAACAGATTCAAAGTGGCCCTTGAGAAATTAAGTAGTGTGTCATAACTGTTTACCCTTGCCAAAAATAGATTCAGCATGGGTGGAATGTTTTCAAGCATCAAAGAATTAGCAATACGCCACACTCCGCTTTGCACTATTCCATTATTTTGCATTAACCTAGCGTTCTTTTGTTTTACCGGCATTTTTAAGGAGTACATAGGGGAACTTTCATTTATTCCTTTTTTATTCTATATACTAATGTTTCTGAACACCCAGTAGCCGTACTGTTTCTTTCATTGCCTTAGTGATACTAATTTTGCTTGAAAAATAACAAGACATTCAATACTAATGTGCAGTCCTTACTTCTTAGCTTCTCCTTCCATAACTATAAGTATTTACAAAACTGTTAAATAGCTTCACGTAACACTTCAACATTTTTCACATGCAATAAACATAGTCACAGGAGCTCTTCTTGCAATTATGTTCACTTCTACTGCATCACATTGCCTGCTCTCTGCTTACTTTAGACCAATGTTGCCGTTTCATGGAATAGATGAACGCCTTTTGTTTGACACATACGATGAATGCAAGAAGTTAGAGGATTGCAGTTTCATTTAAAAATGCCTTTAACCCTTGTTTATATTTCTCTCGATTTGTTCACCGATGTAAACCCAATAACAAAAAAGTTTCTCGCTACCTACATTTTCTAGTGCATATATATATAATTTTCCGAAATTACTTAATGTAAAACATACATTTGCTCGCATCGTCAATTAACACACTTCGTCGTCAAGGATACTATGTTTTTTCATATTACCAAAATCTGAAGACGAAACAAACCTAAAAAGAGAATCAATTGGCGGTGTGTCAAAATTCATTACGCGATTTTTATTTTTTAAAATAAATATATTTTCCCCACACTATTATATCTATGGGAACATTTAATTGCTTTAATAATTTAACTTCCAGATTTATTTCATGGTTAAATGACCAAAAATGATCTGCTACAGACGATTTATGAATTTGTTTCTATTTAATGTTTCCAAACTACGTTTCATCTTTCCAATATAAACCTGATCACAATCTAAACAATTAAATTGATAAGTACCAGATTTTTTATTATTAGGAATTTTATGTTTTTTAGAAAATTGTAATAAATTTTTAATACTATATTTATTTTGAGAAACTAAAGTTATACCAACTTCTTTAAAAATTGTTTGAAAATGTTTATTAACCCAAGGATTGGTAAGTAAATTTTTTAAATTTATAATCTTAATTTTTAAGAGTAGAAATATCATTAATATTTTTTTATATTTAAATTTTTTTATCTTCTTTTGTATAAAATCTTTATTAAAACCATTAATAAAAGCAGTATTAATATGTTTATATTCTTTATTAAATTCTTCTTTATTCAGGAGTATATTTATTAATCACTAAGGAAGACAGCGGTTTGATAATGACGCAAGTATAGAAGTGTGTGCAACTGGCTCCACATGCATCCTTCTTTCGACAAAGATGGCATCAAAAACTTGCCAATCCAATGGAGAAAATGTGTATCAAAGGCAAGAAACTATGTAGAAAAGTAATCTGTATATGAGCACTTTTGTTTCTTGATACAATAAACTTTAAAAATAATTCTTGTTTATATTTGATCTGCCCTTGTACATTAAGCTTATCAGTGATAAAGAATGGCATTTTGAACACTTGCTTTAAAGCTAAATATAAAGCTAAGTAATTGATCAGACTGCTGCAATACAAAAGAAAAGAACACTTTAATGGCCAATCACTCTGGCAGATGGTTATTTTAATATTATGTTTACATCCAGTATGTTAGTATTTCTGGACAAAGTATATCATAAGATATTAATTGGAGGAGGATAAACCTAAATACTAGACTTATAAATATGCATAAAAAATTCAATTTTACCTCTCCAGCAAAGAAGCAACAATGCTTGCGCTCTATGTGTTTGCCAAAAGTCATCTGCAAAAGAGTGAGTCTCATATGTAATGTTTCAATGATGTCAGATTCACAAGCAAGGGGATGGTTGCGACGAGCAGATTCACGCCGAGGCATCTTAGCCTTTATGCTCTGAAACCTCTGCAGCATCTGTGCCTGTAGACGCTGGAATGTAGAGTTGAGGATAGCACAGCAAATGCTATCCATTTTTCGGCATACCTGCAATATACAAACATTTTCACATCTCATATATAACATTCCTTTTTATGCTAGTATACAAGACAAATAACTGGCAGTTTTCTCAGCATAAATTACTGCAGTCATCGTGGTTGAAATTAAATACTGATAAGCTATTCTATAAAACTACCTGTGCTGAACATTCATATTTTTCTTATTTCCAAGTCTTGAAACATTTCTAATGTTACACTTAAGTAATTTATTCCTCATAGAAATTGATACAAGTTTTGGTTTTGTCAAGAACGAAAAAACAAGAAAGTTACATATGTGCACATATATAACTTATCAATACTAACATTTACAAGATACTACATACAAGCATTATTTACGGTAATTTTTATAAGGTAGCCATATGGTTGAGTATCAATACACCTGTTTATTCATACATTATTTACGGCCAATTTAATCCATTTAAAATCAGTCATATTAGGAGGAACTGCCTGCTAATACCTCATTTACAGAGTAGTATTTGTGCTTCATTAACCGCTTCAGCAATGGCTATTTAAACCCTTCAAGGGCCAGAAACAGATACCCAATAAACAGAACATGACATTTAAATTGTTAAATGCTGTAAAAATGCTTCATAAATACACATTAACTTCTGTATTTATTAAGTTATTTAAATGAAACAAAAACTGATTTAAAACCCATTAAAGGCAATATCTATCTACAGTATCAGTAGAGACAATCTTAATAAATCATTGAAATTTCACTAAGTTGTCACTGTAGCAAAAGCTATTTTTTGCGCTGAACGCATTTAATATTTGAGTTTTGTGTGCATATGAATGTATATATGTATAGCTGTGTAAGCGACTTCTCCAGTTCAAGGTTTTAGGGCTTAGTTTATCCTGCCAAGAGATACAGAAAACATGTCAAACTCTATGCATTTTATAAAATTGTAGTCAAAACATTTCTGGTAATATTTTATTGTGGATGTGCAAACTGATGTTAACGTGTATGAGAAACTACAATGAAGCTAAATATGGCATTTTAAAAAATTGTACTGTTTTTATATTTTGCTCACAAGTGGTTAAAATGTTTGTTCTTGCAAAGTACCTTAGATCCTACTAAGAGTGGAATATAATACATTAAAGACTTTGATTTACCTTCCAGACATTGGACTCTGTATGTGAATTCAAACAAATGTCACTTGTGTGATTGGAGGAATTTAATAAGTGACGTGAGAATTGAAAAAAAAATCTATTTGTAGTCAATTTTTAAGACTCAATGTCCTTACATTACTAAAAATGGACGCAACAGCTTCTGAAAATAGTCTCTTAATAATATAAAAAGGTAAGTGACGAAGTGTTAAAAACTGACTACATACAGTTTTTTCAACTGTCACTTGTTAAGATCTTTAAAATATGCTAAACTAAGTCATACAAACATTACAATTCCCCCCTACCATAATTTTCTTAAACAATTTTTATTTGGATGAATATTTAAATTATGAAAAATTAATTATACAGGCAAAACAGTGTACAGGTCTTGCTTAAATAAGGAATAACAAAAATCTCAACTCCATATATAAACACTCTGCACATCAAATTTTACAAAAAAACAGAACACATTTTTAGCCATTATGGCACAGGATGCAACATAACTGCTAAAAATGTAATAAGGCAAATGTTTTCACTTTTCTTGACAGCATACTTAGAAGTACAGGAAGTACTTTTCCCTGACAATTGATACCAGTATATGTTTGTAACTGATGTGTGTAAGTGCATATCTCTATAAACAGCATAATTTAAAAACAAAAAATTAATATTAAAGTTTTGGGCCTTCTAAAAATGTAACACAATCATTAAAAATCGCCCATCTTAAACTACTCATTTATATGCCAAAGTTTTTGAAAACTTTATACCTCAAAAACTGCTATGATTTTAATTGAATTACCATCTGTTTAAAATATTTTCATGAAAAATGAAATTGAATTTTCTAACAATTTGCCCCTGAAGTTCTCTTCATTTTGAATAACTTTTACATAATTGGTAAACCTATGAGAGAAAATCTTACTACACAAAAAATGTAACACTCATTAAAGTATAGTCTGGTCATGCTGAAAACAATTTTAAAGCCATCATATAGCAAACAGCTCCTGATGATTGAGTAAGGGTGCTCAACTTCCAGGTCATCAGCACCCTAAACAGCTCCTGAAGATATGACTATTACTTAAGACTACTATTTCCTTACTCCCACTGTAATGCCTCTATTAATTCCTCCTGCATCAGAGAAACTTAAATGGTATCATCAACCAGTTTTTCAAGACAGTGACCGCTGACAATTTCCCCCATCAAACTCTTATGCCCCATTCACACAGAAAAGTTATCGCAAATGCAACACAAACACTAAAACTTGTCGCCAGGTTAATAAATAAGGTGATTCACAATGATTTTCATTAACATGAATATTATTGCCAGCTGCTAATGCCAAACCTTACAAGTTCTAAGCTTCCATATTCACATTTGGCAATTAAACAAATAGAGAGAAAAAGAAAACGTTATGCACTGCACAGGAACAGAAAAGAAGAAATATGGAGTTCTTTAATGAGAAACTGATTATTTTATTTAAAAATCATTGTTTTTATGACAAAAAGCAAAATTCCTACAAAGACAACTGAATTATGACACAGAACAATGCTGTATGACACTTTTCCTCTTTTTTACAGGAGAAAATAAAAACAATATGAGAATGCCTAATCAAACTTTAATAATTATAATCAAATGATAACAGATTCCATACCTCTTCACAGAATGTATGAACTCCTAGTGTTCCTGTGGATATTTTCTAAAATGGAAATATTTTACACCTCGTACCAATGGAAAAATGATATGTAAAAAACTGAAGCTGCTGACAGTGAAGTAAACTAAGTATTAAGAATAAACTAAATACTTTAGCAACACAACTTCACTATTACATACTTATCAGTTTTTAATATCCTTCAATAATATCTGAAGGATATTAAGAACACATAAGTAATAGTGAAGTTGTTGCTTAAGTGTTTAGTTTATTCTTATAATTTATGTTACTCTAGTGGAACAATGCTATATCTAACTCCTTGATATAAACAAATAATAAAACACACTTCTACAGTGTTATAGACAAAAAAAAATAAAGTAGAATAAAGTAAAAGAAAACATGATACAAATAATAACTAAGTTCTGTTTATAAATAGTACATTATTATTATTTAACTGTTCATTATTCACACTTCAAAGGAATGTACTATCAACCACTTCTATCTCAAAATGAGGGTAATTTATCACAGAATTACCCATACTCCTGCTTTAGAAACTTGTACATATCCATCAGACCATTCTTTTTCCTTCTTTCTTTCTTTTTTTTTTAATGGAAATGGTGTTTTAAATGGTGTTCTCACTGTAAAGGCTGGGAAGCTGCTGTACAGAGAATAATGGTGTATCTTGGATCACTCTTACTTTTTTTCAAATCACAAATGGATCCCATGACTGCAGTATATTGTGAGTTTTACAAATATACACAGCAGATGGAACATCACTTGGACATTTCAACTACATTGCTTCTGTGATCTTTAGAGTCTCTCTTAATTTTATTTTCAATATTGCCAATATCTTTGAAGACCTTCTGTGACAACTCATTCACAATCAATTGTCTCTTAATGCAGGCATCAGCATTTACATACTTCCACTCTGAAGGAACCATAACTTGGCACAGCTTCTTTCACTTTTCAATTAAAACTAAATCCTGTCACAGGGTACAAAACTATGACAAGACCTTTGACTCATCTCAGTGAAATAGCCTATGTTGACCAAATACACATAGAGGGAAAGAACTCACCATTTCTTATTTTGGCATACACATTGATCTAACCATGTGGCTCAAGTATGTTGTAATTATCTACTACATACCCAATGCAGCATACAGGAAGCGATTTGAGCTTCTTTCTGCAATACATTCATGCCACAGATTCATTGTTACATTACATGTACCTGTATCATGAATGGCAAAGTTGTAATTTGTACGCTGACATTGATAAATCATACTAGAGTGACTTAAACTTGGGCAAAACAAAACTGTTGAAGATCAACACACAAGGTAATAATGTTCTTGTTCTTTGCAGAAACCTCAGCATCCTTCTTTAAAGCTCTGCATGCGGCATCAGCTTTACGATGATCACTTTCCAGCTCATTTTTTTTTTCGTGTCAGACTTACAATCAATTGGCAATGTTTACTAACAAAGCACCACAACATTTGCAAGTATCAGATCTCCGAGTACCAAAATGCAATAAGTAATCATTAAAACTTAGTTCATAAAAGTGATCGTTTCACAGGCAAATCAGGAATATTTCTCTTTAAACAATAAGCACATTCTAGACAAGTTTAACTCATGACTAAGGCATCTTTTGGTACAACTTGCACGACTGTAGTGACTAATTTCTCTTAGAAACATTAATGTGTGCCCTAACAGTCTTTTAGGTCATCACTGATTGCATGAGACATATTTTTGTGCCATCCATGGTTATCTTTAGGGATTGTGTTTCCCTCCATTGTGTTTGCAATGTCTGAAGACGACTTTGTGTGAACACAATTTCCCAGAATTTCCATCACATTTTCTTTTTTCTCATCTCTGATTCTGACATCACAATATGCTTTGTCAATACAATGGACTGTTCATCATAATTAAGTTTGTGACTGTATTCCTCGTACAATTTAATCTTGTTTTCTATTCCATGTAACAGCAACCTTTTCTGCATACATCTGGGTTACACACTTGGACCTGAGAATATAAAAACACTTCACTTTAAAATTATGAATAACAATAATATTCTGAGGTTGAATTAAACCTTACAATAATAATAATGATGATAATAAATATAACAATGACACTGTAATTCACTTTACACTCAAACTACACCTTGTATTGAATGACATCTTAATAAATTATAAAAAATTAATAACTATAAAAACAAATAAGAATATAAATATTTGATTAGAAAATTTTCTTGAAATATATTATTCTTTTAGGACTTATGTTTAACATGAGTATAGTAAAATACATGAGTAAGAATGTTGACTAACAAAAAAGTTTTCTTAATTTACATAGCATTGTTTCACTAACCTGAGAAGGCAGTTTTTTCAGAACTTCTTTAGCCCTTCTACTTTTGTATGGAATTCCGAAATACCACAACTTCTTCTTTTGACCGTCCCCTCCAAAAAGACATGTTAATCTTCCATTTTCTTGGTGTGTTCATATGTTTTAGAGCACTTGGTGAAATTACCAACACATCCAATGTCAGCCATCTTATTTGCTATAGAGCAATGTTCCATTCAAATGATTGTAGTTTGTCAGCTAATGCCATTTAGAGATGGAAATTTGACCTACCAATAACGGAAATGGATGCAGAAAGAGCCATACATCGATGTTGCACTACAAACCCAAATTTCCAAAAATTGTACTATGCAGTGTTATTCTGCGACGTAATTCAATTTGCTGAAGGAAAATATTTGAAATCAATTGTACATGAACTGAAATGTGAAGTTAGGCATGAGTTATGTTATTTACTATGGTACCTGTTGAGTTTGTGAAAAACTTTAGATTAGGTAGGCTATAGAATATTGTTTTATTTATATATGGAAAACAATAATAGATGGCCCTGTAGCTCAGTCGGTAGAGCACCTGCCTGCTGTGCAAGGGGTCCCGGGTTCGATTCCTGGCTGGGGGTGGGGATTTTTTCAACCAAGATGATTCCCCACCTTCCCCAGAGTCTGGAAGTATGAATAAGAGTGCGAATGTGCTCATGATTTAATGATTATAACACAAAGTACAATTAAACCAACATATACAAGTTAAATCCTTTCATGGAAGTGTTGAAAACAGTGTTGTTGTATAAATTAAGTTAAATGGGAGTCGATTAATAACACAAAACAACACTCAAAGTGAGTGTTGTTTTGTGTTATTAATCAACTCCCAATTAACTTAATATACAAGTTAATTCCATTGATATGTTCCAAAGGAGAACGGCTGCCGATATGACCAGTGCAGTTAAAGGCAGGGTGTAAATAAATAAAAAATTAATAATAATAAAATTTGCATCAATTACTGTATTTTTAAGTGGTAAATTATTCTGAAGGTTTCGACAAAGATTAATTCGTGAAATGATAATAGTGTAGTACAAATTTAATTCAAACACATCCCACTATCAGTATTTAAATTTTTTTTAACAAGATTGATAAGCTTATACAAGTATAACAATTTGTCACAAAAGCTTCACTTAACTTAAGAAAATGGTGTTAATTCTTCTTTCTAATTGTTTAATTAATTTCGTTTAGAAAGAAGAATATCAATTAGAAAGAATTAACACCATTTTCTTAAGTGAAGCTCTTGTGACAAATTGTTATATTTGTATAATATTCAGTGCCTCATTGTAGCTAGCTTCATTTTCTACATAATTGATAAGCTTGTTACTATTGAGGTTATTAATGTCAAACTAATTGAAATGCAGTAATTCAAATTCATTAATGGGCTGGAATCATGAATTCCTGTCTAGAATAATTATAATAAATTTTGTTGCAGTTGAAATGAGTCAAATGCAAATGAAAAATTTGCGAGATAGATACACAAGAGACGACAGCAACAGGAGCGGTTCAATAGCTTCGAGTAAAGAGCTGTGGGCCTTAATGGATGCTTTAAGTTTCCTAGATGATCATCCTTGGAAAAAGAGAACATTTACCTATTACCTTTCACAAGTCAGAAAAAAATTATGAAGATGCCAATACTCCTATTTCTCTACACATGATGGTAATAGTAACGAAACTGATTTTGAAAGTGTTTTTGACCTTGAATTGGAGTCTGTGACTACAGGTAGAGGCATAATCCCTTTCAATATCAACTAACGGCCAGGCCAGGATCTTCATTAGTTTCAGCTGTGAAAAAGGAAAGTAAACAAATTTTTGATGAAATATAATTTTGAGTCGAACTAGTACTCAATGCTCCACTTATTGCTAGTATTTACCTAGAGCGCGTTTCGTTAGGATCTTCCTAACTTCAGCTGTTGTCAACTAATGGATGCTGGTTTGGTGAACTCCTTGGAGGTGATAGGGGCATCTGTCAGTATCTTGATGAACTAAAGTTGGGTTCTCTTCAAATGTAGTGTCAAAATTTAACAATTTTCTTTCATCTCTCTTTAAGAAATTTTTTTCCCACATGGTTAAAGCAGCTGGACCTTGGACACTTTTTAATAAGTGGATGAAATGTCTATTCAAAAAAGTTTAGAGATGATAGCGGGAGCATCCAATAGGTTTTCAAAACATTGGAAACAATGCATCTTAGGATGTTGCAGAATTTGTTTCTACACAGCTGCCTTCTCTCCATCAGCATATTAAGGATGAGGTCTTACGGAAGTTAAGAGAAACAGACTGTAATGATCAATTAAATAAGTGTCAAATGTATTTTGTTTCAATTTTTATTAAGTAAATATTTTGTATTAATTTGAATTACTATTGGCATTAACAAATGGTATTTAAATTAATTTCAATGTTCATTAATGGTATTTAAATTAATTTCAATGTTCATTAATGAGAGACACTGCACATTATGTTCTTGGTAAACAAGTTCATAGTTCCATCACCAGAGAGAAGATTGCAGGCAGCAACAGATGACAAGTCAGGCCTTTGAGATTGAAAATTGAAGCCAAATAGTTTCAACAATTAAATGCTGAATGACTTGTAAATGTTGAGCTGTACTTTGTTTTTCCATGCAGTTGCCAAAACAGTAAATATGCTTTTAAATTTGTCTACATATTGCTGAAGAAGCAATATGCCACTTGATATAACATGTGGTAAGCTTTAGGATGCACAATTTACACAAAGCACTTAATGAGACCTGCAGAACAAAATTTGAAATAGTTTCTATTTATGGTGCTCTTTAACTGCTGTAGTTCTCAGTGTGCTATTCTGTATCAGGCTTGAAAGACAGCTTAATTTTGCTCAGAGTTCCCTTCATCAGACCTGAAGGAGGAATACAGTTTGAGTCATTTACATGCTTAATTGCAAGCACTTGGTCTGGCAGTATAAACATATGAAATATACAGATAACAGATGAGGAATAACTGGAGTGTCCGCGAGCTATATTTTGTGCTGATCTGTTTACCTTATGCATCATTATAGTGAATATTCCCTGAAACTATAAAGCAATACAAGCAATTCATAAATATCTCATACGTTTATAATAGAATAAATGAAAAATTATACAGGATAATAGCAAAAATCAAAGATTAATTTGATTTATCTATGAAAGATTATATGAAAATATGTATTTACATATTGTGTATTGTCAGTGTCAGTTGACAGGTTGAAAATGAAACAGTTGTTTCGAAACCAGTCCCAAACTGTTGTAAATACAAGATAAAGTGAGTGTGTGGTGTTTTAGGGCCCGTCGACAACAAGGTCATTTGGGCCCGTAATACTGAAGATATGTTACTATAGTGTTTAGTTATTCTTAATATGTATTTATATATTTTATCTTCAAAATATGTATTTGTAAGTGAAATAAGACTTCATATGCCCAGGATCCTTTATTCAGAGTTTTTACCTTTTTTGTAGGTACTTACGAAACTGCTCCCACGTTATATAGTAAATGCAAGGCCAAATTATCTTCATGTCAAGCCTTATTGTCAGGAAATATCTAGCCTAACAAGAGGTAATTAGATTACAAAAATCAATAACCAATGATCCAGTAATCCCATAAAAACAATACGCAGCAAAGTGTTTGGTTCAAGGTTGCAAAGCTCAGTTTATGCTAGCAAGCGATAAATAATCAGTTGCATACAATATGTTGTCACAAGCTGTAAGGAAAGAAACATCTCTGTCAGCAAAGCCTACAGTGGTTTTTACAGTGAGCTGAAGAAATGTTCAAAGTGCTCCTTGAGCTACACTTCCCCTGGTGATGAGACCTGAGAATTCAGACCATTATGAAAACTATACCAAAAGCATTTACACAATTCAGTGTTAGGTGGACACTAGATGAATTTAACCCATTTAAATAGCCATGTGGAAATGACATCTTTCTTGCATTGCTGCAAAAGAGATGACTAATGTCCTCAAGCAGTCCTTAGCTATATTCAAATACCGTCAATTGATACTATACATAAATTTATTTTGCTTCCAGTAGATAGCAGTAAGATAGTGAACAATACATCAACCAAGTGAAAATAAACAGTTAAAACAAGAGTTGAAGATGCAATTAAATGAACTGTGAAACTAGTTACCTGAACTGTGAAGAATGTATAATTTTTTAAAAAGATAAGTAAAGAGTGTACATTATTAGTTTTTATTGTAGCATTGGCTAGATGTTGCAATGATTAATAAAAATGTATCACTATTTTGCCATTGTCTGGAGGTAGAAACTACACACTACGTAACAGCTAAATTTACGGATATTAGCATGTCTATGTTACAAGGGTCTTCAGAAGTACTCCTGCCATCACACTGAAGTATCTGCTGGGATTCCCTCTCATAGTAGACATTCATTTACCAGTGGAGGGTATGCTTCTTACGGTCTGCTGCTTAATGCAAACAGGGAATTAAAGAAGTAGCAACTCAACAACTGAACACATTTCCATTCTAAATTTCCTCGATATCTCAGTATTGAGTATTCGGTCTGTACTAATGAATACTCAGTATTGCTCTTTCCCTCTATTTAAAGTCAACTCTCAGTCTTGAGATGACTGAATGGAAGAAAAGTTAGAGTGAGACTGAAAAGTTCAATGCCATAGCAGGGATTTGAACCATGGCCCTCCCGGTCTCCATCTGGTTGCTCTTAACTATTGAGCTACCATGGCCAATGTGCCAGCATAATATTAAATTCTCCAACTGACTCATTTTTCCTAGTAAACCACTAGGAATTCTCATATACATGGGACCACTCAATGGCGACTTACAACATGTAAAACAAAGTCCCGAGCTTTATAGCCCAACCACTGCCATTATGACATTGAATTTTTCAGCCTATCTTTCCAAACTTTGTTCTACACATGTTTAGTGTGAAAGAACCATTAATTTCCATGGATGAAAGGAATTACGCCTGAAATGTAACCAATGTGTGGGGTTCACAGATGGATTCTGCATATATGGCCTATTTCAAAGCCTTGGCTCTTTAAAATTATTCTTAAAATATGTATGAATAACACAGTAACGTCCATGTAATGGTATGCTGCAAGGATAGTATTTGTCAACAAGCCAATTGTGGTACTACCTTATAATGAGTTTTCCTCAGATGTAAATGCATGGTAAAATTTTGAGCTGCTTTCTCTTAATTTTCTGTGTTCTTCTGAGATGCATCTGAGACATTCAAACAAAAAATAAATTTAAAAATTTACTTTCTTTGTGTTTTTATGTACCAAAACTGCTTGTTGAACTTCCAAATCTTAGTAACTCCTGCTTCTGCAGTTGGCTATTCTGCAGCCATAGGTCTATGAAAAATAATCAAAATATACATTTGTATAGCTAGCTTAAAGTTATGAAAAACATCTTATTTTTCTCCGAATCTCCTGTGTGTTTTATCCAAACAAAAAATCAGTTTTGTATGTCTAAGCTTTTAAACAATGGTTATTTAGGTGTTCAGTGTTACACAATTACAAATAATAGTTATATTCTCCATGATTTGCATTTCTATTTTAGTTCACTAGGGCAGAATATTAGTATGCACATATGGGTCTGTATATGCATATTAACATTTTCACCTTTAAAGTGAGTATTGTTCAGAGATAAAACATGCTAACATGTTATTGATGTAAAAAAAAAAACTGGAAGATTATTAAAATCCATTTTAAAATAGAAAGCTCATATGTAAGTAAAGATATTCAAAGCACTTTTTATCACAAAATTGGGAAACTGACATCTTAGACATGAGTGTATAAACAGTTATAATTCACACCCATGCTGCTTTTGGGGCAATAATACAAGTGAAAAGAACTTCTGAAATACAAAAGATAGCAGTTAGGCTAATATGCAATTAGAAAATAACTCTAAAACTTTGTGAAAAACATTAAATATATTGGCAATTATCTTTACAAACATTAGAATATTTGATACACATGAACATGAATAGCTTTCAGGTAAATAGCTCTGTATACCACCTATTAAAATTAAGAAATGAGATCAAGCTATTGTGGAAATTCCACTAAAGCAAGTTTCAAGAAATTGGAATTAAACTATGCAAAGCTTTACCAAAGCATATTAAAAGCTTAAGGATGTTAAACACACAATACAATATTAGGAAGCAATGAAGTGGCTATATTGCCTTATTGCATCTATGTCATATTACAACCATGGGTTAACTAAACTCAGTTCAATAATGGGAAAGCAAACAGCATGGCAAACAAAAACCTGTCATTCACTACCAAACCTGTTGTTCTCTATTGATTATAAAACTTAATTTAAGTATATTTTGACAGTACTAATTGCTTGTAACTCTGCTAAGACTTCAAATACTTTTCCAAAATGCAAAGAAAATTAATTGAGTAGTATTTATTTAGCTTGTATCAGTTTGAGGCACTATTCCAAAATATATCAGATCACTATTTGTTAGCAGATGTTCCAACATGAACATTTGTAATTACTACTTACAGTACAATGCTCGTTAGATTCAGCAAAACTTTTCAAAAGTATTCTTAACTTGCAGTGTTTGTTGTGCTGCCCAATCTCCTACTAACAAATTAAAAGTGAAACTAATCTGCAAGTGGTTGTATCCACTATTCAACACAAGACCTACAGCAACAAATATATAAAGTACATGGTTCTTTGCACTACAAGTGTCCGCAACTTTAGGGTCAAAATTACACAGATAAGAGATTTCTAAACTGAGCATTTTGGCATAAGGAACCAGTAGTTGCAAATGGATATTTTGGATGCCAAATCATCTTGAAGATTAATTTGGATATTTGTAAGCATCCTAGATCTATCAGAAGATGTTTAAAATGGCAACTACCTAGCTTGATAAATGCACTAAAATGCATGACGTTTTGTTGCATCATCTCCAGAATAATTGGTGCCTGTTGCACAATGACAGTGGCAAACAGGATTCTAGCAAAGAGTTCCTCTTCAGTTTCCATTGGAGTTTTTCATACATCATGGTCTTCATGTACTTCAAGTATTAGTCCAGAAGATTGAGTGGCCATGGTACAGGGCTTCTCTTTCCAATCCATTGGTTAGGAAAGATATTGTTCATATGAGTGCAGATGTAAGATTAAAGTGGCCAGGAGCCCTGCTGCACTGTGCCATAAGCTCTTGCAGACATTCCAGGCCACAGCAATGGACTTATCAGACATGAAAATCCTAAGCATGGATTCATTGTGGAAGTGCGGTACAGCCAGTGGTTTCAGGTTATAGATCTATGGCATGGAGTAGAACCTTAAGGTGATTAAGAAGCCTTTGAGCAAAAGTAAGAAGTATTTCACACCCAATACAGAAAGGGTTGTTGAGAAACAAAATATAAATAAAGAGCATCCATTAATAAAAACTAATTTTAATATCTCTTGCAGAAAGTTGTATGGTGTCCAAGAACTCTGACAGCATACCTCATACAAATTTAAGGTAACAAAAACCACTCAAATGGGGAAACCACAGATAAGGTCCTATGAGATCATCCTGTACAATTCCAGTGCACATATTAATACCACTAAGACTGTCAATAATCAGACCTTTGGATGGCACGTAGATTGCTGTCACTTCAAATATGGCTATTGCAGCAGCTGTATGCACCATAAGTGGAAACGGCCTCACTGGTGAATGTACATGTAGTGTTGAAAATATTAATTTTCGATCACTAGTTCTGTATTTCAAAATGCTCAAAATGAATACCTCTTATTGTCTGTAATTTTGATCCTGAAGGTTACAGACATAAGTACTGACAGAAATCAGCCTTTTCCAGACTGTAGGGGAGACTGGGGATATTTGATACACAGGGATGTATGATACAAGGTAAATTATGGCTTCATAGTTGGCACTACTGTTCTAAGCTTCCTGTATTTTCATAATGACTTCCTGTTGTTGTATAGTGATTTTCAGCAAGATCTGATTTGAAGAATTTTATCTACAGCCAAAACTGCAATCTTTACAGTTTGAAGTATTCATTAAAATCTTTGTCATTTTTCAATAGTTTGGATAAGAAGTTTTAATAATTTTGTGGGATTGGAATCTACATATATTCAAGTTATTACAACAGGTGGCCATAAGACCTTGACTGCCTTAACCTTTAATTAAGTTGCAGTAGATTGGTTATGTGTCCCATGGGGAAGAATGATACAATTAGACAGGGGATATATAAGTGTATCAGTCATCCCAATGACAAACTGCATCTGCAGATAATTATTAGAAGCATTACTGTTTTTTTAATCTGTTACAGATGCCTCGGTTCTATAAGCCTAAAGGTGACAGAAAGGTGAAAAAGCATGATCCTGGTATAATGAAGCATGCAGTGAAGGAGGTTGTAGACAAGGGAAAGGGACTAAGGAGCACTGCAGATAAATATAAAATAGATAAAATGACTTTAAGGAGGTATGTTATTAAATATAAGAAAAAAGAAAACAACATTTGAACCAAACTGGAGAGCTAGACAGATTTTCACCAAGGAGGAAGAGACAGTGTTAACAGCATATCTGAAAAAAGCCTCAAAAATGCATTTTGGGCTTGGCACTGTCCAATGTAGGCAACTGGCATATGAATTTGCACAAAAAAATAAGAAATCATATCCATCTACATGGGATGAAAACCACATGGCAGACTATGATTGGTTGAGGGGTTTTATGAACCGTAACAAAGATCTCTCTTCGGTTACCTGAAGCAACAAGTATTGCAAGAGCATCAGCTTTCAATAGGACCAATGTGAAGGATTTTCATGATAAGTTAGAGCAGGTTCTGCTAAGAGAGAAGTTTGAACCACATGCTATTTGGAATGCTGAAGAAACTGGGTCACAACCACTCTCAAACCTACCAAAGTCATTGCCACTAAGGGGGAAAAACAAATTGGCCAAGCCACTTCCCAAGAAAGGGGTACTTTAGTCACTGCATGCAATGCAGTCAATGCTGCAGGAAATTTTATTCCTCCGTTTTCTATTTTTCCAAGAGTAAATGTCAAGGAATACATGATTAAAGGAGCACCACCTGGAACTAAAGCAGTTGGTCATCCAAAGCATTCAGGATGGATGACGAAAGAAAATTTTGTTGAATTTTTAGACCATTTTATTAAACACACTCACTGTTCAGTAGAAAATCACAAAGTCTTGCTTCTTATTGACAATCATGAATCCCACATATCCATAGCAACAATTCAAAAAGCGAAGGAAAATGGAATTGTTTTGTTGACACTGCCACCTCATTGTAGTCACAGACTGCAACCATTGGATATTACTGTGTATGGCCCTTTCCAAAAATCATACAACAAAGCTGCTCAACAGTGGATGCTTAATCACCATGGTGTGCCAATGGCTATGATATCCGAGAAATCATAGGGAAAAGCTTTCCTAATTCATTCACACCTCAAAACATTATGGCTGGCTTTGGACGTGCAGGAATAAGCCCATTCAATAGAGATGTGTTTACAGATGATGACTTCCTAGCCAGTTCAGTTACTGACCAGCCCCTTGATTGTGATCAGAACATACCATCAACGTCTACTGCTTCAAATCAATTAAATTCACCTGATAACTTAAAGAACACTAGCAGGGAAAATTGCCCTTTTCCAGAAAGACCAAGAAACACTCCACAGCTATCACCTTCTGCAAAAGCAAATGGAAAATTGGTCACTCCAGAAGAAATCGCTGCACTTCCTCAATCAAAGACCAAAATTAAAAGACAAGGTGGCAGAAAAGTGAGAAAATGCCTAGCTCTAACAGATACTCCAGTAAAAGTCCAGTTGGAAAAAGAATTTGCTGAGAGAAAAGAAAAGAAGCACCATATTAATAAGATGCAAGTAGTAAACAGTTAAAAAGGAAGCTCAAGATTACAGAAGAAAATGGTACAAGTTCAGATGAGGACACTGAATCATTCAAGTCTGACTGCAGTAACAATGACTTTGTGGAAGAAACTAAAGAACCATTTAAAGAGAAAGTGGAAGTAGGTGATTGGATCTTAGTTTCATTTAGAGGTAAAAAATCCATTTGCAGATTTGTTGGATGCCTCTTAGAGTCAAGACCTGCAGAAGAATGGACAGTGAAATTTGCACAACATGTAAGTGGCAGAAAATTTAAGTGGCCACAAAATGATGATATTTCTGTCATTGATAGTTCTCAAATTGACACTATACTTTCAGAGCCTACATTTATAGATAAAAATGAACGTTTAATTTGTTTTTACTTTAATGAAAGTTTTGAGGGTCTCTGTGTAGAATAGATGGGCCTACAAGATTTAAAAATATTGATATTGCATTCCACAATTTTAAAATACATTTTTGACTTAGGTAATTTACACAACAAGCCAGATAAATAATTTAAAGATTGTGAATTTGAAAACCTGTATCATGTATCCCCAGTGTGTGTATCATACATCCCTAAGCTGGGGAGGACTGATACATTTTGCATACATGTAAACAAACGTTATTTTTTGTATGTTCAACAGAGGATATAAGTTTTATATTTTTGTATTGTAGTCACTATACTCTCTGTAACTTGACAGTAGAGTCAAAATATATTTTAGAAACATATTTAAGGCTGTTATTTTAATTTTATATCTTAGTGTATCATGCATCCCCAGTCTCCCCTACTTATAAAATAAAAACACAAACCTGAATGGAAAATTGATAAAACAATATAAATTTATTTAGGTATTGAAAGTTTCCTTTACATGCACATATCTGGGAATAAACCTACTGTAGAACCCATATTATTTAACTTATCCTTAATTTGAAGAGCTAGGACATACCACTATAACCTAGCTTTGCTCTCACTTTTATTTTGGTATACTACAAGAAACTAGCCCATCACACACGAGCATCACATAATTCTAATGAATGATCTGTTGTTTTAACTAGAGAACAATTGCAATCAGCAGGAATATTTTCAGAACTGAGTTTCCAAGACTATCAATATTGAATATCTTAATATGTATTCCTTTCTGTAAATTAGATAACCACCACACTTGAATTCAGTTCCGAGAACTCTGCAGCAGCTATCTTCATCCATGAAGAAACAAATACAACTAGACAAGGCCATCTTCAATGTGAAGTGAACTATATAGAATAAAAAGAAGTATTTCAGAAAGTGGAGTACCATTGTTACTAAAATTAGGCAAGTGAGTCAACCTTGTATATACTTTTCTCCACTTACAAGTTTTTTATGAAGACTAGTTTCTGGGGACTTCTCCCTTATCTACCACAGAGCTGACGATAGGGGAGAAGTCCCCAGAAACTAGTCTTCATAAAAAACTTGTAAGTGGAGAAAAGTATATACAAGGTTGACTCACTTGCCTAATTTTAGTGAAGTGAACTGTTAATTGCATATAAGCTACCAACTTTACTGCCAGCTATCAACAGCACAAATTATTCTCAAACAGTACAGCTATAATAACCCCTTGTAAATATTGATGCCAGAACTAAAAAAAACTATCAGGTTTCATAAAATGTCAATATTGGGGTGCAGTGATGCAAACAGATGCCTTACCTGTCACATACTGGAGTATTTATTGACCACGTTTATTGGTCAAAGAGCCTTATTGGATTGTATTTTCTTGAAGGGTCAACACCATGTTCAATATCAGCTTCAACCTTTAGGAATTCTCTAAGTCTACATAAAGATCAATAAGAATTGTGAGCTACTAGGTGGAAATAATGGAAAAAGTTCTTGCACCAGGGGCCAAGGCCCCACATCGCAAGGGATTAATAGCCTAAAGCTAGAAGCTTATCTTTATAGAATGTCATGCAGCAGTTTACCCTTGGTCCTCTCATCGTGATGACACCTCCCTATTTTAACACTCCTACAATGGTTCCATATAAAATGAAGATAATACACTTATAAAATATAAAGCCAAACATGTAGCACAATTTGGAAACTGCTGAAATACTATGCCTGATTCAATAGGGCACCAAATACGTTAGTACTTCTTTGCTCTTACACAATTTCACTTTACTTGAAAGACTTGACTACTATGTGGTAGAATTTGTTTTACAAAACAAAATGGCTGCACTTTATTTTGGTGCTTTAAACACTGAAGAATTCAGTAAAAAGTGCATCACATCTCTCAGAATTAACAGAAATAACTCGTGAAATAATAACACATGAAATTGGCCCATGTCACTTGAATGCAAATCTAAATTAACTTTTCTACAACCAAAAACATGTTAAATGTCATTAATTTGCTAATAAAATGAATAAAACAAAGATTCACTTTAATCAAGTTAATGAACTTAATACATTGCATAAAGCAGCTCCCAAATTTATAAATATGCTTAGCGAACACATAATAACGCTAACATTTCACACAGTGCTGTGTTAAATGTGGGTTTGCATGGATCTATTTAATTCTTATTCATTATGAAATTAAGAGATACATGCAAACAGTATAGAAAAACTGCAGTGTTAGTCTTAATTATTGCCTTACCTTCTCTTCACATTTGATGAAAATTCAAATAGGATGATTACCCTCCTTTATCAGCAAGAATTGCTCATTGTTTTGTGCTCTCATAGTGAAATAAAATGTTGAAAATACCTTACTAGTGTTGTATGGGGTCAATGCACTCATTTTGAAACCCTGTAAACTATCCACCAAAACTTTTTGGATGTCTTCTGTTGTAGGAAAATAATCTTGTAAACACAACAAATGTGGGCATGACCAAAGGTCACTGCCAATATAAATGAAAAACGAAATCTGTTGAATTGGCAATATTTTTTATTTGTTTTTACCACTGGGGTTTATTCACACAAATCCTAAGGCTTTATTTTTATCATTGGCATAAAGCTATAAAGATCCTAAGGATATATTCTGTTACTGTGTGGCCTTACTTCATTCCTCTTTGTAGCTTAGTGATCCTTAATCCTCAATCCTTGACCACACAAAATCATTTAATGGTAGAATATGTTATGCATATGTTAGCAGCTGTGATTGTACATTTACTTTTCACCAGAAAAAAAAAAATCCCTGACAGGAATGTGCTACCCTAATCTGTTTCAAAATAGTGCAACAAGGACAGTGAATGTGTGACAGAACATATGTTACATAAGTAGATTTTATATATATATATATATATATATATATATATATATATATATATATATGTATATATATATATATTAAAATTAAACATGTGCCCTACACAAAAGAAATTCACTCAGTATACTAAAAGCGAGAAGGTTTATTCACAAAAGCAGAAGGCATCAGAATGTTTTTGAATGAGCTGTAACTGAACTGACCCAAGTGACAAGCAACTACCAGGCAGGATATTTCCCCTGCCCGCCTCATTCTCCTGGGACATTCTTTGCAAAGGCAAACTATACAATAGGCATAAAGAGGAGGATGGTATCTGTAGGGAAAAATAGGAAATGAGACAAGGACCCACATATACCAGCTTATTTCAAAGTTCTGCAATTGTGCAAGGATACTGTAGTACTTGGGCTCTGTGTTGACCGATACGAACATAGATAATTATGTTCTAATACATACTTGAATGAAGTCCCTAAGCAATAATAATTTAAATAGCTCGTTTGTTTTTTATGTAATAAGGAAGAAACTATTTTGCTATTCCATCGGAACATTATAAAACAAAGCTTGATACCACCAAGAGTTTGCCAATAGTAAAGATAAGTATTTCAATTTTTGCTAATAAAAAACAGAACAAAAAGAAAGAACCCTTGAAAGGGATTTATAGGTACAAAGCACTGATACATTAAGCAGTGTCCAATACAGTGACACAAATGCAATATAATTTCAAATTCAATTATGTTAAACCTCTCGTTCAACTGTTACATGCAAAGGACATTTAACTTTACCACAATATTCTAAAAACTAATGTGTAACATTTTCAGAATCATGCAGTACTAGTGTTCACTACCCATGGTTGCTTTAAATTTATAAGCACATTATGACACTATGAAACTAAAGAATATATTTCTACAATACAATCGATACTTGAACTTCAAATTGCAGAATAATTAATACACATATACAATATTGGGTATATATTAAGTAATTTTTAAAAAGTAAAAAAATTAACTACTCACCGGTCGTAGATGTGCAACGTTCGTGTATGGCAGATAACTCATTATCTTCAGCAATATTTCCGTGGGAAAATCCATTAAATTTCTAGTTTGTACTGGGGCAATCTCTGTAATTCCTGATGTACTAGGTTCCAATGCAGATGGTGGTGCTGTGGGGGCATTATTCTGTCTTACAGATTTTGAGGTCCCTGGTTCAGGAAGAGCCCCAGAACTTTCTCCTCCACCTCCAACACTACTTGATTGACGAGTAGAAACCATTGCTCCAAAGCTTTTACACTACTCTATGAATATCTGAAAAGGAATATCACAAAAATTTAGTCTGCGAACGAATTTTAAGTCCCTGTTGAAATCTTTGACGATTCTTTATTTACCTTGAAACAAGCGGTGATAACTAATACACCAATAAAACTATTTAACTATTCTTCACATTTCTCAATTCTCTATTCTTTACTTAATGCTCGCAACTTGCTTCAATACGCGAAATAAATTTCTATTACGAAACTTAAAATTATTTTTCAACCTACGCCACGGAAGCTTGCACCAAAAAAAATGGTTGATCATACCCCAATAGAGTTGAGCATTCACATCTGCGACTGTTTAGAATGAAATATGATGCCCATTCTGGTATAATTATGCAGTTTTTACACGATTAATATATCCTCTTCTTTACTGGATATAAATTTTGCTGCTCAGAGTGCATCAAAATCACAAAGAAAAATTAATTCTTCCGTAGAAAGTTCACCTTCCAATGAGTTTCCAAAAGCAAAGGCCTTGCAACAACACTGCTCAGTTCTCTGCAGGGAAGCAGGAGAGCGCACTCGCATATTGGTTCACTGTGCCTTGTTAGCTAGCGACGTATAGCGGCCAACGTAGCAATTATGTGAAACATTAACAACGCACTGACTCCACTGAACGTATATTTTAAATGTAATGATAAAACCAAATAATAGGGTCCAAATTAATTGTGTTGCAAATATAGTAATGCAGCGCGTCGCTCCCTTTGTTATTTGTTAATATATATGTACAACAAGATATTTTGTGCACTTCAGATACTTTACTTGGCGTTAATAAGGAAGAAAAGAAAGACGGTAGGAAATAAAGAACAAAGACGATAAGAGGGGATGTATAAAGGGATAGAGATGCTTTTTTTAAGCAATATAAATGGATCTTAATTTTCAAGTTTGCAATATTCGCCGACTAGCTTGAACGTACTAAGTGTTCAAGTGAAGACTCCCAGGATATCTTTCCAGAATGTGCCCGCTGGGTGGTGCGCGATAATTTCGCTGCAAAGCGTTAACGACTCCCTATGATCCGTCCAAGCAAGTTAGAAGGCGTACTCCAGCGTCTCAAACTCAAAAAGGCAGCGGGTCCTGACGGACTGAAACCCCTCATATTCCACCTTCAACGCAATGCTCTTCCTAACAAGTGTATTCAGTCTGTGTCTCCTCTAGGTGTACTTTCCACGAGAGCGGAGAGAGGCCCGGGTGAATGACATTTTGAAGTCCGGCCGGGACAGACCCGGTACACCTTCCCATTACGGATCAATCAGCCTCATTTCCACCCTCTCGAAAGTGCACATAGCTTGGTTCTAAACCGCTTGTCCTCACTCCTGGGCGACATTCAAGCCATTCCAGATCACCAGTTCGGGTTTCGCCTCTACAACCCAGTAGCTACTGCGAGTGGTGGAGACCGCCACTCTAGGACTTCCAGGAAGTAGCCTTCACTGCCGTGGTTTCTCTGGATGTGGAGAGAAAGCCTTCTCAAGGACCTGACACGCGTGTCTCCTATACAAACCTAACCAACTGGGACTCCCAAATCAGCTGGTCACCATCTTATACAACTTCCTACGCCAACGCACTTAAAGTTACAGTCGCGTGGAAAGCATCAACACCTATGCCAGTAAGAGACGAGTCACCAAAGGCTCTGTGCTATCCCTAACGTTTTTCTTCGTCTACATGGCAGGCTTTCTAAATCAGTGGTACATTAACACGGCCCAGTATGTTGTTGGCGTGCTTTTGTTCTGTGCAGATATACATCTTCTCAGAGTCTTCAACCCCATTCAGACACCACCTAGTATAAGAGTGCTGCCGGCGTTGGCACATACCCATTAATCCTGACAGGAATCACGCTGTTTTGCTCACGAAGCGTTACACCCCCGCTGACTGCCCCACATTCCAGTTTAGAGGCCGAAGGACTGAACCAGGAAAGTCAATTATTTACATTGGAGTAATATTGGATAAGGGTTTAACCCTTTTAACGCATTAGGGACCTCTCCGCGCAGTCGCAGGGGGTAATCGACTCATTGTATCTCACGCTGATGTCCAGGATGTCTGCTTGCCATGAGTGGCATCTTTTCCGACACTCAAGTCCCCCACATCTTATATACCTGCGAGATCTGGGACATGGCCATAGACAACTGGCTTTTATGAGTACAACGGGCACAGAACAGAGGACTAGGCGATCTATCATGTTGACTGCTTCTTCTCCGTGAAACTACATCACGAAGGCTCATCTCTTCCATACGTGGAGGATGAAATTAGGCGCCGGAAGCAAAATTGTCTGTCAGATTACCACTATATCAACGCACTCTATGGGATTATGAACCCAGAAGGTGCGGCTTCAGGCAACATCAGGTCCCCTGTGCAACGGTTTTAAATGTTGCAAACGGGGTGTTTGAAGAAGACGTTCTAGACGCCCCGTGTTGTGGCGATCATTTGCAACGGTTTTAGATGTGGTGTTGCAAATGTGGATGGATGAGCTAATGGTGTGATGATTTAATTCTCACCTTTGTGACGATCTTATAGTCTGGTCCTGGAGGTCCTTCGACAGCACTGGGACAAGAGATCGTACCTCTAGGCGTAGTCGCGGAGTAGAGGAAATTGGAGAATGAACAATAATTCTTTTCTAAGGAAAGATTTAATTCTAAACATTAAACATTTAAATACTGTAAATGCTGTAAAAGTGATTGATGTATCGATGAACTATTCCTCTCTTACGCACACGCCATTAGTGCATCTTAAATGCACACATAAAATTGTTTCTGCACAAATTCGGAGAGACACAAATATACGTCGTTCTCCTACGAAATTCTTAAGCAGAAGAACGCTAATTCCAATTAATCTCATGCTCCTCCTCTTCATGTTGCTATCGCAACCATATAACTCATCTTCCACTGGTCCAGGTTACCACGCTATGTAATCACATTCTTACAACTATCGATACCGACAGTATTACATAATATCTCACTCATATTGTATGATTTTATGACTTACCTAATTTCACACTTTCATTTCCGTACAGATTAATCCTTCCATAATAATTCCAAATCAATTTTTACATTTTAAAAGATGAAATAACCGCCACACATGTATGGCTTGCAGGTACCCGAAATAACACCGGAACAAATCAAAAGAACAGCTAAGCTGAGTTCCGTATAAATCCGTAAAGGTAATTGACCTCTAAAGTACACCAAACACCAATCAAGTTGGAATACTATACTCCCAGTCCCACAGGGTGCAGTAGATCCTGCATCCTAACACACAGGTACCAACCCAATACAAATAAGGTCACCCCCAAAACTTCCTACCTTAGAGTAATCCAATTCACCTAAAGATCCTACAAATTGTTTTAGGTTAAATTATGAAAGGTTAAAGAAAGCTAATTAAGGGGGATTTCGTACGGCAACGACAACATAAAATGTCTATGCGACGAAATTAACCAAATCTGAACTTGGATTTAAGCGAAAGGAAATCAAATAATTGATAATTGCTGGCACAACTCTCTGAGAATGTTTCAGAAAGACCGAACATTCATTACCAATATAAAAATAATCACAAGGCACTTATATTGTTATGCAACGAAAACGACTGAAATATCATGTACACTTGATCAACTTTTCTGCTAATCTTCCTCGTGAAACTTAAACCTTTCAGGACTCAGCGCCTGGACATCAGGTACCATCGAGGAGCAGACATAGGTTAGATTAGAGAAAATTACAATGAAATGAGTGTTAGGAAGGGTTTTGGTGGAAAAGTTGCTGGGATGGATGGCGGAGAAAACCGGAAAACCTGAAGAAAAGTCACTTTGTTCACCTCAATCTCATAATGGTTCTCTGGAATCGTATTCGGGATGAGGGTAAGTGGTCTTGTAACTTTGGAGAGTACCACCAAATTAGAAAATAAAAATGCTCAGGAATAGTAACAAGTCCGTTTAATAAACATGCCAGGAGACAATATACGTATTTTACCGCCGCCGAATCGCTTTTTGCCCTTGAAGTGTGTTATCAGCAACAGCATGCAAGGATTGAGTTTCGATTTTCTGTCATGATGCACGAGTTATCACTGATAGATCACAGAAATTCGCTTCATTGTTCTAACCCACTCATTTACTTGTCCTTGAAGAATCGGTTTATCCTCTCGTACTGTGTGAATCTGAAGTCGTAAACCAGACATGTCGAAACGCTGAGCCAATGTTTGATACTTCCCGCATGACATGTATTTGGAACCTGGGAGAGCTGTAAATTGACCTTCACACTATCAAGAGCCGTTATGTCATATAACATTGCAGGTCAGAAAAGCCTATTGTGCATTCCCAAGACCAAAAGGCCTTTGATATGTTGCATAATAAACTACGATGTTCAATAAGTAGTAAACAATGCATTAGATTTTAACACCATTAGTGGTAAGAGAACACTGGAAACTAATGTGACAGATTCAGCAATAGCTTTCAAATAGTAATTACATTGCTATACTTATTTCCTTTTGGGAAATGCGTACTAGAAGCCACAATAGCTTCCAAATCCGGTTCAGTATCTCATACATATGTTTAGCTGTGCTGACAAATGGAGATCATATTCCAATTCTATTTTCACACTCTGCTTTATTCCAGAAAAGCTTTGTCCGCAAATGTACGTTAAGGCAACCTTTTTTTTTTTTTAATTTACGTCCTCCAATGTTAAGTCATATCGGACGGTGAATGAAATGGGTGAAATGATGCTCAAATGTGTCCAGGATCCATGGAGCTTAGAGCTACCTGACATTCGTCTTTAAGGAAGGGAAAAGCCCGGGAAAAACCTTATCCAGGTAACTCACCCTGACCGAGATTCGAACTCGGGACCTTGTGAACGTGAGGCAGACATGCTACCATCTACGCTACCGAGGGAGCACGTTAAGGCAATCATTAGTAATATCCGAACTCATTTATGTATAGGAGTAAGCTTATAAACCTCGATTTCTAAGCAGTCTTTGCGCATATTTTAAACAACTGTGTCATTTTGCGATTTAATTAATTCCATCTGCAATTGCAAAGGTGCTACTTTTGTTTCTATTGCCAAGAAGTTGGGAAAAAAAATAAATAATTTTCCATGCTTTTAGTCTTCGAATCTGTGAACTGTAAATTCATTTTTAAACTTTTCTTTCAGTTCAGCATAATTGTTAAAGCTACTTTCTTCGGTATTTGCAATGGAACATAAACATAACAAATACAGGCGAAAAAAAAGTCCAGCCAATCCTTGAACTTACTCTTGCAGGAGTAGAGGATTTTAGATTCCATCACTCCGTTACAGTGCGCTGTTTGTTGTGAGTAAAGGACGGAGGTACTTCCAGCAACGCAAAGATGGTCCCTGTAAGGAATGTGCTCCATTACTCAGTGGGACAAGGACAGCGAATGTGTGGTAGAGACCGCCTGCTACACAAGGAGCAGACCGTTAAAAAAAACATGCGCCCTATTCACCTGTAAAGTCTGTTTAGCCAACGTGTGTGCAGTTCCCAGTCAAAGGGACCTCAAAGAACCTGACCTTTCCGCCCACTAATGACCGTCATAAATCTATCTCCACACTTCAGAAATGGAACACTGACGTTGGGGACCAATAGCAACCCTATTTTCTGAAAATGACAGTTACATGTCTACTCCGCGTGGAGTCTCAGTTGCCAAAGTTCCAACTTCCAGTTGTTCTGTTTCATTAGGTGCAAGACGGTGATGTTAAAATGTTGCAACCTTGTAGAGGGGACCGTCAGGAGGAGGGTCCATGTTGTAAAACGATTATGAGGGTTCCTCAAAGAAAGCGGCCGCCGTGCACTTGCGTTGAGTAGACAGACTTTACACTAAAACCGGGAAGATTCATTCACAAAAGTAGAAGCCGTCAGAATGTTTTTGAATGGTCTGTAACTGTACTGGGGTGTCATAAACTGTCCTTCGCCAATCCCCCTGCGTCTCATCCTTCGGAGATTATCTCTCCTGTGGAGGACAGTATATGCGCTTGCATGCCATACAAGTTAGCTGGACACAGAGTATGAATGGCGTCAGATGTACAGCAGGACCATCGAATGTGCAAACGTCGAAAACAAAGTAAGTAGTACTCTACGAACTAGAAATAGCCTTTCAAGTGAATACAGACGCAAAGTCAAGAAGTTAGTATAACGCGACTTTTTTTTCCCCACTCGCAGTGAGTCGGTTGTCATTCTCAGGCTGTACCAACCTTCAATTGTGTACTTTTGCAAGCAGTAACAGTACAGTCCATGAGCAGTATACCTATGGGAAAACGCACACACCTCCGACCGTTAGTTGTGAGAATCAGAGCATCTAAGGTGTGTCGGCAGGTGAGGCGCTGTGACGAGTGAGTGAGTGAGTGTGTAGTGTTTTAGGGCCCGTCGACAACAAGGTCATTTGGGCCCGAAGTCAACTCTAAAAACTAAAAGCTACACAAAGTTAAAAAGTAAGATAAAATATAAACTCGCAACTATTAAAAGCACATAAAAACTCGTCCCAGTACTAAAAATTTAAAAACCGTGCAGGTTACTCCTTAGGCCCAAAGACTGGCGAATGCGGGCGTACTGCGGGCAATCAAGCAATACGTGCCGCACAGTGAGGCGTACTGCACACGGAGCACACACAGGGGCCGGTTCCCCTCTTAACAGGTGGCCATGAGTCGCTCGTGTGTGCCCAATTCTCAGCCGGGTGAGTATCACCTCGGCCCGCCGGTTATCCCTGCAGGAAGTTGGCCAGGGTTGTACGCTCTCCTTTATCGCCCGGAGTTGTGTGCCTTCTAAAGCTGTCCAGGATTGCTGCCAAGCAGATAGGAGCTGGCGACGGAAAAAACGTTGCACATCCTGGTATGGCACCGTAGTTGTTGAACTCTGGGGCAAACGGCAAGCGGACTTAGCAGCCGCGCTGTGACGATGAGCCAGCGTTTGTACTGTTTGCCCAGCACAAGAAGGCAAGGTAGAGGAATGTGTAATGTAATCACTTTTGCTGTCCGCACGGTGTTTATGCTTGCTTTCCGATTATGACAAGGATGCTAGATTCGTTTAAAATACACAAGAGTTGTCATATAACTCACCCGTGCATAATATCTATCACTGCAGTTACTGCAATGAGCTCTAGACCTGGCAATATGGGTGACTCATATGCACTCTCATACACTTATTTCCTAGTAAACAGAACTACTAACAGAACAGATAAACAGATCAAACCCCTCTCCCCTTAATACCTCTCTTGCCTTCTTGTGGGGGGAAGTAAACTTTACAGGTTTACAAAAAATCACTCAATGTGCCTGCATTGAAGACTAAAATCCTTATGTTACAGACATAAGATTTGGACAACTCTGCAGAATCGTATTCAATCCCCCTATCTGAACGGAATAAAAGATTTGGCGACGTCGCACTTTGTGAGGGAGGTTTTATATAGGCATATACGGGCTGGGTGCTTGATGAAATGTTATAGTATACGGGTATATACGTTTATACCGGAGCCGTCCTTAGTTTAGATGGTGATGTAAACAAAGCGGTAAAATGTATTTATCTGCCGGAGACTGTGATTGGAGGGAATAGTCACGCCATTTTACAAACCACGTGTGGAACATGTGCGCTGTCAACGAACTTGTAAAGTTTTACTTTGCCGTTTTCGATGTTTGAGTAGCTTATGCCACAACACCTTTGCGTTAAGATTAGATGCAACGATGTGTCTACTGTGTAATGTATTTTCCCTTTTGTACGCTAAAAATTTGACTGAATACTCACAACAATTACACAAATATTTGATTTCTTCACACAATCTCACCTCACTTATAAATTAAAAATTAAGGAACGAGTTTTTCTGCGGAATAACAGTGCTAAGTAACTGCGTGTAGCCACTTTGGCAATGACTTGAAACTTCTACTGGCATGCAACTAATATATATATAGTTAGTTACTAACACTCCCCACATGGCAACCTTGGCCTTCGGGGTAACCTCACCCCACCAAGTGATGACCGGACCCATTTCTCAGGTGGAGGCACCCAGAGGGCGGTGTCCATTACCTCCGATGATAGGGTGATAGTGAAGATGGCGGTGAGGTGAGAGGACCTACAGTTTTTACCGTGGACTCCGAACCACGATGGGCATAGGGGATACTTCACGTGTGCTAGACAGAGGTGAAGGCGTGGATAGGGCCGACTTAAAATCGCCAACCCCAGAGCCGGGAATCGAACTCGGGACCCTTAGAACGGGAGCCGCGAACGAAACCACCGCGCTACCCCGGCGCCCCTATATATATATATATATATATATATATATATATATATATATATATATATATATATATATATATATATATATATATATAAAATTGGAATCAGACAACGGACGAATTCCTTAAACGACTTCCACTTCCAAACTTTCCTTTGATAATTGCTTCGCCATAACAATACCAGGTGAGTACCTGCCACTATTTATTTTTGAATTTATGCAACGTGCTAAGTGACATATGTGACTTATGCATTTCTTGCATGCATTCTAATGGATGGTTTGCAGAGAAGTTTATAGAGACAGGGTAGATAACTCAGTGCATAAGTGTTGTACGGAACAGAAAACAATCACTATGTAAGTCGATTCCAAAAACATCATACCCAGACACAGTGAGCTCCATCAGCAATTTTAGGTGAGTTTGGAAACTTTTATTCATCAGCGTACATTCACTCACCCCTTTAAACACGTCCCTGATATAATACATTGTAGCCCCAATGAAGCCAGGATATGTATGTAGTTCATTCACAAATCCTGTATACCTATATAACTTTTACATAATACTACATGGTTTCCCTTTCTTTCTGAATTCCTAGAAGCACCACTCGCATAATTCCCTCTCCAGTGTTTTCAAGCACATTTTTCGAGAGAGAAGAAAGGGAGGAATTACGCGATAAAATACGGTAATCCTTCGATTAAATCACGCAAAAGAGATTAAGATGCCTTTGGAATACGTTTAGATAAAGATATGAGTACTTGCGAAGGTGATAACACACCCAAATTTCTCTTTTCACGATTCATGGTAGAATGTTAACAAACCGCGTTATCTGCTATTGCAGCTCATGCTGAAGTTTTCGCACTCCTGCTGCTAATATTTGAGTGCAAAATATGCTGCCACACATTTAGGGCCCTAAGTAGCGAGGCATAGTCTAGGGTTGAGGACAATAAGTCTCAAAGCATAACCGTAGAACCTATGAAGTTAAACCCCAAGTTTCGCAAGTTTGATGTCTGTGTATTCCACAGACTCCCGACCAAAAACAGCAATGCATTGATTCGTGCATAAAGACTTGGGAAAATTACAAGGCAGCACTTCAAATTTGGTTTGGAATATCGCTGCTGGTAGTCAGTCTTGAATTTACTATGATCTTGAAAGGAACCCTCAGCCTTCAAAAGTCCGGGGGCTTCGCAATGCTTGTTAGGCTATTAGGCTTTTGCCTTTTAAAACAGGCCACGTTACTGCTGTAGAACTAGAAAATAGACATATCATTACTCCGATTGGTGGACAAAGCTGTGAATTTTTTTTAAAAACTTTGTATAAAGGAACCCCCCCCCCCAAATAATTTTACATATGACAACTCAAAGTTAAATGAGTATCTGATGCCTCAAAATTCAGCATCATGGACCCTCCACCATACAGCCCTAATTTAGCACTTTGTACTTTTTTTTTTTCTTCAGAAAGGTAGCGGTAAAATGCGTGGAATCACCTTTTCGTCATCAGTTTCCAAAGTGCCTAAGGATAGTTTCACCGAATGTAAAATGTAAAGGGGAGCTGGTATTTTGCAAAACTATGAAATCATTTAAACTTTTAAAAATTAATCCTTGTTTGATGTTAGGTATAACATTTTTCAGTATTGCCCTTGAACCTATATTATTTACAGATTATTAGGTTTTCTTTTAAGTGTATAAGTGTACGATTGCGTACATCTTATTGCTATCGCAGGAGTATGGTTGTTCTGTAATTCTTTCACTTGACTTCGAACTTCGTACCATCAGTGGAAGATCGAATGGCCGCATATCTCTGTAGGGATGTTTGTTCATCTCATCTTGAGCACTGTACAATCCATCTGGCAGGATTCCAGACCGATAACTACAGGTTGTATCAAAAATCCCATTACCTTCCTTAATTCTGTATTATATATATTTTCTGATTTCAGGCGTTATTATTTCCGAAAACATTGAAGAATGAATCCAGTTACACTATATAACAATGAATCAACACAATTATACGAGATTATTGGCCTACTGATCCCTAGGTTACATGTTTAAAGTGATTCAGATTAATGGTTTTAAAGTGTTGTAATTTCCGTCCTCCAACGTTAAGTCATACCGGACAGTGAATGAATTGGGTGAAATGATTCTTAAATGAGCTTAGGATCCATGGAGCTTAGAGTTACCCGACATTCGTCTTGAAGGATAAGGGAAAATCCCGTAAAAACCTTATCCAGACCCTGACCGAGATTCGGACTCGGGATCTCTTGAACGTGAAGCTGACACGCTGCCATCTGCGCTACCGAGGCGGGCAGCTAACATATTGTTAACATCATATATATATATATATATATATATATATATATATATATATATATCATTATATTATTCCAGATGCTAACGACCGAACTACACGGCTTTTGTACGGACACCGATGCGTTGTTGTCTACGCATTGTAGTAATCTCCCTTTCACTAGGAGACACTAGTTACGTTGCAAATACGTTCTCGTATTACAATATTTGCAATACGTTCTCGTATTACAATCCCTCGGTGAGGCGACTTACCTTCCTCGGGATAGAGAAATGAAGATCCCTTCAGCTTCCCCGTTACTGCGATGAAGTAGTCTGGATAAATTGCCGGTAGCTTCGTCGATGAGCGATGAGATCTTTAATCCAGGGCGGTGGTACCGCGCCAGCAACGGAATGGTGAATGGTAGCAACCAAAATTGATCATAAAATACTGCTTCACTTTCTTTATAAGATTTTAGTTTCTCCCTGTATCTTTACACAGTCGATGCTTTGTAACAACGTTTGCTAACATATTTCATGTTAGTAATGGCGTAGCATACGCAGCAGCGTGTACAAAACTATAGCCATTACACGTCTAGCCGGATCAAAAGAACTTTCAGGAATGAGCTTTATCAAGTGAAAAAATTAAATGCAAATTTTTACTGAAATCTGATTGGTTAATTTTGCCATGTATTGTTACTAAGGGACCAATACTTACATTTGATTGGCTTGACGTCAGATTTTGAATTTCTACGCAGTCTAATACGTCACAAACAAAGCCATCTTGATTTAACCTCTTTCATCAACTTCAGAGGTCCAGGTTTGTATTACATTTCCATATATGGGAATTTTAATAAATTTCTCGATTTATATGGAAAATCAGCTTCAACGTTCATTGACAAAAATTTGCGTATCATTTTCCTGACTTTGAGGTTAAAATCGCAACGTAAACTGAAAAATCCAGGTGCAGAGCAGCCGGTGTTTCGCCGTTCTAAAAGGTGTTAACTATGTAACTGGTTACTACATAAGTACAATGGAGTTATTGGGGTAAACAAGCCAACGGACGTAAAGAAAACCGGCGTTGATTTCAATTGCAATGTACAGATTTCTCCCAGATCCAGTAAGTTACCGGAAGCGGCACCAAATAACGCGAGTTGTGAAGAGCGTTTAGAAAGGTTTATAACTGAGTGGACATTTTATTGAAACTAAACCGGAAAAAAGTCCTGTAAAGATAAATTAGTACCTATTAGTACTGTTCGCTTCTTGAAGCAATTGCTACGGAAACTTTCCGGATAAGCTCACAAACAGTAGCTCTAGAAATTACCAATACTACCATTTAACATTAAAAGTGCTAGTAGCATAAAATCTTGAAATAAGTAACACCTACAGCATAGGAGAAAGAGGCATACTTCTATTGGTAGTATTCTAATCTCTTACAATCCCGCTCACGATTTGAACTGGACAGTCTGAACAGTTTTAAAATCTTTCTTTTTGTGGGTTTTTAAATTCTTTATGGATATTCTTTGGTTATAAGCTGTATTCAAAAGTTCACAATATTCGTATAGCCACTGTGTGTCAACTGATTCGTTTTCCAAAGCCATATTCCAATTTCTAGTATTTGTTCAACATGGTAACACAAGGATACAAGGATGACAACTAAACACGATATTTAACACAATATTCCAGTTAACAGCATTGTATGAAACAGAATTTGCTGTGTTAAGTTCAATGCTAAATTACTTCAACATAGTGTTAAAATGTAACATAAGTTTGTTAAAGAGGCCGCAGATCTATTATACACCAACCTATTATATCGGGAGAAGTTATTTTATCGCGCTCCCTTTGAGGATAAACCTTACTCTAGGCTCAGCTCTACTGCATCAGTTGAATGTTTACTCGTCAGTATGAAAGAGATAATAGACACTGAAATTAAAAAAAAAACTGCATTAAAATGACACAGATATAAAAATTTAATGTTAAATCTCTACAGACCCTAGTTCGTTAATGAGCTTAGTGATAATATGAAAACTTTGGACCTAATGCTTGTGAATAATTGCAATCTTCAACGTAATATCTCAAACTGTCCTAAAGTTAAGCGTGCGCATGCTCCTTGACAGGAATTACACCCCAGACACTGATTTATAAGTCCTGGGGGGGGGGGGGGTTAAGACCTCTATTTGAACAGATAACGCAGAATAAGCAAGTCAGCTTTGCATAGGAACTAACGCTTTTTCTTTTGACCCACCTCTGTGGCTTGGTGGCAGCGTGTCTGCTTCACATTCAAGAGCTTCCGACTTAGAATCTCGGTCAGGACTTATCTGGATAAGGTTTTACCGGGGTTTTTCCTTATCCTGGCGAGTTCTATATGAGTTACGTTAGAAGACGTTAGTAAAGAAACTAAATAGAACCTGAAACATATTGCAAAACGTAACACCATATTATCACAAGTTAAGACAACGAAACGTGCATTGGCATACAAATTTGGTGTAATAATAAGTAGAGAAAATTTGCTGTTGTCACGATTACAGGGATCGTAACATGTTTCTTAACAGAATATAGAGAAGATTTCAGTAAAAGTTCTCGAATGTTGCAGGATAAACACTGGAACAGCTTTACTTGTACCATAGTTTGTGGAAAGGGCTCATAATATGTCTGATTAACCACGCACAAAAGTTTTACGTCTAGCAAAATGTATAAGGTTTAGCACGGCTTGGTGTGTAGAAATTTGGGGTTAAGATGGAGAAGCTTCTACTGCTGCTGTCATTTACCAGGAGCGGAAGTTCGTTTCCTTCCTTTGCTTAAAACGACAAACAGAATCGCCATTAAAGGCGACCCACTTGGCGCGCGCGTATGTAAACAGTTATGCATAGGGATGGAGTAATGAAGGCATCCCTATTCAGAAAGGGGTAGCTACGGCTTCCTCACCGCGGGCAAATTTTAGTAAATTAGAATTTTTTGTTCTCAGCGAGCACAAACGTCGATTCGGATCAGTAGAAGGATACGAAATCTACAAAAGAGATACAATGTTTTAAGGTTTACATATATCACTAATAATATCCCTGGGCAGCAAATACTAAAAGACAAATTTATTAAAAAAACGGGAATGAGAATTTTTCACGTCGCTAGAAGAAATAAGTACATTACCTTTTTTTGCTTTCAATTAGACCTATAATCTGTTAAAAATTTTAAATTCAATGTTTCCTTGGACGATCTCAAGATATCTTGGGATTTATTTGTATGAATACGATGCAAATGATTTATCCATCTGCTTTGATAATGTTAGCGATCAATTAGAGGTTGTAATTGAATTCTTGCATTATTTCGTTATACAACCGTTATTCCATTAAATAATAATTTAATGATAATAATAAATTAATAAAAATAATTTGGCAAAACAACAAAAATAATTTCACTGAAAATATCCTTTGAGACATGATTTTGAACCAGAAATCAGCTTTGGGACAAATTGGGTAGTCATATTTTTATATCTTGAGATGAATCCAATAGAAAATATTGATGAATTTAGTAATGTTAATAACTATTAATTACGCCTTGCGTCCACTGACTTTACATACCTCATCGGCTACATGAAAACTCCAAACGTTCGACGCAAATGTCTTCTATCTTCTGTAAAAGTTTTTTCGATCGCCATGGCAAGGACATTTTTACGATCGTCCGCAGTTGCCAAGGCACATAAATATTGCTATCGATACAAATTCTTTTCTTTATACACATACAATACATTTTATATTTATAAACAATTTAAATAATATTTTCGAAATCACCCTTCTTAAAGTAAAAAGTGAATATTTAAATTATACTGCACTTCTTCCAAGCTACCGAAGACACGTTGAGCGACTAACTGAAATGCTTGCCAAATACAAACCAGCGAATCAGTTGCAAATTTGTTTTAGCTATGTGTAAGGAATGACAAGTCAGTATATTATGACACAACTAGCTTGCACTGGCTAACTTTTGGTATTTTGAAACACGGATGCTTTTTGAACCGCTCTACTAAAATTGGCATTCATTATAACCTGTCTGACCTGATCTCATATTAGCGTGTTTCTTTGGGTGCGGGCGCGGATGGGGGGGGGGGGGTTGTACGCAATCATAGCTAAATGTTTTTATTCGGATGTTATTATCTCTCTGAGCAGATAATTAACTGCATTTGCCTGAATAGAAGAGCATGTTTTGCGAATGTCTGGTGAGATTGGCCTTTTTGCACCATTTTCCGCCACAAAGACTGATATGCTGGAAAGAAAGAAATACGACGCAGGTTTGAACAAATAAAGATACCTTTTCAATGCTAACAAGATACAATTTTAACCTCCAGTTTTCAAAGTAGACACCTACTGCAACCCAAAGGAGAAGGTAGGGTATGGAGATAATGCTCTTAAATAGCTATTTGCCTACAACCAGATGCAAGAGTTTTTGGTTTTAACGATTTTTTTTCGCGAATGTTTCCTTTTTTAGGGAATACTATTTTTTGTGATAAATGAGAAAATTTCTATTATTTTTAGTCGGCATAGAACAATTGACATTTATTTAAAATTGCATAAATATAACTTTAATTTAACATTCATGTCTTCATAGCATGAAGCTAAAAGTCACGAAAAAATGTTTAAAATTTAACACTTAACTAAGCCAGTACAATGACATCATGCGCACCGAAATAACAGCTAAGCAGTGCAACAATAAACTGGTACCACAGCATTCGACTGGACCGTGACTGTCGTATGCCAAATGGAAATGTTATTTATTGGATAGCACACCGTTCACGCAAAAATTCCTATTATGCTGACTAAGGTATTGAGAAGGTACTGTATCGTCCGATATGACTAAATGTTGGACGACGTAAATTACAAAAAAAAAAAAAAAAAAAAAAAAAAAAAAAAAAAAGTACTAAACTTCCTGGAAGCTACTCTCAAACATTACATTAACCTGAAAATATTGTCCTTTAGGGCTTAAAAATGTGTTCCAATTTTTTTTAGGGTGGGGTTAGGCAGATACCGTGTTGAGCACTCTGGTAATTGTCGTTTATTTGTAGCAGCATGGATCATGCTGACTGGCGAAAGTGTATAAGGCCAGGATGGCAGGCATGGCTTGCGCCCTGGAAGCCAAACTGGGAATTCGGTGGCGGAGTTAGCGGTATTTTCTAGAGGGTCCGGGCCTAGAGGGCGTTTCGGTACCGGTGCGTTGGCGTATTGCTGAGTCATTTGGTCGGGATTGGAGTTCAATGTAGATCTGGTCGAGAGACTCGTCGAGTATCTTGTGGTATTCTTCCACACGATGCATTTTGTTGTCGCAGGCGGCGGTGAGTTGAAGGTGATGGTCTAGTCTTGCTCCGATGTTGTTGATTGCGTCCTGTGTGGTGTGGTGTGATTCGATTGTCTGCTTTAGGGAGCCTTCTAGTGCGGTGAGGTTGGGAACTATTGCTGCGAGATGTTTCTGTGTGTCTCGGTGGTTCTTGGCAATGGCAGTCATGATGGAATCTTGGAGCGAAGTAAGTGTTGGTGCAATGTTGCTGACCTCGGTGTGTAGGCTTTGCAGGCTATCGGTGAGGGCGGATGCGGCGGTCGAAGTCTCAAGCGAGGTGAGGCGTCTGCTGATGTTCTGTACCTCTTCTTGAAGACTCTGTAGAATGGTCCTCAAGTCCTCGCTGGGTGCGGCAGCGGTGGTAGCTGGTGATGCAGGTGTTGGTTGCGTCGCTGGAGGCGTCTCTGTCGTGAGTTGGCGAGGGTAGAGAGGGCACTGAGCCTGGCCTGTGAAGTGGCCTAAGCCGTCGCAGGTGGCGCAGTACCGGCGTCGGTGACGGAGGTCGTGGCTGGTGCACTGCGACTTCAGGCCCGGTGCTCCGCAATAGTGGCACCTGGGAGGTGCAGCGCAGGAGGTGGCGACCTTGCCTAGCCACAGCATCGGCGACACGGAGTGTATCTACACGCTTGGCTTGCCTCGATTCTGAGACACCGCCCTAATAAGGGCAGGCCCATCCTCAAGGCAGCTTCGAGATCGGCGACGTCGGCGAACTGGAGACGGACCAGGTTCGAGGGTCCGTGGCGGGTGGAGATCCTAGTGGCCCTGAGCGTGGAAGGCCAGCGTTGCTGTGCGGCGGCGAGGATGAAGCGTGTGGGCAGGTCTCATGGTGCCCCACGGATGACTGCTGTGCATGCGGTGACTGCGGAGGCTGCGGTGGGCTCCCTGAGTGGGAGTCGGACTGGCTCGGTGGCTGGAGGAGTGTTGAGGGCTTCGGCGTATGAGGCCCGCATAGGCGAGCATGGTGCAGCGGTGCGTGGAGAGAGCTCGCTGGGTTGAGCTGCTACCACAGGAGCGGCAGCTGCTTCGTGCTGTGTTGGGTCTGGCAGGACGGGCCGAGTGGCCTCTCGTGGCTGCGGTGGGCTGGACTGTCGGGTGGCGACAGGAAATGCCCGTAAGTTAACAAACGAATACAAAATATACCTCACTGAAAACCACCCAGATTTAGAAGCTAAAAGTGTTCTTATAGCCTATACTGACACGCTGGTCTAGCTCATTTAATTCAGTAGTTTGTTTACATTGCCAGCTATTTTGATGCAATTGTCGATTTCTTTTCTAAAAGAAAGCTTTCAGTTCCTCTGCAAAATTTGTTATATGATCATTTTTTGCGATGCCAAGTGCTGTAATATTGTAAAGGTAAAACAGTAACAATATTTATTTCTGAAAATTACAGACTGATAACAGATCCAATATTAGAATTAAAAAAAAAAACTGTGGCTCATCTTGTTTTATCCCGAATTAACTCGCTGAGAACCAAATGTGAAATATTTGAGAGTGGTCACTTTGGAAACAGGGTAAGTGCACTTGTAGATCATATCATGGATCCCAGTGTTAGAAAAGCAGTAGAAGAGAATCCAAAAATGTACCGCCGTATGACTTTGTCTAAATTAAACTCCCTTATGAGAAAAAAAACCTGATGGTGTAATAACCATAAAAGCTATATCATTAGTTAGAACCTTCTAGGCTAGTTACTAAATCAAGTATAAGTAATGTAAATCATGTAATGGCAGCATTGAAACAACTAAGTGCATTTTTGTGATTATGATTTGCTTCTTTATTACAAAGAGCTTTGTGAAATTGTTGAACAGCAAAGCCATGATGGTAATGATAATATTAGATGTAGGAACAGCACTCCTGGCATTGAAGGCAAAAGCTGATTCTTACCGCAATTTCTGCGAAAAGTCCCTTCAATGCCTTTGGTTGCCGATGTCAAAACGCTGGGAGTGAGATATTTTTCTCTATATATAACTTGTGATATATTGTTGTGACAGACAATATTGCGCATATACGAAGCATGAAAAGCGAAAATATCACAATTTGTTGTATGATGCAGTTTTGCGATGTCTGATGTGTATTTGATCTTACTCGTGTTACCTACTATCTGCTGATTTCAAATAAAATGTTTTAATTTGGAAAAAAGGTGTTTTAACAGTTGTGCTACTCTAGTTACCTGCTACTTTTCATTTGAGCCATATCATTACTCATTAATTCTTCTTAAAAAATTTGCGAGAAATTAATGCGAATTTATGGTAAAAGAAAACCCACAAAACACCACCAATTAAAATTATTATTACGAATTTTATAAATAATTGTTACAACAAAATCTTGCCTCTGCCTATAACGTAAGTTTAACGTATTAGCTATCTCATATTTTAAGTTGTAACTTCAGTGGTGCCTGTAAATCACATAAATTCCTATTCAACCTACGTGATATATGGATCGCAAGAACACTTACTTTCAAATGCCCATCAACGGTAAGGGGCAATAAGGTTATTCTATTTTAATCAATTATAAAAGCAATTAAAACTATTACTCCACATTTAATACTGCGATTTTGATCTTTCTGTAAATATATTTTGGGCTTACCTGTAGCTTAACCCAATGGGGTAGCACATTTAGAGTTGGGAAGACATTCAACAAGAGTTAAAATTGTCTCAATGGCACTGAAATATCTATACAGAGTTGCTAATTTGGAGGAAAACAATATTATCAAGGAATGTTTTCTTTTGCAGATGAGAAGCAAATGGGGAGAGTCTTGGGCGCAAAAAGTAAGGGAACTGATGGAACAGATAGGTATGGGACATATTTGGAGAAACGAGGAGTATTATTATTGGGGCTTTTGGAAAGAGATAGACTTTAGGCTGGAAGATTTAGATAGCCAAGTTATATTTACCAGTGTAAGGGAGAAAAGATCATTGAGGATATATATGGAAATAAAGACAGTATGGGGGAGGGAGAAGTACATAGATATGTGTAATAAGTTAGGGCGAGAAGGATTTGCCCAGGCAAGGACAGGAGTTAGAAATTTGAAAGGTATTAGATATGAAAAGGATACAGGGAAATACCCAATGTGTGGAGAAGAGGATACAGATTGGCATAGTATACTTTATTGCAAACAAACAAAGATATGGAGAGAACAAATTTGGCAACAAAAGTGGGACAGTTTTAGGGATGTGGGGTGTATTAATAATAAAAAGATGTTATTGGTAAAAGGAAAAAAGAATGTAAGAAATATAGGTGAATATCTGGGGAAAGTTAGAGAGAAATGGTTAAAATTGATGAAGAATAAATAACAATTAAGGACTGGAAAACTAGAACGAGGGATACAAGGGAGAGGAGGGTCATCAGTACAGGGAAAACCAGGGGTTATGTATATTGAGACCGAGACTCGAGCAAGCAGGTAGAAAGGGTATGTTAAATGTGAATAAGCTATTTTGTTATTCTGTGAAAGAAATGTTATAAATGTCAATGTATCAATGAAATTGTATGTAGAAGAAAGATGAGAAATAAATACTGCGATTTTCATATGTGTTTCGGCAAGTGTTCTCTTTTTATCCCTTAAATACACATAAAGGAATATCTAGAAAGGAAAGCAAGATATTTAAACCATTTCTAACGGTCTTATGGTGCATTGCATTGAAATTTTATGTTTAGTTAGTGACAAATGAGACTTGTATCGTATGAACAGAGCCCGAATTACCCAATACCCAACTAAGAATGGCCGAGATCATAAATCGATCTGAATTCAAAAGTGTCAACTGTTTGTGGTTTCATCTTCACCTCCAGAATGTTTAAATTATAAAATGGAAGTTTAATAAACGTATTAGTTTTATATAACTTTTTATAAGGAATGATAATAAGGATCAAGACAGGCGGCTAGAAATTGAGTTAATGGGGGCATGATACCATTATATAATGCTTGGAAAATGAAATAACCCTGCTAATCCTTGTTTCACATAAGCTTGCCCCATATCTCTTAACGGTCACGTGACCTTATCACCTGTCATTGGCTGCTATTGTAGTATAGACTGTTGTGCGGTAAAAATTAGTTCGTTATTTAACATGGTGATATATCTTTATAAGTTGGAAGAGAATGGTCAAATTTATATTTTCGTAACTGTTTGAATTAAATATATTACGCAACAGAGTTGATTTATCTGAAATGCATCTTAATTCTTAAACGAAGTAAAGAGGAGGTTCCTTTGCTCTCAAGCACATGATACGATAGCACGTGATTTAGCGGTAGTGATGACATATTTGTTTATATAATTTTTATCACTGACCTTGTTTTGAACTGGATTAGCCATATATCGCCATTCGAAGGTGTGTTGTGCGCAGTGCGAGAGCTAAATTATTTTATTGGTCGTTTATTGCGCGTGTACTTATTATACATGTAATGGCAGAGTCTACTGCGAGTTTTTCGCTGAAGCATCGCAAGGGAAAACCTTTACAAAGCTGCGAAAAAAGAATTGTGGTGCATGTGTTTAATGCACTCACAGAGAAGAATCGCCCCACTCCAGGGGCGATATTGCCGTGTGGCAAAAACGTTATTTAAGGACAATCAGACTGTACCGAAATACAAATCTCAAAATATACTACTTTCACGAGACTTGGGTGAATGAAGGCACACAGGTATGGCGTGACACGACTTTTAAGACTGAAAGACAAGTATTTTTGCAAGGTATGTGTGCTGGTTTTAAAAAAATTCAGTGGAAAAGGCCGAAGGCCTTTCATTATAAACTTGTTTCAGTTTCATTGCTCATTCGTTCAGTTTCAACTTGCTCAGTTTCATTATAAACTTCATTATTTTTGGTCTTCATATTCTTGTTTGTATGATTTTATCTATCTTCCTGGCAATAATTATGACGTTTACTGCAGTTTTAAATGTGACGGGAAGGCACCGCCTATGGCCTATGGCGCGAAAGCATTAGCCAATTAGAATGAGGGGGAAGGTAGTTGCACGCGGAGTGATACATGTCAGCGGGGCAAGGTTAAATGAAACAGAGATTAGTTGCAAACGGTTACTGGTAGAGACCAAACTCTATGTGTTTGAGGGGTGAGGTGCGCGGTGAAGAGGGAAGTAATCTGGTGACGTGTGGCAATGCTTGCATAAACAGAAATTATCACTTGATTAGTTTTTTTTTTAATTTACGTCCGCCCCAGCTTTAAGTTATATCGGAGGGTGAATAAATTGGGTGACATGTTGCTCAAATGAGTCCAGGGTCCATGGAGCTTAGAGTTACCCGACATTCGTCTTGAAGGATAATATCACTTGATAGTGTTATGCAGTGTTATGTTATTGTTCCCTACATGATCATCAGTGGCGGTGCTCTCGCTTCTAAGCATTTGTTTGTTACAAGTGCCACGCTATTGTAAATTATTGTGGATGAGGGTTCATCAGGGGCCATTCGTAAACGAAATATTGTGGTCTTTAGTGAGGTTCGTCAAATGGAATATAAGAGAAAAATGTCACAACGAATCCAGACAAAATTATTCCTTAAATACCCCACAAGCAGGTAACAAAAGTGGCAGCGGAATACATATAATAGATAAATGTATTATCTATTGTAAATTTTATTATAATTCACTTCCTCCAACGTTGTCACACCGGGCGATGAATTAAGTGGGTGAAATGATGCTCAACTGAGTCCAGAGTCTATAGAGCTTAGGTTTACCCGACATTCATCTTTCAGAATAAGGGAAAACCTCCAATGTTAAGTTCATTCGGACGATGAATGAAATGATGTTCAAATGAGCACAGGGTACATAGAGCTCAGAGCTACCCAAAATTCATTTTTGAGGATAAGGGAAACCCCCTGAAGATACCTTATCCAAATAACCCACACCGACCGAGCTTCAACTCGGGAACTATTTAAAAAGCAGTTATTTGAACAAAAATATCTTTTTTTCCTGCGGGAGGCAGATATGCTACCACCTACTTTATAGGCGCGAGCAGCAGGCTATTGTGGAAAATCAAAAAATTTCATTCTGAAGATTAGAAAGGAGCATAAATAACTTTAGGAGCAAAATGGACATTCTAGTTTATATTCAACACCGAGGGAAAAATATATATACCGAAAGACAGTCGAAAATGTTTGGGTGAATTTGATAAGTGTGTTACCCGGGAAGTTGTTCAGGAATTCTGCAAAATACAGGAAGCAATTACAAAAGCAAAGGAAACTCCGTCCGATTGTTAAGCACAAGATACATTTTCCTTGGGTCACAATATCTTTGATAAGAGTCTTAAAAGCTATTGGTTTCAAGTGCAGAAAATGTAGAAGCAAACGGAAGATTTTATTTGAGAAACCTAAACTTATATGTGGCATGAGTATCTTGTTCTACGGAAATCTGGTGGAAACTTATTTATTTAGATGAAACTTGGTTGGACAGTAACTTGAGAAGAGGTTTTGAGTTTCGTTTTAATTTTTGCCCATATTAAGTATTTTGAATTAAGTTAAATTAAATGTACGCTATAGTAAAAAAAAAAAAAGTTATCCTTAAATGTTGCATTGCTGCATGATCAAGCCAAGTAATGTTAAGTTGTTTGGCATTTAGATTTAATCTTTTAATCATTAATAATCGATCATAAAACTAGCAATAACGTATTCAATTTAAAGAAGAATTTATTTTATCTTCCAATCTTTAATTGGATGCATTCATCGAAAACACGGAAACGCCACTGCCCGTCTGGCCTCCAGCACTCTCCTCCCCTCTCTGATGTCATTCTTACTCAATGTAAACTTGAGCCCATTCCTTCCAACTACACAGAGCTAGGACTGAAGCTGTACTTCATTCTGAAGTAGTCCACAACTGCATTATGGTCTATTTATTAATTTATTTATTTACTATTTATTTATTTATTTATCTATTAATTTATTTACTATCTCCAAGTTCTTGCAACAATGCCATTTTGTGACCATTAATACCATTAAATGTAATGTATTAAATTCTCTAGCTTTCGTTGCTACCTGTCTTTTATTACATTGTATGGTTTTAATGTAATATTACTACATAATTAACCATAAAATAATTTAATCATGCTGAGTCCACTAAAAAGTTCTAAAACAATTATTTATGTTCCTTGGGCTCAAACATTTGGATTTACCTGCTTATCAAGACGTTGTAACATTAAGAAGCTTTCTTATTTTCATTTTAAGTTAATGTAAACATAGACAGTGCACGACCAAATGACAATAATTCAAGAAATATTCTGCAAACTGAAGATCCTGGTTATATGACGATGGCGTCATAATAATAAATAAAATATTTTCTCTTGTACGCTAATAATTTTAAATAAGCCCACTTCTGAAGTGTGGGGATAGCGTCTGTCTGTCACACTCAAGAGGGCCCAAGTTTCAATCATGGTTAGGATGAGTTACTTGGATAAGGTTTTTTTTTAAACTAGCTTTTACTTATCCTGAGATGACGAGTGTCAGATAATTCCAGAATCTAGGGACCACGGGCTCATTTGAGCATCATTTCAGCCATTTCGTTCAATTACAGTGCTGAATCACATAAGCGATAAAAGAACGTCTAGACCTTTTCTCGATAATTTCCAATTTTCTGTTTTTCCCAGTTTTTCTATCTGCTTTCTGGTGTTGCTAGGGTAATATATATTTTCACAGTTTTATTAGCTTTTAAAGCAGAACGTTAAGATATACGGAACCTACGCTTGCTGAAACGGTAATTGCTTCATTCTTTCTGAAATCGTTGATAGCCTTTGCAAGTACAGACGTGTGCAAATTATTAGACTCAATGGTGAAATTTTTATCATATAGCGTTTATTTTCTATTTATTTAACATAAATAATATTACAAAATATTTTTTTTCAACTCTTAGTATTTTGTATGCATTACTTTAGTCTTTATTACCATTTTGATGCGTTTAGGCATGTTCTCTACAAGGGTGGATCACTTTTCCTTTATTTCTTCATCTCTGTGGCAAATGCTTATCAGGCCCTCAATAAGCTGAACTTTTGTTGTTATTTCCAATTTCTTCAGTCTCTGTTCAACAATACCCAACAGATTCTCTATGGATTTAAATCAGGGCTATTCCCCGGCCATGGTAGTACTTTTACATTGTTTTCTTTGAGGAACTGGGTTACAGATTTTGTTCTATGGCAGGGAGCACTGTCATGCATGAACGCAAAATCACCATTTAGAAACCATTCTTTACTTTGCGGAAATAGTCTTGTTTCTAATACATTTTTATACTGTTTCTGCTCCATAGATCCCACACCTATGTATAATCTTCCAGGTCCATGGATAGACATACAGCTCCAGACCATTTTTGATGTTGGGTACTTTACTCTTTGATCGACACACTGAGGGGAAAATGCATCTTTATCTGTCCTTCTCACATATTGGTTGCTCTCTTCACATACTTCATACATGGATTCGTCTGAGAAAATTACCTGAAACAACAAAAACCCCTATTAATATTAAACAGTTTTAAAATCGCTCAAATATAGTATAACAAAAGCAGCAATGAGAGAAACAAAGTTTAGGCTGTTTATTTCATTTCCATAAAATTTACATGTACATATTTTAATTTTATGCTATATACAATTTTCATACTATTTACCTTTCTCCAAAATTCCACTGGATGCTTCTGCATCTCTTTGTCCCATTCTAAACGTTTTTTTTGCCATTGCAGGTGTCAGTTTAGCCATTTTACGAGGCCTGCGTGCTGGTAAACCTGCTTCACATAATCCTCTGCGAACTACTGAGGCTGATATTTCTGTACCGTACTGCTTTAGTTGATTACTGAGGTCAATGCTGGTTGCTCTTTTATTTTGTTTTGCCAGCTGCACAAGTTTTCTTTGCATCCTTGGTGATAGCTTTCTTTTCCTCCCGCATTTTCGATCCCTTTGTGAGGTCAACGTCTGACCGAATGTTAAAGCTTGATTAATGCGACTAACAGATTTTTGTGAAATACACAATTTCTTAGCTATTTCACGTTGTGAAAAAGAGTTTCCTTCAAAGGTCTCTCAGTTACAGCTACTTTCCTTGGGGATAACTCAGCATTTTTACCCATAACCTCACTTTTGAATCAATGTGAATGCTAAGGATAAGATATACGATGTTACCTGGCTTGAGATCAATTAATAATAAATACTGAGGATATATTAGCCATAAGCACAATAAAGGCAAATATTAACAATCTTCAGTTACTTCATTCACCGAATGAAAGCAATATCACCAAACAGTTGGATAAATAGACATGAAGAAAATGGCCATATTACTACAAGTAAAAGAAAAATCCCCCAGCTATTATTAACAGAGAACTTTCGTTGAATATGCTTCATATTATGGCAATGAATAGAATTACGACAATTTGAAATAGGTTACGGCGGTAAACAACTATTATTTTGAATGTTAAACTGAAGCAAAGTAAAAAAAAAAAAAAAAAAAATGAATTAGTCTAATAATTTGCACACGTCTGTACTTCTAAGTATGTCTGATAATTTTCAGTAATTTTTCCGTCACATCAACTAACTGCATATGAACCATTTCATTATATATTGTTCCCTCAAAAATGTCTCTAATAATTTTAAGTTACATCTGATATATTAAGGTGACAAATGAAATGTAGGTATATTCAGCATTAAATTTAAAGCATATGAATTTCTCATTCTGACTGAATGTTAAACAATTCTGTAGAACCGAAGCTCGTAAATGTTGTTTCATACCTATACACTAAACTGACAAATCGAATGATCTAGATAAACACAACCTCAAAGGCAGGATCAGAACCGCTTTCTTCAGCACTCTTGCTATGTATGTAAGATTAGTGGTAGGTAATTAATTCCAGATGTATAATTTGAATTAAGCCTATCTGCTATGCACAAAATCTACATTTTCAACAATTTTATAACAGGTTCATAAAGTAACTTGCTGCTTAGATGAGTACGTGTACGATATCCTCGAAAGCATAGGAAACCAAAGAAATGCTACAGGGTTTTAACAGACAAACCAGTTTTAAATTAAATGCTTTTGGCATTGTTTGTACCGACTTATACAGGCAACAAAAGCCTTTTTTGAATAACCTAGTATATGATTTCGCTATTGCAAGCCTTCACTATATATTGCGTTGTACTAATAGCAAACTTGCAACATCGGTTAAAATATCTGTAATCCTGTAATTAATGTCTTGTAAATATCTGAACCGACAGACCATTTTCAAAACCGTCATGTTCTAACTGTCCGGATCATGCTTGCAACCGGTAAGATACAGAAAGTAAGCAAAAATATGGAACATTTCATCATCTATAGCTAATCATTTGAGTATTGGTAGTAAAATATTGGGAAGGCTGGAGAAGGCCACTTGAGTGGGCAACAGGGAAGACAAGCTCTGGATTCGAAACCTTTAAGAAACGAACTTCCATTCAGCTTATCACACTCTAGCGCAACAAGTTACACTCCATACTAGAGGAAGTACCACTGACTAAAGCCAACGGATGTACTTCATGCATGATGAAACACCACCCCATTTTCGTGCGACAGTTTTGAGCCCGCTATTTAAAGTACGTTGTCGTTGAGGAGCTGCAGTAATGCATTTCCGATTATTTTACATGAAAATATCCAGAAACTAGAGATGTTTAGAAAATAATGTATCCTGAATTGAAATAACTGTAGGACCAAATATAAAGTCATGCAGTTTTGTACTGATATAATAAGTGGAGATCTTAGAGTTTGCGTACAGCGTTACAAAGGCATGTGTATATGTTGCAGTACCGCGGAAATGCCGATCTTGGATGCACAGCGAAAATGGTAATGTCCATAAATTTTTCGGCCAATCAGCTGTTGTGACAAGAAAACGAAAGGCAATCATCAGCTTCGGGGAAATTGACATAAGATATTTACTACGGTGACAATGGATTGAATTCGTTTAATGCATATTAAAGTAGCAGTAATTTTAATGATTTAGGAGTAACGCATGTGCATTTTTGTTAACAGTAATTTACGACTTTCGCGATTCAATGTAGGGTAAGGTGAAAGTTTCAAAATCCTTAGCTTGTAACCAATTTTTCAAAATTGTTATCCATATGCTAGGAAGGTTATCTTATAACCAGAGTTAGGACTTTTAGGACCCCGCGGGAGAACACAGTTAAATGCTACGCGACGTAAAACATCCTACAATGTAATGCGTCAAAACGCTTAGGGCTGTACAAACATGCACGCCCTGCCGTTTGTGGTAGAGTGGCGGTAATTGGAGACAGTGATTTGTTCGCTGAGAGTGAAGAACACAAATGTCAGAAGCACGTAAACGCACGATGGACGAAGAGTTAGCAAGAGGTCATATTTCAGAGAGAAGGGAGAAAATATCCAATGCAAGGTATGCTATGTAGAAATTAAGGGCACTATACCCAAATGGCTGAGACAGCACCGTAACACTAAGAAACAAGCAAGGATTTTAGCAAGAACAGAGGTCGAGGAACAATCAGGGCCAAGTGTAACTTCACCGTCTCAGTCCGATTTTTTCAGGACTTGTGTAAGATCGTGTAGCCGAGGAAATTCGCAGAAGTTGCAGTGATGTAGACAGTTTCATTGCAAACGTAGAAAAAGATATTTTTGAAAGGTCCAAGCAGAAAACGTAAATATGTATAAAGCAATGGCGCCTAACGTTAATGTGGCGCCCTACCAAGAAATGGCGCCTTACCTCCTCAGTCGGTTACAACTCGCTGGGACACCTGGCTAAGGGCCTGTATTACGACCTCCGGTTAAGGTGTTGGTTAACAGTTAACTTGGAGTTACCCGCAGATGTCAGTATTACGACCTTGGGTTAAGGGATAACTGAGAGTTATTTCTGGAGGTAAACTAACCATCATCTCGAGTAGCGGTTATTGAGATAACTTGGAGTTCACCTTCACACACAAAAAAGAAAATGTTGTACCTCCAGGCCAGATTGAATGTTGACAGCGATTCTGAGGGCGAAATGTTGGCACAGTATTTATTTAATAGAAGAACTAAAAAAATTAGAATGCGGAAAGATATATATATATATATATATATATATATATATATATATATATATATATATATATATATATCTGAAATGTTGAAAATGAAATAAAATAAACCAGATGAGTATTACGTATCTTGACACAATAGGATATGGAATGATAATTTCTAATGTCCCATGGTTTCAGTGACCTGTTGCAAGCAATGCAATATTTTATGCGACCATATTGCAACATATTTTAACGAACATAAATGTAATAAACAAAGCATGTTAAACCTATACCGGAAAATACACGCAATACTATATGTGTAGGTGGGTAGGTATAAAAGTTCAGAAACATGCTGAAGTAGTAAACATTCGACTTTGCTAATAGTGGGTGCAATGTTTAATTTGCATTAAAGCAATAAGCATTACCAGAGGAAAGTAAAAAGATGTAAAGCAAACAGTGAATAAAACAATTTGTTTTTAGGTTATGCAATTTGTATCGATGCACAAACCGTTATTGCAAACGCTATTCACACATGTAATGCAGCTTATTAGATGTACAATACCATAATGGTTTTGTCCTACAGTGTGCCTTAATGAATACCATTTGCTAATTATATTGCGATTTATGCAGTGTGTGCGCTGTGTCAATGCAAGTTGAAGTAGTACTTATGATTCTTGCCGTACCTACTATAGATTGTGCAAATACAGTACGTAAATATATTTGCTGCGAATTGCACACGTAAAGAAATGTTACAACCTGCCCATCTTGTATCCTGTGGCATTTAAATGAAGCCATTTATTTGTTCAATTACGTTTTTCAATCAAGAGCACAATGCTGTGACTGAAATGTGACGTTTGATTATGAAGTGCCAAGAAGAAATGTAAGTTTGCTACAACCTGTTTCCTTAAAAGAAAACCATAGTTATTGCTTCATAACTAGCCAAATATATTATGTTTAAAAAAATCAGGTACCAAGTTACTGGCCCCAGAATGCATATTTTATAACCTTGCTTTTATTCATGGATGACTCGTAATTTGTGGACCTTCCGTCTTTGCATATACCATTGTGAAATGACAATTTACATAAGAAGAGATGATTTATTCATGAGAATACACTACTAACCAAATGATTTTAGCCAAATTATATTTGTGCAATACTATTATCAGAATTAATAACAGTTATGTGGACTTATTTTTAAAAATGATTGACTGAAAATCTCTTGGTCTTCATAAATTAATAAGGCATTTCATATATTCTCCATATATCTCATCTAATCTACAACACAAACCTAACGCAACCTATATAACATATAACACTAACCTAACGCTATGAAAAAGAATGTAACACTATGGAAAAATCTAAACTGTAAACGAACTATGCTAGACCTTATTACGAATGAACTATTAATATAAATATTACGAAAATATACAGAAAATGGGTAATAAAAAGTTAAAACAAGACGCCTGATGCTACTACATGTGTTTGGTTTTCACGCTAATTCACATTCTAAACACAGGATTGCGTTTCAAACAAGGTAAAATCCTAGTGGAAAATATTGCCAACAGTTCACATTCCACCATAATGCACGGGATAACAAACCTACAGGTAAATCGAGTTCGTAATACGAGGCACTGAACCTAACCAATAGTTATTGATAACTGAAAGGTAACGAATAATTCGGCTAGTAACCGGAAATCGTAATACAGGCCCTAAATGCTGCTATGCGGAACATTGCGGCATAGTTATTGAAATTCTTAGTGTTAGATAACGAGCATAGTTCCGCAGTACGAGCCGCTCAGTCCCTCACTTCAAGCAACTGACACGAAGATTTACTCTTCATCAGAAACAGTTTTTCAGTCCTGTCCAAAACAGTTGATCAGCTAGAAAAGAGAGGTAATAAAATGCCTCATGCCATAGGGCTCATAGAAGAACTAGCTCAACAGATAGACTCAGCAGCTGCTGTACCTTTCATGGATAAAATGAAAAACAAAATGGAAACCGTACTTGAGAAAAACCCTATCTATTTTAAAATGGTAAACATTAAAAATAATTTGCAGGCGCACAAGGAAACAGCACTTACAAGGCAATGTGATCTGCAGTATTTTATGTCAGCACCTGTTACATCATCTGATGTCGAGAGAACTTTTTCAAACTACAAATATTGCTTGAATGACATAAGGGAATTCACCTTCGGAAAGTATAAAATGTATGCCGTTATACACCGTAATAAGTTGAATAATTGAACAATAGGCATTTATTTTGAATTACAAAAGTAATTTATTTTAATTTATTATTCAGAATGTGTTTTGTTATACATCTGCTTCTACTGAATGATTCTGAAAATGGTGACATAACTTATTTATTGCTTTATTAAAAGTTTGTTAGCACATTTGTATACCCCTAAGGCGACCGACCTTGTTTATGTTAAACCACGCCCCTCTTCCTATACTCACAGAATGCACACACAACCAGCCAAGTCCTGGAAGTCCTAAGTCCACTTATAACTGAGTACGAAGTTTCATCTAGCCAATGCAAATACTTAAGCAGTTGCTAACTGCTATTTATATGGAATTTCTTACACATGAAATGATTGAAGTTTGTACGATCAAATTTTTTCCTGACATTTGTTAAATTGTGAAAGGGTAGAGCCAGACTGAAAAATTCAATGCCATAGCCGGGATTTGAACCACGGATCTTCTGGTTTTCGTCCAGCCGCTCTAACCATTTGAGCTACTATGGCCAACGTGCCAACATGACATTAAATTCCCCAACTGACTCCTGTTTCTCCCGGTAAACCACTTAGGAGATTTCATAAACACTTGAGACAACTACCTTAATGACGACTTACTATGCTGTATGTACTTTAAGGCCCGGGCTTTATAGTTAGGGCCACTATTAGGTACAATTAATGGAAATTACTTGTTCTTTCACACTAGCGTGTGTAGGGTGCACTATGAAAGGGTAGAGCCAGAGGGAAACATTCAATGCCATAACCGGGATTTGAACCACGGATCTTCTGAACCACGAGTCAGTTGGAGAGTTTAATGTCATGTTGGCACGTTGGCCATAGTAGCTCAAATGGTTAGAGCGGCTGGACGGAAACCAGAAGATCCGTGGTTCAAATCCCGGCTATGGCATTGAATTGTTCAGTCTGGCTCTACCCTTTCATAGTGCGTCCTACACACGTCTAGTGTGAAAGAAAAGTTAATTTACATTTGTTAAATTACTAAGCAACTTAAATTGACACTTTTGTTTGTTTCTTTCACTTTTTCCCTCCCTTACATAAACGATAGCGGTGTTAGGGGACAGGGATTCCATTAGCCCGGGAAGTCGGGAATAGGAAAGCCGAAGCACTGAGCTTGATAGAGGAACCAGGGTTGAGGTGCCAGCCCAACGCCTGGAACGAGAACGAGAGAAGTGGATGATAGAGCAATTGGTGCAATGAGGGATAGTAAATAAATTAATTACTGTTATAATAAATTACTATTATCTCTTGACCATGCAAAACGTGGAATTTTATAACCATCACATAGCGACCAACTTTCAAACTATTATGTGTTTCAAATGGGAAGAGTTCTGGAGTCCAGCTAATCATATGCCGTATCACTCTCAGCGTTGCCAGCTTGTTACCCCACACCTTTTATATTTCCCTCTCTCTCGCACACTCATACAACGTGCAGCTCTGCTTGGCGCAGACGTAAGGGTAAGCAAATTATATTTTACAAACTTTTACAATGATGCAGATGCCAAAATAAAAATTGGAGAAAGCATTTTCGCAAATTATGTCTATTTTAAAATACTATAACTATAATTATAGTTTATGACTTAACTGTTTTTCTAATCCAATGGAACTGCCAGTGGCTCATCCATATCACTGTCAATGTCACTTCCGTTAAGAGACAATTCGTCATTGTCACTGTCTTCATCGTCTGAGTCTTGCAAATTTATGATTATAGATTCCAAAATCTCGTCACGTGCTATTTCTTTCTTGAAATCGCCTTCATTAAGGTTTTCTGCATGCCTTATGCAGTTTTCCCAGTCCTGTTATGTTACCTTGTCAATTTCTTCGTAAACAAGTCGTTTAACGGCTGTCAGTTTAAAAGTATTATTTCTGTTTGCAATTCACCTTTTTATTTGAGCTCTCACCAACTCAATTGGATTATATTGACTCTGGTAAGGTGGGAGGCGTATTACCTCGTGTCCCGTTTCAATTGCAAGTTGATCCAGCTGATACACTTTTTCCATGTTTTTAAACGGAAGTACTCTTTGCATTTACAGTACCCTTTCATTTTTAGTTTCTGTTTCCGAAACATTTTTGAAGAACATGTACACCTTAAAAATAATACTTCGAGCCTGATTTCACAATACCTGCCTTTCTGACTCACCACTAAATTCACCGCAAGAAGCCACTGCACTATTTAACTCTTACTCTGCTGTTGTGTAAAGAACAACTGAATGATGTTGATCTGAACTCTCCAGAGTAAATAAACACTTCTTATCCAGCATTCATTCATAAACATAAGCATACAGCATTTCACAGGCTAACAGGAAATGAAGTGTTTGCTCTTTCTCGAATGTAACACCTTGACTTATTCACAGTAATTCTTTTATCCGTCACGTCAGTAGTTTAAATTTCAGTTCTGAGTAATCAAAAGTATATGTACATACATACACACCAACCACTTTGAACTCTAGAGTAAATAGAGATTACGAACCATTCATAAACAAAAATATAATGTGACCAGACACGTTCTGCCAGGGCAGTAGGAAATTTATTGTTTCCTCTCGCTCGAATTGGATTATTCAAAGTAATTTTTTATCACGTCATGTCAAACATTTACGTTTCAATTCGGAGTAATTACAAATATACGTACTCGCATACATGCCAACCAATAATGATATTCATAAAGTGCTTACGTCGCGATTTATTGTTATAATACAGGTAATAGTGGTTTATTTATTTGTATTAGAAAAACTATTTGAGCTAAAACTATGGGGTTTTCATGGTTATATTAGATACATTACTCTCTACTTTCCAAATGGATCAGTTTCGGCAAAATCTGAATTTTTGTCTTAGCGCGAATAGTATTTCATACAGATTGATTAGGTTGGCGATCCTCACACTCCACTTAGCGGGAATGTAATACGACAACACCGCAGGACTCCGATTTGTTGCTCACCTAGTAAGCGCTCAAGGACAAACACCTTCCCATTTGAAATACATAATAGTTGAGTACTGCTTATAGTCCACATTATTCACTTATTTCCATTGTATGACAGGGAAATATGCAGTGATACAATTTCTGCAAATTAAATAGATATAAGAATAAGCAAGCGCCTGTAATAATAGTGTGTACAAGAGAAGAGAAAGTCATTTGAGTGCAGCACACCAGATTTTTTAAATAGGAATTGTAAGTCACATTTTCCCACTTTTTCGGTTTTGGTTCTTTTACCGAGGGCTCAAATTTTGCTGCGAGTAAGATAATTCCGCAAGGGCTGGCAACACTGCTGGAGTACCAAATGATTACTAAAATTGCCGATTATATAGTTATTATATAGTTCATAGAGATTCAATTAGCCAACAAGGATCTGTAAAGCATGTACTGCTGATCGATCATTGAATAAAATAAAAAAAAAATTGCCGATACGAACAAAGAAACTAACCGAATACTACCGAAACTGTTATACCTCTTGTTGCCGAAATCTATGAAATCGACCAATAATGGTAGTGTTGTTACTGCCTTGTCAAGAATAGTGTGCCTTAGAGGATCGATCACCTGTTCCTCTATTGTGAGGCAATGTCCTCGCTGAGAACGGAATGGGATATCTGAGAAACCATTCGTGACTCAACGTATTTTTTGTGATGAATTCCATAAGGGCCGGATGCGTTATTATATGAATCTAAGCAAAGGCGCGTGTGTCTCAATGCGATAACATCTACCTAGACTGGGTTCACTGCCCTTCTGTGCTTCCGAAAACACAGAATTGTAAATAATTTTCTTCTTATTTACTGAGAGCTCTGTTATTGTTACCATTCAGACTAATGACCGAGACACGCTTCGCAGTTCCGGCTACACGTGACGGACGAAGGTCGAGATCAAGTGAAAAAATTAATCTCTAAATTGCCTTTAATAAAGCTCCTGTACAACAATATTCATTACATTCAGTTAATGATTTTACAACAGATAGTGGTAAAGTAAATAAGGAATAAAGCTTTGAATTAAGGCACACTTTTTGTTATAAAATATGGGAAACCATTTATTTACTTTGTTCCACCTGTTTACTGTGTAGTATTCCGGTTCATTACGACACCAATGTTTCATTTAAACTACGTTTTTATTGCACATTTACTATAAAACATTGAAATCACAGGATAAACATTACCACATACTATTATATTCACAACAACATGTTTTGTGCCAACATGACATTTCAAAAGTTTATCAAGTTGAAAGTCTCAATGTTGCCAACATACGTTGCGTCCACTACATCACTCTCCCAACCAGTGATGTAATAATAACATGACACAATTAGTATATAATATACATTCTATGTTGAAAACGATGAAGAAAATGTACCTAACACAAAAAATCACAATAAATATTTTACATATTTAGTGAATTTAAATTATAATATTAAATATTCAATCCATAAATCGCTTTGGAAAAGTTAACTTTGTCCTGGTATTTACTGTGGGGTTGGTGAACACTGACTTATCCACTGGAATGTTATCTGTGTGACTTTTTTCCTTCTTCGGCATCTCTGGTTCATCATCCATTATTGACAGAAGATAAGCTAGTTTAGTCTGCCGATAGATATTGTGACTCTGTGGGTTCGTGAAATCAAAGGTGCAGGTTACAAACACCAAAAATTGCACTTTATTTCCGTAGAAACACACTTCGTACACAGCAGTCCAGAGTTGCGTCGCACACACAATACAACTTGCAAGGTCATCGACCACAAACACACGGCTGTTTACGCATGCGAGTTCAATTACCGACTGACTCCTGTGGCGGGCGGGCTGGCTTTTTATAGATTACTCACATTCCAGAAATTTCTCAAAAAGTCGAGACGCGGTTAGAACAAAGAACTAGAACTCTCCAGAATTCCGTCTTCGCCCATTCCCCGCCGTTTCGGTGAGCTTCATTACACACTGCACGTTTGTCTCTTTGAACTAGTCACCGGTGCCGCCTCCATCAACAATGGGTTCGCGACACTGCACCCTCATCAAGGCTGGTCGTCCCGAACAGCCTCATCGTAGCGGGCCAGATGATCCAGATGTACCACCATCTTCCTTCGGGCACTTTCTGGATGCGGTAGACCACGTCGTTGATACTCTTTACCACCCGGTACGGTTCTTGCCACGGTTGCTGAAGCTTCGCGTAGCGTCCCTTGGTCCGTGTAGGGTGGTACAACCAAACCAGGTCACCTTGCTCGAAACATCGGCTGTTGGCTTGCCTGTCGTATCGGGTCTTCATGCGGTCACTCGCCATCCGGATGTTTTGAGGAGCATGTCGAGGAGGCGGTCCACCAGGTTCTCCACATACTTGGTTGCTGGATGCTTCGCCTCCGGGGGGCTCCCAAATGCCAAATCACAAGGGAGGCGTAACTCTTGGCCGAACATTAAACCGGCTGGCGTCATCCCAGTGGTGTCCTGTGTCGACGAGCGGTAGGCCATCAAGAACAGTGGCACCTTGACGTCCCAGTCTCGCTGATGGCTGGCAACGACCTTCCTCAGATGTTCTTCTAGGGTCTTGATGTACCTTTCAACCATGCCATCCGACTGGGGATGCAGAGGTGTTGTGTGCGTCTGGTTAACTCCAAGTCTTTCTAGTGCCTCCTTCATCAGGTTGGACTCAAAATTGGTGCTCTAGTCACTGTGGAACTCTAACAGCACCCCAAAACGGCAGAACACTTGCTTCATGAGGCAGTATGTGATGGCCTTCGCCTCCTGGTTCGGAATGGCATACACCTCCGGCCACTTGGTGAAGTAGTCTACGACCACCATCAGGTAACTTGTTGCCTCGGTCGGACACTGGGAATTTCCAGCTATGTCGACAGTGATCCGTTCGAATGGCGCTCCGACGTTGTACTGCTGCATGCCACCCCGGCTTCTAGTCTGGGGGCCGAGACTCGCCACGCACACACACGTGGCATTAACGGCACCATCTCTCAACGTCTGCTCGAAGCCTCAGCCAGTAGTAGCGCTGCCGTAGTTTGTCAATCGTAAGGTTCGTTCCCAGGTGTCCTGAAGTACTGGCGTGCACTTCCTCCAAGATTTCCGGGACCTTACTTCGGGGAAGTACCAACTGCTCTCTCTGCATCTTCCCATCAGCTGATTCCTATACCCGGAACAGCACACCCTCTTTGGTCTTCAACGTATTCCATTGGGCCCAGTACAACTTGTACGCAGCGCTTCTGGGTGCGATGTCCTCCCAGGTAGGCCTCGTCTCTGCCTCCACTTCCCTCAAGGGTGGCCCCAAGTTGGCTCCCTCATCAGGCCTGCGCTATACCAGCTGTCTGCAGGCAATGCCGTGACCACTGACAGCTGCGGCACGCTCCTTCTCTTCCACTCTTGTGCACTGTCCACACTATTCCGGGCAGGGTCTTCGGGACATGGCATCTGCGTTTCCGTGGCTCCTCCCTCTACGATGTTCATAGGTGAAGTTGCACTCCTGCAGCCTTTGGAACCAACGTGCTGTCTGGTTTTCCAGGTTCCTAAACTAAGTAGACAGGTGAGGGCGGAAAGGTCAGTCCTAAGGTGGAATGACTGACCTTAAAAGTACTTGTGGAAATGCTGCAAGGTCTTTACTACCGCCAGTAACTCTCGCCGGGTAACGCAGTAGTTTTTCTCCTTGGACAACGTCTTGCTGTAGTAAGTTATCACGCGCTCGTGGCCGTCCTGCACTTGCGATAGGATGCCTCCATGCAATAGCCGTTGACGTCGGTGTCCACAATGAAGGCGCCACCTGGTTGTGGGAATCCCAAAATAGGAGCTATGCACAGCGTCTTCTTCAGCTGATGGAAAGCGACTTCTGCATCCTCCGTCCACACATACGACCGCTGTTCTTCTGTCAGGTGGGTAAGGGGCTTGGCGATGTTGGAGAAGCCCTTTATGAAATGGCGGTAAAACTGCAAAGCCCTAGGAAACTGCGTAATTCTCTCCTATACTTTGCCTGAGGCCAATCTCTCCCAGCCTGTCTTCTCCGGGTCTGTGGCCACTCCGGTTGGTGAGACCATGTGGCCCAAGTAGTTGACTTCCTTACGAAAGAGCTGGCACTTCTTCGCGTTCAGCATCAGGTTGGTCGCCTGCAGTCTCTGTAGCACCTTGCTTAGGTTTTCGAGATGGCCTTCAAAAGTGTTGCCGACGATGACGATGTCCAGGTATAGTAGGCAGGTGTCATAAGTCAATCCTCTCATCACTGGTTCCATGAGACGTTGGAAGGTAGCTGTTGCGTTGCAAAGGCCAAAGGGCATAACTGTGAACTGCCAAAGCCCTTGCCCTAACGTGAATGCGGTCCTCTCCTTGTCTCTCGGGTCTAGAGTCACCTACCAGTAACCAGACTTCAGGTCCAGGGTCGAGAATCACTGCGCACCAGCAAGCGTGTCCAGGGTGTCGTTAATCCGGTGTAAGGGGAAGCAATCTTTCCTGATGACAGCGTTCAGCTTCCTGTAGTCCACACAGAAGCGTAGCTCACCGTTCTTCTTCGTCACCAAGACTATAGGGGAACACCAAGGGCTGTACGACTCTTCAATCACTCCCCTGGATGTCATGTCCTTCAGCATGTCCCATACCGCCAATTGTTTCGCTAGCGGGAACCGTCTAGCTGCTTGCCGAATAGGCCGGCGTCTCCGGTGTCGATGTGATGTTGCACCCAGTCCGTGTGGCCGTAGTCCCTGTTCTCTTGGCTGAAGACGCGGTGGTATCGTCTCAGCAGCAGTTTCCCCAGCTCTTCTGCGGTCAGGTGGTCGGCCACCCTCTCCAATAAGCCTTCCAGCCGGGGCCCCATGTGTTGCGTTGGCACCGGCTCCTGGGTATTATCGATTGGTGTTACGCTGACCACGGGCTCGCACGTCTCCAACTCCGTCTTGGCCTGAACGTCGTGGTCGGTGTCCGTTGGGTTTAGTAGCCTCACTGGCACCTCCTCTGGGCACGGCAATAATGTCCTGGCTACACAAAGTCCGTGCACAGGTGTCTGCTGGTCCAGCATCAAGTTCTTCGTCCGCTGGCCTTCCAGTTGCGCCGTCACCACCACCTTCTTCTCGCGGAAACAACCACGTCTACCCTCAGCACGACCCTGATTATTAGGCGTTTTTTGAGTTGCCGGAGTATCACCTCCTCTCCATTGAGCCGCAGGAGTTTCCTGCCGACGTCGACCGTCGCCTCGGGGCTCCTGAGGGCATCCAGTCCCAGTATCACCTCAGCCACCTCCACGACGAGCACCTGCTGACGTACGGCACTCCGTCCCAAGGTCAACTTCAACAGGGCCTCCTTCTGCACAGCAAGGTGGCTCCCGATGCCGTCACAAGCCGGTATGGTTGGCTTGGTTCCTCAACGGCAAACTCCTGGCTACGTCGGGTCTGATGATGTTCATGGCTGTCGGGGTGTCTACGAACACGCGGCACGGCTTCCCTCTCACCGAACCGTCCGCGATGAGGCTGTCATCCATACGGCGCGCCGTGTTACTCGAGGGGATTGTGGTGTTGGTGCCGACGTGCCCCTCGCCACGATGGCCTTTTTTCGTTTTCCGGCTGCTCTCCCTGATGTGAGCGGTCTCTCTCCAGATGTCCCAGCTGTCCACACCCCCAACATACATCACTTGGTCTTCGCCGGCGTTCCTTAGCTGGTCTTCAGTCTCAAATGTAGCGGATAATCCTTGCACTTGACGCCAGAGTAGCCATCACCTTGGCCGCCTCCATCCTCAATGCTGCCGTTAGCACCTCGTGGATAGTTTTGTTGTCGCCGAGCATTAGGCGCTGACGTATCTCGACATCTCGTACCCCGTCAACGAACGTGTAGGCCTCTTCCCGGGATACGAATTCAGGTGGGAGCTCGACCAAGGCTTTGCTGGCCAGCTGTTCAATAACCAGGGCGAACTCCTGTAGCATCTCCCCTGACTGTTGCGTTCATCACTTCAGTTGGCTGCGGTAGGCTGCGGCCAAGAGGTGGTTCCCGAAGTGGTTCTCCAGGGCCTCCCAGATGTCTTTGGGCGCCGCTGCTGCCTGCACTGCGTTCAGGACTTCTGCGGCCCGTCCCCAGAGGCTGGCGGTTAACTGTGCGGCCTCCTCCTCTGGTGACCACTTGTTGTGCTTGGCCACCTTGTCGAACTGGTGGCGGAAGACTTCCAACGTGGACGTGCCGTCGTACTTCGTCGGTTTAACGCGCGCAGATGTTGTGTCGCGTCCCGGCGCGTTGGCCTTTAAGTCCTTCATCCTTCTATCGACGATGTCCTCCACCATGACGTTCAAGGACTTAGTGTTGGTGTCGGCCTTTCCCTCAAGGCTGTTAACGCGGCCCGCCAGGTCTTCGACCCCTTCACCCAATTCCATGACGTCCTCCTTCACGCCGGCCAGCTGCTCCTCAAATTTGGCTGCGAGGGCTTCGTTCTCTGCCTTCATTTCCGTGGCCAGGCTGTCACTCGCTGCTATCATTTCTTCATGGCCATCGTCGCAGTGAGAGTGTCGTTAGCGATCTTCATTTCTTTCATCTCGGCGGTGAGGTTATAATTTGCCGCCTCCGTCTTCGCAACGAGGTTGTCATTTGCTGTCTTTGTTTATTTCAACTTGGCTAGAATCTGTGCCAATGTAGCCTCCATCTTCGTAATATCCCACTCCTGACACCCCTTGTGACTCTGTGGGTTCGTGAAGTCAAAACTCCAGGCTATAAACCCCAAAATTTGCACTTTATTTCCGTAGAAACACAGTTTGTACACAGCAGTCCAGAGTTGCGTCACATACAACTTGCAAGGTCATCGACCACATACACACAGCTGTTTACGCACGCGAGTTCAATTACCGAATGACTCCTGTATTGGGCGGGCTGCCTTTTTATAGATTACTCACATTCCAGAAATTTCTCAAACAATCGAGATGCGGTTAGAACAAAGAACTAGAACTCTCGAGAATTCCGTCTTTTCCCCCCATCGTTTCCGCGAGCTTTCCTCTACTTTGTCTCTTTGAACTAGTCTCCGGTGTTGCCTCGATCAACAATGGGCTCGCGACAATATCTTGACTACTTTGCCTTTAATTTTGAGGCCAAATTATTTCTCACTTATGTTTTCAACAGGGTGGGGACCAGAGGTCGTTTAACTCTGTCGAGTCTCACAAAAACATGAGAACAGGACAGGTCTTTAGGAAGCAAAACAGGTAATGTTTTGGGATTGGTTGGTTTAACTAACAACATTTTCTCTTGTAGTTTTGATGCAAACGACTCTGGGTCACTGTTCTCAGGTAGGTCTCAAAAAATTCACCGAAACAACGGGTGAATTTTTTTTTACTTTATCCCACTCGTTGCCCTAATAACTATCACTTTGATTTAAAGTCCAAGTTTTCTTATGTCGTTTCACCATAGCCACTGTGCCCGAGCGGGATGGCTCAGGCGGTTCCGTCTGTAGACCGCATTCGGGAGGCCCGGGTTCGATTCCTGTGGCCGACCTACCAGACCCATGGGATTTTCCGGAGTTCTTCCCGGATCGCTGGGCAAATGCTGGGTAGGTTAATTACATCCCACGAATTTCCTGTCCCTCCATTTCATCTCCATTATCATTTCACATCATCTCTCATCTGGTGGTCTCTTTCAGGGTAGAAGTGTCGGCGGGAGTCTCGGCGGTGTATGGCAGGATGATATGCTCTAGTGAACCACTTACTCCTCCGCTAGGTCGGTTGTCGGCCTCAGCTCCTCTGCTGGGAACATTTCGGGACCGCCAGCCAGGGACCTTTGGGGCTAGTATCGCCTGCCTTGGTACCATCAGGGCTCGGCTGCTGCGCTTGTTGCCGTCCCGCTCTAGGGGAGCGGGTTCGATGTCCTGGCCTGTCCAGGAGGTCTCTATCCAAGTAAACTGTAGGGACCCTGCCCTCTGTACTGTAGTGGCTCCTTGGGTCGGCTACCCTCTGTCTCCTTCCTCCCGGGGCTGTCCCCACTTGGGGGCATAGGAACAAAGGACGCAGCATGGTGGCCTACGTACTGAATCCCTCCGTAATGAAATCCCAATCCCAATAGCCACTGTGTCTATTACTAGTATCTGTAGGATAAAGTATTTTATTCCACCCAAAATTCTGATTTCAAATTTGAGGTTCCTTGAACCGAAACTTTCCAAACTTAAGGAGACTGGGTGGAAAGTTGGTTAAGAAAGGCAAAAAAAAAAAAAAAAAAAAAAAAAAAAAGTGATGTTTTATTGCATTTATACTTCATACTTTCAATTGACACTTTTGATTTATTAACACCGTCAATATGTGTCACTCTTTGTGGTCATTGACGTACTCCTGAGCACAGTCATGCAATTCTAATTTTAAATATCGATTTACACAAAAGTGTTATTTTTTTCCACTTCTTCAAATGCTTTGCTTGCTTGTTTGACTGATAAACTTTAAATTTTCAGCATAACTTTGTGATTGTTTATTGAAAACTCCATGAATCTTTTTTTAAAGCTTATGTCATATTTTATTACACTTTTATGAAATATTTTGTTAGGCTCATTTGAATTTTAAAAACCTCTAATGGGAGGTTTACTACCCCTTAAAAGACGAAGTAAAATCAATAGTACGGTGTGAAAAAACACTTGATACTGGGGCATTTTCCATGAATATAATTAAATTATATAAATCCAGAACAGGGGCTCCTATCTCTTAAACAAATACAGATATCTAATAGAAATGTTATTGTTGCGTTACAGTATCATACTTCGATAAAAATGTCAAGTCACTCAAATGGAAATAGCAGGTTTCCTTCACTGGTTTGTGATCTTAAACAACGGTTTACAAAGAAAAGGGTTTAAATTTTACGTTAGACCCTAATGCGTTCTGAAAGGCTGATGCCTTTTTAGTGGGAAAGTTAGAGAAATACACAAACGATCTGGAAAGTCGGGAAATTTGCCCCAATGGTGAATTCTAAGACAACTTTTTAATGCACTGGATAGTAAGATTCATTGATTTTTGTGCTCCAGTATAATATATCGTACATGTTATTAAATTACTTCATTAAATCGTAATTACTGTAATTATTTTACTAAATATGTCGCTTTTCTTCTGATTTCTAAAACGACATCGTTCATATGCCTTTCACTGGCATCAGATTCGAATAAGGACCATTCACAATGAAAACGCAAACGTTAACGGAAGGACGCAAACCTATGTTGTAACTATAAACGTAGGAAAGCATTCAAAGTGGAAAAAGGGAAACGTAATTATAACCAATCAGAAATTAGATACCTTAAAACAGCTGCAAATCATGAAGTAACATCCATGCATGTTCAAACAACAGTAGCCCGCCCATTCACTCGGTGTAGTATATTTGAAAAGGAAACTGTCGTTTCGGAGATGGTGGGTTTATCCCCCGAAGCATGAGAATTAGTTTCCGTTAACGTTTGCGTTTTCATTGTGAATGACCCTCATTAAATTAGCTGGTCGCAAGCTTTTTCGTTTATATTGCATTTGCGTTTACCTTTCATTGTGAATGATCCTTAAGCGTCAAGACGAAACTGCACTGGGCGCAGGGGTCCCCGTGCCTACAGTCAAATGCGACTATTTTAAATGTCTTAAACTTGGGGAATAATGGTGCACTGGCACTCTGGGACATTAACAAGTTACATGTTTGCAATATAAAATAGTTATAAATAATTTTGTTTTGCTATCGAAGGTTTACTTGTTATTATATTTATTTATTTACGCTAAGCCATGTACAAGTGGGTATGACCAGTGTTCAGCTCTGGCTCTGTACCAGTCACACTCGTATTTTACAATAAAGCCTTATTTATAATTAATTACAATATTAAAATTAATTGTAGGTTTGTTATTGTTCTATTCGCTGTCCACAACCTTTTGTTTTTCACTTTGTGCAAGAATTATACAATCTTCTTGCTATCTTTAAAAAATATTTCAGCTAGAGCTATTCTTATTAATATACTCTTTTTTCCAAATTTCTGTCCCTTTACAATTAAAAATTAGGTTCTCATTTCCACCAAATTGGGACAATTATTTTCTGGACTACCTTTCCTTAAACCGTTAAATCGCCATACTCCTGCTCCCACTCATGTAATGTCTTCTCTCTCTTTGTCACGTCTATGTACTTTTCCCTTCCCCAAGCCATATATTTCATTGGTACATAGAAAACTAAGGACATCTTCTCAGCTGTTTCACTAAATATTAAAACGTCAAGGCATTAAAAACTGCAAGTTCTTAACGAATCTCCTTTGTGACAAATATGCTAACCAGGTACCAAGGAATTAATAAATGAATTGTAAAATTTCTTATTAAAGCTAGTTTATTTCCTTTGGTGATATTAAAATGGAATATGCATTTACGGTCGAAACACGTATTGTGTTATTTATTCGTGTCACAGGGAGCTTAGTTTTCAGAAAATAATTTCACTTAGATGTTACCTACAAATATCCTTTACAATAATACCTATTATTCCTATTTTGCAGTGCCATTAATATAATTGAGTTTTCCAGTAAATGAAGTATGATAAAGGAAAGGAAAGGAAAGTTTAAAGAGAATTAGCCAGCTATAGAGAAGTGGAGGGCTGGAATATTTTGTTTCTCCCGTGTATAGAGAATGCAATGATTCATGAGTTTATATGTATTAATTATGTAGTTTTTGTGAGTCAGGAAAACCATTTACACGAAGGTCAGGTTAAGTTAGAGTGAACTCAGAGAAATTTATCTGATCTCTATGAAAGTATATTTTCGTTATTTATTATTTTTTATTTAAAATGTCCCAAATTATTTGACTAAAATGTCCTGTGTTTGAGATAGTGTGCATATTGAATATTGTTGCAAACCAGGATTGTAAGGGGAGGGGGGTGAAGGACTTACAAATCTAATCGACAACTGGGGGTGTAGCTACTTAAAGGATAAGGGTGCAGATGGCAGAGCTAAACAGGTCAAAGGTTAGGGACATGATTAGGGTTAAATTAAAGTGATGGGTTCTCCATAACTGGCAAATATATTTTAAAGATTGGGGAAGTCAAATCAAATAAAGCTCTCCTTTACCCTGAAGAGATGAAGGATGCAATCAAGACAAACATTGAATCAATTAATACAAAATAAATGACTATTACCTTTTATGTAGAGTAGCGTAGAGTTCTGAATAAGAGGTGGCTGGTTCACCTTGATAAGTTAAGTTTTGTAGAAGTATTAACAAGTTCTATGATGAGACTAGAGCAGCAGCATCCAACTAACCAACTAACTGACTGACTGATGATTGACTAACTAACCACGATCTGACTAACCCTTCCTTACTGGCTGTAATCGTTTAAATAGTACTGACTTCCAAATGTCTGCTATCATACGACTCAACGGTTCCTCACAGAGAGTTTACATACTGTGGTGTAATCTTGTGCAACCCAAGAATGACTCTTCTTAATTGTTCTGTCGATTTAACAGAACACATATGAGCTGGAACCACTGCTTCCTCTGATCACTGAGCCATCCATCCTGTCTCAACTTGTTAATTCTTGCTAAAGCCTGGAGCTTACCACGAAATGAAATGTGAACGTCCAATAATTAAAATATTTCCCAAATCTATTTCAGACCTTATACGCAACAATATTATGTTAATACCTCGAGAAGTCAACTTCATTTTTACCGTATTTTATGTTATATGATATTTGTTGACAGGACAGAATACATAATTAAATTAAGAAATGATAGTAAAATGTATAAACAATTGCAGTAAATAACCTCTATAATTATGTTAAATCAATGTATAGCTACATTAAGCTTCAAGTTAGCACATTGTCCAGCAGACGAAGCTATTAAAGGAGTTTTTTAACAACTACTAACTTTAAGTCATATCGGGAGATAAACGAATGAAATGCTTGAAATGATGCTCAAATGAGTCCATGTCTATGGAGCTTAGAGTAATCCGATATTCATGTTTCAGAATAAGGGAAAACCCCGGAAAAATCTTATACAGATAACTCAGTTTCGAACTCGGGATCCCTGGAAGTGAGGCGGGAACGCTACCATCTACGCTACAGAGACCGGCTTAACGAGTTTCAGAGCGATGCAGGTTTAAAAAAAAAAAAAAAAGAAGCGCTTGCGTTGCAAGCCATGGCTCGTGAAAGGCAGTATGTTGGTGTGCGTGAACTCACACTGAATTTTAAAACAGGACAGTTGTATTTCAAATATGGTTTTTGTGATGGGCCTACGCAAGAAAAGGAAAGACAACTTGGCGGGAGCAGTGTTAAGCGTGATTTAAGCAAAGCTAGGAGCGTGTATTACAGATTCAGACCACTTACCCTCCGATACAATTGATTCACTTGCTGTCCTATGTTTTAGCGACTGAGGTGATTATATCTCTCTGACGCACAACAACAATGGCTTAGCCTGGTTATTATTACGGAAAAAAATTCATTTAGAAATTAAAGTCGACAACCCTTTCTACCCACATATCGGCAGTAATAGAGAATTTTATCAGCGACTTAAACGATGTTATCGTTTTCATCACTCCACACATACCGAGATAAAGGTTTCACAACTCTACCGAGGAGGCAGCCCAAGGTATTAGAGTACCGAACGAGTCAGATGGCGTCGAGAACCCAACGGAACATATAAAGTGAAACGTAGCTTGAAAACGGTTGCACATTTCTTCGTGGAGAACGTGCTGATATGAAGAAACTTAGCAACCGTAAGAGATATATGAAAGCTTCCTTCACAAAAATTCAGAGCGTATTAAACAGTTTGTGTCAAACATACATTCAGTCGTTTCCGGGTTATTACGTATTTCTTCTGATTGAAATGCGTTCCAACATAGAACATGATATTTGAAAATTAATTATTATTTCTTTGTGCATGTACGCATTAGTAACAAGCATTGGCTTTTGATATAATCAGCTGTGATTTATTTACTTTTGCATCACAATTACACTAAGACCATAAAGTACTTCTGGGTAAACATGCATTGTGACTGATTTGAAAGTGGAAAGAAAAATAAATGTTTTATGTGAGCAGTACAGTATTCTATAATGGATATTTATAATTGAAAACCATTGGAGAGAGGACATTTAGACCCACAAAAGAGTTCTTATATATTCAAACTTAGCAACTTAAAGGAGGGCGATCTTTCTAGTCCACAACCCGGTAAGTGGGACGCTTAATTTTGAAATTTAAGATTTTATATCAAGTATTACAGCAATAATATATAAATAAATAACTTTCAAAGAATGTTTTAACAATATAATAATTGAAGCTCTAGATCTAGGGTTAATGTTATATCATTTCCACACTCTCTTCTCACCACAAGAAGGCAAGTGGGGTATTAAGAGGGAGAAAGGATTTGTACTGTTTATCTGCTCTTGTAATGGATCTGTTTACTACGAGTATATGAGAGTGCATATGAGTAATCCATGCTGCCAGATCTAACACTCGTTTCAGTAACCGCAGTGATAGGTGTTAGGCATGGGTGTGTTATGTGACTACACTGTGTATTTTATGTGAACCTAGCATTCTTATATCCGGAAGGGGAGCATAAACACAGAAAAAGTGATTATGTTACACATTCCTCTGCCTTGCCTTCTCGTGGTGGGCAGGCATTACGTGGGAGGTAATGGGAAACCCCCTCAGTAGTACCTTGCTTAACAGTCCTTGTATGACTCAGTGCTTGATTTTGGTGTAACATCATCACATTATAATTATAGCCGTAGTGGACGTGTCCGTGTTCTAGGGCTAATATGCTAGTCTGGTTCCCGAGGCGGCAGGTTCAAATCCTGCTGAGACAGTGGATTATTCGGATGTATCATAGTTTCCTTTGGAAGGGAAAAACATCGGTGCTCTCATGTCATAGATTTCTGATACTTCAAAGAACCCAAAGTCTCATGAAGAGATCTAAAGTATTTAAAGTGAAATATAGAAAGGGGTGCTAAGACCATGAGAATTAAAGAGCATCCATGAATAAAATTCAATTTAATGTTAGCTTTAGTTGATTGAAAACGAATTAAAGTTACAAAGCCAAAAGATAAACTTGAACATGAATTATTAAACATGTATACGTCATATAACTATCCAACTAACAATCTTAAAATATTATTTGTATAGTCACTTCATATAAATATTTTCATCAACTTGGAAAGGTTAGCAGCCCAGCTGTGCTGGGCCTTATTAGATTTGGTGACCTCAGTCCTTACCTTCGGTATATTTAATAGACCCAAATAGCTAGCCTTGGCAGCAGTATTGGTGCCCATTCTCTTCTAACTTCCAACCTTTTTAATACACGAAATAACCGACGGTCAGAGTGGACAGCCACCAGGGGTCAAACCCTGAACCTCCAGAATGGGAGTCTCGCGTGTTAACATGCAGCAATCTCGCTTGCCAACTTGGTATATAAGTTTAGTGACTTCCAAGGATGCGATATGAAGATTTCGGTTTTTTTAAGCATCCTCAATGCCAAACTACTATTAATATGAAAACTTTATTAATTATTGTAATTTCTCTACCACGTAAAGGGTAAGTAGTACAGATATTGTACGGCCACGCTGTGGCTCAGTGGCTAGACCGTTTGGCTCTCACCAAGGCGGCCCGGGTTAGATCCCAGGCGACCGCAAAGTGAGATTTGTGGTGGACAACACGGCGTTGGGGCGGGTTTTCTCCGGGACCTCTGGTTTCCCCCGCCATCTCATTCCACCGGTGCTCCATCTTCATCTCATGCATCATCAGTGTCACCGCCTGCGGTGCCGTGTGTAGTAAAAGCGGACATTAAACACTACACGTTTCAATATTACAGATATTGTATTACACCCAAGGATCGATATTGAGATTTCACTGAAAATACGCGTTTTGAGACCCCTTGAATAAAAGTCTGCTTTAGAAAGAGGTCCACGCGCGTGTATGTGTGTGTGCGCGCACGTGTGTGTGAATAGCATAACTACAAAACCAATGGTCAGTTAAATACTAAACTTGCCATTTAAAATCAGCGTCTTCCGAAGATGCGATTCGAAGACTTTCAAGAAAATCACCAACTCAAATTGTGCTTTACATGAAAAATATTTCAAAAATTTAGATTTCACCAAAAATGACGTAACAGTTTGATGAAGTGCCTTGTCTTTAACATACATTTTTAGCAATTTTATGTAGGTATCTATGTTTTAATTTTTCTGGGAATAGTCTTTGAAGGCTTCTTCACTCTGGATACGTTTTTACAACTGGTAAATCGTAAAAGATAGGCAAAATTTGCTACAAAAAATGTGAAAAATGTGGAGCTTGAAAAAGCACTTCTATTCTCTTGATCATGCGAAGAGAACAGAATTTAAAATTAATCACAAAGCGAACTGCACTTAAATTTTTTGACTATTGCTTAAACTTACTGTGTTCCCCTTATCCCGTTGTACTTACAAGAGAATGCACAATAACATAATTTTGGCAAATAGTAGTCTCCATAAATACTTAAGAAGAAGCGTGTGAAAGAATAGTTTGTACAAAAGTGGGTAGAGAAATACGTAAAATATGAAGCTGTTAACAGTGAAGCAAACAAATATATACAAATATAACAATCTGTAACTTAAAACTTCACTTATCTTATAAGAAATGATGATAATTCTTATAAGTTCTTCTTATCATAATTTCTTATAAGATAAGTGAACTTTTAAGTTACAAATTGTTATATTTGTATATATGGTTAGAGAATATTACGTGAATGTAACACATCAGACTTTTTATTACAGTTATGATTTATTTCTAAATTTGTTATGAACAGAGGGCGGTAAACAAAGAACAGTACAATGTGGATTTGAGTCAACAATGGAGTGGCCACAATAATTTAAGTGTTGCTTTTTCTCAGTGTTTGAATGCTTAACAAAAACATATTACATTTATTGGGAATTTAACTTTCTAACCCTGAAATTTAGCTTTAGGTGATCTTATTTAATATTGCATTGTACTTTACTGGTTTTCGAAAATCCTTTCAATTCACGTCTGACTGATGTACAACGAAAATCTTAGTTTGAGATTGGGCAATCATGTTCTTTACAAGAAGAAGGGGATTAAAATTTTCTTTGTTACGATTTTGAAAGCTAATTTGCGAGTTGTTTACATACATACACACACACACACACACACACACACATATATATATATATATATATATATATATATATATATATATATATAGGTTAAGCATGGTATGGCAAAATAAAGTGAAAAAATTGCAAAAAGTGCTTACCTTAATTTTTCCACTGATGCCCGATTTCACCAACAAATGTTAAGACTTAACACGAGTTTAGCAATAGTTAAAACAAAAATTGCATTTCACCAACAAGTGTTAGCGTAACACTCGTGTTAAATCTCATGTTAAACTAACACGCCGAATTTCTGATGTAAAGTCCTTAACAATTGTAAATAGTCAAGATGGAGAGCACGAACTCAGCTGTTGATATCGATCTGCTATATTTAAGACCGTCTAAATGGCATTCATAATAGAGTACGGCGTATGAGGAGAAATGATTTTAAGAAACTATCCGAAGAAAGTTGTTTTACGGAGGTATAGACTGTCGAAACGTGTTGCTGTGAAGGTTACTGCGGAAGTACAAGAGAGGTTAGAACGTACATCGAAAGGAATATGACTATCTTGCCTTAGCTTCAAGTATTAGTAACCTTGCGATTTTATAATTCACTGAATTATGTGGATAATACACTGTCCACCTGCCGTCTTGAAGCGTTCAAGTCACTTGTCCTTCGCACCTCGTTTTAAATTTACGTAATAATGAGTTAGAATATACATCGAAAGGAATATGCCGATCTCGCGTTTGCTTCAAGTATTAATAATTTTGCGATTTTATAATTCACTGAATTATGTGGATAATACATTGTTCACCTCCCGTCTTGAAATGTTTAAGGCACTTGTTCTTCGCACCTCGTTTTAAATTTACGTAATACTGACAAGTTGTTTGGTGCTTGTAGTAGTGACACATGCATTTGAATTAAATTCGTTTCCAATATTTTCCTCGCGACATCTTTCTCTTTTACATGCACTGCATCCGTCCTCATTTTCCACGATATCCTTACACTTCATCACCATTTCAATTAACAATTCTTTCTCCGTCGATCAGAAATTTGTCTCACGGCTTTATTTATGATTTTGTTCATCCGCCATTTGTGCAGACGAAAATGAAAACAAAACCGCATCGTGAGCTCATCGGAGTGCATTCAGAAAATCATCCATAGCCTTCTATAGCTGTGATATTTACAAGTTTCTTGGCGTTAACACAGGTTTGTTAACATTTTAAGAAAACAGGTTGGTGAAATGCAAGAAATTTAACATTAGTTTTAGCGCTGTGACAATTGTTACGTTACATTTGTTAACGTCGATTTTAACATCTGTTGGTGAAATCGGACATGAGTGATAAAAATTTGTCCAATTAAATGATGGAGAAAATTTTCAGCAGTGGATATGCACACGTGAGAAAATTTAAGTTAGCGCTTGCATCATAACTGCCCTTCTAAGGCTATAAAGTAGTTTTAGGATAGAGAAGACAGGATCCCAATGAGCCTACTTGTGGTATTCTGCCCAGGTTACGAGGGCCACTTCATACCTTTGCCTAACAAGGAAAATCGCTATTGCAGCTATCATTATCTAGTATGGCTTCTTGGTTATCCAGGATGAGGAAGATCGTTTAAACATTACAACCTTGGACTAGAAAGCTACAATATCTTCCAACTGCTTTGATCCTCAAGGAGGCGTGGTTGTATCAGCATAACACAGCAGGGCCAGTCATTAAATTCGCATTATCTCTGCAGAGGAAGGTAATTAAGACCTAGAGCCTCGATTTTGAATTTAATGTTTCTACACGTAAGCGTCTCCCATAGTGATACATCTAGTATAATCCCGCACCTTGGCTTCTGAAGAAAAACATTACACATGTCAGCTTTTAATGCTAAGAAATAAAAGAGGACTAGGGCCCTAATTTTGATTATGTAAACATGTTAAAAAAAACTACCTATATAAACAGTGAATATTACATAAGCGTTACAAAAATGAGAAAAACTGGATTCATTTAACTTTTTAAAATCAGGAACAGAAAGTTGTAAATTGATGTATACATAATATATAGCTGCTTTAAAAGTAGAAAAAAATAAATATAAAAGTAATGATGTGATAATTTAGAAGTATACATATGTATTATATTTATCTCTACAACATTTAGACTTAGGTCGCGCTTGCACAGTAGACGCATATGCTTCCCTGTGTATCAGTTACCAGCAACACTTTCTCATATACATCATTCAGCATTGATGCCAATACTTGGGTCTTCATTTTTAGGAAGCACAAGCTTATATAATTCGCACAAAAAACGAACGTTGTGCCTATTAGTAGTAGTAATGTGTAGTAATGGATTATTCGAGAAGATTCGGCACGTCGACAGATTAGATCTATGCCCCTAGTGTGGCGTCCCCGGGAGAGAGGATGAGGTGGGAGGAAACAGTGGGTGGCCGACCCCAAGGAGTCACCACAGTAACGAGGGCGAGGTCCCTACACTTTAGCAGGTAGGAACTCCCCGGCAGTGGGTTTAGGACAATCGTCATCCCAACTACTGTGACCCCGAAACAATCTCGAGGCCTGTTTGGAGACCGGAGGCCGCCTCCCCAGAGCAGGATACTCCAGGCAGGCTTGTACAACCGGCATCCTGCCTACCTCGTCGTTGAATCGGTCCACCGAAGTCCGTAACACCGGAGGGGAAAGCATTTTCTTCAGAGGATATAATTCCGCTATGCACCGCCGAGGCTACCACCGAGGCTCCCGCCGACACTTCTACCTTGAAAGGAGCTAGCAGAGGAGAGCTGATATGAAATGATAACGGAGGTGAAATGGGGGCACAGACAATTCGGGGATGTAATTAACCAACTCAGCATTCGCCTAGCGACCCGGGTAAACCCCGAAAAGGTCCATGGGTCAGGTAGGTCAACCACGGGAACCGAACCCGGGCCTCTCGAATGTGAGCCGCAGACAAAACCGTCTGAGTCATCTCGCTCGGTTTGTGCCTATTAATCCCTCTTGAATTGAATTAGTCTTTGATTTGACTGATGCCCCAAGATGTTTTGGAGCTAAGGTTGTAGTTAGAAGAGGAATAATGTCATATACAAGGCTGACAAGAGGACAAAAGTACCAATGATGGAACTGAAACTTCACGTTCATGTTATAAAAGTCTGTCCAAAGTGCAACAAGGACTTCATGAAACTTTCAGAAAATATAATATTCATATATATCCATCTGTATTTATGACAGACTCATTAAAGAACTGATTGTTGAACGAGCAAGATGCTTATATGACCAAATGCGCCAAAATTCTTGATCCTAACAGTGGCCAGAGATGTATAAAGTCACATTACTTTTGGTGAGAATGAGATAAGAAAGCTGGCTAACAAGTTTCATCCTGATGAGAGACATATAATTAGAGGATTTTGAGGATATAACTCTCAAAAGAAAATATCTGAAAGCTATTTCCTCTGAAATTTGCATTCAATACAATTGCAATCTAATATAGTGAGTAAAAGAGGATATTTCACAGAAGATCCTTATTTTAACACTTTTAAGACCTTTGCTCGTCAGAACAACTGCTATTCATCAAAATGTTGGGCCTCCTCTCTCTAAGTTTGATTCGGTTGCTACGTGGACGTCATTCTGCCACAGATACCAATAGCAAACTGAGATCAAGAGAATAGTGTATCTCAAAGTGTTGTCCATGTTCTTTTGTAACTAATATTTAAAGAAAATTAAAAATATTGTTTTTGAAACAATCTACAGAAAACTAAAGACTACTCTTTTGAACTCTCAGATTACACAAAATTCATAGTCAATGATACGAGGAAAGGACAAGAGCAATTTAGTACGTTTTTATGAACTCGAGAAAGGGGGAAATGAACTGTTCCATCAGATTGGGAGATGAATCCATAATTGTAATATCTGTTCCCCTGCCAACAGCCACACCTCCGTTATCAAGCAACGCTAACCATTAATAGGAACAAGATACTTTTCAAGAATGCTGATAAAGATGTAATTAATTACTCTTGTCCCTCATTAGAATAATTAATTTTCTAATGCTTTAAATGTTATGCTTATATAAAATATCAGTATTATAAGAAAGATGCCTTGAAATACAAAAAGCCATGAAGTAACCAAAATTACCTAATAAATAGGAATTTTTATAATCTGGTGCTCATTATAAGGATTTATATATACATTAGCACCATCTATGACCTAACAATTAAAAATATCATCAGAACCCAGACCTTGAGTCAGTTGCTTACGTATATTATGGAGTATGAAGCAATATTTTATATCCCACATGGCTTACATAGAGTGCAAAGAATTTGCTGACAGACTGTAACGCAATAAACCAACTGCTTCAGCAACCTTCCCATGGAATGTTGCATTGATGTTGCTGAAGGGATTTCCCCAGGTTGTCTAGATCATAGCCAAAATCATCGAAATACTATGGCTCTTTCAAAAAGTTGAGCATCGTCTTCGGTAATCATTTAAGGTGTTAGATGTGCATAGAAACACATTGCCAACTCTTAAAATTGCAAACCAAAGAAGGAAATCCATGTATGCAATGAATTTAGTATCACAGATTAGGTACATGACCAGTGGCGAAGTGCGCAATGAAACACTGGAAGCGCCACTACCCCAAGAATTTCAGAAGAAAAATAAGAAAAAAAAATTCATGCCAAATAATATTTTATTTGCTCTGGATACATTTTAAAACTTTATTCGCTTTATTATGTTTCCAGTGCTTTCTTTATTGCTTCATTTCTGGTCAGTATAACACATTCAACATTTGTTGAACAATTATAAATCGGCCAATTAATGCTGCAAATGTTTCGTTGACGATCCTATCAAAGATGTTTTAAACTCCGTTTTAACAGTTCATAACAGTGCCGTTAGGTATAGGCTCATTTTAATTCCTTTATTACGCAATATATAATAGATGAATGTGCTACACTCCGCCCCAAAAGCTTCATACCGAGGTTTCACTAGAAATATATGTTCTGGAGTCTTCTAAATAAAAATAAAGTATTTTTAGAAATAAAACTTCGTATTTAAGTTAAATGTCTTTCAAAAATATGAGACAAATATTTTTAGGAAACTCCACCACCCGCCAGGCCACGCCGTGGCTCAGTGGTTAGACCGCTTGGCTCTCACCAAGGCGGCCCGGGTTTGATCCCAGGCGACCGCACAGTGAGATTTGTGGTGGACTACACGGCGTTGGGGCGGGTTTTCTCCGGGACCTCCGGTTTCCCCCGCCATCTCATTCCACCGGTGCTCCATCCTCATCTCATGCATCATCAGCGTCACCGCCTGCGGTGCCGTATGTAGTAAAAGCGGGCGTTAAACACTACACATTTCATTTCATTTTTTCATTAACCCACCCACCGAAGACTACCCTTTACATACATTTTTCTATGATTTTGATTTTCTCCAGCACGACTCTAATGATCTTGATGAAAATACCATACGTTTAAGATACTCTCAGTAACACATGAAATGTACATTACGGATTTTCCCAGAATGCCCCTTCAGTTTGGATGTTCTTTACGTAATTAGTAAACTGTAAGAGATGGACAAATTTCTACTGTACAGAAATATCTGATACTCTATGTGTATGTGTGGAGTGAACGATTTTGGAAATATTCCTTGTTATATGTTTGAATTTTTCAATTATTATACTTTTCTCAAATAACGACTCAATATTTTGTATCTCTTGGCCATCCAAAGAGAATGGGCTTTCAAAGCGCTCAGCTATGCTCTTAAAAATTTGACTATCACTTAAAGCCTTATTCCCATAATTCCATTGCACCTAAACCAAAATTAGCAGTAAGATAATGATGAACATGAAGCAAATAGAGAAGTAATCACATGTATTTTGTACACGAATAAAAATAATGTGAGTGAACCATCGTTTCTTTTACAATATTTTGGAGCACATAGGTGTTTCGATTACCCCAAATATGTGGTCTGGAATCCCACAGAGGACTGAGTGAAACGGATGGTTATGAGAAAAAAAGTAAAAGGTGATTTATCGCTTAAGAAATTGTGCTTTGATGTTACATACATTTAAATAAGGTAGAAAATTATATATGAAGGGGGAAAATGCTGCAGTAAAAGAAACTTCGTCGAACTGTCGTTTTGCTGATATTTATTTTCTCTTCTCTCTGCAGTAAAAATTAGTTTAAACTCCGAAGAGCTGGCCACACCTCTTGTATGAGATGAGTATATGTATATATTTTTATAAGTTAAATGTATATCAAACTGAATAGCCATCAACTTTGACTTTTGCAATATCATAACTACATGATGCATTTAATGTATCGAGAATATGCAATCCAAAGGGGTAACACTGCTTTAGTAAGCGTTACTGGAAGACATCACAGCGCAGATAGAATTGATTACATGACCGACTGGTGCATACTAGCCAGGGACTGTGAGATGGTAGACATAGAGTAATACACCCTTTCTTCTTTACTGCATTCATCGGCTTGAATTGTCACGTAATGCGGTACCACCATGAACTAACCAAGAGGGTACTTAGATCCATTGACAGTTTTAGTAAGGGTGCCTCATCAGCAAGAGACCAGTCACAGTAATCCCGTTTCCTACTCCAGGATGGTGGCGGTTGAATACCAGGATTGCTTTAAACGTCTAACAACCCCTCCCCCAAGGACCATATAATATATAGTAACATTCCTTTTGAAATACATTCGTGATGTTTTATAATATTTTAAAGTCAACAAATTAATGCTGTGTACTGCTATGCATCTGAAAGTACTAATACCTTTGGTAAATAAAAGAAAACTGCAGTAATTATTCGAAACTTCGTGTACGCTTAATATATGTTTTACGTTTTAAATAGTATGCAGTGTTATGTTTATTATTCACTCAAATATGAGTTCAGTAATGAAGTATTAAAACACACAAGTGACGCTCTGAATAATAATGGCGTATCCCGAACGACATCGAATTTTGATACTTTATCATGTGATAAAGTATCAAACGACTTGAGATATGCGAAAGCTCTCATTTTCCAGCTTTAAAATTTGTCAATAGTGAAAAAGCACATTCTCGGTATAAAATGGCATATCCCAACTATGAGTGCTTAATTTTATGACCGCTACATGTTCATGGCGTTGTAGTGAATGATAATGCATATGGCACTGTCGGCAGACGTTATTCCTGAATCTCTAAAGAGAGAAAAGAAACGACCGAAAAAGCTAAGGATGGGTAATAAACATAAGAAATAATTTTGCAGAAATAATTGTAAATTGTTCATTTATCAATTGAACGGGGAAGACTTTGTTCACATACAGAATGATATTACTTCAAACTTTGTAATTAGGGGGGGGGGGGAGATGATGGCGCTCCTTTGCTTTTACGCAAGGTTACATCCAATATTTTGGATCATGAATCCCCATTTTGTTACATTTTCTTTATATTATTCTAAGTCCGAAGTGTATAAAAAATTAATTTTAGAAAAAGAGGTAAAAGTTCACAAGTTTCATGGTTTAAGTACAACGGAAGTACAGTGAACAGAGATAGATAAAGAAAGCTAAATACAATGACCTGATGAAATTACTGACATAAATCTATAACTAAATCTATCATGATTTTCATATCAGTTTTCGACGTGATGATTGGAAATTAGAGCTGGATTTGATATTTCAAGATGCTAAATGAAGGAAAAGTCTATTTTACACCATTTTGTTTTGTTTTGTACACTTCTTGTTTTAATAAGCAACACAAAGTCAGGAAAACTATTTATCACGATGGTTCAAGAATTTGCACGTAGGCTTGAAATCCCTTAATTTAAATATCCAGGAAGCATCAAATTGTAATGTTAACTATTTTCCATGTTTTGGAGAAAAATACAACATAAAATTGCACGTATCTCAAAATGATATCTTCCTTTTTTTATCACATTACGTTTCTTGGTATTCTCACCTTTCTTTCCGTATCAGAAAGAAACTTTGATAGAACGTACATATACTGCATCTTTTACTGCACTTAGAGCATTGCATAAAATTTATGTTTATCCACCTAATTGTGTAATCACCAATACAAGGAGCCCGCCTTGGTGGCGTGGTGGTAGAGTGTCTGCCTCACGTTTTCCCTTATCTTGAAAGATGAATGTCGGGTAACTCTAAGCTCTATGGGCCCTGGGATCATTTGAGCATCATTTCACCCGATATGACTTATGTTTGAGGACGTAAAATTACAACAACAAAGCCACAATTTAGCCTACACACGGCCAGTGTGAAAGGACAATTAATTTTCATTAATTGATCTAATAGTGGTTAACTATAAAGCCCGGGCCTTAAAGTATTTATATGTTGTAAGTCGCCATTAAGGTAGTTGTCTCATGTGTTTGTGAGAACTCCTGAGTGGTTTACCGGGAAAAACACGAGTCAGTTGGAGAATTTAATGTCATATCGGCACGTTGGCCATAGTAGCTTAATGGTAGTGCGGCTGGACGGATACCAGAAGATCCGTGGTTCAAATCCCGGCTATGGAATTGAATTTTTCAGTCTGACTCTACGTTTCCACAATACAAGGATGTTTACTTTCATTAAAGCTTTGCTGTGAAGCCTTTCTTTTATATTAGTCTATCTTCTTCATTTGCATATCTTGACAACGTTAATCGGTAGAAGTGATGCTACTATCATCATTGTCCTGATCATCTATTTACTGCTTCATCTTCCATTAGCTTCGAAAAGTTCCCAAAATATATTTTACTTTTGTTGTGTACGTAGTAAAGAATGTTCAAAAGAAATGTATATTTTCTTACACAAATTTCCCTCAGAGAATATGAAAATTGCTCGAAGAAGCTTCTAGTGAAGCAGCAACGAAAACAAAACAAATTTATACCTGGCATAACACTTCAGTGAGTGTCGCGACGGCCCGCGGAGTTGTCGACCACCAACTATAACAAACGAACTGAATTTATGTGTTACTTTTTACACATCATACTAAAACGAAAGAACTGAACTTGGAAATTCATGTTGGCTTCAGAGAAGCTCTAAGAAGGAAATTTGCTAAACCGTACCTGATTTATTTTTCACGACAAATTAGTTACATTTATTAGTAGTGATAAAGGTTACCTTGCCAGACACAATTGCTTTAGAGGAACCTCCCTTACTCCAGATTTGTCATCACTTTACTTCTTTCTTTGCTTGACTGAAAACTCATCTGAAGGGGCAAAGATCTTTGAGCACTGATTAAATTACTGTAAATGCGACGAGAGCACGACTTCCGGGAGTGTTTCTAATCACCTTACACAATCTGGGAGAAATACATCAAGGCGGAAGGAAATTATTTTGAAGCAAATGCTATGTAAGTTGCAATGGGTAACTGGTTTCCTTGTTATTAAGTTTATGTAAAATACGTGAATATTTCAAGCATAGGAAGTCGTTGTGTCAACAATATTTATTTACTCTGAGTAATACCTGGATATTTTCAAATATAAATATACATTTACTTAGGCTGTGTAAAACTCCTTGGTTGCAACTTTGTGAACGAAAAAAAGTGGTTTTGCAATGAATCGTGATTTAGGTGCATACCACCAAATATGTATCAATAGTGTCAACAACTATTTCATTTTGGATTCACGTCATAAAATCTTATTAATGATTTGGATGAAATGATAAATACTTTCTGAAAATGACACAAGTTTGAAACGGTTATTTTATGTTTAAATTTTAAAATTAATTTGAGATTATCATGGAAAGGAGACGAAATTATAGTGTGACGTAATGATACTGGTAAAGAACGGTAATCGTGATTATTTAAATATCAACAAAACCAATGTTATTTCTAATGAACAGTTATTTAAATTAAAATTATATTTTTTAGAGAAAACATTGTAATAGAAATTAAGATAAAATTATTCAACAAATTTTAAATCATCATAGCAACGTGAACGAGCAAGAATGGAACTAGCTAATAAAGCGATCTTCTGCTTGTGACCTTCGACAAGTATAGACATATTTTAGTGTCTCTCTGAAATCTTGCTGAGATTATGCATTTAGCGTGCACAGTTTGCGTGTGTGTGCAAATGAAAACTAAATAACTAAAGCATCAAACATTCTCTGTGAAAGAACTACTTTATTAATATTTGAGTTGTATGGATGAAAAAAAATGTTTTGCAATAATTAAAACATCATTTTTCCAAGGGAAGGAATTTAAGAAATTATATAATTTAATTTTCTCCAACGAGAACTTTTCTCCACCACGCCTGGAGGTAAGATCTCATGCAGTCACAGGGGCTGGAGTAGCCGCTGAGCATCTAGAACCCGACTTCAAGATCATCAGAGAGGTTGAGCATCAAACTATCATATCACCAGCCATCATCTCCCTCACATATGTAAGAAACCGTTGCAAGTTAGAAGACTTTTATTTGAATAAAATTGTTTTATTCTAAATTAAAACTAAATCATATTTTTAGGCTTCTTAGTACGTGGAGTGCCAGTTGAAAGTATTCATATTGCCAAGTTTCTTGTTTACACGTTGTGTTCAATGTCTGTTACTTATTGAAATACAGGCTTCAAAGCAATTGCTGTTGTTCGTGATAATAATAGTACTTCCAGTAATACATTTCATGTGTCTACCTTTTCAGATATTTCATGTTCTGTAGTAAATATATAAGAAGAACTAATTTCGGTATCTGTGAGATTAACAAGATTAAGCGGTGAGTGCTGGTTATCCAACTGCGTCTTGTGGAGTGAATTCCGTGACTTCTTCCTATCAACTTCGGAAGGCGCGGTACATCAGGAGTGGGGTAAGGACAGCTTCTTTTGAAACCGGATGTTCGTAATATGGTCTGTCTATAGAATTACACAATTCTCTCCAAAGTATCTCTGTAAACACGATGCTATTTAGCCTCATTATAGTGCATTCTAGAAAAATCTCCGCTTCTAATAAGCAAAGTTTATACAGAGTGTTACAAAAAGGTACGGCCAAACTTTCAGGAAACATTCCTCACACACAAAGAAAGAAAATATGTTATGCGGACATGTGTCCGGAAACGCTTAATTTCCATGTTAGAGCTCATTTTATTACTTCTCTTCAAATCACATTAATCATGTAATGGAAACACACGACAACAGAACGTACCAGCGTGACTTCAAACACTTTGTTACAGGAAGTGTTCAAAATGTCCTCCGTTAGCGAGGTTACATGCATCCATCCTCCGTCGCATGGAATCCCTGATGCGCTGATGCAGCCCTGGAGAATGGCGTATTGTATCACAGCCATACACAATACGAGCACGAAGAGTCTCTACATTTGGTACCTGGGTTGTGTAGACAAGAGCTTTCAAATGCCCCCATAAATGAAAGTCAAGAGGGTTGAGGTCAGGAGAGCGTGGAGGCCATGGATTTGGTCCGCCTCTACCAATCTATTGGTCACCGAATCTGTTGTTGAGAAGCGTACGAACACTTCGATTGAAATGTGCAGGAGTTCCATCGTGCATGAACCACAATGGGGTATTTTGACAATTGTCTGCACGAATGATTTCAATTTACATTTTAAGAGAAATACTAAAATGAGCTCTAACATGGAAATTTAGCGTTTCCGGTCACATGTCCACATAACATATTTTCTTTCTGTGTGTGTGTGAGGTTTCCTGAAAGTTTTGCCGTACCTTTTTGTAACATCCTGTATAAACAAACTGTTTTGATTCATTACAAAATCTCTTCTGCATTGGGAGCACGCCCTATTAGCAAAATGTTGATCACATTCATAAATTGAAGCACCTTAATTTCATCAAACTGCCATATGAATTTCTGTGAAATGACGTGTTTTCAAGGCCAACTACGTCCAGACAGCAAGGATGTCATGGAACATATACCCTGTCTCACTTCTGCGGTGGTTGCTCACCTCTACAGCAAAGAAATACACGGGAGAGGGTATCTTAAATGTTCGTCAAGAAAACTAAATACAATACAATAATAAACTGCAAATTTAATATAATATTTGATAGTCACATATTTCATTTCTTAGTGTCAAAAACCACTCCTAATAAAACTGGCTCTCCGTTACAACGCTTGAAACTTTTTCTTCATTTACTCTCCAATGCAATATTAAATGCAACAGTTTTCTTCACTAAAATAAGCCATGATCTAGACTTTTTAATTCTTCCTTTGGGTCTTCATTGCCGAGATGTTAGATATCAGCTTTCTTTCGGAGTCTCTTTCCTAAGTAGCGTACTGTGATAATCCAGATAGCCAAAGACCTTATAGTTTTTAAGTAAGCAATACAAATTAAGAAACGGGCTTGTCTTGATAAAAACGTCAAAAAATAAATATTAAAGATAAAATCAAGATTGCTAAAGGTGTAATTTAAATGATTAATTAATAGATTAAACTTGACTTTAATTTACGTTTAATAAAGGCACTTTAGTAAACTTATACAGTATATCGTCTCTGGATTTAAGTTTACCTTTACCGCTTTGGTAAGTCATCTGTGCAAGATCAGTGGAACTGGAATTCCATTCTTCGTCTCTGGGAAGCAAACATTGTAAAGCATCCTCAAAGAACTCTTCCTTTTTTCTGAGTTCTCCTAGCATGTGAGCTTTAATTTGAGTACTGACAAGATGAGAGAGCTTTTCCACTACAGTAGAATTTAGGTAGCAACTTTTGACTCTCTTCAGCACGGAACTGGCTTAAAAGAAATGTATGAGAATAAATTTAAAACTTTAAATTTTAAAGCCAATTTATAAATTTTACATCCAAGCATGCTAATGTTATCCTTTTTTATTACTTAGGCATTTCACAGAAAATTTATAAATACAACTAAACAATGAACACCTTGACAAGACCTGTATTTTATTCAATCACTGAGGCATGGGCAGGAAATGCTTAGATGGCAAGATCAAATCAGTTCCAAACCACTCCAAAAATTTGCTTTTATAAAGTAAACTTGCAAGAGAACACTTGAAAAATGTGTGTTTTTTTAAGATGAAGTTCTAGATGCCTCGCGTTGTGGCGATCATTTTGCAACGGGATATTGCAAATGGGAATGGATGAAGATGATCTGTAGATTCTCACCTTAGGTGACGATCTGGAGCAATTAGCCTTACTTCTGGTCGTAGTCTTGGAGTGAAAGTATTCTATGCTGCAGTTATTGGAAAATAAACAAAAATTCTTCACCTTTAAATATTGTGGAATTTATTCTGCAAAACATTAATAAATTCTGTTACAATTTTAAATGCCGTAAATTCTATCCTTTCACAAATTATTGTTGTTACATCGATGAATCTTAAGTTTCTGGCACACGCCACTAGTGCAACACAAATGCATTTACAACTAAAACGTTTTTTCTGCAAACTTGCAGAGCGACAACAAAACCACCTCTCACTGTCAGGACCATTGTGTGCCAAGTGTCGCTAAGCTATCTGACTATTCTGGGTTCTCTGCACACTCAACTCAACTCAACTCCATGCTGGCGGGCTGTTTGGAACAGCCCGAAGGGTGGTCAAATCGTGTACCTGCTCTGGGAAGAGCTTAACCACGTAGTGGTGGGATGTGGGTGTTGTAGAATGACGGGTGTAGATTAAGTGGGGGTAGTGTAGGGAGGTAGCTTGTTGCTCCTCAGGGAATGATGAACCGGGTGCTACAGACAGCGTGCACCGCTGTTGGATTAGCTAATAAACTAGGAAGAAGGTATGTATAATTTTGAATTTTCCAGAATAAATTTTTGGATTAGCTGAAATTTAGTTTAGGCTGGAATGGAGATCATGTGGTTACCGCTAATGACCGCAAGACATGCGGGGTAACCGGTATCGCTTTAAGCGACGCTCACGAGGTACATAATCCCCAAGGGATCTGACGAGGGCGCTCTGATTTTGGGGCAAACCTTCGAAGAATTTTGTCGCCCGGCGCCTAATTTCATCCTCCACATATCGGAGGGATGAAGCCTCGTGAGGTAGTCTCACGGGGAACCTTGTGCCAACAGAATAAATAATCCAAAGATATTTATTCTGTGCACGTTGGAGCAGAACTATGTGTGAGCCTGCGGCCATACCCCAGACTTCGCACGCATAGAGCATGACAGGGAGGACCAGAGCCATAAAGAGGCGCAACTTTAGGGAAACAGACATCGCAGACCGAAGCACAGGGTATAGTGATGCCACGGCACCACACGACCGATGAGCCTGCTCCTGGATGTGCTTCCGAAAAGTTAAGCCCTTATCCAGCTTGACTCCCAAGTACTTGATTGAATTCTCCCATCTGATCCCTTGCCCGAAGTAGGTAAATGTGGGGAAATTGGCGGGAAAGTGGCGCTTGGTGAACAATATCGCTTGGCTTTTCTCCGTATTAATGGACAATCGCCAAAGCGTGCACCAATCCTGGAGGAGGATTAGGTAGCGTTGGATGGGGTTGAAGATTCTGCGTGGATGTCTGTTTGTTGAAAATAGCAGCACGTCGTCATCATATTGTGCTATATTGACGTGCTGTTCAGTGGGAAGGTCAGCCACGTAGACGCTGTAGAGCGTCGGGGATAGCACAGAACCTTCGGGGACTCCGCCGCAGATAGACCTTCGTGTAGATGTTTTTCCCGCCACTGTGACAGTGGAGAATCTATGTTTTAGGAAAGAGTGAAGAAGGTGTATGACTTGAGTGGGTAGCTCCAGTTGGATGAATTTGTACAGAAGACCCGCGTGCCAGGTCGTAGAGAAGGCCTTTTCCACGTCCAGAGAAACCATCGAGGTGAATGCCTTGTCCTGGAAACCCAGGGCTGCAGCCTCCATCACGCGCAGCAACTGCTGTGACGTAGAATGCCCATGACGAAAGCCAAACTGGTTAGGAGGGATGGCTTGAATGTCACCCAGAAGGAGGGACAAGCGGGCTAAGAAAAGTCTCTCGAAAACCTTCGAGAGAACAGAACGGAGGCTAATGGAGCGGTAGTTGGCAGGATTAACCAGGTCTTTCCCTGGCTTCAAGATGCATATCACCCGAGCCTCTTTTCAGCTATGCGGAAAGTGACTCAGAGAGAGACACATATTGAAGACTCTTGTAAGAAATAACACGGCCCTGAAAGGAAGGTTGCGGAGCATTAGTGGCGTTATGCATTCAGGTCCCGCCGCCTTTTTTGGTTTGAGACGCCGGAGTACGCCCTGGAGCTCACTGGGTCTTATAACAGGAAGTCTGTCCGCCTCAGCCGGGGGTCGCCGAAACTATCGACGAACTTCCTGCCTAACGCGGTCAGAGAAGGCAGGGTTCTTGGGGTCTTCTCTAGGCCTCATGGTCCTCTCAAGGTAGTCGGCGAACACCGTAGCCTTGGCCTGTGATTCGTAGGATGGGCCTTGGGTACTCTGGAGTGGGGAGTTTGGTGTCCCTTGGCGGTTCCGAAGTCTTTTAATGACCCTCCACACGTCTCCGTCCTCGAGGTTCATACGAGACATCGTGTCCTCCCACGCGCGCACTCTGTGCTCATGTAGGCGGGCACGAACCTCTCGGCACAATCGCCGATGAAGCCCTCGATTATGAGGCGTGCGGTGTCTCTGGTAGAGCCGCCTTGCTGCACATGAACGTCGGATAAGCAGTAGGATGTCCAGGGGAAGAACATCCGGATGAAGAGGGGCTGGGGCGATAACTGTAAGGTTGCGGACCGTTCGCTTCACGACTAAGGTGAAGGATGAGACCGCGGCCTCGAGGGAGGGGATGTCGGTTATGTTGGGGTTGGGGGGAATGGAGTTATTCAGGCAGACTTTGACGCAATCGCAGTCCACATCCCGGTTTTGAACCGAGACGTCATGATTGGCAATCCGTGTATTAACCTCAGCAAGTACTGGGTTGTGATCCGAATGTAATGCGTTAAGCGAAGTGAGTGAGAAATGAAATGGAAAGCGTTTGATGATAGCGAAGTCAATATGAGATGGGCGACCCCGACCACGCGGGTAATGAGTGGGTTGCCATGGGCCCTCAACTCGAAGGCGAGGGTCCGCATCTACCATGCGGATAATGTCACTGCCTCTCCTATCCGCTCGGGGACCATGATGCCAACGCTGATATTTAGCATTGAAGTCGCCGGCCATAATGACATTAGGATGTAAGGAAAGTATGGATTGGTAGTCGTTGGCTACGAACTGAGAACGGGGAGGATGGTAGGCAGATACTACCAGGACTTCAGAACCGCCAAGGTTCACGCAGGCTGCCGTGGCTTCTAGAGTCAGGAGTTGTGGAAGCTCAATGGACAGCTCAATGGACCACACTTCTCCTCACCAGGATTGCTGTATCACCTCCTCGACGACCAGCACGATCCGTTCGGAGACAGTGATACCCCGAGAGTTGGAAGGGTATCAGGGGGCGATGCGTTTCCGACACCAAGATGAGGGCCAAAACATTGGATCTTGCAAAATGTAGGAGCTCGTCCAGTTGAACCGCCACTCCAACCGCGTTCCAGAACGCGAACCTGAACGAGGTACTAGACCTAGTTCGCCCTGCCATTCTAGGCCGGCTGGATAAAGGAGGTTAGAAGAGCAAGTCCCTCCATGGCTGTCACCATGCGGGTTGCGGGGTCAGAAGAGGAGGTAAACCGCACCAGCAGTTCACAGAGTCGCTCACCGTGGGACTGTAACAGCTGATACAGCCACGTCAGCAACTCCGATCTTGATGAGGTGGAGGGAGTAGTGTGGGAATTTTGGGGCGGGGTTGTGTCCTCGGGCTTCGAAGGTGAGGAGAGTCGTGTGGCTGGCCTACCTTGAGCTTTCTCGTCCCTTGTCTGACGAGCAGGCTTGGGATCACCAGTGCCACTCCCAGCCTCGGAATCTGAGTCCGCCCTTCTGGCTGCCTCACATCTCTCCTCCCTTCTGGGGGTGGCTCTAGGTGGGGCTGGAGTTGTGCGTTGTTTTCTTTTCTTGTCTGAGCGGGTGTGTGTTTCCTTGGGGGGTTGTGTCTTACCCCGCGAGGGCGTCGAGCCACTGGCTGGTTTGCGCACCACCTCAGCAAAGGATGGGGCACTATTGGAGCTAGGCACTTGTTGCCCTGGTGCTATGGAAGAGGTTGCCCTCTCCACTACTGGCTCAGAACGGGTGCTCTGGGTTATTGGCCCTGGAGCTGGTCTCCTAGAGGCAATAACCGCCTTCCTGGTTGGGCAACCTCCATAGCAAGCTATGTGCCCTCCTTTGCAGTTGGCGCAGGTCGAAACTTCCGTGATGGCGCGGGGCAGTCCTCTCTGAGGTGGGTGCCCCCGCACCTCAAGCAGCGAGGATTGCGGTGGCAGAAGAAGCTGGAGTCATTAAACCCCAGACATCTATATCACTGAGGGGGCCCGCCAGAGCCTTTGGCTGGTTCCAGAGTAACCCGGAGGTAGCAGAAGGTGCGAACATCATCTAGCTTGACCTCGGGGTCGTTAACCCACTCCACCACTACAAGGAACAGGGGAAGGGGAGCTTTAGTTCCCTGGCGATCTGGAGCAGATCGGGTGAGCTGCTTCACTAATCTTGGGATGATACCCTGGCGGGTGAGGTCTGCCCTTATGTCATCCACGGAAGTGTCCACGGGTAGCCCTCGGATGACTCGGCGTACATCACGGGCCTTATTCAGGCCAAAGTTGAAGTGGGGAATTTGGCGGTGCTTGAGAGCCAGCAGTAATTTTGTATAGTCCCCCTCGTTCTTAGCGTGGAAGACAAACCAGCTCTTGCTCCTTCTTACCGTGCACTCGTTCTCGAGGGTTGGAACAACCTCCTTAAGGAAGCCTACCGCCCCCAAGAAGTTGTCCACGATAATAGGCGGTATATGCCGCCTTTGCCTTCCAGCCTGGTTCTGACCGGAAGTGGGACCTGATCGTCGGGTACACTGTACAGAGGGCACGCCCTCTGCAGCCAGTCTTGCTGCTCGCTTTGTTCTCCGTGACCTTACTTCACAGAACTCCTCACCCTCCTCGCCATCCGACGAGAGGTCCGAGGAGCTGGGCTCCTGGCCTCCCTCAGACGCCGAGGAGTAAGTGGAGTTGCAGGAGAGCACGGATGTCCTCCCACTCCTAGTTTGAAACTGCGCACACTAGTGCGCTCGTCGTCGGAGTCAGACTCCGTAATTTTGCCTACACGAGAAATAGCTTCCCGCGAGACGCCCTGGTCAGATGCATTTTCTAACAGGACAACCTTGTCCTTTCCGCCGTGGCGTTGTTGGCGAGGTTTCCTCTTCTTTATACCCCCAGTGGAGGTGCCTGGGTTGGCCGTAGCGGCCGGTTCAACAGACCCTGTACGGGTCAAAGTTGAAGGAATGGCAGTGGCTTCTGCCATGATGAGAAATTGGAAGAGTGAGGTGAGAAGTACTTATGAAAAAGGGGTGTGAACAGGTACACTTACGGCCCTGCACCCGAAGGTGCAGTGCAATCAACCACCCTAAGGGTGTCCTTACCTCTAGGCAGCGGGTGCTAATCAGCTTGCAACTCAGAGGACCGGACACCTGATTGCTCCGAATGCGCCTTACCCAGTCACTATGGACTGGATGGCTAAGGTCTTGAGTCGCCCCGCTACCTGTGATGCCTTCTTCTGGATGGTGAAGACTGCTGAAGGTTGTCCCTCAGAAGAAGGCCTGCTGCTGCTTCGTTTTCTGCGACGTCCGTCTCAGAGTAGCGTAATTGCCGGGAGCTTCCCTAAGGTCCCACCCGATGGTGGCAATCCGCTTGCTCCGACGCGCCGAAGTCGCTGGAAGATCTCCCTGAAGAGGCGATGTTGACCCTTCGAAGTCTCAAAGGGAAGTCTTCCAAAATGTAATGACGAAAATCAATGACTAAAAATTTTCCAAAATCTCTCTGCACACGATGTTTCTGGAACAACTAAATTACTTCTGTTCTATTGGTCCACGTCACCACACTACGTAATTGCCTTATTGTAATTACGAATAGCATCACTATTATGCAATATTGAACTTGTTTTGTATCATTCCGTGGCCAATCCAGTTTCACGTTTCCGATTTTGTACGAATTACTTTTCCAGAACATTTCAGAACAAATTCTTAAATATTTGAAGAATATTAAATAACCGTCACAAACTGAAGGCATAGATGACTGCAAATAAGAAAGTGAGATTCTTATCTCTGTATTTATTATATACACAATCAATGTCAAGTGTAAGCATGATTTTAACTCACTTGAGATAGCTTTCGATTTCCTTCAGTTTACGAAACTATCAAAATGCAATATAAATTTTCAACGTATCTAACAGTCACCTAATGTGTTCCTCCAGTGGCTGAAATTGTATGGTTAACCATCAATCTTTCTTTAATTCATGGTTCTGGAAGTTCTCCGAAAGTTCTCTTCTACTTTGATTTATTTTTATTTGCAGTTCCATGACGAAAAAGTACGCTACTAAGAACTGAGGTTAAAATAACTGTGTATTCATACATACCTTTCTTCTCTAGGCTGTTCATCAATCTTTAAACACCAATATTCAATCCATAGTGATGTTCATTTGCGGCAGCATCTGAAACATCTATAAGAATATTTATATTAGGTTATACTTTTATGATAACTTATACTCACTTTCTATTCCCTCCATTGTATGTATCCAGCAGGATACAGAGAATGCATCTGGTTCATCTACTCCGCCATGTCTTCTATAATAATAACAAAAAGTTATTCTTGGATCTGATGCTATTTAATATTACATATTTTAGCTTCGTTTTTACGTTTTGTATGCATGTATCACAATTCTCCACAAATAAAAGCACGAAGTTAACTCATTATATGGAGACAGACCAGTACCTACAGCTGATAGAATGTATTCGCACACTTTTAGAGTCCCTTGGACGGGTTTCAGATCAGTTTTCTGAAAATGAAACAACTTTACGTTGTATGTCAAAGACAGATATTTTGCATTCAGTATGTAAAACCCACATATGACGCAAATGATTTGTTTATTGAGTATACCTAATAGGTGAGAACGCAGTGAGAGATATCAGTACACATGGTGAGTTTTAGATAAATATTTCTTATGTTTAACATTAAAGTTTTAAAGAGAAACTCCACCTCGGTTTCGAATTAAGATTGTCAGCCATGCCTGACAGTAATTCTCAATAATATTTGACACATGATATACCGTGCCACAGAAAAGAGCTTCAAATTGTCAATAAACATTTCAACTGTACTTATTTAATGTTAAACAGCTATTTATTATGAACTAATATAAGATTAAGGGATTTCTAATTGTGATACACGTGCTATCGAACGCAATTAACACTTGTATCATGGATAGAACATGTTTCTTTCATCAAGATGTGTGAAAAAGTTGCCAGATCATTAGGAATGATCTGTTTAACAAATCTGGCTCTGATTATGAATTTGTTGTTATTACAGAACTCCATTGCGCACATCCCTTGTGTGCACTGAGGAATACGATTAACTCCAATAACCTCCTGGATTACTTCCGTATTTTTGACAAAGCACACTGCTACCAAAATGTGAGCCGTTTTAATATTTTATCGGTAAATTTACAATGAAAGTCTAGCATATAGGTGACTTAGAAATAAAATCCGATTGGGGTTATCTTTATGAAACGTTTCTTCTTGATTGACACTACGTTTAGCGTGAAGCGTCTACCATATCATCAACTGTCTGCCCAGCACAAGAAGGCAAGCTAGAGGAATGTGTAACATAATAACTTTTGCTGTCAGCACGGTGATAAAGCTAGCCTTCCAGTATGACTAGGCTGCTAGGTTTGTTTAACATATGGAAGTATTGTCACATAACTCACAAACACAGAAAACTTATCACTGCATTTACTGCAACGAGCATTAGATCCGGCAACATGGATGACTCATATGCACTCTCATACATCTGAGTGCAGAAAGTCTACTCCCATTAGCCCTGTCCCCGTAGGAACAAGACCCGGGTCTCTTACAACCAGGGAGTATCCCAAAGGGTCCTCCGTGGGGCTTTCCATTAGGGCAAGACCTAGTTTCCTAACATGCCCCCCCATCTGGTCCGAAGACCAAGACGGGACGGAAGTACATACGCCACTTACGCGCGTCAACACTCAAGGTGAAGACTACCGATATGACCTCGGTGGGGCCGCCTGGCGATCTAGCACACCTTCTACTAGCTGAGCAGACTAGTACCCGGAAACTTAATGGCTTCCCTCAACCCCGTCCGAAGACGTACCCAATCTCCCACGAGTATCGGGAACCACCGCCCCCTCGAGACCAACCTATTCCGAACAACTCCCGAAGGAGGGGCTCGGCTGTTCGGCCCGAGGTTCCTCTAGTAACGTCAGAGGTACCACGAGTGCTAAGGGTCCGCAGCGCCCGCACCACGGCAGCTGAAGGGGACGGATCCCCTCCCCTACGGGAGCACTCTCATACACTCATTTCCTAGTAAACAGATCCATTAACAGAGCAGATAAACTGTTCAAACCCCTTTCCTCTTCATTCGCCTCTTGCCTTCTTGTGCTGGGCAGACAGTAGTTTCCAGAGCAATGATGCTTGGATGCTGGGAAATCGTTAGAGAGCGATAAAACACATAGCGAGCGCATTGCATTGGCATAGGTGTATGATATCACAGTTCACTGTTATAGGTTAGTAAGTACCGTTATTTAACAAATGGAGACTACAGGGGAAGTACGAAATGGAACTCTCGACTTCGTTATCGTTTCGAAATGAATGTGAACTATAATAGTTGAGTATATTTGAGTTCAAATATGGGTAGTAAGATGGCAATTGAGGAATAATCAAGAAGGAGCGTCAATTTTCCATGTTAGAATCAGTCTTATTCCGCTTTATTAAGGAGTGTGATCTGATTTGTTCATTTTAGAGTCCAAGTTAATGCCCGTAATGTTAACCAAAGGTACATATCTGCCTTTCTTGATGCGGAATTTGAAACTGGATCTATGTGGACATTGTGATATGAGATATTATCAGTGACAAGAACAGAGTTAGGGGGAAGGATGAGAATTATTTTGTCTTTAACCAACGTCCATAGTTCACAAAGACATTATGGTAATCTCTAGATTAAGTGCCAGATTTATACATTAACAACGCATTCGGAATAAAGCTCACCCCTTCCCTTGCATGAACAATTATGGCTCTTGAACCCTTGTAATTTGGAGACAGGGGCCCATTATTTTGATCATCACACCAAACATGGTGCTTTGTGAGATGCGCGGAAACTATTGGCCTTCCTTGTTCTTAATATTTCAAACTGCTTAGTTGTTGCAAATGCAAATAGCAGCTTTTGGTTTCTCTGTTAAAATGCACTTATTCTTTGCTTTCTTCCCCCCAAAGCCTTGAATCCTGAGTTCTTAAGGCCCATGTAGCTCCACAAACATTTATTTTTTCCTTTAACACGTGCAGTAATGACTTTAATGTTGGCCTTTCATTTTCCTTTTAATGAAACTTATTTACTATATTTCCAGCTAATGCCTTATCAACGTCATCGATATCGGTTTAATCTTTTCTCCTGGTCTTTTTGTGAGAGATACTAAATGAAGTGCCCTCAGTACAGATGTAATGGGAATTCACGATCAAATTCAAGGCATCCGGCGTCGCCTGTGCACACTCACTATCCATATCTGAACTATCAGGCATAGCAAATAAATACACTGAAAGAATTCATGAACTAATATGACGCTCCGAGCTCCAGTGTCTTATATACACTTTGTCAATATTGGTGGAGATTTCAGGAGTGGAGAGTGATGCATGGTCATAGCCAGAGTTAGAGAAGAAGGAAGGGTTTCCATCCAACCATTGGACGCCTTGGGGCAAAGACATCACCCCTGAAAATGTCAAGCCTCTGCCTCATTCTTCTCCTTGTCCTTTCATCCCGAAGGTACAAATTGTAACCTCACAAAATTCTTCAAATCTCAATACCTACACCATATCCATCCTACAAAATCCCGTTCAAATACCTTACCTGCGGTAAAACCCTTAACGGGTGGGCATGCAGCAAAAACCTTCTGGCTATATATAGCCAGCCAGCACGTCATGGTCATGGTCATTCTTCTCCTGGGTGCTGGAAACAATGAGTAATGTCTACGCAAAAGTCTTGGGAACGCTTTCTGGTTTTGCTTCTCACACACATAAGGATTTGTAATAATTATTAACATCTCGAACATGTAGCAACCGGCATAAGCCCTAAAGTAGTGGAGAATGACATTCTTTACTTCATTGACGCCAGCGTGTCGGTGACATCTGGTCGGCATCAATCTCCAACAAAGGGCTTAACAGTCATCGAATTATTTATGACCCATCAATTATAAGAAAAATGTTACAATGAAACACACCTGCATTCTTACACATGGCAGCTTAGGGGGTTGGGTGATTGATCGAAGGGGGTGGCAATCTTATAAGTACGCATCCGCTGTCGTGGGTGCTCCCCCTTGTACCTTTACCACTCTCACATTCCTTTGTTATTTTGTTCTTATCTACACCTGTCCAGCTCCGTGGGGTCCCCTATCACCTCCCACACCCTACCACCAGCGTCGCTACGCCGGATGACCTTGAATTTGATCGTGAATTCCCATTACATCTCTACTGCCCTCCTTTGTACATGTATCTCTCTCAGTAAGGATTTTCCGCACATTACTAATTGACAGTGACTTAGAAGCATACTCTGTATCACATAGACTCCCCGCTATTTTCTTCTTCAAAATAAGTATAAACATTGCATGTTATTTCAACGTTGGTACTTTCTTTCACCAACCTTTTCCACGCTACAATATGTGCAACTTCCATAGCAAATGTTTGGATAAACAGGGAAGAAGTCCACACTAAAGTAGCTATTGTTTGCCCAGGACAAGAAGGCATTTTGCTTTCCGAATGGTGTTTATACTCGCCTTACGAATATGACAAGAATGCTAGGTTTGTTTAAAATATGCAAGTGTTGTCATGTAACTCACCCATACATAATACCTATCACTGCATTTACTGGAACAGGCATTGAACCACATGGGTGACTCGCATACACTCATTTCCTAGCAAACAGATCCACTAGCAGAGCAGATTAATAGTTCTAACCTCTCTCCCCTTCATTCATCTCTTGCCTTCTTGTGCTGGGCAGACAGTACAAAACAGGAATGAACATTAAGCGAGCTAGGCGGGGCCAGTCTATCGCTGACTAGCCAGTGAGGTGAGTGCAGTTAAACATAAAGACCGGCTGGATTTGCCGAACCCTACGGCTAATTTCTTTGCGCGTTCAAAACATACTATTTATAGAATTATTTTATTTTTAGCTTGTCATAGAGCTAGTTTTTCTTATAGTGACTGTCCAAACCCCAAGTTTGAAGGGCATCTGGTTTCGGAGATAGGGAAAGATAAGAAGCCTGGCCAGAAAGATTAAAAGGAAAAGGGTCTGTGAATAAAAACAGACACATACTGATCCATTTTGTAACTTGCATTAAATCATGTGGTGACCTTTTAAGAGTGTAAACTTGCTTTTCAAAGTTAGAAATTATTTCACTTAGCAAGCCTAGTACAAGTGTACCTTGTGACTGAGAGACAACTCGTCAAATTTTACATAGGCAGGCTAGAAATATTATCTTTCAGTATATTAGTTTTTCAAACATCTGTTAATTAAAGAAGTTTACGAACGTAAAAATTTCACTCCGAGTCGAGAATTAAAGGCACAGCCTTTTCGAATGAGTCCTCATTCTCTGACAAACATTGTTAAAGAAGTCAAGCAGTTCACTAATTAGAAGTTCCCATAAATAGGTCTCCTGGGAAACACCGAGCAGTAAATAAACGGGCTACCAATTAGACGATTTTCAAATGTGCGAACAAATTATATTTGTATGCCAAGGGTTAAAATCCAACTGCAAACAGGTTGATCAATATGATGAGTGGGAAAATAGAACATACGGGAGAATAGAATAAGGTAGGATGGAATAGAAAATAGAATAGAGTAGAATAGAATAGAATAGAATAGAATAGAATAGAATAGAATAGAATAGAACAGAACAGAATAGAATATGGAATAGTATCTATCTTCTATGTACATTTCGAAATCTCTTGGGGTCAAATATAAAAGAACCAATGATGGTCGCAAATTTGTGCTTGAAAAACGCGACATTGTTGCTGCAAAACTACATTTCTTGTAGTTCTAATGCACAACGTTAAAAGCACAGGTGATTCCAGCCCCATCTTTTATTTGGATGAAACATGGTTTAATAAAAATTCACTGCAGGAAGCATTATGTTTGAATAGTTTGTGCAGTTTTGTTTTCTGGCTTTCGTGCAAGTCCTTACATAAAATTTAAGGATATGTTTTTGTAGTAACTGCAACACATCGGAGGGATAACGCAATTCAGTATACTAGATAGGGGGACTCGGGGAGACAAAGGCAACTATTCCGTCTCTGTGGTCCACTTGCTGTGGAATTGGCAACGTCAAAACACCATCACTGTATTGGCTAAGCCCATGTTCCTTTTTGTTTTGTAGCTACTAGAAGGCACTTTACTCAGTGGACAAAAGCATTATGACTTCTGCCCAGATATGACTGAGGAATTTCCCTCACCATCAGCTCTTCAGTAAAGACTTGCCACTGCTCTAAGAGGATTGATTCTTTCTCACAACCTATTCTTTGGTAAGCTTATCATAGGAATTTCCCTTGAAATGTGTGTATAATATTTCACATGAAGGAAAAATGTTAATTTTTCACGGTCTCGACTGCAGAAGAACGTTGCACAACGGGCAGTTTAAGCAAAATTTTCAATGGAAGAGTTTATAAAGTTTCGTTCTATAGAAAATAGACTATACCCAGCAACATATGACTGATGTAAATTTTCTTCTGAAAGAGTAAATGCATTTGAATAATTGGTATATACATTTCATTACTTGGGCATTTCATAGACAATTTCTAAATACACATAAACAATGAACACTTTGACAATACCTATATTTTATAAAGGCAATGAGGCATATACATAAAGAATGAGCTCTTGTTAGATCACTGGGAGATTATGACCCTACTAGACGCCGTTTCAGGCTGTTCCGGGTACCCCGCATAGCTTCCGGGCACCCGAGGTAACCCAGGAGCTAATCCTAACAGCAGCTAAAGCTGAGCTCTACATAATTCTTCTAAGCTGTTTGGCATCAACATTTTTCAACCTAAATCAAATTTAAAAATAAAGAAAACAGGTACATAAGGTTCTGCATCCATTCCTACAACCTGAGGTACATAACATTTATGTTACCTCGAAACAAATTCTTCCTAAAAACCCACAACACAACCTATAATATCCCGAAAAGAAAAACCCTACCTGCAGTAAAACCCTTAACAGGTGGGCACGCAGTAAAAACCTTCTGGCTTTATACAGCCAGCCAGCACTACGGACGGACAGATAAACAAATAAAGATGAAAGCAGTACAGGTGCTAATGAAATGAATTTTTGAGATGGACAGCAGAATATAACAAATGGTATAATAAAAATAATGAGAAACTAATGGAAGAAGTTAAATTATAATCTGTAATTCAACAAATGTCACATTGCCAGAACAAATAGATCTGTATCGCTTACCTACGAATGGAAACCCAAAACCGTCATCATAGTTCAAGCGGGAAGAGACGTTTTGGTCGTCCAAGGAAACTTCGGATTGAAAACTGTAAGAATGTAGCAAGCCAGGTCATACTATTGAAAGAAGAAAGAGGGCAAACAGTAACTTTGCCTTAGTAAATAATATTATACAATAGTCTCTACAAGAAACTATTTTCAGCTTCGTATTAGCTTTATGAGCTCGTTATAAGACCTGAAATTACTTTCTAAAAAATAAAAATTATGTTTTGCCCAAAATGTAAAAGTATGACCAGATTAAGAGGTGACATTTAGCACCTCGACCTAAAGAAAAACTTTTGCGGCTAATGTCCCTGACGTGGTACTTCCAGAGAGGGAAGAGTAACCGAACCTAGGACACTCCACAGTCGAGAGCACTGTGTTTACAGTTTCAGGTTTTAAACTTAACGGAGGGGGTTTGTGCAACCGATTTCCCTTCCGCAGCATCATCACACATCTTACAAGGGGACTCCGAACTCAGAGAATGCTCTGATGCCGAGTTTCCATTTATTTGCTTATTTATTTATTATGAACACTGATCTCAGCATCCCATTCCATATTAGACGTGAAAGACCGTATAATTTTGCTCTGAGACACTGAGGACGACGATTTACATAGATCATCCTTTTTCCCTGCCATACAACGCCAAAACATAGGCTGACCTTACAACCCTAAAACACCAACCAGATTAAAGGCGGTGAGAAAGGGAAAATGAAATTAAATGAGATGAGAAGCGAAATGGAGGACACGAAATTCGGAAGATGTGATTCAGCTATTCAGATTTCCAAATAATCCGCAGTAATAATCGAAAAAACCATGACTAAGGAAGTTCGGTCACAGGGATTAAACCCAGGACCATCCGAAAGCGTGTCACATAGGTTACGATTTCTTTGTGATCAGACCTAGCGTTATAAATCTGCTTAAACTGTTATATCATTCTTTCAAAACCGGAGTTGTCTCCCGTTAGCGCGGAAGTACCTCCCTTGCCTGTGTGGGCGTAAAGCCAGCTGAGGCTCGCCTTGGACTGTTACGTCATGAATTACTATTACAAGATAAATAATGTTTTTTCGCTTACTCAGGTATGTTTTAATTTCAAACACTAGATCCACTGATGTGACACAGTTGGATAATATAAGTTTAATTCCACGATGGAACATAAACAATGGAAAGATATCAAATAATTAAATCTTACAAATTAAGGTTTACTGCCAAAACGACAATGATTGCAAAGAAGTTTGCATAACAGGGGCTTAAATTAAAGCAAAAAGCTTACAGTAGAAGAGAATATTAAAGTTTATACCAAATGAGAAATAGATACGTTACATTATCCACAAATACTTAATCGCAGCAATGGATCCCGTTGCTGGGATGTACTTACAATTCTCAGCACTTGTTAGGAACTTCTGCTTCTCCCTGGGGCCTGTTTGTTCTGCGGTACCTCCACGTCATCCCTACCTTCTCGGGATGTTAGGCTTAGTGCTAACACATCCACGGTGGGTACAATTCGACACCGAGGTATCTCTATAAATACATGTTTTGAATTCCCTGAATAAAATAGCTTTTAGAAAAAGATACGATATGATCTTACAAGGATATGATATGAACATTTTCAAAAGAATGCTCTCCAAACTACCCTTTACAAGGATATTTTTCGGAACTTTATTTTGTATTACGAAAAATGGTTCTTTTCATTAAAATACAAGTGTTATATGTTTAAAATATTTCAGTTATTTTTATGACATATACACATCTGTATCTTCAATTTGCTGGGAATAGCCTCTTAAGTCCTGTTCTTTGTGGACGACTATTGCATAACTGGTAAAACGTAAAGGGTAGACAAAATCTTAGTGCACACAAAATGGAGATCTCGTTAAAGAACACAGTTATTTATATCAAATACTTTGTGTGTGTGTGTGTAATTAGTGATTACGCATTTAAGGGATGTTTATTATTATTGGTTGGCATTTTAAATAGCTCTACTTAACCCAAATATAAAGTTTTTATTCTTCCCCCACCTTCCTGTCATGCAAAGAAAGAAATTTCAAAGGCATCACATAAGGATCAGCTCTCAAGAGATTTGATTATCGTTTAAGCACGAAATCTTGTTTGTGTAAGTATGGTAAACTCAAAAACCATTATTAGGGAATCTTTAATCGGTCTTTGTGTTTGATCACTTTATGGATACTTTGCTAAGTTCCTGAGGATTAAAGATTAAATATTTAGTTTAGTTGCTAAACTCATTAGAGTATCAAAAGGACATCGAGTATATATAGACCGCCATGATGTAACACTCCACAAAATAAAGGACGATTTAAAAAGTGACAATCGTTCCTATGTTAAACTGTTTCTTTAACTGCCATTAATAAATGCTGCCAATGTATATGTATTTAAACAATGTCATAACATCTGTATAGGCTTTACTTTAATTCAGGCGCGACTCTGGGCGAATTGATTACGTGACTCGAAAAATTGACTAACCTAAATTCGCAAAATCAGCATCGTAAAAACAAATTTTTTACTGTAATAGTGGTTTTGAATTTCGAGGGGCTTTCCTCTATATATGAATCCAAAAGCTCCTTAAAATTACCTTTATTTAAGGAGTCCTCGCTTTTATTAAGTCCACGAAATGTATTTCTTGTTTACTTCCCTAAAGGGATATCGCATGAAAAGTCTGTTAAGCTTAACGTTCTCATTGTATTTTACAATATATAGACGTGAGCATTCCAAAGAGCGTCAGCAATTTTATTAGTGTTTTTATCCCAGCTCCTTCAATCCGATACTATTATGTTCCTCATACCAACGAGTCTTAAATTTCTCGATGTATTTTGAAGATGCTCTGCCACAAAGTTCTTCTAAACATAGCACTTAGTGTTGATCTACCACCACAACGCGTTTGTCATTTTTCCATTAACAAAAGAGTATTTGGAGACACACCAAGCTGTGTGTTGGATTCATTGTAAATCCTTTAAATATGAAAAATTAAACACTTCAATATCAGACAATAATCACTGATCACACAAAAAATTACGTTTTTTTAACACAGGATTCAAACTGATAATAAAACAGTAGAACATGACACACGGGGCTCGGTTCAACCGGGTTATCACTTCTACCAACAAATTTATTTTTAAATAAACGAAAATGTAGGAAGAAGTTCCTGTATAGTGTTGGCAACACGAATTGGTGCGGAATATATTGCTTATATGAATCGAATCCGTAGCCATGGTAACCAGCAATGCATTCTGCCCCTCCAACCTCTCCTCACTCACCGCAAGTGTTAGGGTCACGCTGGCCTTTTAATAACGAAAAACTAGTCGGGAAGTAAGTTAGCTAAATTAGCGACACGCGAGCGCCAAGAGAGCTTGGAGAACTTTAATAAAGGAACATTAAATGCTAGAACATAGAACATAACCATGTAAGTTATTCAAAAACAAGTAGGTGACTCGGGGATTCAAACGCATCAAGGAAGAACCGCTCCTGCTTTAATTCTATAGAACTGTACGCTTAAGTTTCTGTATGTAAGAGCCTTCTAATAATCCTCATATAAGGAGTCCGGAGGCACACATTAGATCAGGTTCCTCTGTGAGAGCCTACGTCAAACGCCCAATCAACTTTGGTCACAAGCGTGTTTGACATGCTACCGGATACCTCCCTGAATCAGTCTGAGGGTTACCATAGCGCGGGCCGTTGGACGACAAAAGGTGATTGGATAACATGTAATTTCTAAACCGCTGTATTCACACAGCACGGTGTCAGTGTCCGTTGATAAAGTCATTCCCGGAAATGGGCCAATACACGGGCCAATGTACCCCTAAGAGCGATCGAGTCCCTCGTTTATACACTGGAAGATGGAACCCTAAGGTGAGCAAAGTCAAAGCCAGGACCCTCGCATAAACCAGGGTGGCTTAGAAACATTTGCAATGGTGAACAAATAAATACATGATAATAAATAAACAAAACTAAACATCTAGGCTCAATATAAAGGAAGAAGTTGAGCGTTGTGATCCTTGTTTATTAACAGAAGAAAGGGAGATTAATACTCTTACATTCATCACCCAAAAGGTGTTGATGTCATAGCTGGTTCTGTTAAGTAATGCAATAGATCTCGCAGTGACACACGCTCCTGGTTAAAGCGTATTGAGCATTCCAGACAGCGAGAGCAAGGAGAGTAAATGTTTTAACCTGTCATCCTGTACCTACCTGTTGAAAAATATAGGAATTTGAGCTTCTTGCGCAGTGTGGTAAACACCCGTACTTGGACGGTATGTCCAATGATGGGATTCACGACAGAACAAAGACGTTAGTGTACCGGGTTCAGAGAAAGGAAAGAGGTTAATTCATCCCCACTCGTACCCGCTTGATAGGGTAGATTTCTCTCAAAGAGAAAGCAGGGTATGAAGCCATTGAAGTTAGGCCATGCATTCCAAACCAGCTCAGCTGTTATAAGCGTCAGGTGCTTTGGACACCGAATGAATTCTACAATGGTGTAGCTAGATTAGTTAGCAGTAAAGACTTTTCTTGTACGAAAATGTATGTGCATCATTTCCAAACTGGTTAACTTGTGTGATTTACACCCATCAAGTTCTCAAGAATGCTTCCATGCTGAATGTTTTCTGTAAGAACAGAAAAAAGAGCAATACAATAAATACGACTTAGGGAGGTGTTTCTCTCGGAAGCCCGGTAACTCCTTCATATCCGCCAACCCCACAATTTGTGAAAAGATTTCTGAGATAATATCACATTTAAAGATATCAACATGTATGTCAGCAGCAACGTTTACCACATCCCTGTCTGAGAATAATACTGGAGTAAAATCATCAACAAAATCATCGACTTAAACCAGCATGATAGGAAAACCGGTAAATTATAATGTCTCGCAAATGAAGTCCAGTCCCAGCTTAAAACTCATCTGCCAAATCCCTTTCTGCGAATAACTTTGCAGTAAAATCACAAGAAAAAAAAATCATGAACTTAAATCAGTAAGATTGGAAAGCCTGTAAATTATAATACTTCAAAGGCTCAATACCAGCCGTAAGGTAACTAATAAGTTTGCTTCCACAACTTCCAAGAGGGAAAAGGTACATGATCAGCTTATCATATATCATCTTTAGAGGAATCTTCTGAAAAGGACGCGAATTGACATGTTCATTTTCATTTATCTCCTTTTCCAATCGGCTCGAAGTTCTGTAACAGAACATTTCTGTTGGCCCGGGGTCCTTCCCTATGGAAAAATGGATCAGGAGGATTCTTCCACGCTGCCAAAGCGGCAGGATTAAAATTTAATAAAAAAAGTGCTAGTCTGATACCAAAGAAAATGGGTAAATTGATTCGAAAACCGCTGTCTTCAACGTATTTTAAGAACTTATATCATAATAGCTACCATGGCTATCTTTCAATCGAATATTTGTGGAATTTGAACATCTCCACCAGAGATTGAAGTTTTATTTAATGAAAATGAACCTTTAGTCGTTTGTTTTCAGGAGACTAATCTCCGTGCGCAGTCTGTTTTCAAATGTGGCCGTAAAATGCGCTACGATGCGATCTTACACCCGGAAAGGGTATTCCTGCCCATGGAGGCGTTATCATGCTTTACAGAGATAATATAATCCTGGAATCGTATCCTTCCACTATGGAATACAGTCAGTCGCTGTAAGGATTAAACTGTCATCCGTCTAATTTACCATTCTCAATATTTGCGAATTTAACTCCGTCCGACGACCTCTCGCTTACTGCTTTACAAGATCTAGTTACCAGCTGCCGACATATTGTCGGGAAAAGAAAATGTGTTCCGCCAGTTTGGAGTCAACTCTGGCTTACGCGAGAAGCAACGAACAACAATGGTAATCTGGCTCTGCTGAACACTGAAAAGTATGCATTTATTTCCTTCTTCAATAGAGTTTCACAAATTAATTTTGTAGCTTGTTCACCAGTTTATCAGTTTACTTACAGTGATGTCATTTCTTATTTGAACTATAGGAAGCACTTCCTTTGTCTGCCCTTAATTCAGGATATGTGCCCCAGTTTACCTAGACCGCGTTTGGATCAGAATAGTGGAACCTTCACTCCTAATTGGATGTATTTAATTACAATAAACACGACTCTGTAAATATTTTAGTCGAACATCCCACAAGGTAAGGTTCTTTCTACTGCTGAACTATTCCTTGATCGACTGCCCGCCTTCGTCAAATTCCTATTCCAGAATACCATTCGTACTTGAAGGAGTGTTTTGGTTTACTTGCTTCACCCGAGTAGAAAATGCTTGCCAAATATTGGAAGGTAATTAAGGGTAGCAAAACAACATCACCTAACATCTCTGTAATTTAATTTCGTTATACTCCTTCCTCGGTGGTATGGAATGTGCTAAGGCTTGCGGCCGAAAAATAGAACCATATGTCATTCGCCGGTATTAAAACAATTACATTCATTTGAGTCATCTGATACCAAGTCCTTTGGTAAAGATTTCGCTCAAGTATCCAGCTCATATAACTACCCGCCTGAGTTCCCATTAAGGCCCAGGTGGAATCACAAATTTTGGTTTGGTTCCGAAGATCATATTCTCTCATTTTCAAGACGATCACTACCAGGAGTAAGTAATATTCACGTACAAGTGTTGCAACAGCTCTTTCCTCGTCGATGTGTGTAATCGTGATTGGGCTGACATCCTCCCAGAAACGAAGTGGTAGGTCACCCATCATACCTATTTTGAAAGCCGAAAAGGACCATCATCTTCGCTCCAGCTATCGTCCTTTTCCCTCACTAGATGCGTTAGCAAGGTGATGGAACGCATGATTAATGGACGGTTATGCAGTGCGTTTTAACGGCGCAGTTCAACTATGGGCAATATTGTATCGATATCGACGCAGATCCTGAAAGGAATCACGAGGAAGTCGCAGGGATGGATATACATAATTATATATATATATATATATATATATATATATATATATATATATATATATATATATATATAAACTCAAAAGGACTTTATTTTGGTCCGTCATGTGTTGCTGCGGTGTTTCCTAGCACACTTCCAGCACTCTCTACAGCTCGGTCAGTCTTGCTGAGGTTCGTGGTGATAACAAAGCGGTCGAAAGGGCTTTTCAGTTTCCGTAAATGATAAAATTCTAAATAATATTTTAGTGATATAAATGTCAAATATGTATACTATAGGCCACTTTTATAAATTCATCTTCACTCCTGTGCTTTTGTAAAACATCCCTGTAATATTTGCTGGGATTTTTATTCATTATTTTGAACGTTGGCTTTTGCCATAATTGGTTCCGCATATCTAGTTTTATTTTTAACTTTGTCACTTTTTTTTATTCAAGCTTTTGCATGCCCTTTGTCATGATCTCTTTTATAAGGGCGCTAGTGACCCAATAGTTGATGCGCGTTTAAGAACGCTCAAAGCATGGCATGCTCAATAGTTTGCCGGCACTCGTAGCCGTGGTCGCTAGAGCGTATGTCTCTAGCCTTCCGCTGCGCAGAGGGTCACGGGTTCGAGTCCTACCTTGGGCATGGGTATTTATGTGTATAGTGTACATATGTAAAAATACAGTAATCAAACGTAAACAACGAACTGTAAAATAAAGACATATAAGTATATTGTTGTAAATATTAATAATGTATAATAAGTATTATTGAGTTTAATAGTGCTGAATCTAAGGTTAGAAAATCCAAAATATATCCCTTTGAAATTTTAACCAATGTTAAAAGTTCTACTTGAGCAGACATTTAGGACATATCATATAATTTTTTTTTTTTTAAATGGAACGATCTAATTATTTACTGCCTTATGTAGCATTTTTATTTTTGTTTGCAAGAATGAGCTTTTTTTGTCTGCTTGAAGATCGCTAAATTAATTCCTGTAGGCATAAAGGATATATTTGGGACGAATATGATTATTATTGAACAATATTTCTTATTATTGTTATTTGTAATATTTTAGAGCATATAATTTTGAATAATAAACAATATTTAAGGATAGAAATCCTCAGCGTTATTCAAGATTTCGTAATTCTTTAAAACGCTTATCTTCATAAGTGCATCAACAAGAATCTTTTTTTAGGCCAATTTTATGTATTCCGTAGCCTGCTCAATTATTTTCCCAGCATCCAGACCCAAGCATTTTATCTTATACTTTCAGTTATCACATATAAATCTTAAAAACAACTCAATGGAATGTTTTATAATTTTTAACATTTATTACTCAGAGAAAATAACGCTTGATAGCAATTCTTAGTGCACGATTTATATTTAAAATAGGACATTTGTGCCTCATTTCCCTCGAAAATGTGAAAATAAATGATTCAACTAAATAGTTTATTACATTTCTGGGAATTACAAGAGATCGCGAAATGAACTGGAAAACCCACTTCAACAATACTTTATCATCAAAGAGTATTTCAGTAAATGTTTTCATTATCTCTGGCACCTCTTGGGAACCCATCCATAAGCTATGTTTACTTTTATTTAATTGCCTGTTTAAAATTCTAATTAAATATGACGATATAATAATACTCAAACCTTTAAAAGGCCAGGTACCTTGTAAATCTTAACTCCACTGTATATAACATCTGAAAATCTATATATCAGAGGTAAGCATCTACAGACTTTAAATTAAAACAATTTGGATTTATCTATTACCATCATATACCTTTTCTTTTACTTATAAATTCATATCCAAATTGATGAGCAGTTTCGAAGAAAAATAAATCATATTTGTCTTAAGCAAACGTATTCTACTTCCAAAATAAGGTAACGCGAATTTGAACTACTATTTGATCTTTGAGTCTAATGTGATCAATTAACTAATGTTGCTACTGCTTGTTGACATCCTTGATATGGTGTTTACTGGAAGGTGCTACCAAATATCTTAGATACTGACATATGTACCTTCAACAAAGAAGAAGCATTTCATAACTGTCTAGCTTTAAAAGTTCGAAGGAGGTTCCTATGAGCATATGGAATTTATTTTTACCACTGGATCAAAGGAAAATGTCACAACGAGCTGTGACGTGGCAAATTACGTTCAAATCTTAATAAATCATTTTGAACTAAACGTAGCGTTAACTGGTTGATTTTCTCAGCTGAAACATTAGTTTTTAAGGCAGTAGTAATTATCAGAATAGAATAAATATAAATAAAATGCTATCCCCACTGATTGTAAATTTTCTCTTATAGATTTAGAAAGTCTCAATATACAGAAGTGCACAAGTATTTTGAACGGAGAACTGCTTTGATACCACAACATAAAATATCTTTGGTCATGAAATGCCGATATAATGCTAAAAACAGTAATATACACGGCTGTCCCTACTTCAGGTCCCCTTACTACCGAGGGTGCGAGTATTTATATATTTAATACGTGGTTAAATCATAATTTTGATATTTCAACGTCCTCTTCATACAATAACAAACCTTAGTTCTTCAATGTGACTACTAAGAAGTAAAGCCCAATTATTTCGAAGTACTCTCTTTCAATATAAATTACATCTATCAGTATCAAGTATTCATGTGGCCATTTTGGAAGTTTATAGAGCATACATATTATTTGTCTGCCTATGCAGTGTTCAAGAAAATACTCATGTTACTATAACTTCGTAAATTAATTTTTTTTCTCGATATATCAAAATTAAAAAATTTCTTCGTTATAATGTATCCAAAGTATTTTAAAGAATGCATCAGCCATAAGCGAAAATGTAAAATTAGAGCATTGTAAAAAACTGAAGCTGCTGAGAGTGAAGTAAACTAGGTATTAATAATAACTAAACACTAGTAACTAGTTATTATTAATAAAATTAGAGCTTTGCTATGAAATTTTAGCCAAGTTGAATATTAAAAATTATTTAATATTATAATGAGAGAATTATATGTTGAAGAATTGTCAAGTCAGTTCAGTAGTCTAAAAATTAGTAGAGGAAAAAGAATGTATATTGTGACTTTGTGGGTTCATAGAATTAAAAGTCCAATTTGTCGAAATTATAAATGTTCTTTATTTGCGTAGAAATACACTTCGTAGCAGCAGAATTACATCACTTATACAACACCGTCTTCCAAGGTCGATGACAATAACAAACAGCGTTCAGTTTACAACAACACTCTCAGCTGTTCTCTGCTTACCTCTTCCGCGACTGTTTTACAACTGTCCGCCGGAGTGCCACTATCTCTTATACATCTCATTGATAAGTTCGAGATGTTTTGTAATAATCACGAGATATTTCTGGAATAAACAAGACCTTGATCATTCTATCACCTTCCAGAAGTGTAACCTAATCTATGCCAGCAAGTCCTTTATCACAGCTATCTTAATTTGCCGGATCTTTGTATACACAAGCCGCACTATCGTAATGAAATGAAATGTGTAGTGTTTAACGCCCGCTTTTACTACATACGGCACCGCAGGCGATGACACTGATGATACATGAGATGAAGACGGAGCATCGGTGGAATGAGATGGCGGGGGAAACCGGAGATCCCGGAGAAAACCCGCCCCGGCGCCGTGTTGTCCACCACAATCTCCCTTTGCGGTCACCTGGGATCGAACCCGGGCCGCCTTGGGCATTATCGTAGATAACGGCTTCGCGCTTTCTGTGTTTTACGCCGCGACAGTACATACAATGTGATACAGTGCCATGTATAGCAAATTTACAATAACATTAATATAACCCTCGTGTAACAAAAATAACAGGCAAAGGCACCGCTATGTGCTGATTTTCTTTTAACCAGAATTAAGTTGAAGATACTTTTATACTGTGCATTTTAAGTCAATGGCGGTATTGTATGTTTCACAATTTTGTTTGCAAAGTAGCCTTATCCTGAGGTTTCAGATTTAATCACATATATTTTGGACGCCAAAACTTATTGGATGTTATAACGTTTTGTATTACCGATGATACACGTTTTAGTTATCCGTAAATTTAACCTATAGTCCAATTTTTTTTTCGAGACCTATTTTGTCTGCTCTCATTCATGTAATCCAGATCAGTCTTGAATTAAAACTCAATACTTCGGGCAGTGTCAGTGAACTGAATGCTCGTGACGGCAGTGAACAACACCTTTCAGGCTTCCTCGGCTCCAGCTTTAGAACTGTGGAGTAGAAACTAGAGACAGACTGAAAAATTCAATGCCATAGCCGGGATTTGAACCACGGATCTTCTGGTTTCCGTCCAGCCGCACTACCATTATGCTACTATGGCCAACGTGCCGATATGACATTAAATTCTCCAAATGACTCGTGGTTAACTATAAAGCCCGGGCCTTAAAGTACTTACAATATAGTAAGTCGCCATTAAGGTAGATGTCTCATGTGTTTAGGAGAACTCCTAAGTGATTTACTGGGAAAATACGAGTCATTTGGAGAATTTAATGTCATATCGGCACGTTGGCCATAGTAGCACAATGGTAGTGCGGCTGGACGGAAACCAGAAGATCCGTAGTTCAAATCCCGGCTATGGCATTGAATTTTTCAGTCTGACTCTACGTTTCCACAATTTAGCCTACACACGGCCAGTGTAAAAAAACAATTAATTTCCAACTGTGGAGTAGTTGAGGCATGGGTATATGCATGCCAGATTAATCTGAAGGTCCGTGGTGCTGATAGGCTATTCATAGCCCGAAGGCTTTTGCTGCTTGCCCACCCAATACGGGTTTATATCCGTAAAACTTGTAATAGCGATTATGGGATATCAATTATGGGATTTGTCTTTATTCACTTCACATTTGTAGAACGTGTAACCTCTTTTTGCGAGGTTTTAATAGCTTTACACAAGAAAGGTAAAGTTGCTTTTAAAGAAGCGAGTATGCACTTATTTCGTGTTGTTTGAATTATGCCCGATTTCACCAACAGATTTTAAGGCTTAACACGAGTTCAGCAATAGTTATAACAAAAATTGCATTTCACTAACAAGTGTTAGCTTAACACTCGTGTTAAATCTCTTGTTAAACTAACAAGCCCAATTTCCGTTGTTAAGTCCTTAACAATTGTAAATGGTCAAGATTGCGGACGTAAACGCAGCTGTTGATGTCGATTTGCTACATTTAAGACCGTCTAAATGGCATTCATAATAAAGTACGGCCTATGAGGAGAAATATTTTGACGAGCTATCATAGGAACATTTTCTACAGAGGTATGGACTGTCAAAACAAGTTGCTATGAAGATTACTGCGGAATTAGGTACAAGAGAGGTTAGAACATGCATTGAAAGGAATATGCCGATCTCGCTTTTGTTTCAAGTATTAATAGCTTTGCAATTTTATAATTCACTGAATTATGTGGATAATACACTTTTCACCTCCCGTCTTGAAACGTTCAGGTTATCGTCACTTGTCCTTCGCTCCTCTTTTTAAATTTATGTAATACTAAGAACATGCATCGAAAGGAATATGCCGATCTCATCTGTGCTTCAGCTATTAATAACCTTGCGATTTTATAATTCACTGAATCATATGAATAATACACTGTCCACCTCCCGTCTTGAAACGCTCGTCACTCGTCACTTGTCCTTCTTCGCTCCTCGTATTAAAATTACGTAATACTAAGAACATGCATCGAAAGGAATATGCCGATCTCGCCTTTGCTTCAAGTATTAATAACCTTGCGATTTTACAATTTACTGAATTATGTGAATAATACACTGTCTACCCACCCATCTGGAAACGTTCAAGTCACTCAACGCTTGTCCTTCCTCGCACCTGGTTTTAAATTTAACTAATACTGACGAAATTATTTCGTGCTTCTAGTAGGGACACATGCATTTGAATTAAATTCGTTTCCAATTTTTCCCACGTGACATCTTTCTCTTTTACATTCACCACATCCGTCCTCTTATTCTCCACAATATCCTTATACTTTGTCCCCAATTCAATTAACAATTCTTTCTCCATGGATGAGAAATTTGTCTCACGGATTTTGTTTACGATTTTGTTTACCCGCCATTTTGTCAGCTGTAATATTTACATATCTTTTGGCGTTAATACCTGTTTGTTAACATTATCAAAAAACAGGTTGGTGAAATGCAAGAAATTTAACAGCTTTGTTAACGCTGTGGCAATTGTTACCTTACATTTGTTAACGTCGATTTTAACATCTATGGGTTAATCTGGCATTAATAAATTTCCAAATAAGCGGATGCCTTTTGTTTTTTCCCCGTGCGACATGCTACATCATTAATACTCACCACGTCATAACAGAACTCTGAACTGCTCTCTGCAAGACAATGCAATATGTCGCAATATTTTTCTATAATTACGTTGAGCAATCGCACAAAGTGACCCAAGTTCTTCAAGAGTTTTAGAGATGGGGAATAATATCTGAATATATTTTAGGAATCAGAAGTTCTATGTCATATTTTAAAAGTTAGAACAGTTTTCAATCTATTACAACAGCAATTAACCTTTAAGTTAGGGTTTTCTTGTTTAGTCCAATACAACAATTACGGATATCGAAATTAACATAACATAAGCATTGTTGATTGGATATGTAACCTTTAATGTGCAACCACATTGTTTAAATTCAAACCAACTCCCAATAAAGCATATTTTCTTTGCGGTGTCTTCCATGTATATCTATCAATGTTCATAAAAGTCATGAACTTTATTGTTCAGTCATTTATGTTAGGTAAAGTGAGTTATAACTAACGGAAAAAGTTTATATTTCCTTTATTTGAAGCACGTGACCCAACTGAAAACGGAACAATGTCTTTTAAATTACCAACTAGCCTCTTTTCGGAGTAAGGCAAAGTACGTTTAATTAACGCTGCTCATTTAGTTTGACCGTAGCTTATTTTTAAAGCTATGGAGGAATATTTGGAAAAATGGAGGATATAACTTCACAAATTTGAAAAGAATGAAAGTGGTGGCTTTTGACAAAGTGACAAGTCAAAGATTCAGTAACTTTATCGCCTTCTACAGAAAATTGCTTTGATGGGAAATTAAGAATGGATGAAGTTGTCTTTATGTAGCTTACAGTTGCGATATATAATATGTTAATCCTTGTTTCACACAATCCTGCCCATATCTCTAAACAGTCACGTGACCTTGTCACCTCTCATTGGCTGCTATTGTAGTATAGACTGCTGTGCGGTAAAAATTAGTCGTTATTTAACATGGTGATATATCTTTATATGTTTGAAGAGAAGTGCCAAATTTATATTTTTGTATCTGTTTAATTAAATATATTATGCAACAGAGTTGATTTATCTGAAATGCATGTTAATTCTAAAACGAAGTAAAGAGGAGGTTCCTTTGCACTCAAGTACATGGCACGATAGCACGTGATTTAGCGGTAGTGATGAGATATTTGTTTATATGACTTTTACCACTGACCTTGTTTTGAACTGGATTAGTCATATATCGCCATTCGAAGGTGTGCTGTACCGAGTGCGAGAGCTAAATTATTTTATTGATCATTTATTGCGTGTGTACTTATTATATGTATAATGACAGAGTCTACCGCCAGTTTTTCGCTGAAGCACCGCAAGGGAAAACCTTTACAAAGCAGCGAAAAAAGAATTGTGGTGCATGTGATTAATGCACTCACAAAGAAGAATGCTCCTTTGTTAGTGAGAGAAGTCGAACAGCTCTGCTCTGAACTTACAGGTGTGAGTGTTAGATGCGTAGGAACATCGCGACATGACATTGAGACAACAGGAAAACTTATCACTCCAGGGGCGATATTGCTGTGTGGCGATTCAATCAGACTGTACCGGGATACAAATCGCAAAATATACTACCTTGACTAGACTTGGGTGAATGAAGGACACACAAGTATGACGTGACATGACTTTTAAGACTGAAAGACAAGCGTTTTTGCAAGGTATGTGTGCTGGTTTTAAAAAATCCCAGTGTATAAGGCCGAAGGCCTTGTTTCAGTTTCACTGCTCATTCATTCAATTGCAACTTGCTCAGTTTCATTATAAACATGTATTTTTGCATACCTTCATATTCTTATTTGTATGATTTTATCTATCTTCCTGACAATTATTATGACGTTTACTGCAGGTTTAAATGTGACGGGAAGGCACCGCCTATGACCTTTGGCGCGAAAGCATTAGCCAATTAGGGTGAGGGGGAAGGTAGTTGCACGCGGAGTGATGCATGTTAGCGGGGCAAGGTTATGTGGAAACAGAGTTTAGTGGTATATGTGCCTACATATATTTTGATAATTATTATCTTAAGATAAAACAACTTCAGAGGTTAGTTATTTTTTGCTCGTCGTTTTCTGAACGGTCATAACTACACCCCGAAATAAACAACACCTATCGGTATAGACTGATGTTTCGTTTGCACTTGACATCTCAGTGCGTGACCGGTGGCTTAAGCACTGTGAGGTCATTGGCCTTACAGAAAACGTTCGAACTCAATTCCGATATGACATTCGCTATCACGAAGCTTGCCTACTCTTCGGGCCTCTTGGGAGAGGGGGGTTTTAAACATGCCTCTAGAATGATAAAAATATTACATCTATCATCACTGTTTTGGTCACTCTTTTCGCTTGACCTTGCATTGCACAAAACTTGTTTGTCATACTTATTCATCGTCATTCATTGGTGAGTACTAGCCAATCAGGGGAAAGAATAAGTAAAGGAGGTGCAGAAGCATATATATCAGCGAGGCTAGGACATACATTTTAAGAAACAAGAGTTAGTTACATATACTTCTTCTTCTTCTTCTTTCTCTAACTCCTTTGTGCTGTTAAACGTGGAGTACAAGCCTCTTCTGCCCATTTCCTCCACTTTTCTCGGTCCATTATCATTCTCTTCATTTCAGTCATGGTTTTCCCTCTATCCTTCCCCAACTTCTCAATGTATTCCTGATACATCATGCGTGGCCTTCCCCTAATTCTTTTACCTTCTGGTCTTGCTCCTAAATATTGTTTGGTTTTATTTCTTCTGACATGCGGAGTACATGTCCATACCATTTAAGTTGTCTTTTTTCCAATATTTCTTTAATCTGATAGTTCTGTTTAAAATTTCCTGCTCTATTTTTCCATCCTTATTTATAATTGTACCCAGGTATTCATAACTGTCTACCTGTTATAAGATTTCATCATCACATTTAATTTTAACTTCTTCTTCTTTCCTTCCTATATACATGGTTTTACTTTTGGGTATGTTTAATTCTAAACCTTTTCTAGTTAATTCTTCCTTCCATTCATTTAGCGCTAATTGTAAATTATTATTACTATTTGCTATTAATATGATGTCATCAGCATATATCAACGATTGTGCCCAAACTGGTCTTAAATTTCTATATCCTATCATAGTTCTTGCTGTTCTTCTTTTGCAAATTATCCATATTTCATCCATTACAATAATAAATATGAGTGGGCTGAGACTATCTCCTTGTTTAACTCCTCTATTCATCAGAAATGGTTCTGATTCTTGTCCATCTAATCTTATTATCCCTTTTGGTCCTTGATAAACTGATTGTATTGCTTCAATAAAATTCATAGGTACTTTTTTCTTCTTTAGAGCTTTCCAAATTTCTTCCCTAGGTATTGAATCAAATGCTGCTTTCAAATCTAAGAATCCTAAATAAATACCCTTTCCTCTATCTATAGCTTTCTCTATTATCATTCTCAATGAGAAAATTTGGTTTTGGGTTTGTCTACCCATTCGGAAAGCAACCTGTTCTTCTTCTAAATCTTGTTCTACTATTTTCCTAAATTTCTGTTCCAGGATTCTAGTGTACTCTTTATATAACATCGGGGAGAGACATATAGGTCTATAGTTTGAGCAATCATTTGGTTGCCTTTCTTATGTATTGGAATAATTACATTAAATTCCCAATCTGTTAGTATTTTTTCCGTCCATATCTTCTGAAATAAACTTTTCAGTATTTTTATTAATTCTTTACCTCCATATTTAATGAGTTGTTGCTATTCCATCCCTACCAGCTGCTTTACCTAGCTTGATTTCTTGTATTGCCATTTGAACTTCAATTCTATCAATTTCCTTTTCTTCTTCCTCTCTTTCTTCCCCATAATTATTAAGTATTCTTCTCCTTCTTATACCTATATTCTCTGCATCTTCGTTTATGTATGAATCTAGAGGGGTATTCATAAACTTTTCTTCATAATATTCTCTCCATGTATTCAGAATTTCTTTGTGTTCGGTCACTAACTTTCCATGCTTATTTTTGACACTCCTTATCTGTTTTCACCTTCTTCCACGTAGGGCCTTAAGAATTTGCCAAAATCTTCTGTTATTTTCTTTATAATTCACTTGCATTGATTTTCCAAATTCTTCCCATGATTTGTTCTTTGCTTCCTTTATACATCGTTTAGCTTGATTTCTGGAATTTACATATTCTTCCCAGTCTTTGGTTCAAAGATATTTCTTCCAAGATTTTTTCTTTTCTTGTATTATATTTTTAATTTCTTCATTCCACCAATCCGTATGTTTTGTATTTGGACCAATTTTCTTCATTCCACATTCTTCCTTTGCATTTTCCAAAATAGTATTTTTAATTGACTCCCATAATGGATCAATATCTAGTTGAGTATTTAAATTTCGTAATGCTAGATGGATAGAGTCAACATGAAAAATTCAATGCCATGGCCGGGATTTGAACCACGGATCTCCTGGTTTCCGTCCAGTCGCTCTTAACCTTTGAGCTACCATGGCCAACGTGCCTTCCTGACATTAAATTCTACAGTTGACTCGTATATTTTCCCCGGTAGACCACTAGGGGCTCTCGCATCCGAGATACACCGTTTGTGGCGACTTACTATTGTAAGTACTTAAGTCCCAGGCTTCACCATTTAACTCTTATTATTTTAGTTAATTGATGGAAATTAACCATTTCTCCACACTAGCCGTATATAGGCTAAGATGTTTGATGCATAGAGTCAACATGAAAAATTCAATGCCATGGCCGAGATTTGAACCACGGATCTCCTGGTTTCCGTCCAGTCGCTCTTAACCTTTGAGCTACCATGGCCAACGTGCCTTCCTGACATTAAATTCTACAGTTGACTCGTATATTTTCCCCGGTAGACCACTAGGGGCTCTCGCATCCGAGATACACCGTTTGTGGCGACTTACTATTGTAAGTACTTAAGTCCCAGGCTTCACCATTTAACTCTTATTATTTTAGTTAATTGATGGAAATTAACCATTTCTCCACACTAGCCGTATATAGGCTAAGATGTTTGATGGATAGAGTCAACATGAAAAATTCAATGCCATGGCCGGGATTTGAACCACGGATCTCCTGGTTTCCGTCCAGTCGCTCTTAACCTTTGAGCTACCATGGCCAACGTGCCTACTTGATTTTTGTCTTCGTATTCTTCTCTTACTTGGGTTTCCTTCAATTTCTCTACTGCAATTCTCTCATACCTCTTTGCTTTCGGTTTTCTATGTAAAATAACTTTTGTGTCTGCTACTAGTAATCGATGATCTGTTGAGAGTTCTGCACCCCTTATGACTTTTACATCTGTAAAATGTCCTCTTATATATTTATCATATATAAAATAATCTATGATGCTTCTTGCTTGCCGTCCTTCTGCTGTAAAAGTTATCTTGTGTATTATCTTATGATTGAAATAAGAATTACCCAACATCATAGTTACATATACTTGCGCTTAAAAATAAACAATTGTTACTAGGAATGGTGCGGTATGATCTCTTTATAGTTTTCAGTATTCAAAAATAACGTTTCCACTCCTTTTTGAACAGTTAAAGGTTTATATTTCCTATTTCCCAAGTTTAGTTCTACATGCGTTTGGACTGCCTAAAATGTTGTAGTAAATTAAGGATTTTCTTCTGATGTTATTGCAACATTTTAAAGAATGTTGCTGGAATTAGAGCAGATATTACGGCAGGAATTAATTTCTATTGAGGCACTACATTTCATCATATCCACAGTCCCCATGACTTACATAATAAGCCAATGTAACACACCGCAGTTTCCCACAATAAAACTAAGTTATATGCAGTAAACCCGCACATCTTAAAAGCAGATGGGTGCTAAAACTCTCTACTGAAGAGGTGCATTACAAAGCACTTTTGTGATATAAATTTCTTGCTTCCGAAAAGAAAGTGAATGACTGGCAAAGTACTACTAGCCATGTACAACCAAACGTGCAACCGCGTTCAAAGGCTATGGTTAGGACGACCTCAACAAACTACTTTCATCTCTCTCTTGAGAGAAAGACGGGTATGATGTTCAAGTTGTGGATCAACGGGATACAGAGGTCTAAGAAAAGAGCTAAGCAGGAGTACATTGGCATTTTTACTCCATTCACCTTCCGCAAACCGCTATGATCAATGAATGTTATGAAGCACCTTTCACTACTCAAAACTGTTTTCGCACCCATATTTTCGTCGTCTCCATGCGATGTTAATGAAATTAAAAGTTTTTTTTTTTTCAGGCTTCGATTTCGACCAAAATTTAGCAAAGATAATCTTTAAAACAAGCAAAATTTATTGTCTAGTTTAGAATTTCAACTCTCACTTGATATGCAATTGGCCACAAGAGGTGGCAGATTATCTATATATTCGTCACTGATAACGGCAGTTACTCGAACATTGCTAGCATATGAATAATTATATTTTTCACGGCATCCAACATAACAAAACCACAGAATATAATATTCGATATTCGCTCCTCTGCACTCTGACTTTTTTTTCACGCTTTCGTAACAGTTTTGTGTTTTTTGTTAATAAGAATAAATAAAGTTATATATGCTGTATATTGATGTTACTTAAACAGCAATTATTATTTTCCCAATGAAATTTCCTCCATAAATGGCAACGACGTAGTCGGAATGCATAACGTGAAAGTCATTCCACTGCATCAATGAGAAATCATTATTACAAACTGTGGTATTTTTGGTTGTTCGGTATTTTGAACATTAAATGTTTGCCATTTTATTATATATTGACTTTATGCGTTCTAAGAGTTTAAATTAACTCCTTAAGCGTTTTTTGCAATATTTATAAATGTATAAAAATTAGTGGCCACACCGTAGCCGAGTTTTTATTTTTTTTATTTATTTATTTATTTATTTATTTATTTATTTATTTATTTATTTATTTATTTATTTATTTATTTATTTATTTATTTATTTATTTATTTATTTATTTATTTATTTATTTATTTATTTATTTACGTCCTCCAACGTTGTCATATCGGATGATGAATGATATGGGTGAAATTATACTCAAATGAGTCCGCGGTCCATGGAATCCAGAGTTACCCGACATTCATCTTTCAGGATTAGGGAAAATCCCGGAAAAAACTTTATCCAGGTAGTTCACCCTGACCGAGATTCGAACTCGGGAACTCTTGAACGTGAGGCAGACGCGCTACCATCCACGCTACCGAGGCGGGCCTGTGGCCGAGTGGTTGGGCTACTCGCGTCTCATCAAAGGGGCCCCGGTTCGATTCCAGGCGACTGCATATGAGATTTGTGGTGGACAAAACGGCGTCGGAGCGGGTTTGATTGGGGTGATCCAGTTTCCTGGCCATCTCATTCCACCGGTACTCCATCTTCATTTCATGTATTATCTGTGTCACTGCCTGCAGTGCCGATACAGTATAACGGGACTTTAAACACTAAAAAAGTAAAAAAAAAAAAAAAGAATAAAAAAGCAATGAACTACCAAGTAGCCCACCTCGGTAGCGTAGATGTTAGCGTGTCTGCCTCACGTTCAAGAGATCCCGAGTTCGAATCTCGGTTAGGGTCAGTTACCTAGATAAGGTATTTTCCGGGGTTTTCCCTTATCCTGGTAGACGAATGTCAGGTAACTCTAAGCTCCATGGACCCCGGACTCATTTGAGCATCATTTCACCCATTTCATTCATCGTCCGATATGACAACGTTGGAGGATGTAAATTACAACAACAACAAACTACCGAGCCACGGCAATGCCGCGTATTTAATGACATTCTTATTTGTATACATTTATTTGGGTACCGATACAACAATTGTTAATATTTTAGGGAGCCGTGGGATGTCATAGGAAGCTAAGTAAACTACAAATGACACGATTAAAACTCTGGTTGCATAACAATTACTGAATTAATGGTAGATAACTATAGTGTTGTTTCTATTTCATGTGTTCACACTAATAATGATTATAAAACTAAAAATGCTAACGCTTTCCAATTTAATGGCATTGTCGGGATTTGAAGCCAGGATTTATTTAGGTCTTCATGGTTATTCTAACCCCTGAGCTATGATGACAACATGCCAGCAATATAGTATATTCTGATTGTACCCTTGCAAAACCTTGTAGCCTACACACGGCTAGTGTGTGTTACCGTTTTAACTCCTTGACGTTAATAAACATTTAATATAGTTAATCAACATTTAAATTATTTATTTACACTGCAGTATGTACATAAGTTTAACTTTTACAAGTAACAAAAAAAATATCTGTATCAGTTCTTGTGCTCCATTTTATATCGTCTCTCGTCTTCTGCTTTTTCAATGCCTACAAGATACTGCTACATCATATTCGAATAGTATTTGAATAAGGCAAGCACATATTTTTGGAACTCGATGACGTCACAAACATCTCAAAATCTGGTTAAATCATTTTCCTGACCAAAAGCATCAAGCATTTCCAAATGTTTAAGTATACTTGCAACTTGATTTTCAAAGTGTAAGGATTTGCGGTTCAGGTTCAGGTGACCGTTGTTTTTGTAAAATATCTACAAACCTCTTCTATTTCTTCTTCACCCAAAGACGATATTCATCTTGTTCTTGAAAAGGGGTTACGTGAATTTGTGTTGTAATGCCTAGTTTAATGTCGTCAGGAGACTTCAAGATGTGATCCAAGTATTTTTCGCACCAGTGTGTCCTCCATCCAGCCAGTACATGTCCTTTATATTAGATATGAATATCACCATTGTGTCAACTTCTCTAGCTGCCATTCTTAGACGGAGAAACTCGTAGAGGATTTGATAGAGTACCACACAACCTTTACTCACCCAATAAGAACTAGATGAGTGCTGTTAAATTTGAGCAGCTTTCTCCACCAGAGTGAAGGTGTATAAGTTTATCTGAATCCGGTACTTAGTTTTGAGGAACTTTTCTGACGGCCATGAAGAACACAGATGCAACTCTGATGGGGACATTGAACGCAGCCGCTGTGAAATACCTTGCAGTAAACGTTGCAGGTGCTGTAGTGCATGATGTGTAGGCGAATGGCGTGGAGTACCACAGATGTTACAATTGACGAAGTTATCATAACTTAATGTCTTGAAATTCATCCTTGATGGTCTTTCTACCACTATGTGGCTCTCGGGAAAGTGGTTGTGGAGCAGAAGACAAGTCTTCTCCAAATTCCATACAGAATAATGTTTGTTGTCATGGTGACAAAGCATAATTTCCAGAAAATCTTGAATATCTTCCCCCAAAACTGTTAACCGGCAAGAGGGAAAGTTGCGTGTTCGAATCACGTCGGGGTCACCATTTTATTGCTCTCTTGTATTCATATTTATTAATTATATAACACCAAATTTTAATAAAATATGTTTAAAAGATATTTCTTAATCTATTTTTTTAATTGTTCACTTTTCACTATCTGCATTTTTCACTGCCTCCTGAAATCCTAAGCCGTCCAAAAAGTTTCTGTATGACAACAGTGCCCTCTACAATTTGGCAGCAATATATTTGATTGCAAATTGTAATTAATAGATTAATAAATTAATCGTGATTCTCTGATGTGATTCTATTAATATTAAACTGGACTTCCACTTGGGAAAACCAAATTTCGGGCTTTTCACACCAAAATGGAGGAATCTTAACGCTAATCTTGTTAGCTTCGCATCCTACGGCTGGAACATCGTTGTTTTCCTGGTTGCCATTTCAAAATTAATTCCTATTTATGTTTCTAAATACACAATTTACAGCACAGTCTACAGTCTATGCTGGATATTCGTCACATGATGAACCAAATGCGAGAGAAAACTTATATTCGCGTAACAGTGTGCTGTTGTTTAATTGGCGACTTATTTATGTTTTATTATCACGCCGGGGTTACCAATGTTACCGTTTTAACTCTTTGACGTTAATAAAAATTTAATAAAATTAATCAACATTTAGATTCTTTATTTACACTGCAGTATGTATATAATTAACTTTTACAAGTAACAAAAACTATCTGTATCAGTTCTTGTCCTCCATTTTATATCGTCGATCGTCTTCTGCTTTTTCAATGCCTACTCGATACTGCTACATCATAGTCGAATAGTATTTGAATAAGGCAACCATATTGGCTTTGGAAGTCGATGAGGTCACAAACATCTCAACATCTGGCTAAATTATTTTTCTGACCAAAGACATCAAGCATTTCAAAATGTTTGAGTATAATTGCAACCTGATTTTCGAAGTGTAAGGATCTGCGATTCAGGTTCAGGTGGCCATAGTTTTCGTAAAATATCGATAAACCTCTTCGCTTTCTTCTTCAACGAAAGGCAATGTACATCTTGTACCTGAGAATGGGTTACGTGAACGTGTATAGTAATGCCTAGTTTAATATAGTCAGGAGACTTCAAGATGTAATCCAAGTGTTTTTCGCACCAATGTGTCCTCCATCGAGCCAGTACATGTCCTTTATATTAGATATGAATTTCACCATTGTGTCAACTTTTGGAGCTACCATTCTTAAACGGTGAAACTCGTAGAGGATTTGATTGAGCACCACTCGTCCATAAGAACTAGAATGAGTGTTGCTAAATTTGAGCAGCTTTATCCACCAGAGTGATGGTGTACCGTGTTTATCTGAATCCGGTACATAGTTTTGAGGAATTTTTCTGACGACCATGAAGAACACAGATGCAACTCTGATGGGGACATTAAACGTAGCCGCTGGGAAATACCTTGCAATAAACGTTGTAGATGTTGTAGTGCATTATGTGTTGGCGAATGGCGTGGAATACCACAGATGTTACAATTGAAGTTATAACTAAATGTCTTGAAATGCATCCTTGATGGCCTCACTACCACTATGTGGCTTTCAGGAAAGTGGTTGTGGAGCAGAAGACAAGTGTTCTCCAAATTCCATACAGAATAGTATTTGCTATCATGGTGAGTCAGCATGATTTCCAGAAAATCTTCAATATCTCCACCAAAAACTGTTAACTGATGATAGAGTGATTTGGCAGCCATATATTTGATTGTAAATTGTGATTAATAAATTAATAAATTAATTGTCATTCTTTGATGTGATTCTATTAATACTGAACTGGGTGTCCACTTGGAAAAGCCAAATTTAGGGCTTTTCAGACCAAAATGGAGGAATCTTAACGCTATCCTTGTTAGTTTCGCATCCTACGGCTGGAACATCGTTGTTTTCCTGGGTTGCCATTCCAAAATCAATTCCTACTGTTTATGTTTCCAAATTCACAATTTACAGTGCAGTCTACAGTCTATGCTAGGCATTCGTCATAGAATGGAATAAATGCGACAGAAAACTTCTATTTACGTAACAGTGTGTTGTTGTTTAATTGGCGACATCTTTATGTTTTATTATCATGTCGGCGTTACCAATGCTACCGTTTTAACTCTTTGACGTTAATAAACCTTTAATATAATTAATCAACATTGAAATTCTTTATTTACATTGCAGTATGTACATAAGATTAACTTTTACAAGTAACAAAAAAAATCTCTCTATCAGTTCTTGTCCTCCATTTTATATCGTCTGTCATTTTTTTCCAATGCTTTCTCGATACTGCTACATGTGAAAGAACAATTAATTTCCAAATGTGAGACTATTGGGCAAATGCAACCTAAATCTGAAAGTTGTAGGGACAAATTGTCAAATCATGGGCAGCGCCGAGTGTTTCAGTTATTTCTAACAATCTAAATAACAAGCTAGAATTTAAATTACTGATTCTAAACATTCAGCCGCCTACCGTCTTATAGATCAGCGAAACACAATAATTTCTATATTTCGTTTATGGCTTATTAATGCATTCCTATATGCTAAACGTTAAAACTATAAGTTATCTGGGATCTAAACACTGATACAATTTGTAGAATAGTTAGAATATTAATCGTAAATTGTCGAAAATTGTCTGTCGTCTACATTTGTCTGTCTTTCCCCATTACGATTACTTGGAGACCTCTCCTAAATTGCACTATTCATATCCACTTTATGTTAATCAGTAGATATAAATGTTTGTCCTAGAAGGGGTATCATACAGATCATATTGAGTTGGTTACGACCAAAATATTGAAACAATGCTCAGCAGTTTCTGACATAAATCAGTTTGTTTTCACTAATGAACACTTGCTGCATAAAACAGCAATTTCACACCATCACTGTATTCCTAGAGAAGGTGATAAACGACCCATCGACCAGGCAGCCCTATAACGTCCACGGGAACTACCGTATCTTTGAACAAGTATTTACGCGATCTGTCAATTCCGCATACCATCATGAAACATAGAAGCACACTTGAAAGACAAGAAGGAAAGGGAATGAAAGGAAAATTAGCTCGTGGTAGATGAGAAACCATCCAAGCTTTCGCCTACCAACTAGGAACATCACCAATAACCCAAGATCGAAGTGGATATTCGACGGGAATTGCTGTAAAATGAAGCTTCACCGAAGCCACCTCCCTTGACACTGCGAGGTAACTACATAGCATGTGCACACAGCACGTTACAGTCGTGCCTCTCTATGATGACTGGCTAAACTGAAATTGGGACATACTATCTCCATTTATAGCAGGTAGCTCTCCGTCAAAGATACGCATGGCTTCAATTCGAGTACATTTCACTACAGCCGCGGTTTCTACATTAACAGTCTCTTTAAAACTGATAAATAATGAATTATTTTTGTGCTCTTTGGTTTGCAGATGCTATAATTAATATACGAGAATAAATATATCTGATATATAACTGCATGACTATTATAATTTATCTCACATTTATAGATTAAGTCAACAGAGGTTTACGTTCTATATCATGATAATATCCCTTAAAACGGTTTTAAAATATGTTATATGATAGTATTTTATAAAATACAGGAAACTCAGGTTGACAGTCACATTATTAAAAATTAATGTATTATATTCACCTAGGATTAGGATTATTAAGGAGGGGATTCGGCACTGCGACGTCTTGATCTATTATACCTATGGCTCCCAGTGGAGCATCCCCAGGAGGAAGGATGAGACGAGAAGACAGGGCAGCCGTCTCAAGGAGCTACGGCAATTCAGAGGACAGGGTCCCTGCATTTTACTTAGATGGAAATCTTCTCAGGTAGGCCAGGACAACGGATATTCCCCACTACTGTGGCTCGGAAGCGCTCCCAACAGCCGGTTTAGATACTGGCAACCGACTTACCGGAGGAGGAAATGGTTCACTCAGAGCATATGAACATCCTGCCGTGCAGCGCCGAGACGCCTGCAGATGAAATGGAAGATCAGGAAATTCGTAGATGTAGTTAACCTACCCAGCATTCTCCTAGCGATCGGGAAAAACCCCTAAAAGGCCCATGGGTCAGATAGGTCAGTCATGGAAATCGAAACCTGGGCCTCCCAAATGGGGGCCTCAGACGAAATCGCCTGAGCCTTCCCGCTCGGTATTTCATTTTCCTAACTTTCTCTACCTATTTTTCAACAAACTATTATTTAAAAATCTTATTCGTCTATCTACTTCACGATAATCGATGCATATAATTGTAAAATTGCCATTATTGTCTACATTTTTCCCTGTAAGACGATGGTAATCGAAGAGTACATTAGGCTTAAGCTAAAGTCAACACCTTTTAAGAGCTGGTCGTTATATGGTAACTTTAAAACTGCGTTCTCTTTATATGAACCGGAAAGAAAAATAACGACCTCCCATTTCAGAAATGATTATTGAAAAATGCAAACCAATTACAAGGAATATCTCAGAAATGGTTACTCGATAACAAATGTATTTGACATAAATTTGTTTCCTAATGAGATCTACATATCTCGGCTTTTACGAGAAAATTTAAGCTATACACTTCATTTGTCATGAAAATACCTTAGGATATGTATTTTAATCAAATTCGTTAGTGTTATTTTTGAGAAAATATAAATTTTTAAAACTTTCTTTCAACTTTGGTGAGTAGGTGACTTTCTGAAAAGTTTTTGCATCACATCTTTAGAAGTGTTCTTAAATATTCCTTGATATTTATCCCAAAGTCTTTTTTTGGATTAAGCTCTATACACACATTTTCCTAAAAAATACTCTTATTCTGTGAGTCCCAAACCATGTGTTTCCGCGAAATCTCCGCGATTCTCTTTATGAAGTACACCTCCCCTATCTAAGTAGCTTTGTTCCTGCTCAAGTAACCGCCAAGTTAGCTGCCGGTCACTGTAGATACCTACATGATGACGAAGTAAAATGACAAGGTATTGGACGTTGCAAACCAATAATAATGGGTGGCATTGAATGGCTGATGTTACAAGAAAGCTGTTTCAAGCAAATGATATCTATTTTTTGAAAATCTTTGTATCCTTTAAGTAATAATTTGTGTCTAGCTCCTGTGGTTTACCAGTTCTACTAGATTACCAAAATTTGTTCCATGTGAAGAAGCCTTCACAAGTTCTTTTTTAATTTTAATTCATTGGACTGAATTTGAATTATCAAAGTTAATAAGTTAATGTAATATTTTAAGTAAAAGAGGTTATAGTCAGTACATATAGGTATATTAAATATTTAATATATATGTAAATATTTGGTTTATATGGCGTTTAACAAAAAATCGTTAGAGCAATTTATTCAGAAACTTACAATCTCTCTCTCTCTCTCTTTCTCTACCTCTCTATACCTCAATATATATATATATATATATATATATATATATATATATATATATTGACCCGGCTGAACTGATTTGCCTAATTTTGGTTTTAAAATATTTGTATAAATCCAAGGAAGGTTTAAAGGGTGAGAAAAAACTCCTGAGGTGATAATGGAACGGGTTATTAACTAAATACAAAAGTACACACGCAAACTCTTGCGAAATACATACACCTTTATTTTCGACAAACAAAAACATTATAAAGTAGAAAGATATTCCACTCCTTGCCGAAGCCAAGTGTATAAGGCCGAAGGCCTTTCATTATAAACTTGTTTCAGTTTCATTGCTCATTCATTCAATTGCAACTTGCTCAGTTTCATTATAAACTTGTATTTTTGCATACCTTCATATTCTTATTTGTATGATTTTATCTATCTTCATGGCAATTATTATGACGTTTATTGACGGTTTAAATGTGACGGGAAGGCACCGCCTATGGCTATGACGCGAAAGCATTAGCCAATTAGGGTGAGGGGGAAGGTAGTTGCACGCGGAGTGATGCATGTTAGCGGGGCAAGGTTATGTGGAAACAGAGTTTAGTGGTATATGTGCCTACAGATATTTTGATAATTATTATCTTAAGATAAAACAACTTCAGAGGTTAGTTATTTTTTCTCGTCGTTTTCTTAACGGTCATAATACACCCCGAAATGTGTAGTGTTTAACGCCCGCTTTTACTACATACGGCACCGCAGGCGGTGACACTGATGATACATGAGATGAAGATGGAGCACCGGTGGAATGAGATGGCGGGGGAAACTGGAGGTCCCGGAGAAAACCCGCCCCAGCACCGTGTTGTCCACCACAAATCTCACTTTGCGGTCGCCTGGGATCGAACCCGGGCCGCCTTGGTGAGAGCCAAGCGGTCTAACGACTGAGCCACGGCGCGGCCTACTACACCCCGAAATGAACAACGCCTATCGCTATAGACTGATGTTTCTTTTGCACTTGACATCTCAGTGCGTGACCGGTGGCTTAAGCACTGTGAGGTCATTGGCCTTACAGAAAACATTCGAACTCAATTCCGATATAACATTCGCTATCACGAAGCTTGCCTATTCTTCGCGCCTCTTGGTGGAGGGGGATTTACACGCATGGCTTTGTGTGCCACATCTACTTGGAGGTACTAACCATTCAGAAAATATATTTGTTGTAAGTATAATTATAGGTCCGGATATAAAACGAACATTGACATAATACGCTTCATTAAACTATCCTCAACTACCCATACAAATATCTGCACTTACAGCCTGTATCTGCCCGACTCTAAATGTTTGTTGGCTGTTTGATGACATCTTCACGTTTAACAGTAACTTATACACTGCAAATTGTGTACTTAGATTCAACCTCATTACCAGCGACTTTCACTAACGAATCTTTGCCGTCCTGTAACAATCTTCAAGGAACAGACTGAAAGGTCTTTTCAGTCTCACTGACTCTCTGTGGATGTAAACAGAACCACACCGGGATGACACTGAAATTTTGATTGCGGAATAAATGAAATCAATAAGAACACAAGCAAACTGATTTATGAACTAGAACTGCAAGAGTGCGCCCGTATATCGGGCAATTCTGGGCAGAGGGTAGCCAAGGTTGCTTTAAATAATTACCGGGTGTTAAAGGAAGCCTATGTTGTACTTTGTATCTACGTTAGTGTAAAAGACAAAGCTTGCCTTTCCTTTCGTAAATCACTGTACACCTAATCTCTGTTTCATATAACCTTGCCCCGCTGACATGTATCATTCCGCGTGCAACTACCTTCCCCCTCATCCTAATTGGCTAATGCTTTCGTGCCATAGCCATAGGCGGTGCCTTCCCGTCACATTTAAACCTGCAGTAAACGTCATAATAATTGCCAGGAAGATAGATAAAATCATTAAATATGAATATGAAAGCATACAAAAATACAAGTTTATACTGAAACTGAGCAAGTTGAAACTTAATGAATGAGCAATGAAGCTGAAACAAGTTTATAATAAAAGGCCTTCGGTCTTTTCCACTGGGACTTTTTAAACCAGCACACATACCTTGCAAAAATGCTTGTCTTTCAGTCTTAAAAGTCGTGTCACGCCATATTTTTGTGTCCTTCATTCACCCAAGTCCCGTCTAGGTAGTATATTTTGCGATTTGTATCCCGCTACAGTCTGATTGTCCTTAAATAACGTCTTCGCCACACAGCAATATCGTCCCTGGAGTGGTAAGTCAATTTCGTGTCGCGATGTTCCTACGCATGTTACACTCACACCTGTAAGTTCAGAGCACAGCTGTTCGACTTCTCTCACTGACAAAGACGGATTCTTTTCTGTGAGTGTATAAAACACATGCACCACAATTCTTTTTTCGCAGCTTTGTAAAGGTTTACCTTGCGATGCTTCAGCGAAAAACTGGCGGTGGACTCTGCCATTATACATATAATAAGTACACGCACAATAAACGATCAATAAAATAATTTAGCTCTCGCACTCGGCACAACACACCTTTGAATGCCGATATATGACTAATCCAGTTTAAAACAAGGTCAGTGATAAGTCATATAAACAAATGTGTCATCACTACCGCTAAATCACGTGCTATCGTGCCATGTGCTTGAGAGCAAAGGAACCTCCTCTTTACTTCGTTTAAGATTTAACATGCATTTCAGATAAATCAACTCTGTTTCGTAATATATTTAATTAAAACAGTTACGAAAATATAAATTTGACACTTCTCTTCCAACATATAAAGATATATCACCATGTTAAATAACGAACTAATTTTTACCGCACAACAGTCTATACTACAACAGCAGCCAATGAGAGGTAATAAGGTCACGTGACCGTTTAGAGATACGGGGCAAGCTTATGTGAAACAAGCATTACAAATATGTTAAAGATGGATTGTTACACGACTGCAATACGTCACTTGAGACTTGGTTGCGTAACCTGCACTGGGCCACCAACCCTACTCTCCTTTCCATTACTGCTTAAATTTCATGTTAGGAAAGAGTTACCGTGATGCGGGGTATATTTCGAAACCAACCAGCGGTTGCCACATTCTCACATGCATCTTTAATTCTTCTTGAGAGGCAGCAAAGGAAGATATCTCCTACCATCCTACCTTCCGTAACCCTCATTTGAGATTATACCAGCTTCATAATAGCTCATATTCGTGGTTCAGGAATCTACGTTCACCTTCTAATTCTAATTCCTTATTTTAAAAGATGAATGTCGGGTAACTCAAGCTAGGTTCATTTGAGCTTCATTCCATCTATTTTATTCGTCTTGCTATAACGTTTGAAGGCGTTAAAAAATTCAACAAGTAAAACAAGAAACAAGTAAAATAAATTGATTATTATAAGGAGTATGATTAAGATTAAGCTTGAGAGTGCTCTTTTAAAGTATGTAGCAAAATTAAGTAGTAAATAGTGTATTTTTTGAGAAAAATTCTGTGAAGTTCTCTTTGGGAAAATATCTTTAAGATGGAGACCCAAGGTTTTCTGAAGAAAATTCTCCAGCATTACTACTTTCAAATTTTTCCCAGTAATAATTGCGACTTGGAAAGCCCCATCTCAATTTTAAGCTTATGTTAACTCATAAAAGCTATAAACTTACATCTCAGCATTAGTAGAAAACCATAATTGTAAAACTGAAAATCAAATTACCTTTCCTAGAATTAAATCTAAGGAAGAACGTACATTGTAAATACCATTAAACTTAAACCAGCTTTATCCAGCCGGAAGGAACTCGGGACGGTGACCACTTCCACCTTCCAGTACAGCACCCCACTAGGGTTTAGGACATATTACTATGAAATTATATAGCATATTTGATACACTTCGATTACATAAATGTGCGTATAATTTAAATATTTATATGTCAACAAATTCAATGTTTATATGTGACCGAAGTTTGGATCAAACGTTACTTTATGGAAAACTATTCACTTCTAATCACTTATCGCATTAATCATTTTAATTCGCACACAAATATTTTTAAAAACGCAATTGTCAACACTTTAGCTCCATAAAGAGCCTGATGTCAAAGAAATCTAAGGTTTGAACTTGATTTGCAGACAATGTTTTTCTAATTTAATCTACATATAAGGCCAGAAATTAGGTCCCACCTATTTTTCAAACAATTGTACGTTGCATTAAAATGTATATTATTAAATATGTATGTTAATTTACAGGCTATTACGAGAAAAATCTGATATGTAGCATTCACACAATCTTCCGTACTCTTGTATAAACTCTTCTTATAAATGTTTATTTTTCTAATCTATTTCTTGTTTATGAGAAGATATTTTACTTCCAGAAATTGTCTGATTATACATTTCCTTGTAGGTAAGTAAGGTAAGGTAAGATAAGCTAAGGTGAGACGGACCAAAGGGACTTCTTCATGCTGGTCATGAGGCTTAAGGGCGACCGATCCAGGAGCCCCGACATAGTAGAGGGCAGGAGATTGTAACTAGTACAACCATCAGCTGTTACCGCTAGAGCCGGACCAACCTCCGTGGGGCTTGAAACCAGAGACCGCCTCTTCAGGGGAGGAAGTTCAGAGAGCAAATTCCCCGCCCCAATGCAGCGTCCTGATACCTGTCATTGTGCGTCAACCCTGAAATAATCAAGTGGTTGAAAGATGAGGTTACATGAGGATGGAGGTGAAGTGGAAAGCAAATTCGGAGATGTAATCAACCTAGCGACTAGGAGAAACCCATGAGACAGGAAGGTCTTCCCCGAGAATCAAATCCACGGCCTTCCGATTGACGGCCTCACATGCCTTAGCCGCCTTAACCATCCAGCTCGAGTGAGTGAGTGTGTGTGTGTGTGTGTGTGTGTGTGTGTGTGTGTGTGTGTGTGTGTGTGTGTGAGAGAGAGAGAGAGAGAGAGAGAGAGAGAGAGAGAGAGAGAGAGAGAGAGAGAGAGCGAGAGAGAGAGAGAGTTGGGAGGGTACAGTGCTTACAGTGATTTTATTGTGATAATATGGCCTGGTGCCGGTACATAGGGGCCCAATTTCCAGGCTACAATTTGCATTATTTTGTATTTTTCGTGTTTACATTTTGCTTTAAAAATCCACACGATGACCTTTGGGCCACCGAGAACAGTTTTATATTGTTAACTGTCTTTCTAACTGTTTTCTTTTATACAACTATTTACATGGCGCTTATTTCGCGCCCATATTAACTCACACATATACACTCTCTCTCTCTATCTCTCTCTCTCTCTCTCTCTCTCTCTCTCTCTCTCTCTCTCACCTGAGCATATCAGATACGTCCCAGTCGGGGGGAGTAAGGGCCCTTCTATTGCTATGTAGGTCATTAGGGTCCATTCCGCTCTGTTTCCTTCTACTCGTATGCCCTAAATCTGTAGCAATGAAAGCTAATGGAGTGTTAATGAAACTATCTATAATAATATTTAAGCTTTCTCCTAGTACAATTCATACATATCATATGACTTTCATGGTGGGTATAACTGCATATGGAGCCTCGATATGGGCACATGGAGTAAAATTGAGGAAGAAAATAGATACTTTACGGAAATACCAAAGACAGGCTTTACTTCGTTGCACAGGAGCAGTATCAACGACTGCTACAATTACATTATTATTGATAGTGGGAATATGGTCATTGGATTTGTTGATTAAACAAATCAAATTGATGTAGGAAAAGGGCACACGAAATCTTTCCTAGTATAAATAAGAGGTTAAAATTAAAGGAGATACAACCAAGAAGAACTGGAATACAATACATTTCAGGACATGGACCGTACAAGACATGCTTTTAAAAGATAGGAAAGGCAGATGAAACCATGTGCACAACCTGCATGGAAGAAGATTCTCCGGAACATGCTTTATTTGAATGTATAAAGTATTATAAAGTATAAACAACTGCTAGAAGAAGAGAGGAATGAATTAGCAGGAAAATGTATATGGAACATCATTAGGAAGAGGGAAGATTTTAAAATACTAGAATTGGCTGCGGAGAAGGTCTCAACAATAGTAATGGATGAAAATAATCAACAAAGACAGCAGCAACGACGAGTAAGAGACAATATTCAACATAGATATCGTAAACCACCTTCCACACCAAGAAGATCTGAAAGACTTCGAGGACAGAATATGGATACCTAGCTTCAACAACCAAAGGAAGAAGAGGAACTTCACCTAGTCGAAGGATTAATAGAAGAGGACAATCTTGGATTCAACAGAAGGATTTGAAGTGACAGAAAAAGAAGACAAAATCCACACAAGAAAAAAAAGGATAGATGATTTATTAGGGTTAGGATGGTAGAAGTAGTTTAGATTGCGAAAATTGTAAGCTACAATTGTAGGAATTAGATTAGTTAAGTTAGATTAGATATGTTAGTGTAGGTTAGCTTTTCTGCAAAATGTTTGTAAATATCAATGTAATTATTATGTGTGAGTAAATATAAAATTGTAATATTGTGTCTTGGTATAGCATCTAGAGGCCAAGACATAAGAAATGCAGAATATATACTTTTTATACTTTATATTTTTTATATTTTTATATATTTTTATATTATATATACTCGTAGATCCATTTAAACAGAATGCTGTGAGCGTAAACAATAGTAAAATCATTTAAGATCTGTTATGCCTATGTTTGTACGAGTTTATTAATAACATTATTATATAAAACAATAAAAAGTTATTTTAAAAAAGCATATGTACATAAATACAAAATAATCCAAGGCGTAAGAGTTAGAAGCGCGCCTGGGCCTGTCAGCCCTACTGCCTATCTCACAAACCAAAAACAGGAATATCTAGAAATGGTTAGCTCCACACCAAACATTGCCTAACTGAAACTGAGTTAGAATCAGTAGGACCCTGCGTCTCAGGCCTCAGAGACTGTCTCTCCTGTGGTATACTATAGGTTAATTACATCCTCCGAATTTCCTGTCCCTCTATTTCATCTCCATTAACATTCCATACCATCTCTCATCTGGTGGTCACTTTCAGGGTAGAAGTGTCGGCGGGTGTCTTGATGGTGCATGGCAGGATGATATGATCTGAGGAAAACTATTTCCTCCTCCGGTAAGTCGGTTGCCGGTCTCTGCTGGGACAACTTCGGGATCGCCAGCCATGGACCTTTGGGGCTCGTATCTCCTGCCTGGGACCTTTAGGGCTCGGCTGCTGGACTCGTTGCCGTCCCGCAGTAGGGGAGCGTGTCCGTTGTCCTGGCCTGTCGGGGGAAGTCTCTATCTAAGGAAACTGTAGGGACCCTGCCATCTGTACTGTCGTGGCTCCTTGGGACGGCAGCCCTCTGTATCCTTCGCCTCATCCTTCCTCCCGGGGTGCCCCACTTGGGGGCATAGGATCAATGGGCCCAGCATGGTGGCCTACGTACTGAACTCCTCCGTAATAAAATCCTAATCCTAAAACAAAATTAGTATGAATTGGGCACATGACCAACAACAACCAGCAAAACAGGTATCCGGTAAATGCGAATTAAAGGAGGCACATAAGTTTACTGATTCACGGGCATGTTTATTCTTCTTTTGGGTGAGATTCTTAGCCGGCTATGCGTGTTTATATGGCACACCACTCACCACATGCAAAATGTATATTATTATTATTATTATTATTATTATTATTATTATTATTATTATTATTATTATTATTATTATTATTATTATTATTATTATTATTATTATTATTATTATTATTATTATTATTATTATTATTATTATTATTATTATTATTATTATTATTATTATTATTATTATTATTATTATTATTATTATTATTATTATTATTATTATTATTATTATTATTATTATTATTATTATTATTATTATTATTATTATTATTATTATTATTATTATTATTATTATTATTATTATTATTATTATTATTATTATTATTATTATTATTATTATTATTATTATTATTATTATTATTATTATTATTATTATTATTATTATTATTATTATTATTATTATTATTATTATTATTATTATTATTATTATTATTATTATTATTATTATTATTATTATTATTATTATTATTATTATTATTATTATTATTATTATTATTATTATTATTATTATTATTATTATTATTATTATTATTATTATTATTATTATTATTATTATTATTATTATTATTATTATTATTATTATTATTATTATTATTATTATTATTATTATTATTATTATTATTATTATTATTATTATTATTATTATTATTATTATTATTATTATTATTATTATTATTATTATTATTATTATTATTATTATTATTATTATTATTATTATTATTATTATTATTATTATTATTATTATTATTATTATTATTATTATTATTATTATTATTATTATTATTATTATTATTATTATTATTATTATTATTATTATTATTATTATTATTATTATTATTATTATTATTATTATTATTATTATTATTATTATTATTATTATTATTATTATTATTATTATTATTATTATTATTATTATTATTATTATTATTATTATTATTATTGTTGTTGTTGTTGTTGTTGTTACACTTATCTCAGAGATTATTTGGACAAGTTCCAATTCCTGAAAAAAAAAGTTCACTGCTAGTTTACCACAGAACTTAATGAGGATCATTATATCTTGGTACTTAGCTTTCGAGATGTGTAGACGGCCTGAGAAAAATGCAGAAATATGTTACGTATATTGCATAATATAAGGAGTGTTATCTGAAAAGTTTAAGGGTGTGGTAATGTTTTTTAATACAATTACCTGAATAAGCCAAAGAAGGCAGCTCAAATTCTTCTGTCCTTTGTGTTGAAGTATCTTTCTCAGGCTTTCTTATAATCTGGATACCATGCCTCCATTATAGGTAACTCTCCATTTCAGCAGACGTGGATGGTCGGATGAGGTGCAAATTTCCTTGACAGGCTGGGTCTTAAATAGACATTTCGTCACATAGTTCTGATCTAAAAAGTTTTTTCCAGCCATACACCATTTGCTGATAGACATTCAGAACCTTAAAAGTTGAAGGTTTGTTTCTTGAATTTGTAATCATACTTATGAACCCCTCTGGGGTTTTCCATTCTTTGTTTCAAACTCCAAAGACAAACATTCTTATCACATTCCATGTAGGAATGGCTATCTCTAAAGCGCAACGAAGAGATAATGGTGGGGTACATCGCTATCGGACTGTCTCTATTGGCAGAAAGATGTCTTGCCTGGTTCTCTCGCGGGAAAAATTGACTTACCTGGTTATTTTCCTGTACGCCAAAATTTAAACGTCAAAAAACCCCATGACTAACCAGTTTTCCCCCACCTGTTTCATACCTCCAATGACATGTCAAACTCATTTTGAGGGGAAAAAAGTGACTTGCCTGTTTTTTCCCTTGATATTTTCTTTTTTCTTTTTTCCCCCTTCATATTCTCTGGGTTGTTAATGTACGTACCGCAATTTCAAATCGCATAATTACATACATATTTTGCATTAAGCATAAATATCATAGCCCAGAAAATTTCCAAATATAACTTAAGAAGTTGTAAAACTTTCACCCATTCTTCTCATTTTCTTCTTGGTCTTCGAACGTTCAGAGTTCGTGCAAATACGTATTCTCCCCTTTTCGCAAGCTCTTCTGCCCCGCTCACCTTGCAGCATTCTCCGTTCACTTTGCAATCTCTAGCCTGTCATTTATTCTCTTTAAGCAAATGGCTTCCCAATTTTCTCTTGCTTTTGATCTTATCTGTCCTCCATATGTATTAATGATCACAGGGCTTTCGTAGCTGCCCTTTGCACTTATTGTTCCTTTTCTTCACTCTGGTAAAGAGAAGTGATGGCTCTCTCCACGCGTCTTTTTTCCTCGCCTTCCTATTTTGCTACACCAAGGATTTCTATACTTGTATTTACATTTGGAGCTCCAAAAAATGACCTCTTCATTTTCAAATGGATAAATTAACAATGCAATTCATTAAACCTCCTTCAAAATTTGACTTTTGTCAAAAGGTTTCCTTTTGGTACATTAATGTTATTTACAGTTTTAGTTTTTAAATTTGCTTCAATTATAAAGAAAATAGTCCCAAGGTAGTGTATATATCGGATTTATTTAACAACTTTACAGAAATTTATGAACATCAAGATAAACAGTTCGCACATAGTATTGATGTTAGAAGCATTCGGAATGTTTTTTATCTTTTAATCTAACATTTAATGCAGTGGTTCGCAAACCTATGTGTATGATAGTGTTCGCTTCCAATTTTCTTAAGTAAAATCGAGTTTTAGGCGAAGTATATTTTTCGGTAGCGGAGAAAGAAGTACGCTAAAGTTGCTGATTATTTCATATTCCTGCAGAAACGGAATATAAATTGCTAATTGCGGCAAATTTTATCCAAAACTGAAGTCTGAAATACTTTCCTGAAAGCGCTTGGTAAGCACCGAAAAATTGCTTGCAGAAGAGAAAATGACTTTAACCGTACTGCAAGTAGAATCGCAATAGTATTCATTACTTATAAGTTATAATACTATATTCCTATTTTAATTTGTGTAAAATTAAACACATTGAAGTGTGTATGTGAGTTTAAAACATATGAGGTGATGAGCAGGGATTCAAATTTGATGACTCAATTCTCTCAATAATTTACAAAATAAAATGAAATATAGATTTCTTACATGACATTTGCAAAATCTGAAGAAAATTAAAAAATTGTTTTTGAAACACAATTTACAAAATCGTAGTACTAGCTCTTTTCAGTTCACACATTATATGAAATTCGCTGCAAAACTTGCTAGTATTTCTTGACCGAAAGAACAATAGTACTAACTGTAGATACTCATTAATGCTAAAGCATTATCTCATCACTACTTTGGAACAAGAATTCGTAGCTGTTCCAACATTAGCCACCCCTTCACCCTCAAACAACCCTTTCCATCATTAATTAGGAATGTGATTTTCGTCCGAAGAATCGAGCAAAGAATGAACGTAGTTACTTTTATTTCTCAGTTTAGTTGTAAAATTTCTTATGATTTAAAATGTGTCCTTATGTAAAGCATCACTAATAAGAAACTATTCAAATACTGAATTAAATGAAAGAAAATAACTAAATAAAGATGCAAAAGGGAAAGATAACTACAAAATAGTGACATAAAATTGAAAAGCTTGCTCTATAACAATGACAGAAAATTATCAAACAATGAGCTAATAAATATGCATTTTTATAATCCGGAATCCGTGATAATGAGTTATGCAAGGATTGGTAAATTTTATAATGCAACAGTTAAAACACGTGTAGTTAGACCATGTACTTATCCAGGCTCTGGTATTGAGGTTAAGTGGCACATTTTTTCGTTCTACAAGGAATATTTCCTCGGTTTACTATTGTATCAAACAACACCCAGGAAGAAGAAGAAAGAAGATCTGTGCATGCCCCCTGCTGCCGCGTCTGGCCGGATCCAGCCACTTCGACCTTGGCTCCACAACCAGACAATAAAGCCATGCCTCCAAAATGTTCCTGCCGCCCCCAGGTAACTCAACCACCACAGGCTTGACCTTAACCCTCTCCTCGCATGGAGGTTCTACATTTTCCGGTAAATGAAGCAGCTGAATATTCACCATACCTTCGTGTGACAGTGGAAGATCGATAAGGAGATGTACGATAAACTTGATGTGCAGCTGTTGGAACTATGAAGTATTCAATGCAACGGCTCAGGACGAGACACAATGCTCCCAAAAGTGACAGGTCTGCCCCTGCAAGGCGTTTTAATCAATCTTTCCTCATTTACTGTCAACACTCCGGAAGTTTAAGTGGCGTGAAAATAGACAGCCGTATGCTAAAACTATTTAATTTCCTTAAATCATGCAAATTGTTTTACCTGTTTGTTTTGAAATTTTTATGATCTCCTCTGAGGCTTACTTCATTACAAGCAGGCACCGTAGTTTCTGTTTTTTGTTTTATTTGTATGTTTTCCTTTAGCTGTTGTGTCATTTCAGCAATTGAAGAATTTTTACTCACTAAACTGCATTTTTTAACGTTACTTTTAATAATGTTCACTATGAAAAAAAACGCACATTCAGTCTCTTATTTACATGGAGGTAATAATTCTGGTTAAAAGAAAGTCCTCGCTCCAATCGTGAATCGTCTAGAAACCTCGACATTTCAAAACAGACTACTTGGAGCTGCAATTCTTGTAAGTATTGTCAAAATATCTTTGTTTTTCTCCCTCTCTCACTCTCTCGAAGTTTTTCTCTACCTCTACCTTACTCTATATGTCCGTCTTTCTCTCCTTTTCTGTCCATCTCTCTCTCTCTCTCTCTCTCTCTCTCTCTCTCTCTCTCTCTCTCTCTCTCTCTCTCTCTCTCTCTCTCTCTCTCTCTCTCTCTCTCTTGCACATTTCTCCCTCTTTCTCTCCACTAAATCGCTTTCTTCTCTTCCGTTGCCATTCCATTCAACTTACCAGTCAAGTAATATTTGGAAGCTGCTAATAAAAGTATTCCTTATGGGATTTAATACAAAATTAAACTTAAGTAAAAGGTTAACGCAATACAAACTTGTGGTAACTGGATTGGCACAAAAAAGAATAACTCAACTATAACTTTTTGGCAATGATTTTTACATATTCATCCTATGGACCGTTTATGCATAGTATATAACTTGTCAGAGATGTCATATTTACAACATTTGGTTATAAACAGGTTAAACAACTGATAATAACAGAAGGATATTTCTCTTTTCTTCATTTTGTGCTCTATCACGAATAGAAATCCTGTTTTGGGGAAAGTAATTACCTTTTTGCCTAAAGAATTTCAAATATTAATTTCCACAACACTTATAAATGTAAACAAACATTTTCAATGTTCAACTTTAAGGTAGTGCATTATGCACATTATTGTCGTTATCGTAAACGAAAATAAAATAAAACGAAAATAAAATAAAACGAAAAATGTACGTTACGTGTACGATATACTAAACTACTTGTATATTCTATAAAGTATTCTGAAATTTTTATTTTTCTACATCTTATTGGTCATAAGCGATTCCGCATTAACACACAGTTTGTTGCAGCAGCATGGAAGAAAACAGAATACTAATATATTGGGAAAAGTTAAAATGAAACGTATCATACATTACATATTTATGTACTGAAACAGAAAAAAAGCGAAATTGACATTTCAACAATGAACTTGAAATGTGAGTAATAATTCTGGGAAACGGCTAAGGTTACAAAAAGTTATTTTAATACACATTCTAATTGACTGCATATTTTTTTCTGGCGTAAGTTTTCGCTCATCTATCATACAAGGGGCAAAAGTAATCTCGCTATTCCAGGACACAGAATTCACTTATATGAAAAGATGTCTAGTTATACAGGAATAAAATTCTATAATGTACTTCCCACTTCAATTAGAACCTGTAATAGTTTAAATACATTTAAAACACATTTAAAAGCCTTTCTAATAGATAATGTATTTTATACCATCGAAGAATTTATGTATCACTGTAAAAATAACTAGGCTTTATTACTGATTTTAGCATATTATTTTTAATTTTAGCATATTATATTTATTTTTAAATTCTATACCATTAAGCAATTTATGACTATCCTGTATATTTAATTTGATCTCTCCATTATTTTGTTATTTCTAATCGTTTACTTTTAAGAGAGAGTATGTATTACAAATGGCATGGCTTAATTGTGTTCAAATACTGAATTAAGTTGCAATAAATATGAATATGAATATAAGGTTTGGTTGTTTTAAAAAATATGCAAAGATATACAGAATTCAGTCAAAATCAGATCATTCGCAGAAAGTTCAATATACGCGTTTTATTTCTAATACCAATAAGTGAAATATGTCTTATTTTAATCAAAACTGTTTTAGCAAATTTTTTGGAAAATAAAAAATTGACGAGACTTTTACATACAAGGTTTACTTTGGGATAAGAGATTTCTGAAAATCTTTGTGTTGCATCATTGGAAACGTTAAACTTAAACACAGATATGGTTTTTATTGGAATTCTTGTTTTCATATACGTTGCTGATAGGCAGACTGGCACAGGTTAATACTCTCTCTCTCTCTCTCTCTCTCTCTGGTGAAATGCCACTATGTATGCAATAAATATTTCCGTTGACTGCTTTGGTGGTTTTATTATATGTATGCACAATGAGCAGCTTCTTGTATTTTTAATATATCATAAAATATATGGCTACCACTCGCATTGGGTTTTACGTTTCGACCAAGTTGGCTGTTCCTCTGTAACTCCTCTGCTAACTGCTGTTATATTTAATGGCTAATTGGTCTTTGACCAAAGACCTCCACAAAAACAAAAGAAACAAATGCGGGCTCTCCTCTTGATCCACGGGCGCCGCTTGCCTGTTTGGAGTTTGCATGGAATAAACGCAAGAACAGTTTTTTTTTTTACGAGCAATGGGTTGTAATAATATTTTGATTCCATCCTCGATCAGCTGATTGATGAATAGAGATCATACGAGTAGTTTAAATAATGCTCCGGTATTCTCCATTCTGCCGAGGAATTCACAAAGAAAGATTTTAAAGATAAGAGTAGTCAGTGCTGAAGTATAATCTTCCCATTCCTTTCTAATAATCTTTGAGCTTTATTTGTGGGCTAGCTGAAAAGACAGAAAATCTTCGTGCATAGAAAAAGTTCAAGGGAAGACACATGAAATAAAATCAGAAACATCACAGAAACATCGGCACTGCGACAAGTCTTGATCTATTGTATCTATGCCTCCAAGAGGGGCAACCCCGGGAGGAAGGATGAGGTGAGAGTAGATAGAGGGAGGCCGTTCCTAGGAGCCATGACAGTGCAGAGGCCAGGTCACTATATTTTACCTAGATGTAAACCTCACCCGGTAGGCCAGGACAACGGATTCCCCCTACTGTGACTCGGAGACAGTCCCAGTAGCCTATTCGGAGACCAGCAACCTACCTACCGCAGGAGTAAGTGGTTCACACAGAGCATATCATCCTGTCATGCACCGCCGAGACACCCGCCGACACTTCTGCCTTGAAACAGACCACCAGATAGGAGATGCTGTGAAATGATTATGGAAATGAAATGGAGGGACAGGGCATTCGGGAGATGTAATTAACCTACCCAGCATTCGCCTGGTGACCCGAGAAAGCACCCGAAAAACCCAAGGGTCAGGTAGGTCGGCCACGGGAACTGAACCCGGACCTCCAGAATGCAGGCCATACACGAAACCGCCTGAGCCATCCCCTCGGTTTTACACATAGATTTAAGAAGCGAAGTGACAGAACGGCGCGACCAGCTGGGGCTCAGGAGAGGGACAAGGGTCATGGGACGAAACCTCATTTGGCCAACATTATGAAAGCTGATAAGATGTTCCATCCTTCAGATAATTTTCATGTTTACGTTAATGTTTACGTTAATAACCAAGTATTTAACACAATTTCCCGCAGAATTTGTCTTTTTGAAATCTATTTCTCTTTATCATTGCTGCACTTAAAATACAATGAGCAGTGTGAGTTTTGGTCTGTGCACATAATAGGAAACGCACTTTTTGAGCTATTTCTCACACATTCTGCATCTACTCCGAAAATGCATCAAACTAGGAGGAAAACTGGCGACGCGCGTTCCATTTTACGTATGCTATTATGCAAGGTATTGCCGCGGAATTCAAAGTTTATCATTGTATCACGAGTAACACATGAAGTGCATAGACACCCATCACACAGTGTAGGAAAGCTGATTGTATAGTTGATCGCGTATTTTTGTTTGTTATTTATTAATTGCCTTTATGTTTTATACCTTAAACCACATACGTAACATGAATACTTCCAGATTCTGGGAAGAATAGAGAGTACCAGTAATCTTGCTAGGAAAATTTGTACTTACCGACTGAGCTACGAGGCCAGTCAGTTCCGTCTTTGCGAATTTAAGTTGATTTTAGCTGAATCAGAACCAGTTCACTTAAAACCTCATATTATTTGCAGTAGGCAGGCTATTAACAAGCTGCATCCATTACATAACTGAATAAATAGTTATATGATTCAGGAACTTAACACGAATTTTTACTACTATTTACTTATTGTGAACTGCATAATATTATAGGGATTGTTCATTTTGTTGTGAATTAACAGTTAGTGTTAAAATGACAGTAACAGTCTTGCATATAACTGTTGTTTACCTTCTCTACTACGTATAATACGTAAGGGAAGAACAAAATTCCATTTTAAGATTTCATCGAAAAGGATTTTGAGGCATTTTGAATAGAATAAAAAATGCAGAAACCCTGTGTGTGCGTCTATCAGCGCACAACTTAACTCAAAGGAGAGAAATCGGTTAAAAATCAAACTTGGCATTTGAGCCCAGCATCTTTAAAGGATGCCGAAAGAGATTTTTAATAAAATACTCCATCCCATACCTGTAATATTCTTAGAAAATGCAGATTTTTCTTAAAAGTGGCTCTAAAAACTTTGATTAAAATACCATATTTATAAGATGTTTTTATGACAGATAAACTGTACGTTTTGAATTTACTGGGAATAGCATATGAAGACTTCAATTTGAATACCTGTTGCATAACAGGTAGACCGTAAAAGGTAGGCAAAAACTTACTACACAAAAATATAGATCTCGTTTAAGCATAATTTATTTTTATTTATTTATCAAAGTATTATGCGGTGTTGCATGGAATCCAATGCTTACAAATTGAATTAAATGGACCTAGAACTCTAATGCCTGTAAAATTGGTGTGGTCTTGGAATTTCTTTGTTGACTATTTCATAATATATTGTTGCTGTGCGTTCTGAAGTTAATTTGTAGGTTGTACATCTCAGGGGTACACTTCACAAAGAGTGACCTACATATATCTATTGTGGTCAACGCTCCCTAGGAGGAAGGGATGAATTGAAGGAACCACATGAGACTATAGACCGCAGGCACACGGGTAATAGAGGCACAACCCAAACGGAAGTATTATGAGCGCAAAACTTCTGGAACGATGACCTTGAACGTCAACTCAGCTACCGAGCCTGGTTTACTGGGAATTAGCGACATGATGCCTATGCGACATAATCACTTTACGTACTCAGGACGAGCAGCGAACAAATGTAGTCAGCAGCGAAAGTGTGCCAGATCTAGTTTTATTTTCAAGAGGTCAGAAAACAGTGTTTATTTTGGAAAGATTGAGTCAGACTGAATAATTCAATGTCATAGTTGGGATTTGAACCACGGATCTTCTGGTTGCCGTCCAGCCGCTCTAACCTTTGAGCTACTATTGCCAACGTGCCGATATGACATTAAATTCTCCAACTTACTTGCGTTTTTCCCGGTAAACCACCTAGGAGTTCTCATAAACACATGATACAACTACCTTAATGGCGACTTACAACATGTAAGTACTTTAAGGCCCGGGCTTTTTATAGTTAACCACTATTAGGTCAATTAATTGAAATTAATTGTTCTTTCACACTAGCCGTGTGCGGGCTAAAGTATGGAAAGATTGAATTTTTCAGTCTGACACAATCTTTCCATACCTTAGCCTACACGCGGCTAGTGTGAAAGAACAATTAATTTCCAGTGTTTATTTTATTTCATTTTTGTGATATTAATAGCCATGGCTTCTATGTTTTCAAAGTTAAGTGGCAGGGTATTACATAGAGCAGAGAAATAATAGCAAATGTCCTTGACTTCATGAAACAAGAAGCAGAAATGAAAGAAGAAATTGTATGTTCACCCGAATTCCACAAGGGCCTAAAGAGAGTGAATGAAAGAGTAGCCAAAGCAACTCGTTTTTCATTGAATTTCGTTTACAGGCTTCTCAAAGATAAGAAATATCACGAGGAGTGACATTTGACACACCTGGAAAAAAAAAAAAACATAAGGTCCCTAAACGTGTTACAGAAATAGATGATTTCGATAAATGCGTCATTGGGCACACGATTCACAATTTCTAGGTGGAAGCAAAAAAATGTGCCAACAATGGGCAAATTGCTCATCAAGCTAAAAGAGAGAATAAACTTTCAAGTTGGTACTACAATCCCCAGGACAATTATAAAAACTTTGCGGCTCAAGTGGAAAAAACTAAATCAAATAGGAGAGTTCTAATAGAGAAGCATGACCTACGATCACAGCGGGAAGCTTACCTTACTCTTCTCCGGAAGTATAAATCAGAAGATCGAAGATGAGTCGTACATACATAGCAGTCACACCACATCTAAAAGTTGGACTGGCGAAACTGAATTAGGTTTATACCTACAGTTCTAGGCTCGAGGTCCTACTACTGAAGTTGCCTAAAGAGGGCGGTGAACAACCAAGTAGACCTCTATGTCCATCGAAAAGATTCTTTGGTTTGAGTAAGCAACCGAACACTGCCACGAAACCTAGAAACACGTCTGAAATGTGAAAACAAAAGGGAAAGAAGGAAGCGAAGGAAAGAAAATAATCTTTGTAGCATTTGCCTAATGATCACATAAACTGTGAGAATTGCAAAGACAGAGTGAGCGATTGTCGGGAACCGAACCCGGTTCCCCCACGTTAAAATGTAGCGGTGTCGCTAGGCAAGGAGTATGAGGACTTTTATTTGCCCATGTGCACTTACACGGTAAACTGGAGTACTTATTTGTATGTTTGGCACCTCTCGCGTCATATTCCAGCAAAATCGGTGTATTCTTTTTACCATATCATGCATTAGTGTTGTGGTAGTTTGAGTAGTTCTTTGCAAGTGGCATATATCATTTTGGAGTTTTGGTTGTTTGCATTTTGTTGCCTGTTCCTGTTATCTATGGGGTTTCCTTTATCGCGGTGTAGCGATATGGGCAACGTAAAGATATGATGGTACAGTTCAACGCCAATCTGCTAGCCGTAGCTTGTCGCACGAAAAGTCCACAAGGTGTACTTAAAAAATTGTCAGCCCTTAGGATATGTCATTACATTTGAAGTACAATTTGTGCCAAAATAATGTCTTGCTCAGAACTTATATGTTGGGGCATGATATGCTTTGTACGATATTTAATACCCAGGATTTTGTGTGTACACTACGTATCGTAGTACATTTTTCTTCCAAGACCAATTCTATTCATTCATGACTTCACCATTTTATGGAAAGAGGTTCACAAAACCTTTATTTATTTTCAAGATATAGCAAAGAGATGTGCATCACCAATAAATAATATAAAGTTTACATGAATGTCTGCAATGCTGTTTGCAAATATCGCACATCGTGGTTATTTTAGGTGCATTACTCTGTACATTCTTGAGTACATTTATTAGTGGTGGGTTTATGTATAGGGCCGCGAGTTGGTCCAGGGGTTAGACCGCTTGACTCTCACCAAGGTTCAAAGCCAGATCTGTGGTGCACAACGCGGCGCAGGGGCGGGTTTTCTCCGGGATCTCCAACATTCCACCAATTGCTCCGTTATCTTTCCTAACATTCATCCTCATTCTGTCATCTACTTCTCTCATTGCCATACCAGGCATAGGGCTGATCACCCATCCTGGGTTCTCTATCTGATCCAGAGTTTCTGTTCATCATCTTCTAAAGACATAAGGGATAAAGGAAGAAAAATTCCCTAACACCACGATAGTGGTAAAAATGGGAAAGTTGAGAAAGTAAAAAAGAGAGATTTTTCTATAGACCAAAAGAAATCATTGATTGCATTCCTGTTAACCTATTTCCTATCGATTTTTATTGTAAGCAACTATTGAGGAAGATGCTATATAAACCTTAGGGACAATATTATCTATATTGTTATCGAATATTAAGCTTTAGGATACATGCTCATAATTTTTTTTTATATTAATGTTATCAAAGATATTTTCTGAGCCAATATTAATTAGAGCTGCCGGAAGCTTTTCTGCTCACATTATAGTACACTATTCCTAAATGTTGCTGGAATTCTTGTGTTCATGGACTTCTAACGGAAGTTCATCAAGAATGTGCCTATTTACTTTTTCAACCTATCACTTGAATAATTTGAAATCACAATTCAGTAATGTGATGGATCAAAAATTTCTCGGATCTTGTGGATGAACTATTTTAATTCTGAATAATTAAATAATCAGTTTGTATAGGTTTCTCCCCACATCACTTCGGACAAACTGCTATCAATTCTGTTTTAAAAAGTTCCAGATGTATTTGTAAAACTCACAGGATAAAGTTTAACAGCGAGGACTAGCATTACTCCTAGCTGACTGTAGGATAACTCTTTGTACTTAACACTTTAAATTATATGGAATAGTGCAGATTAATAAATCTAGGTACAAAGGTTAACTTATTTATGGTGTCTGCTGACATTTTCGCACATATTCACCCGTATCACCTATCACTAGCGAGTAAGTTATCTGAAATGACCTTCCTAATACTTGTGGCAGTTAAGGGTAACTTTCCCTCCGCTATCAACCTTGTTTTGAATTTCTGTCTCCCTGCTTCTCTTTCTGTGCCAAAACAATAGAACTTTCCTTTTCAGCGGTAGATATTCTGGTAATGGTTCACAGCAGTTCCTTCTATTTTCGGTGTTCTATATACGCCTTTATTTCTTATGCCATTTTGCTGGTATTTACTTCCTGTTGTCTACAATAAAGTCCATACAACTGGTCTCTAAATTGATGCATCGCCTTTCTTCTGGCTGCGTTTCGATTGATTAAAATAGGTTTTCTCTGTCACCCTTCAATCTGCGTTGCTTATTGCAGTCGCAAATGAACTTTGCTATTGGGTTCCAGTAAATTTGAATTTCCACCAAAACGCCCTTATCGGTCAATAATGAACAGCTGAGTTTCCTACACAGGTTCTTCTTTCTTTTCTTTTCGGAGGGAATTCGGCACCATTACCAGTCTTGTCTATTGTAACTTATGTCCCCAATGGGGCACCCCCGGGAGGAAGGATTAGGCGAGAGGAGACAGAAGATGGCCGTCCCAAGGAGCCACGACAGTGTAGAGGGCAGGGTCCCTACATTTGACGGACATTCTCCCGTACTGTGGTTCAAAGACGATCTCAGCAGTCGGTTCGGAGATCGGCAACCGACCTACCGGAGGAAGAAGTGGTTCACTCAGAGCATATCATCCTGCCATGCACCGCCGACACTTCTGAATAAGACCAGCAGATGAGAGATGATAGAACATGATAATGGAGACAAAATGGAGGGATGTAATTAATATAGGTACCTTTTAGAATGTTTCTACTTTGCTGCAAGAAGTAAAGCATTATGATCGTAAAATACAACCATAAACATTTGACTAAAATGAGCTTCGGATGTCATTTCTAACCTGAATGCTAACTGGCCATGCACAAAGTTAAACCAAATATCAGTAGCCTGTTGACGTACTCAGACGTTCATGACACTCGATTGTGGACTCTTACAGTGTAAGACACCTATTGGAAGCGTCTCTTTAGTCCTTCGGGGCTAAAATCTGTACCGAATAAATATTTTTCTGATGCGAGTTAAAATTTCTGGGATGAAAAGCAGTTCTCTCTGTTTTTATTTATTGAATCTCCTGGTACATTCAAATTTACTAACGTATATCTTCGCACTGAACGAAGATATGCATCCAGATACGTAGTAATTAACATTTGTCAGTGAAATGACGACATATTATGGCCAAATCGCTGCCCTCAGGACCTAAATTTATTTTATAATCATAATTGTGCATGAAATAAACATTTCATACGTTTATTTCCTGTTCAAAAATAGTCTATGTCATTCATTCGTAATAATTCACGCGAACTGTCGCGTACACTCACATTTATGTTGGTTCATTTGAAGATGTGGTATTATTTTTATGCCAGTGCTATACTAAATAAAGTACCAGGATATTCAAATGTAACAGCAAGTTGTGATAATTTAGGTGGTCCTTTTTGCTCTTCATTGTCTTGGGGTAACATCTTAGCCTCAGGCTCCAGCTATATTACTGGTTCAAACCCGACGGAGGGTAATCAATTTTTTTTCCGGTATAAACTCTTTTATCATGGTTTCATTTGAAAAGGAAGTAAAGCTTGCGTTCTCATATTGTATATTTACATGTAAAAGAACCCAAAGTCGTATGTTTGTATATGCATGCACTGGCTTCTCAATAGGTTATTCGTCTTCCCTATTCTTTTCTCACAGTCAATTACTCTGTGAGTATATTATTGCCCTTAGTATGAGATACTTTGTTCTTCTCTTCGCTATTTGCTTGAGGGAATTGTGACAATAGGAGTGTATTCTCTCTAATCGGTTTTCCTCTCATGTTTTGTAAACGTGTGAAATGGAGTGGAAATTTCAAATACTACACCTGTTCCATGTCTGATACACTCTCACTACATTCAGACACATCCTGCAGTATGGTATTATTATCGGATGGACATTCATTGTCCTCCACCTCCAGTGGGCTAGTGTGTATGTTTTGTTTTCGTTGCAGTTAGTGCCCGTGTCCGAATGTGTAGTGTTGTCGTGCGACGAAACTGGAGTAGAAGCAGCGGCAAAACGTAAACCTCCGCAAAATGCGGGCTGACGGCTTCTGCGTTGAATGGGTAGCATGGTATTACTATGAGGGCCATCTTACCTTGAGATATATATATATTATGTGCATGACAGAAATGCCTCTCCTGTACTTCGTGAGGCTCACCGACGTATTATGGCAGTCAATTATCATAGATGTGGGAATGTTGCCATGTTGCTATTGCCAATTATGGTTACTAAGGATGCCATTGTTCTAGCCACACGTCATAGACGGTGCATATTTACTAATGTCTTGTGACATTACGTAAGTCAAGTGCACACAGACTGGTTAATAGATCTTCTTTGCCTTATCTGGACAGCTGTAGTACTTAGACGGGTTTTCGAGACAGGAACTGCTAAGGATTTCTGCACATCGATGAAGCTACGCGACCTTTACAGTCCCCTGCGGTGTCTCCACTCCATTTCTTTTTCTTTGGGGATGGCATCCCTAAGATCTTTCGAGGTGCCAGTTGGCGAGGTATCCACCTTCGTTATACACCCTGAACTATACCCTATAGCGAAACTTTTTTCTCCTAAATAACTTCGATGATTTCACCGGAGTTATAAACGAAACCTTGTTCCTAAGCACATTTTGCTATAATATTGTCAATGTAGGTTGGATGAGATCAGCTTAATATAGTCTTTTCTTCTGTTTAATTGTTTAGTATTTATTCACCTGCTCTGGCTTAAATTTGAAGAAGGGAAAAAATGTACAACTAGTGATGCACATCATATATGCTCCCATCTATGTTAAAATTCAGTACGTTTCAGTTGTATCAACGCATTTACGTAATAAAAGTCACTTATAAAATTATTATATTAAATGTAAATCTCACAATTATCTTTATATATATTAAGATAAATAATATGTTAATACATACAATTTTGCACCACAGGACAACGTATGCCATAACAACAGCAACTGAAGACACGACTTTCATAGGTGCACAAGTCCATCTTTTGGGACTATATATATCGTTGTAATCGTCTCACTGAGCTCTATCGTATGACATCAGGCATTTCCTCTTGCTACTGAGTTAGTGAGTTTCATTGCTACACAAGTCTAGGGCGTTGTTCTGCAACTCAGACAGGCATTGTGCACTTCAGCATAATAAAGGACTCAACCAAGAACATTAAAGTACACATGTGATGTTCAACAATCTATGATCAAGGACTATAAGATGGCTTTCAGCAAGGTGAAGGTACCTATGTCAGTGGTCAAAAGACAAGAGAAGTGGAAAGTGACTACATATAAGATTATTGAATATAGACCAAGAATGTTACTGCTAGCAAGGACTCTAGTGGTTTAATAACAGAGACATTCCTAGAGTGTCAGAAAGAAAACAAAATTTGCTAAAACCATACTGAAGCAAGCTCACGGTAAAGAAATTCCTCTGAAAGCTGTGAAAGCTAAGGACAATTCAAAGTATCTTGCTTAATTCTTCCTGAAAAAAATCGTATTTTCAAACTCTGTGTCATAAATATAGCAAAGAACAGATATCTAACGTGGAAGAATCAGGAAGTGAGGTGTGGCATTCAGATTAAGATAACTGAATGAATGTAATATATAATTTTGTTATTATGCTACAAATAAAATATGGTTCAACAAACATATGAGTACTATAAAATATTTTCACCATTTCTTGCATCTTTAGAAGTAATTATTCCATGCATCTGATAATACAGTCCTTTCAATGCATTTGTACACCTAGATGAGTTTCATAAATGCGTAAGTCCAACAAATTCATTATAAAAATTATAACAAAGTGCCAACGGTAACTGAAATTACTGAACAGTAAAACAAATATGAGCCGAAGTTCATATGCTACAAAAATCATAATATTGGCAAATCGTTTTCAGAAGTTATGAAGTTGTTGTTGATTTCCTCGAAACTTAGTTGACTGGACTTATGCACTTATGAAAGTTATGTCTTCAATTGAATCTCATAATAAGGTTATATGGAACAGACCTTAGGTGCGTCTCGTACAAGTCTGGCGATATTGATAACAATGCACTAACGAACTATAATGCACCAACATACAGTGCATTTAATAATTAGACTGACACTGCAACTAAGATATTCACAGCAGTAAAGCAAAATCATCGCACGACTGCATCCTTCAATGGCTGAAGTAGAGTTCGTTGTTACTCTGCTTCCATTCAGCAAGAACCGATTCATATAAACTTAAGCCAAACAGTATATATAACCTCCAACATTAAGCCACATCGGACGGTGAAATGGGTGAAATGATACTCAAACGAGCCCAGAGTCCATAGACATTCATTACTGAGCGGGATGGCTCAGGCGTTTAGTTTGTGTCCCTCATTCGGGAGGCCCGGGTTCGATTCCGGTGGCCGATTTACCTGGCCCATGGGTTTTTTCGGGGGTTATCTCAGGTTGACAGGCAAATGCTGGGTTGATTTATTAGATACATTTCTCGAATTTCCTGACCCACAATTTCATCTCAATTATCATTTAACTTCATCTCTCATCAGGTGGTTTCTTTCATGGTAGAAGTGTCGGCGGGTGCCGCGGCACTGCATGGCAGGATGATATACCCTAGTGAACCACATCCTCACTCGGAAGTCGGTTGTCGGTCTCCGAACCGTCTGCTGGGACGCCTCCGAAACACAGTAGGGGGGAACGTCCGTTGTCCTAGCCTACCGGGGGAGGTTTATAGTCTAAGTAAACTGCAGGACCCTGTCCCTTGTCTCCACTCGCCTCATTCTTCCTCCTAAGGATGCCCCACTTGGGGGCATAGGTACAATAGATCAAGACTGCTCGCAGTACCGAATTCCCTCCGTAGTAACTCTAATCCTAATCCTACCTGACATTCATCCCCCCCAAAAATAAACCTTTTCCAGGTAACACCCTAACCGAGATTCGAACTCAAGACCTCTTGAACGTGAGGCAGATATCCTACCATCCACACTACAGAGGCAGAATATGTTTCCTTATGTGGAGTAAATCACATAGGTAATAAGACTGTAGAATGAATCATGTCCTTCGACACTACTTCTCTGCAGCGTACCTCGAGATGAACCTACCACTGTTAACGTTAATATGTTGAGGCTTCATGTCTTAGTTTCTCGTATTGGTTGTATAAGTTAACAAAGTTAGCATTAACTGTTCATAAAAGACCTAAAGCTACATACATAAAGTTCTGAGAATGTATGTGCAATGCGATGTACTGAAACTAATCATGTATTATTTAAAAAACATAAAGTGGTTAGAAAAATAAAAAAGTACATGATATATCTTAACATTGTAATTAACCAAAAGAATATAAATAATCATTCCCATCCTCATCTACAACACAGAATATAACGAATAATGTAGTATTGTAACGTACTCTCTATTGCACGTAATACATTTTTTACGGATATACTTAAAACTTAACACACGAATGACATGATTCAGTTTATTGTTCCTAGATTGCATTTATACGGTTATATGCTTATAACGTTTGAGAGTATGTGTGTAAGGATAATAAAATAATACAATTTGTCACCCTTCAAATCCATGCGTGTATGTGACATGTATTTGTATTTATTTCTCATCTTTCTTCTACATACAATTTCATTGATACATTGACATTTATAACATTTCTTTCACACAATAACAAAATAGCTTATTCATATTTAACATACCCTTTCTACCTGCTTGCCTCGAGTCTCGGTCTCAATACACATAAGCCCTGGTTTTCCGTGTATTGATGAACCTCCTGTCCCTTGTATCCCTCGTTCTGGTTTTCCAGCCCTTAATTGTTATTTATTCTTCATCAGTCTTAATCATTTCTCTCTAACTTTCCCCAGATATTCACCTATATTTCTTTCATTCTTTTCTCCTTTTACCAATAACATTTTTTTATTATTAAAACCTCCCCCCCATCCCTAAAACTGTCCCACTTTTGTTGCCAAATTTGTTCTCTCCATATCTATGTTTGTGTGCAATAAAGTATTCTATGCCAATCTGTATCCTCTTCTCCACACATTGGGCATTTTCCTGTATCCTTTTCATATCTAATACCTTTCAAATTTCTGACTCCTGTCCTTGCCCAGGCAAATCCTTCTCGCCCTAACTTATTACACATATCTATGTACTTCTCCCTCCCCCACACTGTCTTTATTTCCCTATATATTGTTGCGTGTATACGCTGAGCAAGATTTGGAAATTTCTGTAATCATTATTCTGTAACATTTATTTTCAATGCCTTGAGTCTGGGCACAGCTGCGTGTAAAAAAAACTCTATGATTAAGCGTAAATTCTGCTGACTGGCAAAACATGTACTTTGGACTGTTGAATCATACATCCTGCTGGCTTAGGGAAACAATTCACAGGTGGCCTGTACAGACCTCAACTTGTTCTCCATGTTTTAAACAATGAATCACACATCCTGCTGATCAAGAGAAATAATGCTTAGTTGGTCAGTAACAGGTTTAAACATGTTCTCAATGATGTAAATAATGATTGCACAATATGGTGCAAATTAACAGTTAGCGTGGAAATCGCTGAGTTGACTTTTTGGTAGGACCCCTATTTAAGCTTGGTTGAGTTAGCCCCCGCGGGGGAGACTTCACAGAGGTTTCAGAGGGGACTTGCTGCTGGTCTCTGTAAGGATCAACAAGAGTTTATTTCAAAGTGCTACCGCGAGTAAGATAGCCAGCAGGGCGTACCAGATCGTACACCTTTTGACAGTCCAACAAGGTTCAAGCCATACAAACAACACATCACCAAAGGTAAAGTTGCATTATGTTATTATGTATTTAAATGTTACCAAAGCGCCCCTGATCTCATCCAGATCCAGGGAGTGCCCTGTAGAAATACTAAGCATCTTTGAAATATAGTTATTCAGTTCAGTTTGACTTAGATGTTTCTTTCGCTCTACCCTTTCAGTAGCACAACCCAGTTGCAGATTAGGTTTGTGAGTCTTTCACCCTCCTTACAACCCTGGTCCACAACATCCTCAATGATCTTTTCTCCCTTACACTGGTAAATATAACTTGGCTATCTAAATCTTCCAGCCTTAATTCCACGTCTTTCCAAAAGCCCTTATAATAATACTCCTCGTTTCTCCAAATATGTCCCATACCTATCTGTTCCATCAGTTCCCTTACTTTTTGTGCCCAAGACTCTCCCCATTTGCTTCTCATCTGCAAAACAAAACATTCCTTGATAATATTGTTTTCCTCCAAATTAGCAACTCTGTATAGATATTTCAGTGTCCTTGAGACAATTTTAACCCTTGTTGAATGTCTTCCCAACTCTAATTGTGCAGCCCCATTGGGTGAAGCTACTGGTAAGCCCAAAATATATTTACAGAAGGATCTGTTAATAATATCCACTTCTTTCCATGCTTCATCCACTCCCCATATCTCTGCCCCATGCAACGTCTTATTTTCCACTATGGCAGTATAGATTCTTTCCAGCCATTTGACATTAATGTCAGGTAATTTCCTTAAACATGCTCTTACAATACTCATGGCCATTTTACCTTTTGCTAGAGCCAATTTTTTCTGTTCAGTCCATTTACCATCACAGCTCAATCTTATCCCCAAATAATCAAATCTCTTTACGACCTCTATTTCTCTTCCATTTATCTCCCATTTGTCATATTTACGTAATCTATAAACCTTTCTTAAAAACCATGATCTTCGTTTTCTTTTCGTTAACTCTCAACCCCCATTTTTGGCAATAACTACTTATTGCTTCAGTTGCCTTCTCAGCCCTCCAACAGATATAGAACCAACTACTAAGTCATCTGCAAAAAACAACCCTGGGATTTCTTTGTTATGAATAACTGGTGAGTGAACCCTATTTTTAGCAATCTCATCTAGAATATCATCTATAAAAAGGATAAATAGCACCGGACTAAGTTTACATCCTTGTCTTACACCCACCTTGCTCTCTATACAATCAGTTACTTTGTTTCCCTGCATGTGATATGTAACTGAAACATCATAATCAAAATCGAAAAGCCCGGTTCTTTGGTGTTGAGGAAGCGAGTTTGCCTCACTTTCAAGAGATCCTGAGTGTGAATCTCGGTCAGGGTGAGTTATTTGGAGTTTTTCCGGGAGTTAACTTATCCAGTGTTGGGTAGTTTTATGCTCCAAGAACTTTGGGCTCATTTGAGAATCGTTTCACCAATTTCATTCTTCGTCCGACATCACCTACGTCGAAGCACGTAAATTAAAGAAAAAAAATCGAAAAGCCAATTAAATACCAAACTTGATGTTCGAGATTTTCTCGGGAAATAAGCCAGGTGAAAGGACGATTATAAATCGATGTTTTGGGAGCGTACATCTCTTCCATCATCAGAATATTTTAACAAATGTTATAACCACAAATGTATTCACTGGATATAACAAAAATATAAACAAAGACAAAACACTATCAACATTCGCATTACTGAACTAAAGACTGTCTTCAGTAAACTAAATACCAGGTCAGGAGATGGCGTGAGGATAGAAAATTAATTAGGTCAAAGAAACGTAATTGCTTAACTTGGTGATCAAGCTGTATAGATCTGTGCTTCTTTCTAATCGTCTTTTCACCTGGCTTGTTTCCCGAGAAAATCTCGAGCATATTCGTCGCCAGGAAAGCTTCAGGTCTTATTTTACCAAACTTTATATTTAAATTCATAATATTTCAAGGATATCTGTCATATGAAGATTTATGAAACTATCTTCAACCAACATATTTGTTACATGGGCAAATATATAGACACCCCCGCCGACACTTCTATCCTGAAAGGGACCACCAGATGATAGATGATGTGAAATGATAATGGAGATGAAATGGAGGGACAAGAAATTCGGGGGATGTAATTAATCTACCCAGCATTCGCCTGGCGACCCGGGAAAAAACCCCGAAAAAAGCCCATGGGAGGTAGGTGGGGCACGAGAATTAAACCTCAGCCTCGCGAATGCGGGTGATCTCGCTTGGTTATTGGTTTTAATTGTCAAATATTTTTGTCTCAAATAGGAAGTCCTTACTCTGTATCTTTTTTTACCCTTCTCTTCTCCGTGTTAAGAGAACGAAATTACGAAGTTTCAGCGACCCGCTATTGTCACGTTTGCGGCGTAGGTATTCCCCTGCCTGCCTCGGTAGCGTAGATGGTGGCATGTCTGCCTCACGTTCAAGAGGTCCTGAGTTCGAATCTCGGTTAGAGTGAGTTACCTGGATAAGATTTTTCCTGTTTTTCCCTTAGCCTAACTCTAAGCTCCATGGATCCTGGGCTCATTTGAGCATCATTTCACCCATTCCATTCATCGTCCTATACGACTTAACGTTGGAGGACGTAAATTACAATAAAAATAGGTATTCACCTAATTCTCTTGTACGAGGGCTGTTCAATAAAGAATGATCACAATTTCTTTTTGACAACGTACCTTTACTCATCCTCATAATTTTGATTGTCCTTCTCAAAATAGTCTCCCCTGAATGCGATGCACTTGTCCCACTTGACATACGGGAAACTATTTTTGAGACATCCTTCAAAATCATCTCCGCAGCCTTCACCACTGCTTCTAATGGATAATGCCTCCACGAAGGCGTTTCTTCAAGTCAGGGAATAGGAGAAAGTCACACGGGGCTAAATCCGGACTACTGCGGGGGCGGGGGTGAGGGATGCACTTCACGTTGATTTTTGCAAGATATTCAGCAACAATATTGGCAATATGCCGCCGCGCATTATCGTGGTGCAGCATCCAGCCTGCTTCACGGAAATGTAGTCTTTTGCGCCTGATATGGACTTGCAATGTTTTCAGGACATCCCTGTAGTATTGTCCAGTTACTGATGTGTGTGCAGGTACAACATACTGATAAACCATTCCATGAATGTCAAAGAATGAGATGACCATAACTTTCCCAGCAGAAGCAACTACTTTTGCTTTTGGGGGGTTGGCGATGAAGGAGATTTCTACACTGAGCTTAGCTGTTTGCTCTCAGTTCAAAATGATGTAGCCAGTTTCATCAGCAGTGATTACGTTTGAAAGAAACTACGGATGTTCCTCTAACATCAACTTTAACTGCATGCGTGAGTCCTTTTGTTTGGGAATCAGCAATCTTGGAACCCATCGCGCACAAACACGTCTTTTGTGTAATGTTTCTGTCCCCAACGTGAGGGTGGCAGCCAATGAAATGTACAGTATTTCAGAAAGTGATCTTAAGATAATTTGTCGATCCTCTCTCACAATGGCATCAGCAGTGTTGATATTTTCTTCCGTGGAACACCGGGTCGTTATTCGTTTTTAAGGATATCTAGTTTTTTAATAAATGAATTCGGTTAATAACTTTAAATGTTTGAGGTTTTTATATAACATTTATTTTAATAATTGCTCACGGATTATGTTCATCTGGTTTATTTTGTTTAGCTAATATTAGACCTTCCTTTGAAATTGATTGTCTCCCCTCTTTAAACAATTTAAAACACCTTCGAGCTGTGCTATAGGTAAGAACAGACTCTCCATATGCCTCCTGTAACATCGTATAGGCCTCAACTGAAGATTAGTTGAGACGAAAGCGGAATTTCAAAGCCGCACATTGTTCCTCGCTGTTTACCTCCATTGCAGCGGGAGGCGGTACTGAACATGTCTGAACTTACCTGTTTCTCATAGGCGGGAACCAAGAGTACCAACAATGAAAGGTAAAGATGTCAAAACAAATGTCAGCTTTAGAAGCTATTATATTTGAAACTGTAATATACAATTTTGAGACTTTTACTCAAGTATAATCAACTTTAGGAATTATTTCATGTGAAAGACCAATATATAATTTTGTATTCTTTTTTTTAATATTTTATAGCGATTTTTTACACTGAATAAACATATCAACACTAATATTTCCGTAAAGTTATTTATCTTCCATACTCATTAAGAAGCACCTAAAATGCAAAATTTGATACTGTTAAGTGTCACAGAGGATGTTACCGTAAGCGCCAACTTTTAACATGTTACCAGCTAAGGGTTAAAGGATTTGACTATCGCTTAAGTTCCTATTCCCATTGTACTTAAGATCATTTCTACAACCGTTTATCCCAATTAAAGTGAAGTAACGTGAATTAACAAGCTTTATTAAGAACAGTTTGTACGACAGCGAGTAGAAAAAGTCATATGAGTGCACTCATAAAAGTGTTATATAAAGTAATAGCCATTAAAGGTGAAAAACATGGTAGCGGTAAGTATGCATCTATGCAGAAGTGAGCACTAATGGAAGCATAACCGTCATTTTCGCAGCGTTGACATTTAAGTGAGTTGAATGTGCCTCAGCTGCTCCAGTCACATTTTCTGTTCGTGTTTATGATGTTAGTGTAAGCTTTTTTCTTTTTGTGGACGACATGTGAAGGGGAATGCGTACACGTGCAGCTCGTTTCTCAGTTTGCTGGATGTATGTATGTATATCACAGGCCAACCCCTGGGTGGTAGTCTGTCTGGGTCTCTCTGTGATAACTGGGATACTCCCCCTTCCGGAGTTGATGCACAACTGGAACCTCTTAATTATTAAAATATACTTCAAGATATTTACTTCTAACAAAGTCGACAGGCGTTAGGGCACGCCTTATTTATACGCATTCGGCAAAATCCAAGGGGAAGGTGACAATGCCAAAATGTCGTTTAAAATATGATCAATATAGAAAAACTGTCTGATGTGTTACATTCACGCGCCTTTCTTCATGCTTTTTTCTCACCAATGCGGCTCGGGTTCGATTCCAGGCGACCGAAAAATGGCATTTGAGGTGGACAACACGGAGCTGGACGGGTTTTCTCTGGGATCTCCGATTTCCCCCGCCATCTCATTCCACCGATGCCCCATGTATCATAAAGCTGACACCGCCTGCGATGCCGTATATAGTAAAACCGGTGATAAACACATTATCCATGCTTCTTTAACAAATTATTGTTAAAAAGCTTATTCTTCTATCTACTCCGAAATAAAAATTTGCATAAATGCTTTTGTTGTATATATGTACTACTTAGGATTAGGATTTAATAACGGAGGGGATTCCGTACGTAGGCCACCATGCTGGACCCATTGTTGCTATGCCCCCAAGTGGGGCACCCCCGGAGGAAGGATGAGGCAAGGAGACAAAGGGCATCCGACCCAAGTAGCCACGATAGTACAGAGGGCAGGGTCCATACAGTTTACTTGGATAGAGACTTCCCCCGACAGGCCAGGACAACGGACACGCTCCCCTACTGCTGGACGGCAACGAGCCCAGCTGCCGAGACCAGGCAGGCGATCCGAGCCCCAAAGGTTCCAGGAAGGCGATCCGAGTCCCAAAGGTCCCTGGCTGGCGATCCAAGTCCCAAAGGTCCCTGGCTGGCGATCCGAGTCCCAAAGGTCCCTGGCTGGCTGTCCCGAAATGGTCCCAGCAGAGGAGCAGAGACCAGCAACCGACCTACCAGAGGAGGAAGTAGCTTTTTCCTCAGAGCATATCATCCTGCCATGCATCGCCAAGACACCCGCTGACACTTCTACCCTGAAAGAGACCACCAGATTAGAGAAATGATAATGGAGAAGAAATGGAGGGACAGGAAATCCGGGGGACGTAATTAGCCTATCCAGCATTCGCCTAGCGATCCGGAAAGCGCCCGGAAAAACCCATGGATCAGGTAGGTCAACCACGGGAATCGAACCCGGGCCTCCCGAGTGCGGGCCACAGACGACCGCGTGAGCCATGCCACTTGGTTATGTGCTACTTAAGTAAACTTTGAATCAAATTAAGTCAAAATCATAATAGCTACAACGAGATTATTGGAATACTGTAGGCTTGAGGGTAGTAAACCTGAGTGGTTCCCATGTGATGCTTTAAACTTCCATTCTGTTTGCATGACCACAAGAAAGACAAATGGTGTGACTATTTACTCACTCTCAAAAATTGCTTGCAACGGCTCATTCTTCATGTTAGTTTGTTTAGATTAGCCGAAAAGGTACTAATTTGCATATTGGGCCTTAGTGATTTAAAAAAAAATAAGGATTGAAAAGGATACCCGAACTATATAGGGTAGTTTATAATTTTTTTCCGGATTACACAAGCAAAGATTACAAGTTTTATTAAAATCGTCCTAAACATGTCTCTTGGTTTATAACATTTAAAAAATTATTGGGAAATTTGATGATGTAAACAAAATATGGAACAACAAAAGGTTGGAGTAATTCAATACTAACACTTTCGTAATAAATGCAAATTATCCTCTAATATTCATATTCAACGAATGATGCATACACCTGAACTTACGCGCACATACATATACATATTTCAAATTGAATGGGCTATAAATATGCAAATTTTCTCTGTCACTTCTTTGTGTGACTCCAAATCTAAACTTCAACAAATCTATTAAGTGAAAAAGTAATGAAGAAGCAGTATATTAAAATGAAAGTTAATTTGTTACTAGAATTAATTTGTTCAAAACACAAATTTAAAGTCTTTTTTTTTTCTCAGGAAAACAGTCATGGAAGGTAAGCAAGTAAGGTGATTTTGAGTGTGTGAATGTGATCATCCCTTTGATTACATATGCATATATGATGTCCTGTGATGTGAAAAGATGTTTTTTCTAAATCTGAGGTGCTATTTAGAGGCAATCTAGACGCTTTGTGGAATGGACAACTTGAAGTCTTTTGTTGTCCATTGCGATTTAAGGTTAACACATTAGGAGCATCCATCTGTCTGCAAGAGGTGAATACCTTTGTCAATAATAAATTAATGGTTTTCTCTCATTGTGAAAATTTATGTAAAATATTGTAACATATACCATATATTTTAACTTCCTTATCAAATGTTTTCTCACCGAGCGGGATAGCTCAGGAGGTTTCATCTGTGGCCCGCAATAATGAGGCCCGAGTTCGATTCCCATGGCTGACCTACCTTCGGGGCTTTTGCCGGGTCGGTAGGTGCATGCTGGGTAGGTTAATTACATCCCCCGAATTTTCTGTTCCTCCATTCATCTCCATTATCATTAATATCATCTCGCATCTGTTGGTCTGTTTTATGGAAGAAGTGTCGACGGGAGTCTCGGCGGTGCATGGCAAGGATGGTATGTTGGTAGGTCGGTTGCTGGTCTCCAAACCGACTGCTAGGACCATCTTCGAACCACAGTACGGGGAAATGTCCGTTGTCCTGGCCTGCCTGGGTAAGTTTCCATCTAAGTAAAATGTAGGGACCTTGCACCTTGGGACGACCGCCCTCTGTCTCTTCTCTCCTCATCCTTCCTCCCGGGAACACCCCACTTGGCGGCATAAGATACAATAGACCAAGACTGGTCGCAGTTCGAATCCCTTCTACTGTTTTAGCACATAGGAATGCATAAATTTTAACTTTTTACCATATAAAACTCCGTTCACTAGTCAGGACCAATGTGCAGATTTAGGGTTATTTCATCCAGCATCACACGACAGCTTTCCATCACAATGTCTTCAACTGTTGTAGAAGATTCTGGTGTAACTAGGTATGCCTGAACCAGCCCAAAGCGAATGTCCATAATCACACCATTTCCGAACTTTCTACTCCACTCATACATTTTTTGAGGTGATGAGTATACTCGGTGTTTATTTGCCGACGGATTTCCATATGTTCAAAGCTCAGAAACGTATGACAGAACGGTGTTCTTCCTTGGTGTATGTCGCAAGGGGACAGCCATTTTGAACTTCATTATTTCTATTATGTCTATGTTCGCTAGTCTTTATATTGTGCTAACTGTTGGGCATTTCTTACATCTTTGGTAATAGAACTTATATCAACTTACAGAACAATGCCGTAAGATCTCGATTCAATAATAACAACGTTAAGGTTTACATAAAGTTTTCTTAGGCATATCTAGGCCCACCTATCCCTCGAAAAACTTTTACGCTTTTCATTAACAGTTTTTTCCTTTCTTACTTAACACTTGCAGTAGTTCTTTTATTGCGCATTCAAGGTACCCATGAATGACACTAGCGTATAATTTTTTACCTTCAACTTTAAGATTGCTTCTGGTATCACACTATGTGTTGCTACTACAGCAACAGTGACATTTCGAAAATCATTCAAGGATTAGTTGCTAAAATTTAAATGACTTTATAGCTTTTCCAACTACTAACCCTTAATATCAATACATTTTTGCATACGATGAAACTAGTCCTTAAAGCTATGATGTCACTTTTCCTGAGGCAATTCAGAAATCAGGTTTTTATTTTATCTTCAGTATCTTTATCCACGTATTTTATCTTCACAAAGTGCTATATCAGTTGCTTAGAGGATCCCTATTTTTGACTTTAGGGCATCCAGATTCAGTTGTTAGTTTTATTGCATGCGACGATGTTTTGTCATTATATGCAGTTATGTTATCTTTAGTATATTGTCACGAACCTTTAACAAATCTAAAGTAAACATTTATATACCGATCGGCAGTACCGGCAGTAACTTCTAATGCAGTAGTAGCTGAAAATTTCTTGGACTTTTGAAGGCTTAAATTCTGTTTGAAAGACCCATTAAACCCAATGACTTTTCCTTTCAAGATCATAGAAGTAAATCCAACATTCATCATCGGTAACGATACCTCAAACCCATTTTGAACTGTCGCATAGAATTTTCCCAAAGTTTTTCTGCACAAATCGATGTTATTGTTCGAGAGTCAGTTTGTGTACAATCCATCGTTTTACTACGTCTAACTGCTGAAGTAAAATAATTTGCATTTGCGTCATATCAATGTTTAATGTCGACCGAATAATTCATGATAATTACATCCTTTGATCTTCTTCAAACAATACTCGAATAGTGGCAATACTTTCATCAGTAACAACAGTTACTGATGTGAGAGCAATAACAGCACCCATCATGAAATTCGTCACCAATATGAAGCCGATCGCTTTTGAATTCGCTGTACCACTTATAAACTTCTAATTTAGATGTGACTTCTTGGCTAAATCTTTTATAAGGCTATCTTCTTTAGGTGCTAATGATATAAACTATTTAAAAAAATCATAGCTTACATATGTTTTCTAGTCAAGTTAAATGACACAAACTAGGTCAATTAACTCACAAAACATGTGGAAGTAGGTGGCAAATATACGTAAACACCTTTATTTTAGAAATATGGCATTTCTAAAACATTTCAGCGTGTGTTATACAAACACCAGATGGTTGCTGATTTCCAATAAAGGCAATTTGAGAGGGACAGCTCGGATCGTCAGCGCAGCAACATTGGACGTGCAAAGAAGCTATCAACGAACCCTGCAGTCACCGCCGCCAAGCAGTCATCCACAATCGAGGAGCAACCTCAGCCAACTCCGCAGCTGGAGCCTGGACCAGCCTTCCCGCCGGGAGTAGGTCAATCAGAAGCGCCAGCATGCCAGCCACCGCCACCACCGCACCGCCGCAACAGCATCGTGGTAACGGGAGTCTCCGGGTTCTGCGAGCATATATATGTATTTGGTGCAGCGCAGCAGCACTGGCCCTCAGCAAATAGGGCCAACCGCATCTCTTCAGCCCGGGGCTCGACACCAGTCGACCGCGTGGAGCTAGCCAGCCACATGGAACTGGAAGCTGCCTTGGTTACCGGCTTGCCCTTATTAGGGCGGGTGCTGTGTACTGAAGTAAGCCGAAAGGACCGTCTAACTCCATGCCGTCGTTGCTGCGCCCACGGCCATACAGCAGAGTCCGTGCAGCCGAACCAAAGCGCCACTATTATGGTGCTTCCTGCCTCACCTCGGCCTGCACAGAACACGACCTCCGACACCGCCGCTTCTGCGTCACCTCAACAGCCAGCAACAGGCCACTTCATCACCCGGGAGCAGCTCAGGGAGGAAATTCGGGGCCTAAGCGAAGCCACTCAGGATCTCTATTCGGAGTGCTGGTTAAAACGGCCAAGCTGACCGCCCTGGAGAAACTCATCTGAGAGCTCTAGGCTTCCGCCCTCCAGGCAGCTCACTTCACGTGAGGAAGCTGGACGATCTGGATAAGAGCCTTCGGGTTCTCATCCGGAACATTGTCAGCTCCACCAGCCAACAGCCAGCACCACGAGCATCGACACTCCATCATCAGCCACATCAGCATCAGTCACAACAGCAGCAGATATGTATCAGCAGCTGAAGTCTCGCGGCCGAGTTCATATCTCGCCGTGTGAGGTAGGAGCTACACCCCTACACATTTATCTCGAACCAGTCCCTAGGCTGCAGCGAGGTTTCATGGCTGTGGCCTAGAGACACCTCTACACGCTCATACCCAATGGGTACCAGCTTAGCAGCTTCCAATTACCTATTAACGTGGGTGTTGTGTGGGACCGCGAAAAGTTACGCCATCTCTCTTCACATTCCTTCAATTATCCGGTGGAGGTTTTTAGTGGATACTGCTGCGTGCCCGCCCGTTAAGGGTTTTACCGCAGGTAAGGTTATTAAATTGGGATTTCGTAGGATGTGTTGTGGGTTTTGAGGTTGTAGTTTCTTTTGAGGTTACAAATTTATGTACCTTCGGGTTGAAGGGCAGGATGCAGTACCTTGCAACCTGGTGTTTTTATTTTTGAAGTTAGTTATTTATTGGGAAAAATTTTGATGCCAAACGGCTTAGAAGAATTATGTGGAGCTCAGCTTTAGCTGCTGCTAGGATTAGCTCCTCAGTTATCTCGGGTGCCCGCAAGCTATACGGCGTAACCGGAATAGTCTAGAACGGCGTAAAGTGGGGGCATAATCTCCCAATTATCCAACAAGGGCGCTTCTATGTGTTGGTAAAGTAGCGTATAATTTTGATGCCCAACGCTCAATTTCATCCTCCACGTATGGAAGACCCGAGGCTTCGTGAAGCAACCTGGTAGGAAAATAACGACCCACAAAGTATCAGATCTCGCAGGCATATAGCATCACCGGGATTACCGGCGCTCGGAAGAGGTATAACTTCAGACCAACCGGCATCGAGGTCGACCCCAGCATTGGGTAAAGGGAAGAAGTTGCTCCATGCACCTTCGCCGACAGGTCTTTGATGAGCTCGTGAAATGTTAGACCTCTGTCTAAGTTGACTCCTAGGTACTGGACGGAGTTAGTCCACTCTATCCTTCGACCTCGGAAGCTGAAGTTGGGGCAGTCTGCCAACACCATTGTTGTGTGTGACGGAGATATCTTTGTAAGGGGTTGAAGGCTCTGAGGATGTGTTTGTCTTTGCAGAACAGAAGCACGTCCTAAGCGTATTGTGCCATTTTGACTCGTGGCTCTGTAGGGAAATCTGCCATAAAGATGTTGAATAAGGTGGGAGATAGTACAGAGCCTTCGGGTACTGCGCCTCTCACTGGTCTTAGTGTTGGTGTTTTCCCCGCGACTGTGACTTTGAAGGTGCGGTGTCGCAAGAAGCTGTGTAGGATGTTGATCATTTGCGTTTGGAGCCCCAGGTGGATCAATATGTATAGGAGTCCGGCATGCCATGTCTTAGAGAAGGCCTTCTCGACATCCAACGAAACCGCAGTCGTGAAGGCGCCTTCGTGGAAGCCCAGGGCAGCAGTCTCCACCACACGCAGCAACTGCTGAACTGTCGAGTGCCCAGGACGAAAACCAAACTATCTTCTGACAGAACGTCAAATACCTTGCATGCTTTGTCCAAACTGTTGTGTAATATGTATGGCTACTGAGATTCAGATTCCCATCAAATGAGAACTGTCTGTGGAGCTATAGCGAGCTTGTGCTGGCCTGTTCCTATATTCCCACATTTGGGAGGGTGAGTTTAGGAAGTCCTTGGTTTTCGAAACCAACTTATCTACAAGAATAAACGACCTTCTCATTTACTGCCAATTCTAGACAACCTGTGTGCTATACGGAAATTTTGGCAAAGAACTTCCAAGAATTTGGCTGAGATTTTCGCTGTGGTGAAAATCACCTCGCCATGCTGTATTCCAAGTAGCCAGTGTAGCATTAAGAAATTTGTAAACATTTGTGCCACTGTGGAACTATTTGTTTTCTTTATCACTTCCGCTGTCAGAAGAAATACTGTAGAGTCACTGTTGCTTTCATAGTTCCGACAATAACGTTGGCCATGTAATGCCTCATCGTATCAGTTTGTTTCAGGAATGGACATACGGAGTTTCTTTCCTGCAACTTTGTTTCGAATCTTCTTCAAGTCATCTTCACAGCAGACTTTTAATGCATTTCTACAGAAATGTTTGAAATGTTAGTTTTCGACTTTCCAGAACGCAATTCCGGATTGCAGGAAAGCCTTCTTTGATCCAGGGATATTAAGAATGTCTGCAGCTGCTGTAAATATTAAACTGGTTCAGTACTTTTAAAATCCTACACTTGTGTTTTGCTGTTGCAAAATGTTGAGTTACAAAGTAATTTTGTTCGTGATCACCAAGTTTTTCACACATTTTCATAAGAGTATTGTTCCATCAGTATGCGTCTGAATTAGTGAACAAATCCGTGTAATTTGCTATTCAAGGATAAATTTAATTTCAGCATGATAAATCAGCAAGAGTACTCGAGTTAAAGACATGACTAATATACTGTTTGTATAATATTAAAATAACTGGCTTTCTTAATTTCTCTGAATTAGATACTTATCTTTATGAAATTGGATGCAATCGTACATCGCTTAGAACTTGATCTACTTCCCTGTTTCTGTCTCTTTTCTGGTATTCATTATCTATGTGTGGTATCTCAAAAATTGCTTTGAAGGGACTTGGTATTTAAACTACTTAATTTACTCGACCTAATTTACTAGAGTTCAGTCTTCGACTGCTTTAAAATAAACAATTTATCTATAGGGAACAAAGTTCTCAGTAAACAACTTTGTGACATAAATGTTTCATGTGATTATGTAACATCCTTTTCCTCTTTAATGTTCTGAAGTTCGTTGTGTACTTATTAAACATTTATAAATAATCCCAGGAAAAAGCTACAACGATCCTAAACAGGCAAAAAAATTGTCATGCATACACATGACTAACGACTGTAGTACAAACCATTCATACAAACGACTATACTATTTAATTCATGTAAATTGATCAAAAATGTAGAAATTTTCTTATTGTACACATCCTTATAAGTACAAAATGAACAAAGGAATACAGTAAGCTTAAGCGATAGTCGAATCGTTTAAGAGCTGTTCGCTATATGAAGGCTTTGAATTCTCGTTCTCTTGAATGGCCAAGATGTAAACAAACGAAAGGCGACTTTTTCGAGAATAGTATAAGTATTTCAAAATTTAACCAGGAACAAGGAATAACTTTCAAACTTTTAGCTCCACAAAAAAATTATTTGGCATAAATTGTGTGCTTTAACTAGATGTATATTTTTCTGCAGTAAGTTTTTGTGTATCTCTTTTGCGGAACATATTTTAAACATAATAGTTTTAACAAAAATCGTTAGAGCTGCTTTTGAGAAAATCAGAAATTTCGAAACTTTTTCTATGTAAAGAGAGAGTAGTTTGAGCTGTAGGAATTAGTTTTGAAAATCTGTGTCGTATCTTTGAAAGACGCCGATTTAACCTAAGTTTGGTATTTAACCTATTTTTGTATTAAATTAACGTTCACAGACATATACAAACAGAAACACACACACGCACACACAAACATAAACGTATATCTTTTTCGAAAGTTGGCATCAGATGCGTTGGCGGACTGAGGAACAGCTCGTAGAGGGGTCAGACATGTATCTGCCCGAGTTGGCCTTCACCATGTAGTGACGGAATGTGGTGGTTGCAAGAAGGTGGTTGTAAATTATGTTGGGGGAAGAAGGGAGGTTATAGTTAGTTGCTCCGCAATGGTCGCAGGTTCGGGTACAAAGGCCCATGTGCACCGGAATGGAGTTAAAGTAAGAAGTCTTGAATGAAAAGAAAGCCATCCCAGGCAAAATCTTGGGTGGGGAGAAATTTTGTTTCAGGCTTAAGTATGTGCCTTATGGTTACCGGTAGTGCCCACACACCATGCGTGGTGCCGGTATCGCTTTAAGCGGCGTTCTCTTGGTCGATAATCCCCAAGAAACCTAACCAGGGCGCTCTGATGGTTTGGTAAACTGGCGTAGAATTTTGTGGCCCGGCGCCTAATTTCATCCTCCATATATCGGAAGCATGAGCCTCGTGAAGTAACTTCACGGAGAACCGTCTGTATATAGAATATATAACCCGAAGGTGTCTATTCGGTACGCGTTGCAGCAGCAGAAGGTTGGAGCCTGCAGTCATACCCCCAGACTTCACATACATAAAGCATTATGGGGAGGACTAAAGCTTGGAAAAGGAGGAACAGGCATCATGGAGCGCAGCATCGGATAAAGTGATGCCGTGGCCCCATTTGCCCGATGCGACAACCCCGGAACGTGCTCCCCGAAAGTTAGACCCTTGTCCAAAGTCACATGCAAGTATTTAATGGGATTCTTCCACCTTATCTTTTGTCCAGAATTGGGCTTATTCATACATATTTCCGGTGAAAATCCGCTATAACATTTTTGAATGGGGTGCAGCACTTCCTCTGCTTATTGCAAATCCGTAACAGAAAAGGTAAAGGAACGTTAAACCTTTTGCCGCCTCGGTAGCGTAGATGGTAGTATGTCTGCCTCACGTTCAAGAAGTTCCGAGTTCGAATCTCGGTCAGGGTGAGTTACCTGGATAAGGTATGTTCCCGGGGTTTTCCCTTATCCTGAAAGACGAATCTCGGGTAACTCAAAGCTCCATGGACCCCAGACGCGTTGAGCATCATTTCACCCCATTTCATTTCCTTCATCTCATTTGTCCATTATGACAAAATGTTGGAGGACGTAAATTACCAAAACTAAGAAGTAAACCTTTAAATAAGTAAAAATATAGCCAAAATGGGCAAAACAAAAATTTTCGCTACAGCCCCTGAATTATCCAAAACAAGTTTAGCTCTATTTAATGCAATATATGCATCCAAATCGAAAAGGAAGTTTGCCCAACTTTCGAAACCCTAGTAACAAATGAAACGCGGAAAGATAACACATGAACGTGCTCTCAATTATGTCTGCTATGGATATGAGTTATTATATAATGATTTATTTGCTGCAAATTATCTTTTAAGATTCTATGAAATGTAATAAATTTAATTTTTCAGGTTGACTCTATCAAAAAGCTTAGTCTATATACGGCTAGTGAGAAGAAATGATTAATTTTCACCAATTGCCTAACCGTTAATATTATTTGCTTGTTGCATAAATACGTTATATTTGCGTAATATAAAAACAGTTATGAAACTCTGGAAACATTTATATCATACGAAGACAGTTACAACGTTCATTCGAGGTTGTTCAACATTACGCCTACAAACCATCCAACAGTATGTCTTACTTATTCACATAAGAGATATGGGTTGAACTTTCAAGGAAGGTTTCAATGCAGGTATCCTCTAAGTTGTTTAACGTAGTAAACCTTTTCCTTCCTAAGGCAGCCAGGGATCAAAACAAGTCATTAATGTTTCCTTTGGGCATACCAGTAGTAGTTTGCGTCAGAGATAGGCACTATGGAATTTACTACAACGCCTGAGAGTTAGGCATCACGTTGCACTCTCAAGTACGAGTGGTTGACGTACTGCTAGGGAAATGTTACCTTTTCCCATTGTATGCAACGCTGAACCATACTTTTTGTTCTCTTATTTAGTGAATTAGAGCCTTTTAAGTCGAGTTAACGAGTAAAACACAAGAAATAACTCAGTATAGACAACTGGTTATGACAGAGTACAAATACCAATACCGATTTACTTAGCCTGATATATGAAGGAATTTTAACTAGCTAACTAAAGATGCATTTAACGTGTAACCTAAGGTATGTTGAGCACTTCAATATATCACCACATATTGCTTTTATTTTATGATTTGGGCTGAAAGGTGAATAGCCTAATCAAGAATACCAATTATTACATTTTCCTGTGATTGCCATCCATAAAGGCAACTTAACATTAAAAACTACATGGTGACATTTGAAATAAAGATGAATATTTACATTATAGTGTACTTTCCAAAGGTTATACCTGCCATAACGTCTTATTGATATAATTAATGCAGAACGGCTTTACGATTGCACGTCCAGGGTAATCTTGAGACATTATTGAATAGACTTCCTTACCCCATGAAAAGAATTGTTAACTGTTGAACACGACTACGAAACATCTCCAGTACAGCCTCTTAT
>CM060947.1:139159912-139172412 GCA_030765055.1 Mantis religiosa | reverse complement strand
ACCTTAGCCTATATACGGATAGTGTGAAGAAATGATTAATTTCCATCATTTAACTTAAGCTAATGAAACTCCTTTTTATGAAAATCCTTCGTATGAAAAAAATTAAAATAGTACCTGCATTTCACTGAACTGTTTGTGATATAAATCCTTTTTATTGTTTCCCAACACGAATCCAGGAATAACGCTGTTGACACGTTTTTGTAGATTTCTTCTAGCTGTATCCAAAAACAATTTTTCTTGGTTTCCACTAACAATAATTATAAATTGAAACTGGTCAGGTTTCTGGATATGTTATTTTTACCTTTATTTCGGCACTACAATGTCGAGCTATTGTGTCGCGTCATTAAGTGTATCAAATTTCTTTCTATGCTTCATACATCCCGATGAACTACTAAGGCAGACGTAATTCCATTATCTTGAACGTTCACTGTAAAGCATGAATCAGATGCGGGAAGTGTGATCCGCGTTAGGTTGACTCATCGTGATTACTCAGTGGTAAGCGTCATAACAAAGTCACAGATCCATATGCTTTGGTATCTACAGTAACATTAATTTTAAAAATGGAACTTATGTTGACATTAACATGTTTTGCTTTCAACATTTTAAATTTTAAATCGAAAGAGAGAGACTTATATATCAGCTTTTGCAATGGTTTCTCTATATTTTGCTTTCATAAGTGCACAGTATTTTATAGCATAGTTTTCCGAGCTTGAAACTGATTGTTGATTATATTCGCACTCACAGGATACTTGTTTCCTTGCACTGGCCTTTTGTGGTTGCTATCTTAGTTAGCTGCAGCACGTATCTAACCAAACAACCAACGGATATGCAATCTGGTGGAAAAATAAATTCTACCGGCTCATGGAAGAATGCGTCACATCCGCTACCTTAGGCAGAATATGTGCATCTGTCTGATCATAATGTTACAACAGTTATGCTTTTCTTCTTCTTCTTCTTCTTCTTCTTCTTCTTCTTCTTCTTCTTCTTCTCTTCTTCTTCTTCTTCTTCTTCTTCTTCTTCTTCTTCTTCTTCTTCTTCTTCTTCTTCTTCTTCTTCTTCTTCTTCTTCTTCTTCTTCTTCTTCTTCTTCTTCTTCTTCTTCTTCTTCTTCTTCTTCTTCTTCTTCTTCTTCTTCTTCTTCTTCTTCTTCTTCTTCTTCTTCTTCTTCTTCTTCTTCTTCTTCTTCTTCTTCTTCTTCTTCTTCTTCTTCTTCTTCTTCTTCTTCTTCTTCTTCTTCTTCTTCTTCTTCTTCTTCTTCTTCTTCTTCTTCTTCTTCTTCTTCTTCTTCTTCTTCTTCTTCTTCTTCTTCTTCTTCTTCTTCTTCTTCTTCTTCTTCTTCTTCTTCTTCTTCTTCTTCTTCTTCTTCTTCTTCTTCTTCTTCTTCTTCTTCTTCTTCTTCTTCTTCTTCTTCTTCTTCTTCTTCTTCTTCTTCTTCTTCTTCTTCTTCTTCTTCTTCTTCTTCTTCTTCTTCTTCTTCTTCTTCTTCTTCTTCTTCTTCTTCTTCTTCTTCTTCTTCTTCTTCTTCTTCTTCTTCTTCTTCTTCTTCTTCTTCTTCTTCTTCTTCTTCTTCTTCTTCTTCTTCTTCTTCTTCTTCTTCTTCTTCTTCTTCTTCTTCTTCTTCTTCTTCTTCTTCTTCTTCTTCTTCTTCTTCTTCTTCTTCTTCTTCTTCTTCTCCTTCTTCTTCTGCTTCTCCTTCTCCTTCTCCTTCTCCTTCTTCGTCTTCTTCTTCTTCTTCTTCTTCTTCTTCTTCTTCTTCTTCTTCTTCTTCTTCTTCTTCTTCTTCTTCTTCTTCTTCTTCTTCTTCTTCTTCTTCTTCTTATTATTATTATTATTATTATTATTATTATTATTATTATTATTATTATTATTATTATTATTATTATTATTATTATTATTATTATTATTATTATTATTATTATTATTATTATTATTATTACTATTATTATAAAAGTCAAGAAAATGTTGCTTAGTGACTTATGTGGGGAAAAACGAATTAACTGAAGGTGTACATTAGAGATAAAGTCTGTTTAGTTAAAATAACTGGTGTGCACGTCGTCCGCTGCTTTTGAGGAACCCTTATAATCGTTTTACAACACCGACCCCCCCTTCTCCCAGATCTTTCTGCAAAGTTGCCACCTTTCTCGATACGTCATGGGTATCGTACGAGGTTTCGTCTAAATAAATTATCTTATGTCCATTACTGCAAAACTTCCTTAGTTTTGACATATATATATATATATATATATATATATATATATATATATATATATATCGCCAAGCTACAATTCTACTGGATCCCATAATAACCCTAGTCTTATTCAAAGTGCGGTATTTGAAACCCAGCTCCTTTAGGAGGCAACGCAAAGTGCAGTGCCCTTAAGAAAAATCACAAATTTCTTGCACATGTGCAACCAATTCGTCTAAGGTGGGCTCTCCCTTTTGCATAGAATCTATAAATTTCTCGGCAAATTAAAACGCGTGTGAAATTATCTACTTTAGAGAAACGTTTCCTTTTGTTTTCATACTTGATCGGCGTCTTTGGTATTCCTTTCGTCACAATATTTCTTACTGTATTTCTGTGAATAACCAGAATTTATCAGGTTCATTGCATGACCCCTTACCAAGATTATTTGTCAGCACATATTTATATGTGTTCAAAACAAGCGCTTGAATTTGCTTAGAAACAGTTTCCGTTATAACTTTGTTTTGTGAGGCTTTTCCAGTAATATAACTTGGCCCAGTTATTGACACTATTGTCATCACTTTGATTATGTTCACTTTACTGAAGGTAATCTACTACTTGATTTGCATTTATCACTGCAGTTCCGGTCTCCACATTGTGACACACAATGAATTTCTGCGCGTAATGAAACAGATCAACTGGAAGTTGGAACTTTGGCAACTCAGACTCCACGTGGAGTAGACATGCGACTGCCACTTCGAGAAAATGAGGGTTGCAATTGGTCCTCAACGACAGTGTTCCTTTTATGAAGCGTGGAGATAGATTTATGATGGTCATTAATGGGCGGGGGAGTAGTTTCCTTAGAGTGAGGGGGGAAAAGGAGAGAGATTAAAAATCGCAACACTGTGCATGGAACTAGTAGTTCCAAGAAGGCTTTGTAGAGGGAGAGATGTGCAGGAAGATGCAACACCTAGAACAAAGCCTTGCGGATGTCCGTGTTGAATACTGAAGACGGCGGCATTACTCTAGAATACCTTATGCAGCCGTCACTCAAACATTGCTCCATAACAATGGTCACTTTACAGCAAGATCGTGCCTGGGTTCCATAATGCAAAAAAACAAGTATTCCTCAACCTGTAAACATCCTTTACTCTCTCTCGAGTCGGTAGGAAATAAACATTACCAATAGAAGATGCTCACCGAAGAATGTTTCATCAGAGAATTCCAAATTAAAATCTTATTTGTAGTTATTATTTATTCTTCTCGTAATATATTAATATATTCCGCAATTTTTCATATTGATGGATTACTGATTTTACTTTTCTTGTGAATACAGAACAGAATGCAGTGCATTTCACAAACGAATTAGATACAGAGATTTCACGTAATATTTTTGGCTGGTAGCTCTAAGTTCTCTGCAACCTGGGCTCATTTGAATGTCACTGCACTTATTTTATTTAAAGTCTTATATGACTTAATGTTGAAGGACATAAATTAAAAGTAAACGATTAGAAAATATATGTTCTGAAAATATTTGAACTTAAAAACTGAGGATTTTAGACATTTTAGATATATCTATCTGTTTCTATTCAGCCTAATTGAAATAAGTATAAAAATTGCGCCACATGCTTCATTGGTTGAAGTAGAGTTCGCTGCTACCTCGTTTCCATCCAGTAGGTATCTAAATTTAGCCATTGAGGAACATCAGAAAAATTTCTCCATATTAATAGAGTAAATTCCGTAATAGGAGCAGGTTTCGCTTTATTGCTGTGAGCACCTTAGTTACTATGTCAGTCTAATTATAAAATGGAATATGTGTACGTGGACGTGAGACCACCAGTCGCTGTGCTATAACGAGCGCTATTATGTCAGATTCAATTATAGTTATTTTACTATAAATTGCTTAACAATTGGTTATTATTATTATTATTATTATTATTATTATTATTATTATTATTATTATTATTATTATTATTATTATTATTATTATTATTATTATTATTATTATTATTATTATTATTATTATTATTATTATTATTATTATTATTATTATTATTATTATTATTATTATTATTATTATTATTATTATTATTATTATTATTATTATTATTATTATTATTATTATTATTATTATTATTATTATTATTATTATTATTATTATTATTATTATTATTATTATTATTATTATTATTATTATTATTATTATTATTATTATTATTATTATTATTATTATTATTATTATTATTATTGTTATTGTTGTTGTTGTTGTTGTTGTTGTTGTTGTTGTTGTTGTTGTTGTTGTTGTTGTTGTTGTTGTTGTTGTTGTTATTATTATTATTATTATTATTATTATTATTATTATTATTATTATTATTATTATTATTATTATTATTATTATTATTATTATTATTATTATTATTATTATTATTATTATTATTATTATTATTATTATTATTATTATTATTATTATTATTATTATTATTATTAGTATTACCGATAGTACTATCATAACAATTATAGGCTATATAGAAACAGTATTGCATTATTTGTCATAGGAGGGGGTGTCATAAAGTTTTAATTAGTTTTTATGCTAGAGTGATGAAAATTTTTCAGTGTCATCATTGATCCCTCGGGACATAATGTTGGTAATTCCAGTGATTTGAGTATTTTTTTCAGTGGGTGCCAGAAGGGACTGTGGTGTAAGCTGGAGAAAATTGAGGCTCGCGGTGTGATCAAGTTCCTACATTTGAACGGCAAAACTGCCCAGGAAATCCATGATAAGATGACGGCTGTTTATGGAAATGATTGTCCATTGTATGACGCTATTGTGAGGTGGAAAAGCAATTTTCAAAGTGGTCACATATCCCTGACAGATGAGCCAAGAGCTGGTAGACCGTCAATGACAGACGATGCTGCCACAGTGAAGAGAGCGAAGTGTTTAATACTGGAAGACAAACGAGCAACCATCCAAATGATCATGAATGAGACACATCTTAGCTTTGGCAGTGTGTGGGGAAAATTATTCAAGACGAACTGCACGTGTCTAAGGTGTCTGCACGGTGGGTTCCACGTTTGCTAACCCCTTTCCAAAAGCAAACACGGCGTGACCTTTCAAGACAGATGTTGATGCTGTCGGAACAGGATGAAGATGAAATTTTTGATCGTCTGGTAACCATGAATGAATGTTGGATCTATGAGTATGATACAGAGGCAAAAACCATGAGCATGGAATGGAAACATGCTGATTCCCCCTTCCCAAAAATGCAAAGGTGCAAAAGTCAGCTGTGAAGGTCATGGCTTCAGTTTTCTGGGACTGTAGTAGAGTCATCCTTACACATTATCTTGCCAAGCGTCAAACTATCACTGGCAGATACTACTGCAATCTTCTGGACAAGTTACGAGCAGCTCTGATTAAGAAACGACGCGCTATGCTCTCCAAAGGTATACTCTTCTGGCTGACAATGCACCAGCTCATTCATCTCAAGTTGCAGTTGACAAAACAAGGGAATGTGGCTTTGAGATCTTACAGCATCCACCTTATTCGCCCGATCTCGTACCAAGTGACTTTTTCTTGTTCCCGGATATGAAGAATCCGTTGCGTGGTTGCCGATTTGACAACACATATGACATCATTAAGTGGAAGAGTGGTTTAAAGCGAATCCTGCAGACTTCTACAATCAAGGTATTCGGAAGGTCAGGAAACGCTGGGAAAAATGTGTAAATCTGTATGGTGACTACGTAGAGAAGAACTAACAAGCACATATCAACACAAACCCTCTATTACATTTCTTAAAGGGTGATAGTTAAAACTTTACGACATCCCTCGTATTTCTCTTTCTGAATATCTCAGCGACTAAATAATGAATTAGGGAACGAGTTAAAAAACCATAGAATAGGCAGAGAAAACTAGAAAACCATTGTGTGCCTATAGTAGGAGCCAAATAAGTAATCTATCACTTCTATGGTGAAGTGATCTATCTTCAAGTGGTCTTCAAGGTGAAGTGTCATTCACAAAGCTTGTAATTCGCTATTCGCTTGTTTAATACATTATATGATCATAGTCTGCTAAACAACTTCAGTAGCAGTTCCTATGCGTTACCTTACCTTACCGTCTTAGGGATTTCTGAACAAAGGATAACGGAGGAGCTAATAAAAATGGAGGTTATAACCTGTTTGATGTATCATTTATGCACCATGGATATAGCAGACGGTAAATATTTTACAATTTAATATTTATTAAAACTGTAGTAGGGATCCTTTGAACAGTTATTTTCACACATATCTTCATATGAATACTACAGTCAAGTATCATTCTAATTATAAAAATATGGCTTTAATTAATAGTAATTTTATAGCAAAATTACTTGGTGTAAAAGAAATCTAAGTATACGTAAGTAGATAGTGTAAGACGAAATATAAAATAAGTTTGAATAAAAGGTGTAGCAAAATATGTTGTTGTTTATTTGAGCATAATTTGGCTGTATTTATTTCCTTGCACCGTTTTCAAACGAAGGTCCACTGTAACTGTATGTTTACATTTAATTAAGGTACACAAAGTTAACTTTTAAGTAAAATTTTTAAATTGTTCCCTGTTACTTATAATGTGAATTCCAAATCTCTATCCCCCCATCTTTCTCTCCCTCTTATTTTATGTTGCTTTAACTACGCGACTATTGTTAAGAAATATCTCGTGCTATGTGAATGGCTGATGGTTAATCTTCTAATGTCCGATATCACCAACAGATGTTAAAATCGACGTTAACAAATTGTCACCGAGCTAACACTACTGTTAAATTTCTTGCATTACACCAACCTGTTTTCCTATAATGTTAACAAACACGTATTAACGCCAAGAAACTTGTACAGCTATAGAAAGCCACGAATGAGTCGTATTATATTCTGAACGTACTGCGATGCGCTTTTGTTTTCATTTTCGTCTGCACACAGCTGAAAAATGGCGGTTAAACAAAATCCTAAACAAAAGCCGTGAGACAAATTTCTCATCGATGGAGAAAGAATTGTTAATTGAATTGGTGACGATGTATAAGGATACCGTGGAAAATAAGAGGACGGATACAGTGAATGTAAAAGAGAAAGATGTCACGTGGAAAAATATTGGAAACGAATTTAATTCAAATGCATGTGTCACTACTATAAGCACGAAACAACTTCGTCAGTATTACGTAAATTTAAAACGAGGTGCGAAGGACAAGTGACTTGAACGTTTTAAGACGGGAGGTGGATAATGTATTACCCACATAATTCAGTGAATTATAAAATCGCAAAGTTATTAATACTTGAAGCAAAGACGAGATCGGCATATTCCTTTCGATGCATATTTTAACCCAGTATTACGTAAATTTAAAATGAGGTGAGAAGAAGGACAAGTGGCCTGAACGTTTCAAGACGGGAGGTGGACAGTGTGTTATCCACATAATTTAGTGAATTATAAAGTTATTAATACTTGAAACAAAGGCGAGATCGGCATATTCCTCGATGCATGTTCTAACCTCTCTTGTACTTCCACAGTAACTTTCATAGCAACTTGTTTCGACAGTCAGAAAATTTTCTTCTGGTAGCTCCTCAATCACTTCTCCTCATGGGCTATTACGAATGCCATTTAGATAGTCTTAAATATAGCAAATCGACGTCAACAGCTGAGTTCATGCCCGCCATCTTGACTATTTACAACTAGCTTCATCGCTTGTACACATAGACTTTAGCCGTAGACAACTGTACCTCTGCTTCTCTGACGGGTAGATGGCAGCTTCGACATATGTCCACCTAGAACTTAATGTTAGGTAAATGTATTTCTGCTTTTACAGTGCCGAACAGATAGCATTAGGGTGGTGTCATTGTATTAGATATCTAATCCGGTACTTTCATCCTTGGCAACTAAAGCAAACTACGAAGAACTACAGTCCGATTTGAGCCTAGAATTTCCGAATGCAGGTCACAGACACTGTTGAGTCACTCCGATTGCTTTCCCAATTTTATTTCCTTGCTTTGCCTCTGTAATTCCTTATTTAGAAAGACCCATATTAACAAAGCTAACTTCTCCAATAAGATCTGTCCTTGATTTTTATTAATCTGTGGAGAATGAAATTCTAAATACATATCTTCCGATAGCAACACTTTTAAATAAAAGGATTGCATTAGCATTGCATTTCTTACAGTCTTGATATGGCCTGTCATTTAACCTTTCAGTGTCATATTCCCATTTAAACGATGAGCACGTGCAGTGGGTGTACGTACCAACACAAAGGGCCAGAGCAAAGCCTGATCAATACCGGCCCTCAGGTTCACTACCATATGTACATGAACGCTGTAATCCCAATGCTCATCTTTAAAATCCAATAGAAATCCAAATTGGATTGTTAAATAAACTAAACTAGCATTTTAAATGAGCAGCGGAATTGTCACTGCAATATCATTGAACTATGATTAGTCACTATAAGTATAGATTCAGCGACCAAACAGGAGCTCTTATTGTAAAAACTACAGTGTGATCTCATAAGCAGAAAGAGAAAGACGAGTTATATATGAAATCTTAAAGACTTAACCTGAAGTCCAAAAATATGTGTGACGCTCTTTAATCGCCGACTGACTGACTGACTGACTGACTGACTGACTGACTGACTGACTGACTGACTGACTGACTGACTGACTGACTGACTGACTGACTGACTGACTGACTGACTGACTGACTGACTGACTGACTGACTGACTGACTGACTGACTGACTGACTGACTGACTGACTGACTGACTGACTGACTGACTGACTGACTGACTGACTGACTGACTGACTGACTGACTGACTGACTGACTGACTGACTGACTGACTGACTTCTTAAGAGAAAATGCGCTGTCCATTTAGGAAGCAGTCCTCGAGAAAATTAATTTACTTTTAATCAAATAGATTAGAGTGCCACAAAGGCGGCATTTATTAAATGTGAATATGCTAACCAAATTGTGACCAAAGCGCGGTTTCGTGGGCGGCAATTCCGTAGATCAAATTCTCCTAAATTTTTACCCCCCCCCCCTTTAATTACTCCACATTAAGAATAAAGGCTAATGCATGCCCGTACTTTTGGGTGGATTGGATTGTTCCGAAGGGATTTGGCACCTAAACCAGACTGGTCGTTTTTACCCATGCACCAAGCCGGGGACCTCAGGGGGGAAGGACGAGGTGAGAGGAGACAAAGTGCGAGTCACTAAGCACAGAGGGCGGAGTCCCTATACTTTACCAGATAGAAACTCCCCGGGGGTCCAGGACAATGGTCCTCCCACCTACCGTGTCACCCAAACGTCACAAGGCAGATTCGGAGAGCGAGAGGCCGCACCCACCCCCTAGAGCAAGGAAGATTCAGACAGGCTTGCGCAATCGGCATCTTGCCAGCTACATTCCTGAATAGGCTCACTAGATCAGCTCGGAGACAAGAGTTCGTCCCGCCGGAGAAAAAAAGAAGTGTTCATTCGGAACATTTCATTCCGCCATGCACCGCCAAGACTCCTGCCGACATTTCTACCCTGAAAGAAACCACCAGATGAGAGATGAGATGAAATAGTAATGGAGATGAAATGGAGGGACAGGAAATTTGGGGAATATAATTAGCCTATCGAGTATTCGTCTAGCGACTCGAGAAATCCCTCGAAAAAAACCATGGTACATCGCTCAGGTAGGTCGGCCACGGAATAGAACTTGGGCTTCCCAAATGCGGACTACCGACCTAATCACCTGTGTCATCCTGCTCGGTTTGAGTGGGATACACAGCGCATCTTATTTATCATAGGTTGGTATCGGAGAAAGCAAAAATGATAGGATAAAGATTTGACAATTCACGAGAGATGGTATGCCTTTTGTGGGCTATTTTACTTAAACGCTTTCATTAAAACAAATCACAATTATCTTATTCAAACTCTTGATTAATAATTACCTTATGTCATTAAAATGTGTATTTATTCCTATAATGTTAATACCATTAAAAGCAATTTGAAATTATTACAGCTATATAAACAGCATACGTGTTGAAGCAAGGAAGCCAGAACTGGCGACGTTACCGATCGTGTTATGGAACATGGCAGGTCACGGATGGAAGCTTTATCATATTAACCTGTCAGAACATGAAATAACTATTACACGAGGAACTAACGAGATACGAGGGCATAGATCAGAAACACATTATAGGAACACAGCTTTCCAGCTCTTGCTGCATACCAGTACATCATCAGAGTGATCTGTTACTTCTCTTTATATTCTGTTAGCGTCATAAAGCAATACGAATATGGTGATAGTATAATAATTAAACGGATTAAGGTCGAAGTTTTCGCGAAAGTTTACTTTTCTGTAAACCGTGTTTGCTTTTTCATGATTTAAAGGAAGTTGTGATTTTACTCAATTTTTAGTCCCACATCACTAATGTGAGTTAACTCACTTTTCCGTATCATTTACTTTTCTCAGCAGCGTCACGAGAAGCATTCTCTCCCTTGATTTCACTCGCTGGGGAATCGAACGCAGGGTGTCCCAAATCTTTTCGGAAGCAGCAGTGATAATATTTTTACAGTTCCAGAACTTTGGAGAGCAGAGATGGAGAGAAACGTCCAAGTATTCTGGGATTCCTAGAGAGAGAGAGAGAGAGAGAGAGAGAGAGAGAGAGAGAGAGAGAGAGAGAGAGAGAGAGAGAGAGAGAGAGAGAGAGAGAGAGAGAGAGAGAGAGAGAGAGAGAGAGAGAGAGAGAGAGAGAGAGAGAGAAACTGGTGGCCGGAACGTCAGCTTTTTTTTTTGCCTCCGGTAAAATCCCATATGGCCATCGAAGGGAAAAATAAGAAAAATAATGAAAGAAAAATTAAGAGGATTGGGGGGGACTAGATCTGTAAATCACTTTCTTGAGGAAATTGCAGAATATCTTGGTATACAGGTTTGTGGCATAACTGTAATATGGTGTTGGCGCTAGCGGGAAAAGGAACAGACTGCTGAAGTAGGCGGCAGAGGTAAGCGGTTTCGCCTGGGTCATCAGGACATACAAGGGAATCGATGAGACGTAGTCGGTGTAGATGCGCAGGGTAACTTCCATGTTCAAGACGCATTCTAATGATGGAGGTGAGATGTCGACGTGCAATCCTGAAGCTGGAGAACCAAGGGGTCGTGGATAGATGCGTCTCAACGGCGGCGGAGTGTTTGCCTTTGATGGTCTGAGAACGAATACAGGCATCATTCCAGCGGCAATAGGCGTCACGCCGAAGGCCCGGGAAGAAATCCGTGTAGGGCAGTTGGATGCCTTGAAAGGTGCCTTGGGTGAGTCCCTCTTTTGCCAGGCGATCGGCGACTTTATTGTATCGAATTCCGACATGCCCTCTGATCCAAAGGAAGCGAAATTGATGTCCGAGTATGGTAGCGTTGTTCACCAACGTCAGGATCTCGTAAGGGTAACAGTGCATATCTCTCGTCCAGAGAGATGAGAGTCCCTGTAGAACACTCTGTTCATCGGTTAAGACCAGCACTTTGGGGAAGCCCGAGAAATCCCATATTGCAAAGCGTCACGGATGGCCAGAACCTCCGCAGTTGGTCAGACGTTTGGCTCCTTATACCGCATTGTAGTTTTACTGTAGCCAATCGTGTTTAATGAAATTGTTTTTGTCACTACATTACACAAATCCGTTACGTTATGCGTATGTACTTCAAACGTGCGACTTCTGATATGAGAGGTTTAACTTTGGCTTCTTCAATGTGGACTCTGCACACAATTATACAGTGATTAAAAGCCTAACTGCAACTCATAGTATTAGCATTGTTCAGCATTACATCAACTGGATGCACACTGCAACAAAATAATTATACACAGTGATTCAATGAAACCAAAATGCTCAAACTGCCCATTGTAAGGTTTATGTAACCGAGCGGGATGGCTCAGGCAGGTGGCCTGCATTCGGGAGGTCTGGGTTCGATTCCCATAGCCAGCATAACTGACCCTTGGGATTTTTCGGGTTATTCCCGGGTCGCCAGGCAAATGCTGCGTAGGTTAATTGCATCCACCGAATTTCCTGCCCCTGCATTTCATCTCCATTGTCATTTTTCTTCTGCCAGTCTCTTTCAGGCAGAAGTGTCCGCGGGTATCTCTGCAGTGCATGGCAGGACAGTATGCCCTGAGTGAACCACTTCCTTCTCCAGTACGTGGCCTTCGGTCTTCGAAATGGCTGCTGGACCACTTCTAACCCTTCCGGGTGAGATTTCAAAGTAAAATATAGGGACCCTGCCGTATGAACTGTCGTGGCTCCTTGGGACGGCCACTCTCTGTCTCCTCTCACGTCATCCCTCCTT
>CM060947.1:139152412-139154912 GCA_030765055.1 Mantis religiosa | reverse complement strand
ATTTTTAACTTAACGTTTGTTACAATAGTTTGTACAAGAGCGAGTAGAGAATGCCATGTGACTGCAGCACATCAGATTGCTTTACTTCTTATATAGGTAGAGAAAGTCTCTTCGATTAAAGTGTTCGATGCCGGGGTTTCAGTGCATACACCCTTGACTAGCGTAGAGTTCGTTTCTACCCCGCTTCCGCCTAGCTGGAATCGATTCATATTTAACTTCAGATAATCAGAGACACCAGAATAATTTCCCCGCCTGGATTAAATTACTTAATAGCAGTTAGTTTTGCTTTACTGCTGTGAACACTATTTGTGATGCCAATCTGATTGAAACGGATTAGTATGTCCACTGGAAAACGAAGTATTCGTTAACCATCAGGATTGGTTAGCCCATGGCTTGAAAAGGTAGATGAAGAAGAATAAAAGAAGAATAACAAGAAGCTATGGTGAGTGGAGAAACCCATAACACACATTAGTTTCTTCAGACACACTAATTTTATTAGTAGTTGTGAATTCCCTATTTAAGCCTTTCTTTTAAACACGTCACCTTGCTGTATAGCTGCATGTCAATATAGGTACTAGTTGTTATTAGGAATAAAGGCTCTAGTGTCAGACACAGGGACGTTCTTGTGCACGCATTGCCGCGTACACGTGCGTAAATATCCATGTCAACGTGTTCAGGGTGCACGTATTGGTACATACATACCAGACCGATGTCACGCACGTGTACTCCGAACTAGCAACAGCACTGTGGACCCCAACACTTTTCAGCACAGTAATTATGGTAAATAATCTGGTGTTTTACAATCTCCGTCTTTTTACTGACTGTTTTGTATCTCTTCTACGTACTTATTGTGTAACAGATTTTCTCAATCTGTTTTCAGGTTAAAGAAAAGATCAAAGAAGATTAAAAATTATTAAAAATTATAGAAATTATTTCATTACATACACTGTAAATGCCATTACGAGAAAGAAAAGAGCGACAACTTTCAACAGTAATGAATATTTCCGACGTAATGTAGGTATTTTAATATCTGTATTTTTGGTGTCATAAGTTTTGGTCTTCGTTTATGGCTTTTCAGCTATACAAAGATACACCAAGTGGGATGACGTAGCTGGTAGCCCGTGTGATTGGTAATCGGGAGGCTGTGGGATCAATTCCTGCGGCCTATTTTCCTGACTCATGGATTTTTCGGGAGTTTCCCCGTCTACCACAGGAAGATTACATACCCCTAATTTCTTATCCATACCATTTAACTTTTTTCCTTTCACTTCGCCTGCATCCTTCTTATCTATTTAAGAGTTGTACGTGTCGGTGGGAGTCTCGGCGCTGCATGACAAGGAACAGGCATGCTATCTGAAAATCTTCATCCTTTGGATCGTGAGCGATCTACGACTCTCGGACCTCATAATGGGATCTGTAAGTCTGCAGCAGGCGAGGACAGCCTCCATCGAAATCTGATAATTAAGGGGATCCTGCCCTTTATTGTCAGATCTCCTGTGCAAACGCCTGTTGTCTCCTCTCACTAAAGATGTAATTGCCTATGTGGATGACATTGTTTTACTTTTTGCAGGCAAATAACATGGTAGAAATAGAAAGTAAAGCTAAAGTTATATTAGAGAAACTAGCAGGGTGGTGCAACAGTGCTAAACTGGAAATAGCACCGTAGAGGGTCAGTTAAAAAGAAATGCAACTATAAAGATATATGGTCTGAACATCAAAAGAGAGACAGACCTTCGCTACCTAGTATTTCAAATATATGAAAAACTTAATTTTGATATTCATATTATGAAGACATCAGATCGAGCAAGTAATGTTATGATGAAGCTGGCAACTTTGACGACTAAGAACTTCAAATTATCTTTGGAAACTGTGAGGATATATCATACCAGCATAATGATAGGAATTATGGGATATGGTGCTGCTGTTTGGGCTCATCTTTTGCTAATACAGAAAAATATTAAGATAGTGAGGCGAGTTCAGCGACAATTTTTGTTAACATCTACAGGAGCAACTGAACAACAGCAACAATGACCCTTTTAGTAATATTAGGAATTTGGCCTATAGATTTAATAATCAGAAGAAGAGCAGCTATTTATTGGTTTAAGAAAGCTAGATATGATAAGATAGAAGAGGTGATTGGAAAAAGATGTGCAAATAAACAGGAGATTAATCTGAAACTTCTGATATTGAAGTAGGAAGAAGGGTATACCAATTTTTTCCGAACATACATCAGCGTCTTAGAATGAAACATCTACATCCAAAGCAAGGATTAATACATTTCTTACCAGGACGTGGACCGTATGGTACGTATTTTATGAAAATAAGGAGGGAAGAAAACATATAATTGTGGTATTTGTGAACTTCAGGATACTCCGGAACATGTACTGTTTGAATGCAAAACCATGAAGATCAACTTAGTGAACATAGACAACTTTTAGGAGGCAAACATTAGATGATATCCTTAAAAATAAAGAAGATTGGGAAATCTTAAGAAACTTGC
>CM060947.1:138944631-139151412 GCA_030765055.1 Mantis religiosa | reverse complement strand
AACTTAGTGAACATAGACAACTTTTAGGAGGCAAACATTACATGATATCCTTAAAAATAAAGAAGATTGGAAATCTTAAAGAAACTTGCAGGCAAGATATCAAGACTAGGCTGGAACAATACCTAGAAGAAAAGCAAAGAGGAGAACATAGATTATTAATAGGACAAGCAGATCACCAACCACTAAGAATGTCAGAAAGATTGAGGCAGAATATAATCGAATGGACTAGTGGAGGGGCAGTCGATTTTACCCAACCCACTTCAGAACCAGGACAGCCCGTGATGATCCTATCGGCGATGACAACTTTGGATACTGAGGACCACATACATTATAAATGGGATAAGTGGATGACCAACAACCGAGGATGTCAAAAAGATTGAGGCGGAATGGTAACTGAATGGACTAGTGGAGGAGCAGTCGTTTCTGCACTCAGATGACAACCTACTTCAAGACCAGGAGGAGCCCATGATGATCAAACTTTGATGACAACTTTGGACACCCATGGAAGGATAGAGGCTGGCAGATGTAGTATGGAACAACCGTGATCAACAGGAAGAAATATGATAAACCCAATTTTGTTGTTGTTTTTTGTTGTTGTTGTTGTAGTTTACGTCCTCCAACGTTAAGTCATATCGGACGATGAATGAAACTGGTGAAATAATGCTCAAATGAGTCCGGAATTAATTTAGGTTAGGTCGACAATCTTATTAAAGAATGAATATAACTTTTTATTTTTTAGGCAGATGCTTGTAATTAGTTTAATTTTTTTAGTTGTATAATTTGTATAAAATTGCTGAATATGTTAGATTTATATTGTAAGCTGCTGGAAGTCAGCAGCATTAGGTTTATTAGTTATTTAGATTAATTAGAAATAAAATGTATCTGCACAACTCTGTTTTGTAAGAACATAAAGGAATAAAGTTAAACGGAATAAAATCGGTAGATGTCATGCTTTGGTATAGCTTCTAGAAGCCAAAGCTTTGGTAATGCAGATTTTATTTTATTTTATTTTTTGTCTCCTCTCACACACCCCTACTTCTCCGGAGCGCCACGCCAGGAGCATAGGTACAAAATGTTTAAGTCCTTCCTTCGAAATTTGTCATACGTCGTATACAAAACTTATTTTGAATTAAGAAAGTTTCATACGCTATTCATATAAAATTCGTACCACCTACAAATGTGTATTTCTTCTGCAAATATTTAAAACACAATGGTATTTTGATAATTTTTTTCTCCCTCCCCCTCTCTCCTCTTCCCCCCACACAAGCCACATGTAGGGCAGTTAATATTTGGTCAAACCTGTGAAGCCTTGTACTCAAATACACACTGTGAGTCGCCATTTAGGATAAATGGCTGGCCCCTAGCATAGTCGGTAGAGCACCTGCCTGCCGTGCGAGGGGTCCCGGGTTCCATTACCGGCTGGGGATGAGGACTTTTCTCCAATCAAGATGATTCCCGATCTTCTCCAGCGTCTGCAAGTATGAATGTGTGCGTGATTTACGGATTAAAAAAAAGTACCACCAACCCAACGTCTACAAGATAACACCATCTCGATATGTCTCCAAAGGAGAAAGGCCGCCGATAGGACGATTGCAGTCAACGGCAGGGAACAAATTCAATAATAATAATAATAATAATAATAATAATAATAATAATAATAATAATAATAATAATAATAATAATAATAATAATAATAATAATAATAATAATAATAATAATAATAATAATATAATAATAATAATAATAATAATAATAATAATAATAATAAATACAGAAAATTCATTAAGGGGAAAAGGACTTCACACAATTCCATGATGATGTGTGATTAAGGGGCGCACAACTGCGCGGTCATTAGCGCCTTTTAAAACGAAAACACGCAAAAAAACAGATAAAAGGAACTAAAAGTATAGTGAATTGTTTTCCATGTAAAGCGCAATTTGCATAGGGGAGATCTATTTTGAAAATCTTATCTTATGCCTGAAGATAAACTTCAAATACCAAAGTTTATATTTTCCCTAGATTTCGTTTTCAGTTATACTGGCTCTCTCTCTCTCTCTCTCTCTCTCTCTCTCTCTCTCCTCTCCTCTCCTCTCTCTCCTCTCTCTCTCTCTCTCTCTCTCTCTCTCTCTCTCTCTCTCTCTCTCTCTCTCTCTCTCTCTCTCTCTCTCTCTCTCTCTCTCTCTCTCTCTCACGCACGCACATACACACATACTCAGAGAGAGAGACCCAAGGACCTACAAACTTAACTGGCTTACTGATCCTAAGGTCATAGGTTCAAATCCTGCACAGACGATGATTCTTAGGTGTGCTTAACAGCGACAGCTCCATGTCAGTAACATGTAAAAGAACGTTTACGTAAAGAAATTTCGGTATACCGGTGGCGTTGATATGATTCTGACGATTGGCAACGTCGTTAATAGGTAATATTTTCTTTGTCGAGAAGCAAGCAAACTTATCACCTTGATATCCAGCATAGAAAAATGAGTATTGTAGCGAGAAAGAAGGAAATGAAATAAATGAGTGATAAAATTCGCAGACTTCATTTTCCAACCAACATTTGCCAAGTGACTGAGAATAGTGCGTAAAGAAAATCTTGATCAGGTTGGTCGGCCCGTGAGGTTTGTCAATCACAAACGACATCGCGGCGCCACCTCCTATGGTACATTTTTTCTGAATGTGTGTATTCGGGGACTTCAAAACACGTATTTTGGACAAATTTCTTTATCGAATTTACAATGGAATATAATATGGAGTATAATATGGTATATAATATAATATTTCGTCTACTTGTAAACAGTAGAGAATTTAAAAAATACATGCCATTGTTGGTAAACTTCATAATATAAATATTTTAATTTATTTTTCCTCTGAGTAATTTGCCTTTGCTTTCCTTGTAAATCTCAGACGTTCAGGAACATGGATATTGTAGATTGAAAATAAACTTCCTCTTGCTCTAAAGACACGTAGAACTTCAAGGGGCTATACTGAAAAAAGGCATCTGACTTTTAGTGAAAGGGAATTACTGCTTTTGTTTCGCAGAAAATTAATCTGGTATTTATGTGAGCTGCTATTGTGCGCTGAGTTTCGTTGAGGTGAAGAGAAGAGATTGTGAATTCACGGAGTGGCAGTTTAATGGTAGAGCAGTTAGCCTTCCCCACTGCATTCTATGCCAATTAATTCTCCGATAAGCCGTGAGGTGGGACAAGGTTCTGCCTTCCCCGGAAGACATACAAGTAACGGCCTCTGCTTACTTGCTCTATTTTATGCTTTTCAAGATCATAGCGTGCACTAACCATCATTTGCTTCCTTACTCAACTCATGATCTTTATGAGAAGTAATCTAGCTGTTTAGTAACAAAACAAACAAAATTATGGTAGACAACAAAAAATATTGATATCATTGAGGAATTTAAATAGCTAGTTAGTATGACTGATAAGAAAGGTGGAGCGCTTGAAGATATTAAGAACAGAATAAAGACAGCAAATAACGTTTTTGACGTTTTTGACTTGTTTAACTTAAAACGATTGTGAAACGCTGAAAACACATTCAAAGCAAATGATACACATTTATCAATAGAAGTTTAAGAAGGGTTTGTAGAATAAGATACAATTTTAAATTTATTATTACAAAAACTAACAAATCTAAAGGAAATTAGGTATAATTTAAAAAACAAAAGAAAAGAAAGAAAAGCGGAATCCGAAAGAAAGGGCACTAGCCTATAGCAATGGATCCAATGGCTTTCGATTGAATATCCAGGCTAGTAAGGGAAAAGAATGGCCACACACAGAACATAATAGTTATTGAAGAAATTGTTAAATAAGGGAAAATACGCAATGATGTAAACATTTTGGCTAGAAATAGGGTTTGATGAAAATACTTTGTAGGAGATGGAGGAAACGATTAACTAATTGATCAGTTGATTGATTATCTGTATTTTAAACGAGAGTTACACTCAAAATGTTTGAAACCTATTTATTTTGAATATATCTCCAACAAAACGGTCTCACAAAATTAAGTTACATTCTCTCTGCCATTTAGCTAGTTATTAGAGGAAGTATTGCATTATATATATCGAGATTTAACCGGAAATGCATGTTTAGAGGCCTTCAGAATCCGCAAATGGCACTCCTGATATGAAGTATATGAATACAATAACTTAAATTGAAATGAAATTTCAAACAAACACAAAAAATTGGTATTTAAGCAGGTATCTTCCAAAGATACGATACGAAAATTCTTGAAAAAATCGCCTATCCGAATCGCTTTATCTGCTTTCAACATGGATAATAATTTTAACTCTAAACTGCTCCAAAATCTTTTATAAGACACAATACCTTTAAGATATTTACTTGAAAACAAAATAATCTATGTAGTCGTTCATTCCGGAGGATTTTATAGCTATATTGCATAATTCGTAAAACCTGCTACACAAAGTTAAAGATCATTTTAAAGCAATTTATTTCAAAATAGTTATATAAACTATTAGGTAAATATCTGTCTTTATTACTTTGAAAACTTTTTGCCAATAATTTTTGAAGCCCGGCCAATTGTTTCTTGGTATGTCATGGAAAGAGCATTACACTTCAAGATCATATACCTATAGCTATTGTTCTAAAACACTTTACCTCTTTATGAATTTTGTAATGAAATATTAATACAAGTAAACAGAGCGGCCTAACTCAGGTGGAAGCATCTGAGGCCTGAATTACAGAGGTCGTGAGTTCAATTTATCTGGCCGACCTTTCAGATGAAGGGTAGCATAGGTTTCTTCGGGAGATTCACTTGGTTACCACAAAAACCTGGGAAGGATGATTTACCTTCTCCGAAGTTGTGTCCCTCCGTTTTACCTCACTACTCATTTCACATCATCTTTCGTCCCTGTTGACTCGTACTTCAGGATTCCAAGTGTCGACGGGCTCTTCGTTAGATGCATTGCTCTCTCTAAATCCTCGTCTTCCGGTTTCTATTCCCGAGGATTCCAGGGGATACGTATAACATAGAGGGAGAGCCAGTTTACGAGCCGCCACTGGGGAGTTCAAATCGGTTGTAGTTAGGGAGAATGTCCTCTTGTCCTCTCTCCCTGTCCGACCACCTTTAGTATCCACTCCCTTTCTCCCGTGCTGGAGGGAGTGCCCGTGAAGGGCACATGCACAAAAGCTTTAATTGGTCGAAGAGCTAAGTCCCCTCTCCGAATCTTCGTGGTGTCATACACATACAAACTTTTGTCTCAGATTCAGAAAATTGTTCCTTCGTTTCTTCCTTCCCTCCTTCCTTCCTCCTACCTTCCCTCCTTTCCTTCCCTCCTTCCTTCCTTTCTTCCCTTCTTCCTTCCCTCCCTCCTTCGCTCCCTCCCTCCTTCCCTCCTTAACTCCTTCCCTCCTTCCTTACCTCCTTCTTTCCCTCCTTCCTTCCCTCCTTCCTTCATTACTTTCTTCCTTCCTTTCTTTCTTCCTTTCTTTCTTCCTTTCTTCCTTTCTTTCTTCCATTCTTTCTCTCTTTCTCCATTCCTCTCTTTCTCTCTTTATCTCTTTCCTTCTTTCTCTCTTTCCTTCTTTCTTTGTTTGTTTCTTTCTTCCTTCCTCACCTTTCTTAACTCCTTCCCTCCTTCCTTACCTCCTTCTTTCCCTCCTTCCTTCCCTCCTTCCTTCATTACTTTCTTCCTTCCTTTCTTTCTTCCTTTCTTTCTTCCTTTCTTCCTTTCTTTCTTCCATTCTTTCTCTCTTTCTCCATTCCTCTCTTTCTCTCTTTATCTCTTTCCTTCTTTCTCTCTTTCCTTCTTTCTTTGTTTGTTTCTTTCTTCCTTCCTCACCTTTCTTCCTTCCTTCTTTCTTTTTTCTTTCTATCTTCCTCTTTCTTTCTCTCTTTATCTCTCTCTTCCTTTCTCTTTCTTTCTCTCTTTCATTCTTTCTCTCTTTCTCTCTCTTTGTCTCTCTTTTTCTCTCTTTCATTCTTTCGCTTTTCCTCTCTTTATTTCTTTGTCTTTCTCTATTTCTTTCTTCCTTCCTTTCTTTCTCTCTTTATTTCTCTAATTTATGTTCTCTTTCTTTCTCTCGCTTCTCTCTCTTCCTCTTTCTCTTTTCTTTCTTTCTCTTTCTTTCTCTCCCACTTTATTTCTCTCTTTCTGTCTTTCTCTCTTTATCTCTTTCTCTCTTTCATTCATTGTGTTTCTTTTTCTTCTTTCTTTCCTTCCTTCCCTCTTTGTTTCCTTCTTTCTTTTTGTTTCTTTCGTTCAATAATATATTGTAAAAGCTGTACGTAGAAAAAGAAAAACGAATATGATAACGGGTAGGAAAAGCAATTATAATGTTACATATTATATTTAGTTTCAACAGCTTTCACTCAGTATGTTTCAGGAAAATATTACTGTAACACTTAGAGAGCTGGCGCGAAAGTCATATGTTTAAAACATTAGGGACTCATTCAGACCAATTTCCATGCTAATTAAAAATTCATGTATCTTCATTACATATACAAAGTAGTTCGTTATGCTCACTACTCACGGTATATTTTTAACTAAGGGTTGTCTCATATTAACCAAAAAAAGTTTTCAGAAACCACAAACAACATGCAATTGTTTATTCGTAGCTTATTCAAGCTCTTGCGATTAGAACAAAAGAATGAGAGAATGGAAAACCTTAAACTTTTCGAGCATGTTCGTTAGTAACGTTAAACGAATGTCTAAAATTTGAATAAGGAGTATTTCAAACCAGTTAATATTACAAGAAATAAAAATAACGTTCGTAAAATATTCATAGAAAATTCAATATATACGTTTAATTTCTCATTCAACATATTAAACTTACTATAATAATCAAAATCGTTAGAGATGTTTTTCAGAAAATAAAAATAGCAAACTTTTTATATAAAGAATATTATGATATGGGAGGATATTCTTGAAAATCTTCGTGACATTCTTGGAAGATATGTAACTTAAATACTTCTACCAAGTTGGATACCAGAATTTTCCATCTCTCTCTCCCCCTCCCTCACTTCCCCTCCTTCACTCTTTCACACACATATATACACATCCTCAAACAGTTTTTTCCTTCTTTTTGTTTTTGTTGTTTGTTTACTTAATCCCAGAAGTTGTATTTTGGTGAACGTCCGATATCTAGTTTTGGGTGATACACAGCTCTTTCTCTTACCCCCTTTATTATCTACTAGGTATGGGGTAAGAAATAAAGTCGTTGCCCGCCTCAGGAGCGTAGACGGTAGCGTGACTGCCTCACGTTCAAGGGGTTTCGAGTTCGAATCTCGGTCAGGGTGAACTACCTCGATAAGTTTCTTTCCGGGGTTTTTCCTCATCCTTAAAGACGAATGTCGGGTGGTTCTAAGCTCTATGGACCCTGGACACATTTGAGGATCATTTCACCCATTTCATTTACCGTCCGATATGACTTAACGTTGGAGGATGTAAAACTAAAAAAGGTCGTCCTTTGATAACCTAGATATTTACTTATCACATAGAGTTGTAAAAACAAAATGATAGATATACTATTTAAAATTCAAGGTATAGGTAAAAATAACTACGGGGAAGTTGAATTTATTAATTAAATAAACATTAAGGTTTGTGTTTTATACATAATTTGAAAGATTAATGTTTCTCTCTTCTATAATTTAAAGCATTTATGCGTTTTACTGCAATTTCAATATGTGCACTGTATTGAAAAATTCAAGGCAAGAACTTCTTTTATGGAAATTATTACTACTACACAATTTTTATTTTGGATAAACTGTATATTATAATGTAACCTTAACTGTCTGCAATACATTTTTTGTCTGTCTCCTGATTTTCCATTAGTCAATATTTCAATAGAAATAAAAGGGATTTCAGTTGCTGTTAATAGAAAGTTCAAGATACATATTTCATACCTCATTGCAATATCTCAAACAAATACGATTCTTATCAGAATTACCATAGCCAACTCTGAAAGCTTCCCTGAAAGTCATTCATCATCTTATAGCGTTAAAATGCGGCTAGTTGAATATGAAATTAGATATTTATTAATTTTCCTTTTTAATTGCCTGGGTCACTGCGGAGTACCTATTAGCGATGACCTGCCCGCCTCGGCAGCGTAGATGGTAGCGTGACTGCCTCACGTTCAAGAAGTCCCGAGTTCGAATCTCGGTCAAGGTGAGTTACCTGGATAAGGGTTTTTCCTGGGTTTTCCCTTATCCTGAAAGACGAATGTCGGATAACTCTAACCTCTATGGACCTCTGGCTCATTTGAGCATCATTTCACACATTTCAATCACCGTTGGAGGACTTAAATTGCAAAACAAAACAATAAGCGTGTCCGTCAGCAAGCAGAACGTAGTAAAGAACCGCCAGCCCCTACACGCAGTTAAGATTTTATATCTCGGAGCTTGATTCATCGGAATGACAATCAACTGCGAAAATCAATGTATATTCTAAATAATATAGTACAAAAGTATAATTTTAAAATATCAGAACAAAAAGCAAAAATTATGGCTTTTAATGGAAATTATAATGTAAGATCAAAAATTGTTTATGAAATAGGATTTTAGAAAAAAATATCGAGTTTTAAATATTTAGGATGTAACATAAGTTTTAGAAACAATTCTGATATAGAAGAAAAAGTAAACAAATTCCGAGCAATATGTGGGACAATCCAAAGAACTTTTAAAAACAGAGTGAGAAGGGATTCAAAAATGAAAACATATAAGGCAATGGCTATTCCAACTTTACTATATGGAAGCGAAACCTGGTGCCAACACAAAAGGATTTAAATAAAATACAGTCTGCAGAAATTAAATTTTTAAGAAGTGTTAAAGGTTGTACAATATTGGACAAAATAAGAAATGAGGATATTAGAAAGGAATTAGAAATCGAACCAGTCCATGACAAAATATCAGAACGAAGGCAACAATGGCATGAACATATATTAAGAATGGAGGGTGGAAGATATCCAAATGCAGTACTAAACTATAATCCAAATGGAAGAAGAGACAGAGGACGACCCAGGAAACGCTGGAGAAATCTATGAAGCCGGAACGGGCGATATGCCCAAACCATGGAGTGAAGAAGAAGAAGAAGAAGAAGAAGAAGAAGAAGAAGAAGAAGAAGAAGAAGAAGAAGAAGAAGAAGAAGAAGAAGAAGAAGAAGAAGAAGAAGAAGAAGAAGAAGAAGAAGAAGAAGAAGAAGAAGAAGAAGAAGAAGAAGAAGAAGAAGAAGAAGAAGAAGAAGAAGAAGAAGAAGAAGAAGAAGAAGAAGAAGAAGAAGAAGAAGAAGAAGAAGAAGAAGAAGAAGAAGAAGAAGAAGAAGAAGAAGAAGAAGAAGAAGAAGAAGAAGAAGAAGAAGAAGAAGAAGAAGAAGAAGAAGAAGAAGAAGAAGAAGAAGAAGAAGAAGAAGAAGAAGAAGAAGAAGAAGAAGAAGAAGAAGAAGAAGAAGAAGAAGAAGAAGAAGAAGAAGAAGAAGAAGAAGAAGAAGAAGAAGAAGAAGAAGAAGAAGAAGAAGAAGAAGAAGAAGAAGAAGAAGAATAAGAAGAAGAAGAAGAAGAAGAAGAAGAAGAGCTTGAGGAGCATTTGCCAATGCATTTCAAATTTTATTGAAATCGCCTTATTCAAATTTTCAGATTTAGCTGAATCACTGCATTTATGAAATTCAATTTGTATACAAAAAAGTGTGAACAAAGAATATCACTATATTTAAAATTTAGTTGAAATCATTCACAGTTTTAAATAGAGAGCCTCATAAAAATTTTATGTTTTAGGTGAGGTTTCTATATACGGACATGATATTTTATATGAAAAAGTGTACAAAATAGGAGAAATGTTTTAGTCTACTGAACTTGTACAAAAATAGACATTATTGGGCTCGAAAAGAGACTCGAAATTTAGGGTACAGCTGAGTATTTCCAAACCGAGACTATGTACTTGTAAGCTTTGCAGTTACACACCCACATACCGGAATGAAATAATAGACACAATGATTTTGTGATAATCTTAAACATTTTAGGGATGATAAAAGGGACAGTTAGGGACAACTTTTATATAGGAACTCATGTTCAGAAATGCTTCTTGATTGTAATTAATCTAAACTTTCAAATTTAATTATGAACTTTTATTTATTGAGTACGCTTGAATGTCATAACCTAACAAGAATACGATTGAAATAGTCCACTACCAGTCTCAGCGCTAGCATTACAGCGACGCACCTTGACTGCCATACTCATTTCAGGCATGTTCCTACCTGGTCTTGGATAATTAGTATCCTTGTAATTAAGTCCTTTTTGACCGGTGTATTATAAATAAGGGCTATAAAATGCAATCTACTGGTGTCAAGTCAGTTAACACAAAGGCCGGTGAACTGAACTATATTTTGTATTTCAACTGGCCAGAAGACTTTCATGAAGAAGATTTTGGACCCCCAAAGGGAAGTGAATGGGTGCACCATTATGTTGCCAGCGCTTGTGCTGACGGTCACATGGGCATTACAATGCTCGGGTATTACAATAATGTCTATTTAAGGGGACACATGTTTTAAATTTTCTAATTTACATAATTATCAGTATATTCGTTACAAATTTATACATGGATTATACGGACACGCAAAGAATAATATACTCGTATACCTAAAGGCTACTGTATTTTCTTCATTAGTGCTGAATTTATTACTTTTCAAAATAGTTGTTTAACTAATAAGAAGAAGTCCTCTAGATGATGAAGACATAACAGTTTTATTATTTTTTATATTTATTCCAGGAGACATGAACAGAAGAATTGGAACATATTTTTGTTATGCTTTTGATTTTTCGGTAAAATAATTTATTAAAGCAATTTCTGAAGTAATTTTAGTTGGTAATGATATTTAATAATTAATATTTATAAAATAAAATTTACAGATTATCTTGGATTGCTAATTCAACGTAATAATTAATATGTTCATAAACATAAACACTTCACAAGGATAGTTTCCGACATTTTTTCAGTTGTACCTTTTTAGACTCTGTCTTAAAGTTTCTCAGGTAAACTGAATAAATTTCTGGCTTGTGGAGCATATAGCATTTTATAAAACGTGTTAAAAAGAGAAAGCGAGAAATTCGCTTTTAAGTTTTTATTAATTAGAACCAGCGACATATTCAGCCTGAATGATATTTCCTTTTTGCTTATGCTATTTTACGATCTAGCAACAATAATAATTGCAGTACCCACTGGAATTAAAATTTTTAGTTGACTTGCAACAATGTATAGGTGTATGGTTGAGAAAGTACATGTGCATGTGACAAGTTAGGTAACAGTTGTTGATTGCATTGCAACTTGTATACGATTAAATTTTTACTTATTTTTTTAATTTTTATTAGAATACTATAGATGTAGTAGGTATCCTATGGTACACTTTTAATTTCCCAGTCGTTTATTTTTAGGCAGCGTTTAAATTACAAAATTAATTACCTCTTCAGCTCTTTAGTGGTGATAAACAATTTCTTTTTTTGCGCACATTATTTCCTTCATTAAACTGAGCGGGATTGCCCAGGCAGTTTTGTCTGTGGCTTTCTTTCTTTCTTTCTTTCTTTCTTTCTTTCTTTCTTTCTTTCTTTCTTTCTTTCTTTCGGGGGGGGGGGTAATTTACGTCCTCAAACGTTAAGTCATATCGGACGATGAATGGAATGGGTGAAGTGTTGCTCAAATGAGTCCGGGTCCATGGAGCTTACAGTTACCCGACATTTGTCCTTCAGGATAAGGGAAAACCTTATCCAGGTAACTCACCCTAACCGAGATTCGAACTCGGGACCTCTTGAACGTGAGGCAGACACGCTACCACCACGCTACCGAGGCAGGTGTGCCCCGCTTTCGGAAGCTCGGATTCGATTCCCCGTGGCCGACCTACCTCGCCTATAGGTTTTCTTGGGTCGCCAGGCGAATGCCGGGTAGGTTAATTATATCTTCCGAAATTCCTGTCCCTTTATTTCATCTCCATTATCATTTCACATCATCTCTGATCTGGTGGTCTCTTTTAGGGTAAGAAGTGTCGGCGGGTGTATAGGCGGTGCATGGCAGGATGGTATGCTCTGAGGAAAACTACTTGCTCCTCCGGTACGTCGGTTACCGTTCTCGAACCTGCTGCTGGGACCATTTGGGGCCCGTTTTCGTACCGCAGTAGGGGAGCGTGTCTTGGTCTGCCGGGGGAGTCTTTATCTAAGAAAAATGTAGGGACCTATTCCCCTGCACTGTCATGGTGCCTTAGGACGGCCGCCCTTTGTCTCCTCTCGCCTCATCCTTTCTTCCGGGATGCCTCACTAGGGAGCATAGGTATAATGGATCACGACTGGTCTCCGTGCCGAATTACCTCCGTAGTAAATCCTAATCATAATCCGTCCTTCCTTAATTAAGAAAAATAATGCACCAAACAAAGGATAACCAGCACAACCCAAAGAATAGGTTTTACTCCCAATTTTCGAATATACAATTAAAATGACCAGAAGATTTGAAAACCGAAATTGATAGCACTGGAATATGCTAACTTTCAAGGAGAATTAGAATACTCAATTTGCATGTGTTCATTAAAAGACATTTTATTATGGATTTTTATATGGTATTTATATTGCACAGAGATCGCGAGAGAAAGGCAGAAGGAAGATACAGACAACGAGAGCAAGATTGGGACGAAAGGGAGGACGAAGTAACAGATGTTCTTTTCACGATAACATGAGAGGCTGGCATTTGGCGGTCCACATTTAAATGCAGCCAAGACTGTCCTCCTGAGTGACTATTTTCCAAGTTTTCTTCAGTACTTGTATATGATGTATAGCGGAGAGGTATATCCTAAACTTCGGTCTGAAGTTTTTCCTTTCCATAATTAATTTCCCTATGATTTCATTTCACGTATCATCACGTATTATGGAATATTATGTTGAATAATTTGTATTCCTAATTTATTTCTTTACTACTCATAAAATGATACTAATTTTAATTAGATTGTTTAAGATTATGATAGTTCATTTCGTTAAACACCATAAATAATAGAGTAAGGGGAAAGATAGTTGAAGAGGGAGATGAGGGCACGGAAGAGTGTGAGAAAGAGAGAGAAAGAGGGAAGGAGAGTGGAAAGAAGCTGGGGGTGGCGGAAAGACATCAAAAAGTGAGCTATATACAGGCATAGAGAAGAATCTTCATATTTAACCCAAAAACCGGAAGCGCTGCGTGTTCTACGAATTATAAAAGTACAAATAATGTGCCAATGCCACAGTATTATGCTTACATTTATTTCGTTTTACATCAGGGCTGTCACACATCCTTGAGCAAGTCACGGCAGACCTGTTCGAGTTCTGAAGCCGGTGCATTCACAGAATGAAAGAGATGGCGGTCACCAGATAGACCGATTGAGGTTATTGCCATTGCAGGGTGGCCCTTGGGACCTTGACGCAAGGTCGACAATGACAGGGTGCTTGCTCCACTTGGCACAACAACTTTCTGCAACTTCCGACAACTCGTTACAAACGCCTGTGCTTCCCCGCCTCCTCCCCATGTCAGCTAAATCGCACATGTATTTTCCGCATTTCTAACCTTAAGAAAGTCAGCTGAGATCGATAGCATTATTTCTGGCAACTTTAGCTGTTTTCGCTTATTTCCTCCTTGCTCAGTTCCATCTTTTGATCCAAGAGAGCACTCACAACACAGCAATTATGTTATAATTTACAATATTAGAGATTTTAAAGAGAGACAATTCATATGAAGGTTATACTAATCTATCACTCAACTAATTTTAAAAATGATATCCTCGTCATTGAAAAGCATCGTTCTTACATACAGAGAGAGGCAATAGCACGGCTTCTAGTTGCAATTCCTAAATAATTAAATTACTAAAACGATTTTCTACACCTGGGTTTTAGAATACGACAAGTTGAAGGATAAGTAAACAAAACTTTGGAAGAAGGCGTTGACATTATGTTGAAAAGTCAACGGAAGTAGTAAATGATTATTAATCCATAGAAAATATGTGCAAAAGCACAACAAAGTCCAATTTTTCATTTCAAGCAGTATACGTAGATTAAGCGACTAACAAATCAGAAGAAACTACAAAAGAAAAGGCAGTCTGATCCTGCAATATTTATTCATTTCTGTAATTAACAGTGTATTAAAATGCTGCAAATATGTCAGGATTTAGCATTAAACAATTTAAGTAATTTTAAATCTGATTTTATTTACTTTCTATGTACGTTAAAATCTAGTTCGTAACCAGTGTATGCTAAGCAAATAGAATATTTATGTCCAACGTAACATTATGTCCAACAACATTTCTACATAATAGCAGGTGGAAGATATTTTCTCAGAAGATTAATGTCATTAATGAAATCTGATGTGTAACCTTTACATAATTTTCTCTACTCACTCCTTTACAAACTATTCAAAGAGTTATTATTCTAGCCGTTTCTTATTTATTCAAATAAGTTTTAATTCACATTTACACATTTTATTGCGTGATACAGTAGGCAAAGCGACAGTCAGACTTTTAAAGATGGCTTTTACATACATACCATCAGAAAAAGGAAAGAATAACAACTTCCCATTTGAAGAAAGGAATGTATTTTAAAATACAAATCAATAGGAAGAATATGTCGGAAATAATTAATTCATAAATTGTTGTTTTAATGAGATCTATGCCCGATTTCACCAACAGATGTTAAGACTTAACACGAGTTTAGCAATAGTTAAAACAAAAATTGCATTTCACCAAGTGTTAGCGTAACACTCGTGTTAAATCTCTTGTTAAACTAACAAGCCAAATTTCTGATGTTAAGTCCTTAACAATTGTAAACAGTCAAGATGGCGAGCATGAACACAGCTGTTGATGTCGATTTGCTATATTTAAGACCGTCTAAATGGCATTCTTAATAGAGTACGGCCTATGAAGAGAAATATTTTGAGGAGCTACCATAAGAACATTTTCTACAGAGGTATAGACTGTCAAAACAAGTTGCTATGAAGGTTACTGCGGAAGTACAAGAGAGGTTAGAACATGCATCAAAAGGAATATGCCGATCTCGCCTTTGCTTCAAATATTAATAACTTTGCAATTTTATAATTCACTGAATTATATGGATAATTCACTGTCCACCTCCTGTCTTGAAACGTTTAAGGCACTTGTCCTTCACACCTCGTTTTAAATTTACGTAATACTGACAAGTTGTTTGGTGCTTTTAGTAGTGACACATGCATTTGAAATAAATTCGTTTCCAATATTTTCCCCGTGACATTTTTCTCTTTTACATTCACCGCATCCGTCTTCTTATTTTCCACGATATTCTTACACTTCGTCACCAATTCAATTAACAATTCTTTCTCCATCGATGAGAAATTAGTCTCACGGCTTTATTTATAATTTTGTTCATCCGCCATTTTTCAGCTTGTGCAGACTAAAATGAAAACAAAAGCGCATCGCAGTACGTTCAGAAAATAATGTGACTCATCCATAGCCTTCTATAGGTGTGATATTTACAAGTTTGTTGGCGTTAACATGTGTTTGTTAACATTTTCAGAAAACAGGTTGGTGAAATACAAGAAATTTAACATTAGTGTTAGCGCTGTGACAATTGTTACATTACATTTGTTAACGTCGATTTTAACATCTGTTGGTGAAATCGGGCACTACAGTTGTAGATTGATAAGGTAGATTCCATTCAAAAAATATGTTATTGAGATTTCACTTAAAATACACATTTGTGGTTCCTTAAATCTTATCAGTTTTACTTTCTCTAGGTGTTGTGTGGAGGAGAGGTATTGTATTGCATTCAAAAATTCATACTGATATTCCTTGGGAAGTGCATTCCTTTAGATTCTCTGAAAAAATGCTTTTGGTGTGTCTGTATGTGTGTGTGTGTGTGTGGGGGGGGGGGGGGGTGATCAGCATAATCAAAAAGTAAATATCGATAAAATATTAAACTTACAATTTATATTCAGCATCTTCCAAAAATGTGACAGGAGAATTTTCAAGAAAATCTCCTCACACCATACATGGAATACTTTTTGAAAAATTTGATATTTTCAAGACTGGCTTCAACAACATTGATTAAAATATCATTTGTACATTTTCATGCTAAATGAAATGTATGTGTTCAATTTTCTGGGACTGTCTTCCAAAGTCCTCCTCATTTTGTATATATGTAAGGAACAGACAATATCTTACTACGCAAAAAATATAGATTTAGTTAAAACACACAATTTGTCACATATATATTTTTGTGGGCAGAACCATTTTCGAGGTATTCCTTTTCATAGGTTTTGAATGTTCGATGCAGTTTAAGCATCTTCTGTGTTTATGCGTAGGTAAAACCTTACTACAGAAAAATGTAAATATCGTTAAAGCACAAAATTCATGTCATATAAGACTTTTGTGCAGACAACCATTTTCAAGATATTCCTTATTATTGGTTTAAATTTTCAAATATATTGTGACTTTGTGGGTTCGTAGAATTAAAAGTCCGAGTTGCAGATATTCCAAATGTACTTTATTTCCGTAGAAATACACTGTGATGAATTCTCACGTAACAGCATTACGACTCATACACACAGTCTACCTAGGTTGATAACCAAACAGCGTTCCGATTACATCACTTTACAACATCAGCTCTCGTTACAACAACACTCTACAGCTGTTTACTCCTCTCTGTTTACGACTGATTCTTGGCGAGTCGTCGCCCCCTTAAATACCTCAATGATAATTCGAGACTGTTCTGTAACAATCACTAGATATTTCTGGAATAAACAAGACATCGAAAGTTCTATAAAACAATCAAGACGTCACCAGAATGTTCCAATTACCTCACTTATCTGTGTCGGTAAGTCTTTATCTCGCGCTATCTTTATTTGTTTTTGCAGGCTCTTTATTTCCACACTGCCTATCAGTTCCTTTGTGTAAACAAGCCGCGCGAACCATTTTAGTGCGTACGCCGCTAGTCGTAAAAAGGGATTCCCGACAATATTCTTACACTTTCTCAAATAGGAAGTCGTTATTCGCATTTTACTTTCTCTGCTAAGTAGTATGATTCAATGGCTAGGTTCGCAGGGACCTATAGGACATTTGTGTCTTTTGTGTGTCATTTGTACCCGAGTGGGAGAGATAAGAAGATGATAAGGATGATCACATCTGAAGATAGATGACAACAAAGGGTAGGGTCCCTAATAATTAGATTGAAGTATCCCGCGTGTGGGTCCTGTTGGCTTACACAACCTCCTGGAGGCACGACCTAGAACCGGATACCTCTCCGATCCGGTGGATGAGGATTTACAGAGAGTAATTCCCAAAAATGCACGCCGACACTCTCCGATAATCCTGAAACAGATAAGTAGGATGAACGGTGAACTAAGATGGAGGGACAGGAAATTCGAAGGATGTAATTATTCTTTCCAGCATTCGGCCAGCAATCCAGGAAAACACCTGTACAAAACACATAGGTCAGGAGGGTCGGTCACGGGAATCGAATACAGGACGTTCCGAAAGCGCTACCGTCTGTGCCATCCCAATCGGTACTATATAGTAAGTAGGCAAAGTATTGTATTTCAACCAAAAGTTTCGATATGTAGATTTCTCCGGAAATTCATGATTTGGGACGCCTAATGTAAAACCAAAATCAGTTTTAAGAATAAAAAATATCAATATGGTGTGTGAACAGCATTAAGTATTAGAAAAATAGAGCTCGGTTAATAGCTAAACATGCTATTTAAATTCAGATCTTCAATCAGGATAACTCGAGAAGATTTTCAAGAAAATCCCCCCATCAGAAATTACTATTTATATGGAAACATGCTCGAAAATTATAAGTTTCTCAAAAATAATTAACGATTTTGATTAAAACAGCATATTTCATAACTTTTCTGGCAATAGTAATTGATGTCCTCTTCGTCCTTGATGACTTTCAGGACTGAGGAGGGGCGATAGCAGAGGGCAGGGTGCTAAAAAATACAGATTTGAATTCCCCAATGGCAGCTAATTACAATCGACTCGATTGCACCCCTGAGGTTTTACACACCTCCCGGAGGCTGAGACTTGGCGACTTCCCCCAATCCAGAGAGTGAGATTTACGGAGAGCAAATCCTCTACCATAATCCGAAATCCCCGTTGACGATAGAACAATGCAATAGCCAATCAGGATAAACAAGAGCTGTAATGGAGGGATAGGAAATGCAGGTTACCTGATATACCTACTGCAACTGAATTTTCATCTCGCCATGCTGTTGGTGAAGCCACTTGAAGTCATTTGCAAATTTTCTTTCTACCTTTTCTCTTTTTGATCGAATAGCCTTTAAAAAAATTTAACCAATTCTTATTGTCCTAGCAGCTAACATGGAGTTTCTTCTTAGGCGTTCGGTCTCAGATGTATTTCGTAATTCTAAATTTTTTTCAGGACTGGATATAGGAAAATAAATGAGATAATATATCTTAAAATCTTCTAATAACTCCATTCATTTCTAAAATTAACAACTTGATATAGCTGTTTTAGAATAAACACAATATTAGAATTACACTTTTACAATGACTTTTCTTCTTCTTCTTCTTCTTCTTCTTCTTCTTCTTCTTCTTCTTCTTCTTCTTCTTCTTCTTCTTCTTCTTCTTCTTCTTCTTCTTCTTCTTCTTCTACCTCACTGCTTTGGATTGTTTAACCCGTTCCGGCTCCAAATTGGTCTGCCTATCTTTTCTTCGGACTTCCCTGGTTTCTTCTTCTATAGGTTTATAGTTTAAGTCTATTTTTGGTATTCTGTTATTATTCATCCTCTGAACATGTTCTTTCCATTGATTTCTATTTCTTTCAATAGTATGATTTATTTCTTCTATTTTTAATTCTGTCCTAATATCCCGACTACCCTTTTTTTTTTATCAATTTTGGTATATCCAGTTATTGCTCTTACGAATTTCATTTCTGATGACTGTATTCTCGTACTATTTCTTTTTGTTAGTGTCCATGTTTCTGATCTATGGTATAGTTTTATTATAGAGTCCTTTCTTGCTTTATTTTTTAATGTTCTTTTTGTTGTGCCTGTTATATAGTTAAATTTATTATTTTCTCTATTATATCAGCTTCCCCTTGGTACGAGACATTACATCCTAAATACTTAAAGTGTGATTTCTGCTCAATTATTATGTTATCTAACACTATTTTTGATCTTAATGGATTAATTCCTTTAAATGCCATGACTTTGGATTTATTTGCTGATATTTTAATTCCATATTTTGTAGCAATTTTATCTAGACTATACAGCATTTTCTGCAGGTCATCTTCATTTGTGGCCATTATTATTTGATCATCTGCATACAACATAGTTTTCAATTTAGCTCGACCAAATCCTTACTATTTCGTCAACATACAAATTAAAAAGTGCGGTTGATAAAGGACAACTTTGTCTTACGCCACCATTAAATATTACTGGTTCTCTTTTATTTATTTTTATTTTTGTGTCAATGTACATACTTTTTATAACTTCAATTAGTTGTAAAGGTATGCCTCTATTATTTAAAATGACTTTTTCAACAAATTCTTTTTTTGCCGAATGATTTGACGTCCTTTCACTTCTCTGTCTAAACATCTAGCTTCCACTAAGTCCAAGCGTATAATAACAATAAAATCTCATCCCCTGAAGGGACTATTGATTTTTCTCACAACCATTTCATTGCATATAAAGTCTGCATTGCATACTATATATCGTCTTTCCTTTTTCATACACTGTTTAAATATTCTCACCGATTTATCACACAAATTTTTTTAACGCCTGCCGTGCTAGGGGTCCCGGTTTCGATTCCCGGCGGTGAGGGTGGGGATTTTTCTTCGACCAAGATAATTCCCCAACTTCCTCAGATTCTGGAAGTTTGAACGACAGTGTGAATGTGTGCGTGACCTAATGATTAGTACCCAACGAATACGAGCTAAAACCTTCGGTTTGTTCCAAAGGAGTATGGCTGCCTATATGACCATTGAAGTTAAAGTTTTCTGGAACAAATAAAAAAGGTGTTTTAACACTTTTACAATTATATCATAATATTCCATAAACAAATAACATATAAAATCTTACAAAATTAATAATTACTTTTTAAAACAACTGTTACACTACCCAGTATTGACATATTACTACAGGGAAATCCTCCAAAACACCCATGGGTCAAGAACTGTCCTCCACATGAGAGATAGTCTCCGAGGCCTGAGACGCAGGGGAGTTGGCGAAGGTCCCCACACCTTCCCTGGACAGGTTTATGACACCCCATATCAGTTCAGTTACAGATCATTCAAAAACATTCTGACGGCTTCTACTTTTGTGAATGAATCTTGTCGGTTTTAGTGTACAGAGTGAATAGGACGCATGTTGGTTTAACGGTCTGCTCCTTGTGTAGCAGGCGTTCTCTGCCACACACATTCGCTGTCCTTGTCCCACTGTGTAAGGCAGCACATACCTTATAGGGATCTTCTTTGCGTTGCTGCACAGTAGATCGGCCACGGGACTGGACTACGCTACGGAGGGGATTCGACACGGGGATCCAAACTTGGTCTATTGTACCTATGTCTCCAAGTGGGTCACCTCCGGGGGGAAGGATGAGGTTAGACGAGCCAGACGGCGGCCGTACCAAGGAGCCACGACAGTGCAGAGGACAGGGTCTCTACACTTTACCAGTTGGAAACTCCCCGGCAGGCCGGAATAGCTGGCACCCCACCCTACTGTGGTGCGGAAACGGACCCACTAGACTGGATCCTGAGACGGAGATCGTCCTCCTACCGGAGGAGGAAGTTTTATCAGCTGCCATTCGCCGTCGAGGTTCCCGCTGACACTTCTAACCTGAAAGAAACCCCAGAAGAGAAATGGTATGAAATGGTAATGGAGATGAAATGGAGGGACAGGTTGTAATTAACCTACCCAGAATTTACCTGGCGATCCGGGAAAACCCACAAAAAGCCATGGGATCAGGTTGGCCTCTATAATCAAACCCGGACCTCCCGAATGCGGGCCATGGACGAAAGCGCTTGAACCATCAGAATCGAACCTACTACTGAATTCGGACCATGGATGTTACCACCTTAACTCAGAACGCATTAGAACACATGAGAAACTGAGCAAGGTCCATAAGATAACCCCTAAATCTTACATAATATTTGAAACCAATGTTCACAATAAACATATGTTTTTGTGTTACTGCAACCATGACAGAGTAAAAACAGAAAAAAACACCTATAATGATAAAATTGGCTTTGTGGTGAATATAATGTTCTAATATGAGGTCATTATGGTTGCCAACTCCCCCATCCAAACAAATTAAACACAATATTTCGTGCAAAAGGTGAGGCAGAGCGTGTTTCATTGTTGGTGCAGATATATAATGTTATTCCTCGCTCCATTCGTCTTCTTTGTTTTCTTTTCGTCTGAAATCATGTATCCACACGACCACAAATTTCAGAAAATTAGTCTTCTCTCCACGCGTTGGAATCAAGCTGCCATGCTGGGCACGTTATCTCAATGCGGTTTAATAATTTGGACCCAAGGCCATTTATGATAGATAAATGGGAAGTATGAACGTGTGTACATGCAGCTAGCCTAAAACACATGGATATCTGTGATTTTAATTTACAGATAAATGTAAAAGCATTACTACTTTGTCAACAGTTATGTCCACATCCCTTTTAAATTTTCACAACTACACTGGCACTGCATTTGGAACAATTGTTTCAAAAATGCTTGTAATAATTTATATATATGATGTGTTATACTTGCATGACTTTTCTTACTCTTCTTCTTAGAAATCCTCACTCTCCTATCTAGTTGATGTTAATCGAGATAAACGTTTGCAGAGATTACGTATGTATGTAGCGGACATAGGGTATACAGAGTAGCCTGAATAGATAGTCAAATATTTAAAAGGATGGTCGCAATGTGATGGCTTTGGAATTCCATTTTATTTTTATGTCAACACGTAAACATTAAGAAACTATAAGTTTTGGACAATTCAATTAAATAATAAGAAAAATATCAAATAGTGCACTCCACAAAAATATATTTGGCATAAATTTATGATTTAACGAGATTTTTTTGTAGTAAGATTGTGTATCAGTTACGGTTTGAATGAAAGGTACTTTTCATGATATTCCCAGAAAATACAATATAGGTATATTAACACATTTTTTGTCATAAAATATTTTAAACTTATGGTATATTAAAGTCGTTAGAGTTATTTTTGAGAAAATGTAAGTTTTGGAATCTGGAAACGGTAATCTGTAAAGGAAGGATTTTCTTGAAAATCTTCGTCTTATATCGTTTTTTAATTAAGCTGTAAGCTGTTGATAGACTCACGGACATATATACCAGGTGAGTCACCTGCCCCTATTTATTTTGGAATTTATGCAACGTGCTAAGCGACATACATGACATACGCATTTCTTTAATGTTTCCTGGATGATTTGCAGGAAGTTTAAAGAGGAGTGTACTCAGTGTATAAGTGTTGTATGGGACAGAAAGCAATCACTATGTATGTCGATTCCAAAAACATCATACGCAGATACAAAGAGCCGCAGTAGCAATACATTTTAGACGAGTTTGAAACTTTTATTCATTAATGCACATTCACACAAACCTTTAAACACGCACCTGAAGGAACAACCTATCGCATGCATTAGTTGGCAATAACATTGGAACACAAAATGGTAGATTTACACAGTAGGACAAATTGGATTTAAATCATTAGCCAACACATGTTTTCGTTGTGCAGCACGTTAAAAATGCTAACAATTAGGTACATTGTTTTCGTTTCTGTCTCAAATTGCGGTAGTTTTTAGCTCATACAGTAGTGGTAATGTAGGATGAAAAAATATTTTATTTGTGTTAAAACTACCAAAATGAGCTGTGAACACTGTGTAAAGCTACAAAAAGCGTGTAAAGATCCGAAGTGGGTTCTGAGGTCTGCATTTACTTATTCGTACAGAAACCTCTGCTATCAAGCTAGCGTTTACACAGGCTACTTCACCACTATGCCACTATGTTGGATTTGATTACCTGGTGTTCAGCTCAGAAATTTTATTACCTTGACTTTACCTCATGTGGCCTATAATTTGAAGTTATAACAGAAATAATATTTTTGTAATACTATACACTATAACTTACATCTGAACAAGTTTACACAATTGATTTAAAAGCTGGAAAGATGATGGAAAATGTCTTTTTAAAATGTTAGTTTTCTCTGAAAGACTGGCATGGCAGAAATTTTGTGATTTTTCCCTTGCAATTCGATGTTTAAGTTCATTCAATTATGAGGTGATATCTGCCAAGGTGATAAGAACCAAATTTAGGAGCAGCGATATCTCGTCATATACTTGACATATTGGCCATATCTAAGGTCACGGTGTATAGAATAGAGAACATTAATAGTCTGTCTACTCAACGCAAGTGCACGGCGGCCGCTTTCTTTGAGGAACCCTCATAATCGTTTTACAACATGGACTCTCCTCCTGACGGTCCTCTCTACAAGGTTGCAACATTTTAACATCACCGTCTTGCACCTAATGAAACAGAACAACTGGAAGTTGGAACGTTGGCAACTGAGACTCCACGCGGAGTAGACATGCAACTGTCATTTTCAGAAAATCAGGGTTGCTATTGGTCCCCAACGTCAGTGTTCCATTCCTGAAGTGTGGAGATAGATTTATGACGGTCATTAGTGGGCGGAAAGGTCAGATCCTTTGAGGTCCCTTTGAGTGGAAACTGCACACACGTTAAAAAAACAGACTGTACCACAAGCAAGCATGAGGCTCTTAGGAGTTGCTACCCTAATGAGCTCATAGCAGCAACTCCCTACACCAACAGGGGGCATTTGCCCTTTAGGGAGGATTGGCTATTTATCTATTATTTAACATTAATTTAAGAACAACAGTTTCTATAACTGTTGAAGAAAGGATTTGGTGATATCCGCTAAATTTTAGTTTTCTTTCATAAAATAAGCAGTTCACAACATAATATTTAAGCCTGCACCATTTTCCTACAGTAGTCTACATGGCTGTTCTAGTGGCCATTTCAAATGCTTGCATTTTCCTCTGTACTATTGCTGAAACTTTACTTCCAGTTTTCTGCATTTGGTTTCCTTTAAGATAAATAACTTTTCTTTTTTAAATGTGAAATTTTAATATGCATTTTACATCCATCTTTAAAAGCACAAATCTTAAAAATCATTATGGTGCTTTTGTATTCGGTTTCATTAAAAGGGGGTGAGGGTCAATTACTTAAACATTTCCATATAGGTACATACAGGAACAGGCATAACTGTTTTAGCTACTCATACCCTTAAAAGGGACATACAAAACATAAAACGAAACCCTTGTGTTTATTTTCTTTTAATTTATATTTTAATGGGTGTGTGTGCAAGTGTATTCAGATTCTGGCATATTTCAGTATATAATAGGTATATATTCTCATATTATTAAATTCTGACGAGTTACACTCACACGATCTTTTCTACCCATTACAGTTTCACATGTTCCCTTACATGCTATGATATATAACCAGTTGTTATATTTAGTGTAACTTATTAACGATGAAATGTTGACCAGAAATAATCCTGAATTAAGCAACACGGTCTTGGTTTGATCCACAGGAAGCGAAACAAAAGAACTGTTCACCGAAGATGGTCAGAACATGCAGATTGCGTCAGATTTGTTATTTGTACAAGATCAAAATCATAATTTACTCTTTCTATAGTTTTGTGAAATAGCATGATGTCCGAATACTTTATGTTCTGAATGTTGCAATCTGCAGATAAGCGTAATTCGTGATTGTTCTCTCCTGCTAGAAACCAATAGGATATTATATAATAGTTTATGTCTATGCTAAACACTCGTTTTGAAAGCTTGAAGAGCTACTGGGGATGTTATTGATCTCTGGTAAACACGCAGAGTGGCAAGGTCACCCTCCACTTGTTGCACCGTTTTACTTTGGTTTTTTTCTTTCCCTTCTTCTTTCATTCGTTACTGAATATGACGTCATAAGGCTCAACAGTGCCGCATGAAGCAGAAATTTGACAATATTTACGTACCATACCTAAACACACACGTGCCGTCCATTTAAAGTCGTAATTTCCAATGCTGCATTTCGAAATTGACTCACTTTACTGAAATTAAAAAGAAGAAGAAGAAGAAGAAGAAGAAGAAGAAGAAGAAGAAGAAGAAGAAGAAGAAGAAGAAGAAGAAGAAGAAGAAGAAGAAGAAGAAGAAGAAGAAGAAGAAGAAGAAGAAGAAGAAGAAGAAGAAGAAGAAGAAGAAGAAGAAGAAGAAGAAGAAGAAGAAGAAGAAGAAGAAGAAGAAGAAGAAGAAGAAGAAGAAGAAGAAGAAGAAGAAGAAGAAGAAGAAGAAGAAGAAGAAGAAGAAGAAGAAGAAGAAGAAGAAGAAGAAGAAGAAGAAGAAGAAGAAGAAGAAGAAGAAGAAGAAGAAGAAGAAGAAGAAGAAGAAGAAGAAGAAGAAGAAGAAGAAGAAGAAGAAGAAGAAGAAGAAGAAGAAGAAGAAGAAGAAGAAGAAGAAGAAGAAGAAGAAGAAGAAGAAGAAGAAGAAGAAGAAGAAGAAGAAGAAGAAGAAGAAGAAGAAGAAGAAGAAGAAGAAGAAGAAGAAGAAGAAGAAGAAGAAGAAGAAGAAGAAGAAGAAGAAGAAGAAGAAGAAGAAGAAGAAGAAGAAGAAGAAGAAGAAGAAGAATACAAAGCTTTGCTACTGGAAATTTGTTGCAACCCATCCATGACTTACAGACTAATTTTTGCATGTGTGAAGCAAAGATTTATGGGTAATTACATTTCAGTTTATCAACTTACATACTTTCATAACAAAGAGACAGTATTCTAATTTTTACTTTATTGTAGTTGCCCCTTGAAACTATTACTCTTGCTAATTTTATGTTCTTTTTAAAAGTATGACTTCTTAGTAGCCATCCCACTCTTATTACATCGTACTACTTTTGATAAATAAGACGCTAAAAATAATGTGTTTCAAGCAACTATGGCTGAGTATTCCAAATTGTTATACCTCCCTGGCATTTATTGTTTTTATCATCTTCGTTCCTCCCTAGCATCTGTTAATTTGTTTGCGATCTTCATTTATTTGCCCATGGATATTCAAAATCAGCTTCACCGAAATAGTATGGTACTAAACTGCAAAGAAATACAGAAAGAGTAGGTATATGGAAGCAATTCAATCAATAATTTAGTAAGTTAATTTATATCTATATTTAATTGCATTTGTTTGTTATCATCTGTATATATTTTTTAAATCGAGAGTCAGTTAAATCATACACGAGCTTTGACTTCTTTTTTACAGAGATAATTTTTGTAGATGAAAATCTCGCATAAATGAAGAATAGGTCTTAAATTGTGACTTCTGGGGCATATTGTATCAATGCCAAAGGCTCCAACTCTAAACGTTTCAAAAAGCTGTCTTTTTTGCAAATAAAAGTATAATTTTCTATAAGTTCAACGTATTAAATATTACTAATATTTATTTAAGGGAACAGAGATATATTTAATTTAATACGTTGCTTCCGATTAAAGCATGAAACAACAACGCCGATGGTGTTCTAACCAGGAAAAGAATTGGTAAATTCTGTAATATAGATAAAATAAATTTACCATTTTTTCTCGAAGTCTTTTGAGATATAGACTTTTTTAGATCCATAACTTCCAACTGCTGAATTTGACATTTTCAATGCTGTGTGAGAGTATGAATGAAATTTCAATGAAATTTGTCCAGTTTCCAAACGTTTAGGCGTTTATGATTTAATAGCATTTATGTACGAATTAAAATACTACGTGTGCCCCGAGCCCGCCTCGGTAGTAGAGTATCTGCCTCACGTTCAAGAGGTCCCGAAGTCGAATCTCGGTCAGAGTGAGTTACCTGGATAAGGTTTTTTCCGGGGTTTTCCCTTATCCTGAAAGACGAATGCCGGGCAAATCTAAGCGCTATGGACCCTGGGCTCATTTGAGCATCATTTCACCCATTCCATTCATCGTCCGATATGGCTTAACGTTGGAGGACTTAAAAGAAAGTACGTGTGCCCTTCACTGTACTTACTTACCTTAACACAAAATTTTATTGGATTTAAAACAAAGAAAGAAAAAGAACTTATTAGCTTGCGGGGGAAAGTACTAAATAGAGCAATATTCAGATGTAGCTTAATTATTGATAACGGGAGGCAATAATACTTTCCTTCCACGAGTACCAACTATGTGTTGCAGCACCTACAAGCTGGACTGTTAAATTGCTTATCTTTTAGGATGGCCATTAGACGCGCAGGAAGAAAAACAAGGCTGCTCCCGTCTCTTTGCTCTCATATTCCCCAATAATATTCACAATGTAACTATAGTATAGCAACGCAAAGAAGGTCCCTGTAAGGAATGTACTGTGGGACAAGTACAGCGAATGTGTGTGGCAGAGAACACCTGCTATACAAGGAGCAGACCGTTAAATAAAGCATGCGCCCTAATCACTCTGTACATAAAAACCGAGAAGATTCATTCACAAAAGTAGAAGTCGTCAGAATGTTTTTGAATGGTCTGTAACTGAACTGACATGGGGCATCATAAACCTGTCCAGGGAGGGTGTGGGGACCTCCGCCCAACCCCTGCGTCTCGTCCCACGGAGACTTTCTCTTCTGCTATGCTCATACTTGCATTCGCTTGAGAGTGATGGCATCATCTCTGCTCTATGTGGGATCTGTGTGCCAAAAATCAGTGCGGAGTATAGCTGAAAGTACCCGAAAATGAATCCAGAATGCCTAGGAACGTATAGGCATAATAACACATCATTGTACGAGAGGGATTTTTTACCCCTGCAGGCAGTGGTCTACACAAGGCATACGTAAGGAAAGCAGGCACAGAGCTCACGAAGGGTGCCCAGCAGCTACTTGCAGGTGGTCGCATGCGGCACTTTCCAGGCTAAAGTTTTGGGCGTTGTAGTTCTACTGCGCAGCATATTTTTATGCATGGCCCCCCACCATAGAGCAGAGATGATGTCATCAAACTCCTAAGCGAATATGGGTTATAAGCATAATGATAGTTTCCTTGTCAGTTATGCGTGGTTGTATACTGTTTTCAACCATACACATAAGCGTTTCTTATTATAATTATTGCTCACTTTACTCACCTTGACAGCGAAATGGTTGCCCAGTATTGAATAAAGTACAAATTCGGGAGCTTCCGGGTTCGATTCTCTCGAGCTGACCAGTTTAGCCCTGGGTTTTTTTCGGGGGATTTCCAGATTGGCAGGTGAATGGTTTTACAGAGACTGTTTCCAGAAAATTCAAGATAGTATATATTTAATTGATCATGAAGTATCTTACACATACGGTATTTTAATAAGAATTATTAGAGCCATTTTTGAGAAACCAAAACTGTCGAAAACTTGTACATGTAATTTCTTTAAAATCTTTAATCCTATTATTGAAAACCTCAACTTAAATAAGTTTCGTTATTGACTTGTGTGTTCATACACATAAATGTTGGGTCTGGGTGACCCAGCTGGCAAGGCGTTGTTGGCCTTCTGATTCCACGGTCGCGGTTTCTAAATGTCCCTTTAAGTTTGCTTAAAAGTGACAGCCTAATGTCCGTGGATTTACTGGTATGAAAATGAGCTGCGGAATGAAATTCCGGCACACCGGGTGCGTTGATATCCTGGTAATGTACAACGTCATTAACAAACTAAGCATTCATTTAAATTCACAAAACTATAAGTATCTTTTTCTAAAAATGTTTCTATTTTTTAAATTCAGTCTATTTTCGTGAACCTTTGGTATGAAGTTTACTTTTATTGTTTACTATAGAAAGAGTGGCGGTTATTTCATGTTTTTAAATTTTAAAAAATATATTTGGAATTATTATGGAAGGATTAATTTGTACGAAAATGAAAGTGTGAAATTAGGTTGGTCATGAACTAAGGCAATTTGAGTTAATTGTTATATAATATTGTCGTTATTGGTAATTTCAAGAATGTAATTACGTAATGTGGTGACCAGTAAAAGATGGGTAATTTGGTTGGTATAGTAACGTAGAGGGAAGAGAACTCAAGATTATCTCAGCTTAGCATTCTTCTATAAGCGATTGTCTTAGATACAAGACCTGTTATTTGTGTCGCTCCGTAAGCGTGCAGAAAATGTTTGGTGTGAATGCATTTGTGTTGCACTAGTGGCGTGTGCAAGAGAAATAGAGTTCATCGATGCAATAACCATTGTTTGATAAAAGACGGCATTTATACAATTGAAAATTGTATCATAATTTAAAAAAAATTCGCTGGAATAAAATCCACCACATTTAAAAGAGAAAAATTGTTGTTTATTCTCCAACAATAGCAGTGTCAACTTCCTATACACCGCGACCACGCCCAGAGGTAAGATTTCTTGCTCCATAGCTGCCGAAGAACCGAAAGGATTTCTACAAAGGATTTCTACAATACAAATGTGAGAGAGTAATAATAACAACATCATCCATCCATCATCCACTTTTCATCAAAAAGAAAAAAGGAAAGGAAGTATTGGAAACCTGCAAGTCAGATGACCACGCTACATTTAAAACATAAAACATAAGTTTCATAAACAACTAAGGCTACCCAGAACTTTTCTAAGAAGACAGCCAGCAAATCAGAAAAAAGTAATTCTGCTGAAATCCTCATATTGTAGTTTTGCTTGAAGTGGGTGAGAAATTAAGAAAGGGGTTTCCGGTTTTATAAAATAGCCTAGCAATCTCTTGTAGCTTGGTAGGCAACCTATAAATATTGGCTCCAGTTCCCAAACGACAAGTTTGGGCTGATATACTCTAGAACTGGCGTGATGAAGGAATTCCATTGGCCCTAAGGCATATTTCGTCCCTCAGATAAGCTGCAGCATTTTACAATAGAGGTGAGAAAGCGGGAGTGAGAGAGAGAGAGAGAGAGAGAGAGAGAGAGAGAGAGAGAGAGAGAGAGAGAGAGAGAGAGAGAGAGAGAGAGAGAGAGAGAGAGACGATTGGAAGAGTTACATTACTTAACATTAGAGTCGGGAAGAGACACGAAGGTAACACTATCGGTGACTAAGGCGGCAAATTTCAAAGTGTTTGGAACACTTGGTTACTCGAAAGCATCATTAGTTTCTCTGGCTATCTGCCTGATTTACGGTTATTAAACCTGACATTCAAAGTTTTTTTAAAGATTTAGGTTATTGTCGTGCAAAATAATACAAGAGCCCTGCGCTCAGGCCTTGGCATAGGTTACATGCGCAACAACGCCAACGTCGTGAAATACCTACTGACCGAATTTTCGCTAATGATGACATTGTGTGGGAAATACGCATACCTCGTGAGTGGAGTAGTATCTTTTAGCACATGAACAAGCACCACTGTTTCATATTACTCAGGAGAAAATCATATGAGTTTGAGATCAAAGATGGTTGCAGAGTCAACGCGACCAGCAGCATCTTGCGCGTGGCGGAGCACGTATTTGTCCAACGTTCCGTCTATTTGAGTACTTATAGGGAAGATGATGGCGTTATTACTACTATTGCACCAGCAAGAGGATTTACGTCACCCTGCGACTGAAAAGGAAGTGCTGCCAGCGCTAACAACGACTCGAAGGACACTTCAGCCGGTCCTGATGATTTCGCCTATCAGTTTAATAATAAATTGGGTCATTGTGATAAGAGTATCCACATCCATGTAGTATGAAATATTAGTGACTCAAGAGATTCATAATGACTTCAATGATGGAATGATTGCTCCATTTCCCAAAAGACCTCATCCTAATAGCCTTCAGAAATTTCGACCAATTACGTTTCGAACACTACGAACTATTTAAAAAAAATATTGGCCTAGAGAGCTACGACTGTTTCTTTTAACTTGTATGATATTGTTGACATCTTCCACAATCCTAGTGCCATCAAAGTCACCATTCCACATTTTTTCAGAAATTTTAACTTTTTTAACTGTTGGCAATTTGACTTTGGAAAGGCTCGGATGCAGTGATCCATTCTACCTTTTCTCCGTTTTTGAGACCTTCTGTTTTCGGAACATCGGACATATTAAAGCTTTTTGTGGTCGCGCCAGTTCGCGCTTGCAGATGAAGAGGACTTCTGAGCACCTTATCAGAAAATTCAAGATAGCACATTCCATTTGTCATGAAAATATTCTAAACATATGACATATTAATCAAAGTTGTCAAGCCCATTTTTGAGAAAACCAAAATTTAAAAAAGTATTCCATATTTTATTTAATTGATGGAAATTAATCATTTCTTCACACTAGCCGTATATAGGCTAAGGTTTTTGATGGATAGAGTCAACATGAAAAATTCAATGCCATGGCCGGGATTTGAACCACGTATCTCCTGATTTCCATCTAGTCGCTCTAACCCATTGAGCTACCATGGTCAACGTGTAGTTCTCACATTAAATTCTCCATTTGACTCGTATAGTAAGTCGCCACAAACGGTGTATCTCGGATGCGAGAGCCCCTAGTGGTCTACCCGGGAAATATACGAGTCAAATGGAGAATTTAATGTCAGGACGGCACGTTGACCATGGTAGCTCAATGAGTTAGAGCGACTGGACGGAAACCAGGAATTGCGTGGTTTAAATCCCGACCATGGCATTGAATTTTTCATATTGACTCTATCCATCAATATTCCATATATCTAAGAGTAAGGAGAGTTCTGTGAAAATCTTCATATCGCATCCTTGGAAATTGTTGCACTTAAAATACCAAGTTTGGTATTTAATCGACTTTTGTTTTGAGTTATGCTGTTCACAAACACACACACACACACACACACACACAAACACACACACACACACACACATACACACATGGTATGTCAAAACATGTAGTTCGTTGAAATCTTGATATTGAATTTTTGGGTTCAATGCAATACTTCCCTTATACGTAGTAGGGAAATTAAAAATAAAATATAAGATCGATCTCAGAGCCCTTTCTATGAAAATAAATCAGTATCACATCTTCGTTCACAAGAGAAATACTGCTTACCCAGCAAATCTTCAAATGTAATATATTCCTTCCCATGCTGCTCACTAGCAGCTCCTATTGAAGCTTTGGATCGGACTGATATATTCTTATTATCACTTTAAGCCATAATTTATTCATAAGTTTGTTGTTTAGAAATGAGCACTCAGAATAAGTACTGCCATTTATATTCTCACCTTATGTGTTACAATAAACGATTCTTATGAGGCGTTGCGATTTGTGATTCATAGCGTTGGATTTAGGCGACTGAGAATACCTATGTCAACAAATAACTATACTTTTAGTATTTAGAGGGTAGTTATATTAGATTTATTCACTTTATTCAATATAATTTAGAGTTTTTATTTAGTTATTTAATGCACTACGAACGCCAAAGGTTTATTCTTGTGAGTAAACCTTGTTTTTGTGTATTTCCGTCGGATGTGTTGGAATGTGCATTCTGGGCTGCTGGCTGCTCTGAGTGTAGGGGAGTAATTGTAAAATTGGAGAGATGGTCTTAGTTTCCTAGTCATCAATTGTGCAATCATTTTGTATGTCTCTCATTATTTGATGAAATTTGACGTCATGGTATCGCAAACATAATATGGTATTTATCTGGAGACAGGCAAACCATGAAAAGAAGTCATATGAATCACAGACCTTATTGCTTATGCCCTCTCGCGGCTAGTTGTATGTGTGCGTGCGTGCGTGCGTGTGTGTGTGTGTGTGTGTGTGTTTTCTGGCATTGACCCGTAACGTGTACAGTTACATGCAGCCACTTGATTCTTGAAATCACTATAATAAACTATTTTAAAACAAGTAACCTCCATATGAGAAAAATATATGAAGTATTTTATAGAGCTGTAAGTGGCAGAGAAAATCACATAAGTGTGACATGACGCAGGAAGTATTTTTATTTAAGGTGATCCAAAACAAAGTTCTGACTACTGCAATAATAATGTGAGGTTTTGATTGGTTACGATGAATGGCGCATCAGGAACATGCTTTATAATCAAATAAGCTTAGTTTTATGTTTGAGAAACCTCAAATTCTCATAGGATTACCAGAAGAAGATTATAGAGTGATGTAGGATATTTTCATCAGTCATCATGTTTCGTAGCTGGATCAAACGCTTTTTGATCCCCCCTCCCACCTCCGCGCTGAGTGTCTGCTCACTGAAGTACTGTACCCAGATTAAAACGAGACGAGGGTTGCGCACGGAGGGGAGCAACTCTGCCGCAGGTTTCACTTGGCGCCTCATAGTCGCCAACTGGCTCCCACTTATCCTATGCTACCCAGATCACACTACCGACAGCATCTTTACAGTTACTGAATTTATAAGAAATCTCAGAGTACACTAAGCGCCGAGCCAGCCAGATGCAACTAAGACCTTCTCCATAGTTCCAAAGTTAGCATCCTGCCACAGTACAATTAGTAACAAAAGTAGATGTATATGAAGGCTGCTAGGCAACCAAGGACATCTATCAGGATTTCCTTAAGCAGATGGCACAGAAAGAGCTAACTAAGACTGTTAACGAGTTGCTCGAGTAGATAGTACAGGAAAGTTACTACACAAATAAGGCCATCTATCAGGAAAAAAGTCCTAAAACAGATGGTACAGGAAGTTACTAGGCAACTAGAGCCAACTATCAGCAAATTCCTCAAGCAGCTGATGTATTACACAGAATTATGTATTCGTCTCTTAAAGCACGTTTATTTCAAACTAAACACTTTAAGTATATGAGTCCTACATCCCCTTTTCAAGGTGGTCGTTATATGACCATAATAGAACTCATAAAGGAGTCCCAGAGCATATTTATAAAGTTAATAGGTATATTATACACACTTCTTTTTAAGAAGTTTTTTTTTTAATTAGCTATAAATTGGGATTCTTCCCCAATAACCAGAAATATTACTGGTAAATTAATTTTTCTAGCAGTGGCATGAAGCTGGATGTCTTCATATGTAGCAGAAGCTCTGTTACCTCCGTTTCAAATATTTATGATCGTATATTAAAAACAGAAATGTATTTAAGTGAAATATAGATACCATTTACATGGATGGAATGAAAACCTCTACCTACTGTGTACATAGACAGAAAGTCAAAATTGAAGATCAGTTTTATTGCTCAGTTGTAACTATTTAAGTACACTGTATTATACACCATATGTTTACTTGCATATTTGCACTGCTGTACTTCTAGCAATAGGATTAGAATTAGGACTACTGCGGTGGGATCCGGCACTGAATCCTGTGGTTTATTTTATATAAGCCCCAACTGGGTCATCCCCGGGAGGAAGGATGAGGCGAGAGGAGACAGAGGGCGGCCAACCAAAGGAGTCAAGACAGCGCTGAAATACCAGCAGACATTTCTAACCTAATAGAGACCACCAGATGAGAATAATGTGAAATGATAGTGGAGATAAAATGGAGAGACAGGAAATTCGGGGGATGTAATTAATCTACCCAACATTCAAGTGGCAACCCGGGAAAATAACTGAAAAAGGTTCATGAATCAGGTAGTTTGGCCACGGAAATCGAACTCGGGCCTCCCGAATGCGAGCCACGATACAGCCTGAGCCATCCCGCTCGGTTGCTGTACCTTTAAGTTTATCATTGTTTATTTATTTAATAATTTACTTATTTATTTATAAATTTATTTATATATCTATTTATTCATATATTTATTTATTCACTTATGTATTTCATTATTTATTTAATCGTGTAGGTTGTGGAGTTCATCGACCGCAATGGCTTCGCTGTAGCGTGTGAGGTTCGTACTCGGGAGGTCCCGGTTTCTATTGCCAACGCGCGACCACTTTGAAAACGAATCTTTTCTGTGGTTTTCCTTCTAACAGGAATTTCTTGTCCATCATTTCCTCTTATCTGTTTCAGCTCAGAGTTGTAGGACCAGGCAATGGCTGTTGCTGTTTTGCCGCAGGATGATGGAATTTGCCCTTGATGAGTCTACTTGGGCTTCCTGTCTTCCCAGGAGGTCTCATCTCTTCCTGAGACCCCCAGGTTGCGGATGGCAAAAGTGGGCTGGATGACGTCACGATTGGTGTCACGTTTGAGTCGTTAGGAATCCTGTCCTTGTTAAAACACATGGTTGTCAGGATGTGGTCGATCTTAGGGTCATCCCTTCCTACCAGGGGTCACGTTAAAAGCACAAAAGGCAGTTCTGGAGGTCTCTCTGTTGAACTACTTCTAATTCTCTGCTCCTGTTTAATACGCTTCTGTTTCTTATGTTCTTTGGTGTAGTAATAACTGATTTCAAAATTATACGTTTTCTTCTTTTTAATATTTATTTTTAAATTGACAGTTTAATTCTCATATTACTTTCTTCACTGCGCACTTACAGAAGTACGTAAATAGACAAAGTAGTGTAAAGTATTAGAATGTCGTACATTCGATACTGACATTTCACTGAAAATGTTTGAGACAGTAACGACAAACAACAACAACAACAATAATAATAATAATAATAATAATAATAATAATAATAATAATAATAATAATAATAATAATAATAATAATAATAATAATAATAATAATAATAATAATAATAATAATAATAATAATAATAATAATAATAATAATAATAATAATAATAATAATAATAATAATAATAATAATAATAATAATAATAATAATAATAATAATAATAATAATAATAATAATAATAATAATAATAATAAACTTGAATATGCTTGTCCAGGCTTAGACAAAGTTATTTGTAAACTGTGTTTATGTGTGTCTGTTTGTGAACAGCATTAATACGCAAACGAAAGATTGGTCGTTTCGAAGATTTACAGATAAATCCTCTCAATTAACTATCGATTACCTGGAAGAAATGTGGAGAAGGTTTGGTTTTTTCAAAAACGCCTCTAGCAATTTTTACTACAATAGATGTGTTTAAAATATTTTCATCAGAAATGAAGTGCAGATGCATTTTAATTCTCTGGGAATAGACTATGAAGTTATGTTAATTCTGAATTATTTTTGTATAATTGATCAATCGTTAAAGAAACAGGATCTTACTATACCAAAAATTGTATATACGTATGTACGTATGTATGTATATAATTATGTATATATGTACGCATTTGTATACATATACGTACGAATGTATTTATGTATGTACCTATGCATGTACGTATGTATATGTACATCTGTAGGTATGTATGCATGCATGTATTTGTGTAAATGTGTATTTACATATGAATGTATGTGTATGTATATATTTATGAATGGGTGTATATATAGGAATGTTTGTATATATGCATTTTTTGTGTATGCTATATGTGTGTATATATGTATGTACGTACGTACGTACGTATGTATGTATATGTATGTATGTATTTTTTTATTTACGTCCACCCCAACGTTAAGTTATATCGGACGGTGAATGAATTGGGTGAATGAAATGAGTCCAGGGTCCATGGAGCTTATAGTTACCCGACATTCGTCTTGAAGGATAAGGGAAAACCCCGGAAAAAGCCTTATCCAGGTAACTCACCCTGACCGAGATTCGAACTCGGAATCTCTTGAACGTGAGGCAGGCACGTTAATGTATGTATGTATGTATGTATGTATGTATGTATGTATGTATGTATGTATGTATGTATGTATGTATGTATGTATGTATGTATGTATGTATGTATGTATGTATGTATGTATGTATGTATGTATGTATGTATGTATGTATGTATGTATGTATGTATGTATGTATGTATGTATGTATGTATGTATGTATGTATGTATGTATGTATGTATGTATGTATGTATGTATGTATGTATGTATGTGTGTAGATATCTATGTATGTGCGTATATGGGTATGTAAATATGTATGTATGTATTGCGCAAAAAAAGATGGTCTCTGAGTATCTGCTCCCTCGTGTGAATAGGCGCGTTAAACGCAAGCGCTCTCTCCTGGTTGTTTTCCAAGGCTTGGCGCCGATTGCAGAACGGCACCGGCTATGCTCATAAGTGCCTGTGTTAACGGCTAGAATGTCTGCTTATACACGGCTTCTTATGGGAGAAGGTGGCGCCGAGATTTCTCTGGCATATAACTTACACTTTATCCGCTAGAGTGCAGTAAAGCACGGGACTTAAGATTGTCTCTCTGTCGCGAAGTCATACACGAACGTTTCGTATCACATTCTCCATGAATTGTATTATCAAACTTTTACTGTGCTCGTTACACCTGTGCGTAACATGAGTACGGATGTAATAAATGTCTATTTCCTTTTCCCTCTACCTTCTGTATATAATAAAATAGGATGGATTATTGATTAGATTACCTAAATCGTTCGAAATTGGTACACATATTTATATTTTAACAACCCTTATTTATTTACTTATTTATTCATTTATTTATTATTCATTCATTTATTATTTATTATTCATTCATTCCTCCTTTATTTATTTAATTTATTTATTTGTTTATTCATTTTTGGCACCGTCAATACAATGCCTCACCGGCCACCCCTGAAGAGCAGTATAACAGCAGTAGCAGAAGAAGTAGAAGTAGTAGCAATAGTATCAGTAGTAGTACTAGTAGTAATAATAATGGTAGTGGTGGTAGTAGTACTAGTAATAGTAGTAGTACTAGTAGTAGTAGTACTAGTGCTAGTAGTAGTGGCAGTAGCAGCAGTATCCGCATTATTAGAGATATATCTGTAGTAGTAATAGCAGGAGGCATTCATTGTTTGGATAAAGGATTTGAAATACTGTAAACTTTAATTAATACTCAGGTACATTAATTAGGATACTATGAAATATACCTGGATATCTGACTACTCACATTAACATGTCATATTAACAAAAAATCCACTTGCTTTTCAACCATTGTATTTGTTTGTGCAATTATAAACGGAAAGGGTTTTGTTCACAAATTCAATTGGAAAATTACGATCACCAATGCACATTATGAGTTCGGTCTGGTTAATAGCGAATATAAATTTAATAACCAATTTTCTAAACCTAGAATGATACCATTATAAACATATGAAAGCAAGAAAGAGGAAGATAGCATACTGCAATGGAACGCCTTCATGTTGCTGAGTTGTTGTGGAGAACACATGGGTGTTTTCCTTTGTTGATTCAATAACCACATTCATAAACATCCATGAACTTCCCTCCACCAATTAAAGGCCTCATAATGTTACGTTATTACAGTGTCTCGGTCTCTCTCTTTCTCCCCTCCCATATGTTTACAACAGGGTCATTCTAGCTCGAATCAGATTATAGCAGAACCAGAAACTCCGTTCGTTTCATTACTTTGAATGCAAATATACTTTTATTTTTCTCTTTTGGCTGTCTCTTCACTGTTGTTTCTCTCCCTCTCCGGTTTCTATTACTTTTTAACTTATCCCTTCTTTCTATCTGCCTTCGTGTCTCTCTTACTCCCTGTAAACGCATCTCTCTCTCTCTCTCTCTCTCTCTCTCTCTCTCTCTCTCTCTCTCTCTCTCTCTCTCTCTCTCTCTCTCTCTCTCTCAGTCTCTTCAACTTAGATGTAAAGTGAGGTTTTAAGAGCTGTAATAAAACTGCTTCTTGTCGGGGTTGTGCACCGTAAGATTTCCGAATATAGTCATGAACTTAGTTGCACCCTATAGCTGAATGAGGCCATGCAGGATCACTAGTAAAGTAATACCAAAGCACATGCATGGAGACAGCGTTATCATTTGTAGTTGAATTTCGCAATACATGGAAATTTGAACCTTTGGCAAACAATGCGACGAAAAAAAAAACATTAGGGAAAAGTAACGATTTTTTTTTTTCAATTTTAATTACTTGTTGCTAAGTTCTATTAAACGATTTCAGTTAAATATTCAAAAAAATTAATTTAGTCATTTTAAGTTTTGAAGAGGGATATTTTTCTTTTCAATTAATTCGAAACTGGCTTAACTATTATTTGGAAACTTGATATGGAAAGTGTGTTCCCATGATGCCTGAAATGAGGTTTAAAAACGCAATAAGCTAAGACCATCAAAAACTGATACTTCTTAAACAAGGGTAATTGCTATCATATCAATAACTGGAGAAAGTGTAAGTGAATATGGGAAATTGATGTGCTGCAAATCCTTTAATACAGCAACATCACATCGCAACTACTCTTGCGGTAATATTAGTCCATCGCAATATTCGTTAATTATAATTTCTATGTTTGTATGTTTGTAGCGGAATGCGGTGGAATTTTGTTCAGCCTTTACCGAGATACAATGTTTTCTAGTTGGCAGCCCTGATTATAAGCCGGCTACGTGAGAGAAACCATATCTCTGGCTTTGGATGTCGTTTAGGCAACTGTAAAATTATGCTTCAAAGTACCTCAGCTAATTTATTGGTTTTAATTGTATGGTACTACACAATTTGTAGGTCCGCTAGGACTTTCCTTTCTGGCTGCACGTTTAACGGGTTTTCTTTTGTCCTCGTAGCTGACAAATACTGGGAGATAGCTTAAATGGAGGTCTGAAACGTTTCCTTCCCAAAATTTCTTTCCCGAATATAATTTCATTGCATTTATCAACAACGTTTCTCTGTGATGCCACAAGTAAAGGTACGTCCATATGTACGAGTATAATCTGGAATTTTTCTAGCGTAGATTTCTATAAAAATAAACAAGAAATGAATAACCAATCAATAAGTTATTCTCTGTTGTTTACACATTTTTTCCCGAAGTTCAACAAACTATTCAATACGCTCGACGGTAAAATTCACCTGGTTTCGACTCGAAGAAATTGTGTAGACAAGCCCTCAATTCCACGTCATTATTCAACGAAACGCCAAGCAGTACATTTGAGAAGATCGGAGCAAATGAATATCAGAAGGTGCTAAAGAAGCTTGTGACAGCACTTCCCAGCCAAGCATTGGAATGGCTTCTTTCTTACTCATATTGGCTATGTGAGAACGCCGTGTCGCCAGTCAGGCTGTTTTTCCTGGATAGAATTGTCGAGTTGCAGCTTTTGGACGAGAAGTTTCACAATTACTGCTTGGTTCCAAGCAAATACATAATTCGAAGTGGATCATGCCTTCCTAGTCCCACCATTAGCACAATATCATTATTTGCATGGGTGAAGATCTTGTTTTGTTCGTGCTGTCGCCCTTTTATCCAGACTAAGTCATTCTTTGTACCTTTTCATAATGTAAAGAAACAGGTAGCAATTCGATAGAGAAATTACTGCTTGTGTCAGAGTTTAGTTATGACGTACCTCGTGGTTCAAAACTTGCTGAACCCATACGCCCAACTTTTGAACATTTTTCGTTGAGTGAAGGTGACCGTCTAATGTACTGTGGGAGCATTCCATTGTCTCTGTCAGTTCTCTGTTTGTCTTCCTGAATAAATTGATTCAGTGATCATTGAACTGAATGAAACTTCCCAAGCAGTGCATGTTGTTATGGTCGAAATTGCCATCTTTGAGGTCGAAATTGCCATCTTCGTGTATCTTAAACAAATTCTGCCGTCTTAGTAGGCATCATTTCTTCGCCATAGACTTAATAAATCTCTCGAGCTACTTCTGTAGTTTTGCACCCTGATTGAATAATAAAAGCAGGTATCAAACCTCCTCTTTGTTGTCGACTTGACACTCCAAATTATTAATCTGAAAAGAAAAAACAATATATAAGTATACAAAACAAAACACAATATTTTGCTGAGATCATAATTCTCTATCAAATAACATAACAAATGCAAAACGTTTACTTAAAAAAAGATAGAACGCTAAGGATTATGAAACAATCGGGCGTTGAACAATATAAAAACAGGCATGTTCCAACATGTCTGGTGAAATCTTTCCGTACCTAATTAAGTAATAAAGGTCAGTAGAAATTTCTTTCTGCATCAATTCCATCAGTTTCTCTGACAGGATTTTTGTTGAGTTGAGACATTAACATAAATTACTGAAGAATTTATGAAAGAATCTTTAAAATATATTTAGAAGTATTTTAACAAAACTTTCAGAAACTGTGAACTATAAAGAAATCAGTACTCAATAAATAATAAAGTAATGTTAGAAAGAAACATTTCCTCTGTTGATCTTATTTTATTTCAAATATTTTGCAAACACAAGATGCTAGCCCCAACTCACCGAAAAAAAAATGCTTGTGAGCATTTTGAATGTTCTTGAAAACTGTGTTTTAAAAGGAGAAAAGAGAGGGGCTGGAAAAGGCTTTTCCCTCCTTTGTTCTATTGTGACGACGGATTAAAGTAACCCTTTCTTAATGCTCAGCGAACAGAGTAGGAATATTCAACAAAATGGGCTGTAGTAGCGTGTTTGTTCGTTTCTTTCTCCTCCAAGTCTACTAAAAGTCTCAAGGTTGTATACTGGGTAAGCTCAGGAGGGAAGGAGATAATTAAAAGGAGTAACAATGGAAGGAGGAACAAATTTATTTTAAAATTGTAAATTAATTAAAATTCACAAAGAAGATATATTTATGAAATACTTTATAATGTGCAGTAAATAAAGTTTATAATAATACACTTCCTAATAGATGATATTTCAGAAATTTAATTTCATTAGGACTTATCTCTTATTCATGGCAATAGTTAAAAAAGAAAGAGGAACACTGGGTGCATTCATATCAGCTTAGACTGGAATGGAGTATGAAAATATCAGACGGACAACGCTTGCGTTCCCGTTACCTTTAATAATTATTAAACATTTTAGCATATGAAAACATAATTCCATTGTTTATACTATAAGCCGCAGTAACAGCTCATGAGAAGAAAAATAAATACGCTTGTTTGTCAACAAATATTATCGATCGGGATGGCTCAGGTGGTTTCGTCTCTGGCCCGCATTCGGGAGTTCCGAGTTCGATTCCCATGGCCAACCGCCCTGGGGGTTTTCCCGGGTCACCACATGAATTTTGGGTAGGTTAATTACATCCCCCGAATGTCCAGTCCCTCCATTTCATCTCCATTATCATTTCAAATGATCTCTCATCTGGTGGTCTCTTTCAAGGTAGAGATGTCGGCGGGTGTCTCGGCGGTGCATGGCAAGATGATATGCTAAGTGAAAACTTCCTCCTTCGGTAGGACGGTTGCCGGTATCCGAACGCGATCTCGTGGTGGGCTGTTTCCGAACCATAGAAGGCTGGGATATACGTTTTCCTGGTCTGCCGGGGAGTTTCCATCTAGTAAAATGTAGGGACACTCTCCTCTGCAAGAGGAGCTCCTTAGACGACCGCCCTCTGTCTCCTCTGCCTCATCCTTCCTCCCGGCGGTGCCCCCACTTGAGATATAGGTACCATAGGTCAGGTTTGGTCTCCGCGCCGAATACCTTCCGTAAAGCAATCCAGTCCAGTAGTCCAACAAATAATACTTTTGGGACAAACATTTCATTTGTATATTAGCAGTGAGAAGAATCAGGCGTGAAACATCAAACATTTCAGAAGCTGTTGGCATTACAATTAAATTGATGCGAACAATTTATTTAAGTGATCCCTACATTTTTACCCTGTTCTTTGATTTCACGTATTGCTTAAAGTTTAAAAATTAAACAAAAACGTATAAATTCAAGTGAACTGAATATGACTCATTTTATTTATCACATCACAATTAAAAAACAACTTCCATTAAGCCCTCCTTGGTAGCGCGGATAGTAGCGTGTCTGCCTCACGTTCAAGAGGTCCCGAGTTCGAATCTTGGTTAAGGTGATTTACCTGGATAAAGGTTTTTCCGGGGTTTTCCCTTATCCTCATAGACGAGTGGTAGGTAACTCTAAGTTCCATGGGCCCCGGACTCATTTGAGCATCATTTCACCCATTTCATTCATCGTCCAATATGACTTAACGTTGCAGGATGTAAATTACATCATCATCATTATCATCATCATCATCATCTTCTTCTTCTTCTTCTTCTTCTTCTTCTTCTTCTTCTTCTTCTTCTTCTTCTTCTTCTTCTTCTTCTTCTTCTCTCTTTAAGTTGGTGTGAATAATTTTCAACATGTTTCGATAGTTTGAATACTTATGTCAAGGTAAATACATTCATTTGTGCGCTATTAAAAGTGTCATTCAAAGATTCATAAGAATTAGCTGTTCTTTCAGAACATATAGATCTAAAGCTCATAAGAATAATGGCAAAACTGCTTTTACTCCAGTCTAAGTACCTACTAAATAGAAATCTGTGACACTTCGATACTTAGATTAATATAAAATCGTACTCAAAGGCATATTTCGTTTGAATAATTCCGAAAGTACAGTTCATTCTACACTTTTGCTTGTTAAATATTTGTAAATAGATAATAGCTCCAGCTTCCGTGTTTTTTCTGTGCCAAGAATATATTAAATTAAACTTACGTTCTGATATATGTTACAGTACCAAAACTTGGTGATAGCTTTATGGATATTTGCCTCGAAGTCCACTACAACATACAACTCGTGATGTAGGTCAATGTAAGACCACAGTTTGATTACATGTTGAAAGAAGATATTGAATGAACTGTAGTTTTACTTGAAAACAGCGCAGAGACTGGACGAATTATCTGCTGTTATGAATGAACAATGAACAGTTCTTGAAAATTTTAGCAGCAGGAGAAAATATTTCATCCATTGGTGTTGTTTTCGATTTCAACAAATATTTTAAGTTAAGGTGTTCAGTGAAAAATGCAATATTGTTGCAGAATCATTTGCGAGAAGCACTCTTCGTTCTTATTCCTTTTATTTTCAAAATTGTATGCACTTTCTGTAGATTTTGGAGCAATTGAACTGAGTTCTTCCAGTGTGCAAGATCCGAGCAGCACGTTTGAAGTCAATAGTTGCTGTTTAATCATTCATCGAACTAGAGGTAGAGGCTAATACTCTTGGAATAATATCAGTAGGAATTTCACTTATTTCTTTATAATATCTGCTTTTAATATTATTTTACGCAATCCGTCTATGAAGAATCGAGCAATATTTTGACTATAAATATATAGAAATTTCAGCAATGTTTCTCCATCTCATTAGTAAAAATTATGTCTGCTAGTTTTTATTTTGCAAAGCCAACTCATAGATGATTTGATTGAATATTCTTTTCTAATGTCCTTCATGTACTTCTTCACTAAACGTGGCAAACGTGTTTCTAACAAGTCTGCCTATCAGCCACTATTTAGAACTTCCCTTTTGGATTGCGAACGTATAAAGGAAGGAAATCAAAGGCATGATGTTATATTTTTAACTAGCCAAAGACAGCCATGAAAGAAGAACATTCCATTTTTCCTAATTCGTACACACATTTGGATTTCTTTTCTTTTTTTGCACAAACCAAACTTATTTCATGTATCAAAAGGTATGCTGACGCTAAGAGCTTATACAAATGATGTGGTATTCAAATTATTCCTACAACAAATCATCTGATTCCAGGATTAACTTATTCCAAATCTGTATTGATACCAGTTAGGAAAGTGGCACATGATAGGAGCAGTTGCATCTGCGCATTAGACAAAAATTCTTGAAATCTGATCTCGAGGAATTGGAAATACAGGCTTGCTGTGAATTAGGCAGTCAGGAACATCAGCTGTTACAAAGTGTGGGATGTAAATGCACTCTGTTTGTCAAAGCAATGGTACTTAGCTCAAGTACTTTCAATACTACCACAACTACCACTAATGGAGTATGAATAGGTAAACTAGGACAAATCGAACACACTTTATGAGAGATGGCTGTCATACGTAATTTGAAGAGAAGCGTAGGAAAGTGGTAGACAGAATAGGAGATTAAAGCTATTCGAAAGTGCTTAGGGAATAATTTAATGTTCTTTTAGGGGCACATAGCAGTGTAAGTGCATTAGGGATATGACAAGTTTTTTTTTTTTTTTTTTTTTTTTTTCGGGTGACAGTTATTGCTGTCGCAGTTGGACTGCATTAACAATTGCATGTAACGATTATCAGTAAGGATCAAGTTATTTGTTTTCGTGATAATCATGTCACGGACAAACACGCGCACACACACACACACACACACACACACACACACACACACACACACACACACACACACACACACACACACTGCAAGTGCAAACCAGGCAAAAATATATGGATCTTTTTCTTTTGCAGGGGATTCGGCACGGTGACCAGCCTTAGTCTATTGTATATTGGGCCCCCAAGTGGAGCATCCCCGGGAGGAAGGATGAGGCGAGAGGAGACAGGGCGGCTGTCCCAAGGAGTTCTCCGTAGGGGAGGGGATCCGTCCCCTTCAGCTGCTATGATGCGAGCGCTGCGGACCTCTAGCACTCGTAGAACTTCTGACATTGGGATTGGGATTTCATTAAGGAGGGGGATTAGGTACGTAGGCCCCCATGCTGGGCCCATTGTTCGTATGACCCCAAGTGGGGCACCGCTGGGAGGAAGGATGAAGGCGGAGACAGAGGGCGGTCGACCCCAGGAGCCACGATGTACAGAGGACAAGGTCCCTACAATTTACTTGGATAGAGACCTCTCCCGAAAGGCCAGAACAACAAACCCGCTCCCCTGCAGTGAGACGGCAACGAGCCCAGCAGCCGAGCCCTAATGCTCCCAGGCAGGCGATCCGAGCCCCAAAGGTCCCTGGCTGGTGGTCCCAAAATGGTCCCAGCAGAGGAGCTGAGGCCGGCAACCGACCTACCGGAGGAGGAAGCAGTTTTCCTCAGAGTATATCATCCTGCCATGCACCGCCGAGACACCCGCCGACACTTCTACCCTGAAAGATGTTGTGTGTGTGAAATGTGTGTAGTATTTAACGCCCGCTTTTACTACATACGGCACCGCAGGCGGTGACACTGGTGGTACATGAGATGAAGATGGAGCATCGGTTGAATGAGATGGCGGGGGAAACCGGAGGTTCCGGGGAAATCCCTTCCCAGCGCCGTGTTGTCCACCACAAATCTCACTTTGCGGTTGCTTGGGATCGAACCCTGGCCCCCAAGCGGTCTAACCACTGAGCCACGGCGCGGCCACCCTGAAAGAGACCACCAAATGAGAGATATGAAATGATAATGGAGATGAAATGGAGGAACAAGAAATACGGGGGATGTAATTAACCTAACCAGCATTCGCCTAGCGACCCGGGAAAACCCCGGAAAAACCCATGGGTCAGGTAGGTCGGTCACGGGAATCGAACCTGGGCCTCCCGAATGCGGGCCACAGACGAAACCGCTTGCGCCATCCTGCTCGGTACTTCTGACATTACTAGAAGTACACCGAGTCGAGCATCTGAGCCTCTCCCGCTGGAGATTTGCTCGTTTGGGTAGGCTTCGGTGTTGCAGTGGTTCCCGATACCCATGGCATAAGTGGCGTATCCACTTCCACCTTGTAAGGGGGGGTACTTTTTTGACTCCAGGTATTGTCTTAATGGAAATACACCCGGAGAATTGCCGTGGCGCTCCCGAGTTTAAAGAGGGGAAGTACCGGATTGTCCGGGCTTCAGGTTAGACCTCGATCACCATGTCCCAAGGAGCCACTAGAGTGCATAGGGCAGGACACCTACATTTTACTTAGAGGGAAACCTCCCACGGCAGTCCAGGACAACGGATATTCCCCCGTAGTGTGGTGCGAAGACGGTTCCAATAGTCGGTACAGAGATCGGCAACCGACCTACCGGAGGAGGAAGTGGTTCACTCAGAGCATATCATCCTGTCATGCACCGCCGAGACTCCCGCCGACACTTCTACCCTGAAAGAGAGAGATGAGAGATGATATGAAATGGTAATGGAGATGAAATGGAGGGACAGGCAGTTCAGGGGATGTAATTAACCTACCCAGCATTCACCTAGGGACCTGGGAAAACCCCCGAAGAACCCCATGGTTTAGGTAGGTTGGCCACGGGAACCGAACCCGTGCCTCCCGAACGCAGGCTACAGACGAAACTGCCTGAGCCATCCCACTTGGTTATGGATCTTTTCCACAAAAAGCTTTTAAATTCAGATGCTCAGAACATGTATTTCCGATTAAGTGTGGCTATCGACGTTTTGAGGAGAATGAAACACCTTCTCTATGTACCTACCTACCTACCTTTCACAGCAGAGAAAGCAAAATTGGAGGATTTGTGGGATATATGGTGGATATGTTTACAAATCGGTAAAAAAAAAAAAAAAAAAAAAAAAAAAAAAAAAAAAATCAGGTAAGAGTTCCTTCATTCAACAGTACGAAATTTGCATGACAAAGAAGATAAGTGTTGGGTAGATTCGTTTCATTTCGTTGCTGTGGCAAACAAGGCTCGTATGTTTAGTCGGTATCGCTCGTCGTACAAACGTTTAAATTACCATACGCTCCTATAATCGAGGTACGACTTGAAGTTTTGTTACAACCCTCTTATAGTATATAGAATATTTACCTAAATTTGTAACTCTGAGATGTTTATAGAATTTTACAGTGTTATATAAACATTAGATGGTTCTAAACTTCAGTGTAACATCTCTTTTAGTTTCGAGTTATTAAAATTTAAAGCTGAAATTCATTACCCTAAGTCAAACTACACACGATGCAACTTTTAAAACAATCTTTTTATAATACCACGTAATTTATCTGAAACAAATCTGTCATTAATTTTGTTTCACTAGCCTTAGTTCAAAAGAAAATTTTTAAATCATATAATTTGAAACTTCTGTTCTTTGAAGTTTCATACACCTTTAATTAATAATGGATACCTTAATTATCTGTTGGAATATATTTATTTATATTCTTCTCGCTAAGGCAGAGCTACGTGCCAATTACAGTAGCCACATATTCAATAAGTTAAACATATTTAAATTCAAATTAAACAGATTTAAAGACATGCCACCTGGATAATCGTATAACTGTAACGGTGAGGGTGAGTTACCTTGATGTGGTTTCTTCCGGGGTATTTCCCTTGTCCTGAAAGACGAATGTCAGGTAACTCTAAGCTCCATTGACCCCGGGCTCATTTGAGCATCATTTCACCCATTTCATTCATCGTCCTGTATGACTTAACGTTGGAGGACGTAAATTATAAAACAAAAAACTATAAACCTAAATAGTGCCCGCCTCGGTAGCGTAGATGGTAGCATTTCTGCCTGACGTTCAAGAGGTCTGAAGTTCGAATCTCGGTCAGGGTGAGTTACCTGGATAAGTCTTTTTCCGGGGTTTTCCATTATCCTTCAAGACGAATGCCGGGTAACTCTAAGCTCCATGGACCCTGGACTCATTTGAGCACCATTTCACCCAATTCATTCACCGTCCGATATAACTTATCGTTGGGGCGGACGTAAATTACAAAAAAAAAAAAAAAAAAAAAAAAGTCCTAGATAGTAACAAATGGAAATCTCGTTTAGTTAATTCTTAAATTGAACGTTTTTTTTTACATCTTTTGCAAGGGTAGTTCTGCTTTAGTTTGGTTGAAAGTTCATTCATTCGTATTTGGAGCATATCCTCAGAACCAGAGTTTTATACCATGCTGTTTTTTGTGTTTTAAATTTTAGTAATTGGCTCTTTTTGAAATTTGTATTTCTGGCATTAAAATATACTTTTTCAAGAAATTCTTCATTATAAAAGGTCATTTATAAGTTTATATGGGAATAATTGATTAGAAACTATTATATGATAGAAGAATTCTATGTTGAATTCATTTAGAAGTTGACCTATGGAATACTCTAATTATTATCATAAACCAATTGTCTAAATTTTTAAATATTAATATTTGAGGGCCCCTTTTTAATCTTATCTAGTAGATTATATATAATTTATACAAAAACCTGTTCCAGAAAACTTCGTATAAGGCTTTTATATATTATTAGCAATTTGCACTCGGATATCTTTTAGGTCTCTAGAGATTGTGAAAACCAAACTCGATTTTTGATGATTATTTGAGTATACTTAGAATAAGGTGTTTACAGAAGATCCTCTGATCTTAGTAACATATAAGTACCGTAATGGAATTTACTCTCACTAGTGAATTGCTGTTTAAATAATAATTAGAACTTATTTATTAATTTCTTTTGGTGTATATATTCTCAGTTTGTAATTTCCTAAGATCTTCATTGTTACTAATTTTTATCTCTTACAAATTTAGATCATCAATATACAACAAACATTCGGAATTATTTATACAATTTGGTAAATCGTTTATAAAGAGCAAAAGAATAATGTTCCTAAAGTTGATCCCTGAGGAACGCCAGGGTTAATATGTAGGATTTTGATTAATGAAATTTATAATAGAAAAGGTCAGAAAACATTTTAAATGTATGCATCCTAAGTAATTCTAAGGTCATGAAATATAATCGTCAGTCTGTGAGATTTATACTAAACCTCAGTGCAGCATTACCCTAAAAAATAGTTAGCAATAGGAGCGGAATGAGAGATAACCACTGAATTATATAAAAAGTAAGCATTATTATTGTAGTTATGAGAGTAATCAGTGTTTGTACAACTAGGTTCAATCTTTATGTAAAGCTTTGTTCCTTATGGATTAGCAAGGTGGGTTGCTTAACCCGGGACAATTTCTGTTCAAAAATTACTGTGTAACCCCAAATTATAAGAAATAAGTATATTATTTTACATATTTTAATCCTCTAGTATTGCACTCCAGAACATCAGTTGTTGCCCATAAAATGAGAAGGTTTCGTTCCCAACTGAAGTGTGCTATTTTACGACCTCTTTTACTCTCAACGGACGCTGGAGCTAGTATATGTGATTTCGTAACACTCATTTTCAAGGGAAGCCAATCGAGACGAACACCATTATATGTAAATTTTTATTTATCTGCATGATGTTCATTTGGAATTCCCAAATTGCAGCGCCATCAGAACAATATATCCTCCCGAGGGTAATAAAACATGGAGCTCACACCTCGGGATATAAAACGCATGTTGATTATCTAATGGAGTGAATGCGTTTTACTCTTTTCTCCCCCTTCCCTTTTTTAGCTCTTCTTGTGAAACATCTGTAGCAAATAATCACACAATAGCAGGAAAAAACAGCCTGCGGTTTTAATTTCTAAAAAACGAGTAAATCATGATATAATAATAAATCCATTTCGCTGTTAATTTAATAATACTAAACTTTCTTGCATTGGTGTTAACTTACACCAAATTAATATTGCGTTTATTCTCAGCTTATACATTTATATCTCGCAACAAATAACATTTGATTATTATTTTATTTTTTTACAGTAAACGTGCCAGAAATCTCAATAATCTTCCCATATACACACGACTTAGAAATGCATTACAGACAGGATAAAAATTAAGGGAAGAATGTAGCAGAACAACATGAATGAGCATTCATTACAAGCATCAAGACATGAAACTGTATTAATTTAATATTTTATGGTCACACGCAAGAATACATTCAGCTTCCAAGTATATCTCCTCGTGAAGGTTTATTACGTAAATCACATGACATCAACTGCAATTATTGTATTTGTAGTTGTGATTTGTTTTGTTTCCTTTATACGAAGTACGTCCAGAAAGTAAGTTCTGTTTGGTAATAACATTTAATTGTGCACAGATACAGAAAAATTATTTATTGCACATAATTCTACAACTCTTAAACTACTTTTCCACATAACTGCCGAAATTTTGCAGGCATTTGTCATAGCGAGGCACAAGCTTTCGTATACCTTCTTCATAGAAGATTGCCGCCTGTGTCTTCAGCCAGTTGGAAACATTTTCTTTCAGCTCTTCGACATCGTTGAAGTGTTGACCGCCAAGGAAAGATTTGAGACGCAAAAACAGATGATTCCATAGCGAGAACACTAATTGTCAACTTGCGGTTTTCCTGGATCTTGTCATTAGTCGTGTGAACCAGTTCTTCTGTAACCAAAGATGGATGCCCACTTCATTTCTTCATCGTGCACTTCACTACATCCTTCATTGAACTGTCCGACCCATCTTCTCACCATTGTATCATTCATCGCAAATTTGCCGATAAATTTCAATTGGTTTCACTTTCCTAGCATTCAGAAAACGAATCGACTGACAGCGATCTCACAATGACGCACGTTTCTTCTCCTTGATAAAGAGCGTCTACCGCGCATGTGCGGAACTGCAATCGCAGCGCTGCCGCGGAGATAAATTGAAACTGAACTAACTTTCTGGACTAGCTTTCTTCATTTGTGGTTTTTCAGCGTGATTTGGGCACTTCGGATATGATAGAATCGTACGGAGAAGAGTCGGTACTGCGGCCAGTTTTGATCTATTGTACCTATGCCCCAAGTGCATCCCCGGAAGGAGGGATGAGGCTAGAGGAGACAGAGGGCAGCTAACCTAAGGATTCGCGACAGTGCAGAGAGCAGGGTCCCTAAATTGACCAGTTGGAAATTCCCCGGCAGGCCAGTACACCCGGTATCCCACCCACTGTGGTCCTGAAGTGGCTCACTAGGCCGGCCCGGAGATCAAAGACTGTTCTACCGGAGGATGAAGTGGAACATATCATCCTGCCATATCCCACCGACACTTTTCCCCTGAAAAAAGAGGCCCCAGATGAGGAATAATGTGAAATGCTTATGCAGATGATATGGAGGGACAGGAAATTTGGGGGATGTAATTAAAGTATCCAGTATTCGCCTGGCGAAAATCCCCGAAAGCCTCAGAGAGAGAGAGAGAGAGAGAAAGAGAGAGAGTGAGAGAGAGAGTGAGAGAGAGAGAGAGAGAGAGAGAGAGAGAGAGAAGAGAGAGAGAGAGAGAGAGAGAGAGAGAGAGAGAGAGAAGAGAGAGAGAGAGAGAGAGAGAGAGAGAGAGAGAGAGAGAGAGAGGAGAGAGAGAGAGAGAGAGAGAAAAACCTGAGTCATGTAGCCGAGCACATCGAGCCCGCACCTTCCGAATGCGGGCCAGAGACAAAACCGCTGTGAGCCATCCCTCTCGGTTGGGCACCTAGTTACTTAGTAATAGAGCAAATGCAGATTAAGATTTACTCGAATTCTGGAGAAAGGTATGTACACAGATAATGTATAATTACACATCCAATAGATCACGAGTGAGTAACACTACAATAGAAAAGTAAAGATTGCTTCTCTAAAAATGAAGATGTAATTAAAACAGATCTTTCAAAGCCCGTACTGAATATTGCGATGAAAATGAAAACAAAGTATAAAAGCGTTTGAATAAAGAGTTTATGATAATGGATCCTGATCTGCTTTGTAAAACTTTAAACAAACAATTTGGTTGGTATCGTTTTCCTTTTTCAATGAACAATGTGTCTGGACTTAAGAAGATTTAAATGCAGAATAGCAGAATAGCTAACAATGCTTAGTCCCCCTTCCTAACAGACTGACCTTCGACCCCCCCCCCACTCCGCCGTCACACTCAAAACTGCTTACTCCGTGATACGCAACAATTACCGTTTACATTTGAATCATCCTGTAAAATGCGTAAGATACACAATAAGGAACATATATACGCAGGAAACCAAAAGCACTACTTAACACCGTAAATACCGCAATGTTCAAACGCGCGTTAAAACACGTTTAATTCATCTAAAATATACAAGTGTGTAGCTCGTTTGAATTACTCCACAGCTTTGTGATGCCCAACAATAAAACTGTCAGGCCTGAAATTCACAATGGCCATTGTCGCATTCAAGCTACATCGTCGCTATTTATAGATTAAAGCCCCAGGGAAGAAATAGCAGTTTAAGTAAGATACACACTGACCGAAAAAAATGCAACATTCTTCAGGACTGTGTTTCATTGAACCATGGGCATAGTATGTGAATATTGAGGAGTTTATATATAGTATTGGAGAATGAAGTTATCTTATTTATCATATGATGCTACCTATACTTTAACTTAATTCGTCATTAACGTTTAGCAACCCTTGATGGTGGTTGCATTTCTTCCGCCTGTAAATAAACTCATCTATTCTCAGTAAAATAAAAACCAAACTTGGCTGTGTTATTACCCTATGATCGATGTCGCATATTGAATTCACACACTAATTAAACAGTATTCTTTGTTCGTTATCTTCGAACTACTACAATAACCTATAAACATTAATTATATATCGAGCGTTTGTAGGCATTGCATAGAATTAAATAACTAACTATAATTACACAAACACACCAAATGTTGCGAAAGGAATTATGTATACTTAAAGCTGCGTTCACCAATTGGTTTAAATCTACTCTGAAACTAGGAACGTAGCTGAAGGATAAGGGAGCCAGAGAGCCAGATGGTAGAACTAAGTGGTAGAGCAAAGTAGGAGCTAGATAAGCGATAAGTGGGTAGAGTGAATGCAGAGACAGCCCGAGTTCTGTTATTTACTATATCCTAATTAGTGGGTTTAGATACAAGTTACTCTCTAAGCCTTAGAGAGACCTGGGGCTGAATAGTGTTAAGAGTCATATTATTATATTAAAGAACATACGAGCTTACCTTGAGGATGGTAGCTGTTCATGGTTAGAGAATGCGTGTAGTAAAGTCGTAACTAAAGGGTGGCATGACGAACCTAAATCTAAGAACAATGTGACCTCCGGAAGAATCCAAACCAGAGTGAACCTCTAGAATGATCCAGACTAGAATGACCCACGACTGACAAGTAAATACTGTTACTTTCAATACGGCGACCTATTGCCAATTCAGCATTCTCACGCCAAAGAAACTACGTAGACGTTTCCCAAGCAAATCTAAGAAGCATCATATTTCTCAAAGCATCCTAACTGCAATTCGGCGTCAGATGACTCATTACTTTGGTCAGCAAATACCATGGCCGGCCACCTGTACGTGGTCAACATGAGTAAACTGAGTCATTAACTAAAATGATGTGAAATCTGGCAAAATGCTGTTATCATAAATCAGCAGAGTTAAGAACTTCAGTAACAAGTCACGATACAGGAAATAAATATTATGTAACATGATTCCAGAATTTGATATGTTTTCAAGTATTCCTCAACCATACACGTGACAGTATATGTGAGGCTGGCCCCGTAGCTCAGTCGGTGGAGCACCTGACTGCCGTGCTAGGGGTCCCACGTTCGATTCCCGGCGGTGGGGGTGAGGATTTTTCTCCGACCAAGATAATTCCCAATCTTTCCCAGAGTCTGGAAGTATGAATGAGAGTGCGAATGTGTGCGTGATGTAATGATTAAAACCCAACGAACAACGAGTACGAGTTAACACCTTCGATATGTTGCAAAGGAGAACGGCCGTCGTTATGACTATGGCAGTTAAAGGCGGGGTATAAATGAGAGAGTATAGGTCATAATTTCGTCCTGAAAGGGCAGGGAACCGTTACCAGGTGTGGGCCTGTTTTAAACCCGCAAACTTTATAGCAGCAAGCCAGCGTCTAATCAACTGAGCTAATAGGCAAAGTCTTGCCTATTCAATTCTTCAAAAGTCAATGAAACAATAAGTTAATGTTATCAATGTTGTTTAAATAAAGACTCCACATTCAATGGGAAAAAAGTGGTTTAAAAGTTACAAAGTATTCAGATTGGAATCTATCTCAAAACATAGTCCATTCTGTTGATTTTAACATCTAGCTATCAGAAAGAACAGAATAGTCCATTCTACTCATACGTGCACTAGCTTTTTGGCCACATTTATAAATTTTAACTACACAGTGCACTTTACTAACTAGCCTCGTAATCAACACAACACAGTTTCTCTGTCACAATAAGCTAAAAATAAAATGACAGATTATATAATTAGGGAAGCAATAAGCTATATTCAATTTGGGACCGCAATGTTCACAAAATGCGGCTACAGACTCATGTCACGTAGAATATATAATTAATATTTCAATTCTGGCGTGAATTATGGCTGGCGTATTTCATATACCATATATGCCACCGTGTGGGATTTGCTCAATGACATAAAAAAAATGTGTTGCTAAAAGGTAATAGCACAAAATTAAAGTTTCGAAGGGGAAAGCAGTATTAGGGATTGACAAAAAGTATCTATCGGTTACATTAAGATGTGTACCACAGCTGCTAGTAGGTATAATAACTCCGAAAAGATTACAACAGACAGAAAGTGCATATGCTAACAGTTCACAGCTCTGTTATACAATTTCACGACATAAATATCTACTATAAATTATGTTGTACTGTGTCCCATTGATAGCTATCCTTCGGTTTCCTTCTTTCCCTTCCTAAGTACAATTTTGTATAGCCATGTTGATTTTCTTGAAAATCAGCGTGTAGCATCTGAGGTACACATTGAACTTATATAAAGGTTCCTTTCGTTTTTTATTTGTACTGTTCACAGACAGGCGCACTGAAAATACCTACACCCACTTACACATTATTTTCTCTATATTTTTTTAATTCTGGGAGTCTAAAAGCCCTATTTCCAATTAAATATCTGCATGGAAGTTTTGGACAGAATGCGATACCTTTTCTACTACTACTACTACTACTACTACTACTACTACTACTACTACTACTACTACTACTACTACTACTACTACTACTACTACTACTACTACTACTACTACTACTACTACTATCTACCATAGAGAAGGTAGGGAAAAAATAAAACAGACATTTTTAATACACAAGAAGCCCGAAATAACGCGATTGTTGGGGGACATTCCTCACCTCCGCATTATAACGTTACCTCAGTAGATATATAGAGACGTTACACTAGAAGGACAAGATCAATCCTGCTCTGTTGGAGAAGGGGAATATGCAATTAATAATTAATTACAGTACAGTATTAAGCTTTCGTATATAAGGTAAATATATTTATTTATTACCCAATTTTGTGATTCCTATTTTATCCAAGGGTATATTAGGAATTCAGTTTACAAATTATAAAAAGAATATAATAAAATTACAAGATATAACCAAATGCAATATCATCAAGATGACAAACAGTAAACTACAAAATTAATCATTTAGTTTAAGAAATATTATGTTAAAAAAAGCTATGCAATATTGATAAGTTTTGTAATTCATCAAAATATGTGTAAGTAATTGTGAACAAGTGTAACTTAAGGATTGAAACAATAATTCAATTTTATATCTTTCAAAACAGAAAATGTGAGAGACATCTTGAAGGTAATACTATCAGAGGTGGATTTAATTTGGAATCGAAATAAGTAAGCCGAAAATTTGCCATGACCAATTAGAATTGAGAGAGAACATACGAAGTTAGGATTGATAAATTTATATTTATGTCTATCAGAAACCGTTGGGAAATATAAATCTTTAGTCAAAGCACCACAGTCACTTTTTAGCCAGTATTTACTCTAGTCATGTCCTGCACCGTGGTGCAGTGGGCTAAGGTATCATGCTTTGGTTCCCTGTCACGGGTTCGATATCAAACCCTGGATTTTAAGTCCTGGGTATAGGACCTGTGCCCACTCAGCATAGTGAGGGAATGGAGGAGTTTATGATAAGTAAGCGACCCATGAGAGCCAACTTTCCGGTTGGAGGCGCGGAGAAGCTCACCACCTCTCCTCCTTCTATGGGTTGAATGATGGCCCACCTCTACCTTCCATATGTGGGCGTGAGGGCGGCAGGCCTTGGCGCTCTATGGTTATTATTGTGACTTTGTGGGTTCGTAACATTAAAAATCCAATTTGCAGAAATTAAAAATCGCTCTTTATTTGCGTAGGAATACACTGTTCAATTCTCACAAGTAACACTACGTCACATACACACAGTCTACCAAGGTCAATCACAACGTTCTGATCAGCTTTCAACACTCATGTTACGCAACTCAACTCACTGTTTTACAAAACTGTCCTGCTGGCGTGTCACAATCGCTTATATATCTCATTCATAATTCGAGAGACTTCTCGAGCAAATAAGAAAAACTACTATTCTCTGTCAATCAAGATATCTCTCGCCGCTTCCAAACGTGAAATTCTATCTGTGCCGGCAAGTCCTTTTTCTTAGCTATCTTCATTTGCCGGCTCCTTTGTGTACACTAGCCGCGCTATTGTTAACTGCTTATGCAAGCTCGTGAAACATTATCCGCCGTCTATTATTTATTTGCGCCGAAACTTTTATGCCTGTTACCGCGACATTATTGTTCATTGCAGTCGTGGATGATAATGTTCTTCATCCTTTACCTCACATAAGAAATAGGGCATAGAGTGTAAATTACTGGAAGATCTGAAGTCGCGGCTCTCTTTGCAAGCTCATCTGCACGTTCATTTCCGGCAATCTCCAAGTGTCCTCTGACCCATGGAATACACATGTAATAACCACTTAATATCTGATTCCTTATTTCAGCCCCAATAGGATTACTGTTGTTTGTATCTTTCAAAGCCGCAATTGCTGCCTATGAGACGCAGTAAAGGCTGAATACTCCTGAGCAAGTTTGAACCTGGAAAACTAGCTTCTATTGTGTGTGAAAAAACTACGAATGAACATACCTAACACTAGCATTTTGATCTGTTGCTTCAGCTACCCGAGAATCATCTGTGTAAAAGAAGTATTGATGTTATTCTGTTGTACAATCTTCAAGGAGACTACAGACGAAGGTAGCTGAATGAGAAGCTTGTTCAACTGGTTGTTCAAGTTGCAGGTATGAAATATATTGTGGCAAAGCTCGGCCGTTTCTAATGCTACTGATGTTTGCCTTAAATATAGCAGTGAGAGAAATACGAGTCGTGTCCGTAAAATAAGGTCTCCGATTTTATTTAATATAGAAAACATGTTTATTGTCAATGAATGTTACATTGATGGAAAGGCGGAACTTACAGCTATTTTCCAACGTAATCACCATTACGATCGATGTACTTTTGCATGCACTGTGGCAGTTTTTGTATACCCTTGTCATAGCACTCTCCCGCCAAGTTGCGCAGGTAGTGCTCAACCTCGTTTTTCAAATAATCGTCGGTCTGGAAATGTGTTCCAACCCGGTGTGATTTCAACTCAGGAAACAGATGATAATCACTAGGTGCTAAGTTTGGACTGTAGGGGGGATGGGTGAGGATGTCCCATCCGAACTGGGCCAGGAGATCAGCCGTTGCATGTGCAGTATGGAGACGAGCGTTGTCGTGATGAAAAATCACTCCCTTTCTTAGCATTCCCCTCCTTCGATTTTGAATGGGACGTCGAAATTTTTGTAAAGTCTCGCCGTAGCTAGCGGCGTTTATTGTTGTGCCGGTAGGCATAAACTCGCACAACAATACACTTTTTCTGTCCCAGAAAACACTGGCCATCACTTTGCCGGCAGAAAATGTCTGTTTGAACTTTCGCGGCATCAGCGAATTCGAATGCCGCCACTGACGAGAACGTTCATTAGTTTCTGGTGTTGGGTAGTGCACCCAGGTTTCATCGCCAGTGACAATTGAATCCAACAATTCCTCGCCCTGTTCTGCACAGCGCTCCAGGAATCGGTGGGCCACTTCAACACGTTGCCGTTTATGGTCTTTGCGAGCATTTTGGGGACCCACCTCGCACACACCTTGCAATAATGCAAATGTTCGGTCAAAATCTTGTCAGTCGTAGTCTTACTGACTTCGGGGATAAGTACTCACAGCTCGCGAACTGTCACACGCCGATCTTTAAGCATTTCTTGCTCCACTTTTGCAATTTTTTCGGCTGAACGCTGTTCGTCATGGACGTCTGTACGTCCATCTTTGAACTCTCTGACACACTTTCGCACGTTTTTGACTTCCATACACTGTGGTCCATAGACTTCGCTTAACTGACGATGAATTTCGTCGGGGGTAGTGCCCTTGGCACTCAAAAAACGGATCACTGCAGGCAACTCGCACTTGGCGGCGGAAGTGATAGGAAGCTCCATCGCAAACGGCTGCCCAGCCAAGACTAATGGTTGCAACGGTTCGTTGTGATGGGGATTTGAAGGCGTGAAACAAAGTTACACGCTAGTGTTGGCGGATCTCGGGTAATAGCGTTCCTCACGGCTCCAGCGCCTTGAAGACCTTATTTTACGGACACGCCTCGTAGATTCAATTTATACAACAATAAGTGTTGATGGAGTGGAGATAGTGCGTTATTTTCGAATGATTCTTAAGAGGTAAATATATTGCGGTACTTTTTAAAAGTATCTCCTCATCGGTTGTGATGTGAGATGTATTCCAGCCCGTAACCGAACTTGATTCATATTTCTGTTCATATTTTACAACAATCTAAGTTTTCCTTATTTTACTTGACACACTGATGCACCACGTTTTTTCTCCGCGTAGTGTTTGATTGCAGCAAGATGGAGAAGAATCCCAGTCCTCTCATTATTTTGTTTAAGGATGACTTACTGACCTGGATGTTAATGCTTTGTCTTAAAATAAGTAATTTAGCTATTGTAAAAACACCTTTTTTCCTGAACATAAAAATTTGGAGTCCTTCTAACGAACTTTTGTGGAAGATATCCGGATCTATCACTCTTTCGGAACGCTGTACGGTTTACCTGGAGTTCTAAAGATGTCCTCTGATTTACATTTTGTTTGCGTTGTTTAACAATTACTTTTAATGCTCTTTATTGTAATCTGATATGCACTTTACCTGTTCGAATCGTTTTGAAAAAAAAAAAATCTGTTATAACCAGTCCTTTGCTTTTAGCTTGTTTCTTTATGTATGCTCGTGCATTTGAAACAGTTTCTCGACTCTGAGTATGCATTATTTGGATCCTAATTTACAAAGTGCACCGATGGCATAATTAATTAATGCAATGATAAATGTGTGAAAAAAAGAAAAGGAACTGTGAATTAGAAAGGACAGTACCTCAGATGCAGACGACATCACTACCTTCCCACCGGCAGAGCGTGATTTCATTCAGCAGTATTATACGTATCGTATACTTTCCTGGAATGCAGCAGTCAGTGTCAACGAATACTGGTGATGGTAAAAATTATACTGCAGAACTTCTGTTTCTGGAACACTTTTATCGCAACTTTCCATATAAAACAGTAAAATAATTAACTACAATATTTTTTATCGGGGACGTACTTTTACCCTCGTTAAATCCGAATCAGCGGTATTTCGGACCGCGCTATTTCGGGCTTATACTGCTTAAAAATAAGTATCAGTGGGAAAAATAGATATTTTAAGCACCGCCGAAGCACTTCTGAAAAACCAAAATCCAATGCCGAGCAAAACCTAACGCCCGACCGTCGCATTCCTCATCTTTGCCCTCTACGGCATCACGAATGGCACATAATCCAGCGTGAGATGTGGTTAGCACCCAGAGTCCGTACCGGAGCCGCTACTTTATCTCAAATAGTTCCTCTATTGGTACCCCAGGAACCTCACGAGTATGAGTACATCCCGGATCAGGTCCCCAGAGGAAAAACATCCTCACGCCGATACCTAGAATCGAACCTAGCTCTACCGCTTGTTAAGCAGCTGTAGAGAGGACCACGAAATCCTTTCCATACATTTATATTTTGCATAAAACGTGAAGATATTGATTTTAGTTTATTCGTACAACCAAAAAAACTATGAATTCGTCTATGATTCAGAGTTTAAGATGACAAATAAGCCCTATGCAATGCAGAGTTAGCCAATAAAAGTTAAACCGGGCGATTAAAATGTATGAACAATGCCTATAACTTCGCTGTTGTAACACTATGAAGTGATATGTTTTAGAAAAGCTGTAAGATGCCCTCATATTACTAAGATTACAAATAAAGAGTGTGTTTTTTGTTGCTGTTCTTAAATGGCAACATTTATTTTCTCTGTACTCCTCCTCAAGTCTCAGGATGTACAAAAGATACCTTTTTAAACCACAGTTTCAATCTATTAAGGCCTTATTGCATGTATACTGGACAAAGGAAAATGCATCATTACCTCAAACTGAATAGGTTTTGAATTAAACAGTACAATATGCTACTTCAATATGTGACTTTGGATTGAAAAAATACAGGCATAAGCTAAGCTAATAAGGACAACAATGCAAAATCTTCCTGAAAGTAATTGGTCATGGAACAACTTACAGAAGGACAACGAACTGAAACGCTATTGATGATTAGTATTCTATGCTGGAAACATTAATCAATTTCAAAGACAGACTTTGAGATTGTTTGACAGTAGATGTAAGCCATTTTGCGCATCTTTTTAAGTGAAATCATCAGGTGTTATAACACAGCACCACTAATTTTGTTATCTATGTGTTTTATTGATTTAAATATCAGTGCTGTAATACTACTTAACAAATTTAAATTACAGTTCAAAGAAGCATCTACTCGTACGTTCAGAGACCTGAGGGCCAAAAAATGAAAAACAAAATGTTGCCATTAAAAACGAAGCACGCCCTATTGACAAACATAAAAACATGTTATATGCTACAGCTTTTCTAAAAAGATATCACTTCACAAAACTATAACAACAAAGTTACAAGCATTGTCCATACTTGTTACTCACCCCTTATAAGTAAACACTCTGTTACGATACATGCATATGCCATCGCCATCCTGAGAAGTAGGCTTAAACCAAAACGATCCTTCTTCCTATGTGCTTATAAGAATGGGTTCATTAAACCCTTTTCCATAATATATGTCATTAATTATAAAAATTACAAATGACAAAATTACCATTTTAAACAAGATGGCCATAAATGATTCCGCCACAAATATATTCGCAAAACCTCCATTGAAGTCTGCCCATTGCACTTTATGAGGCTTTTCATTGGCCCTAATGTGTATTTTAACTGAAGATGCCGTTGAGGGCAAAACCAGCCTCATCAGGAAATAACCTGCATGCTAAGAAATTTAAAACAGCGCAGTTCTGTAACACGCAATGGCAAGTACACCAGCGTCAGTCCTTACACTTACTGAAGGTAACACAGAAAATCTTCATGAAAAATTCCCCTTATCACGTAATTTTTCTGGAATACACATTGTAATATCTGATAAGATTACGTCCCATCACGAAGAATTGTTCTTCGCTGACGACACACTTCTCTCAAAAAGAGCCAGTCTCTCTCCATGAAATGGTGAGATTTTTGGTGAACAATTAATATCTGTGGGAGTATCTTTCTATATAAAGTTACTAGCAATGCATTCAAAATGTAGTGCAGTTCGTCTGCTCATTCAAAGCACACATTTTCTTCTGCCTTTTGAGCAACATAATCAAATAATTAGCAGGCAAGAATTTAACTCAACTATCATTGGTGTCAACGAAGGGACGAATGTTTAGTAACAAGTTAATTTTCAGACCCCTGTTCATATAATTTAACTTCTTCGACATTTACTACGATATTTTGGTATCTCCGAAGTATTTGACACGAATAAGATATGCATGCGTATTATCGGAATACGATTTCGAAAAAGTAAATTCGAGGAAAGGGATTAGTAAGCTATGGTCGCTTTTGTAACCGAAATGTAATCGGTAAAAATTTCAGCGTAGCATTATTTCTAATAACTCGAAGGGGTGCCGTAAAGGTACAATTATCATCCTGTAGTTTTTGTGCTAGAGGGATGAAAACTTTTCAGTGTCATCATTGATCCCTCGGGACATAATGTTGGTAGTTTCAGTGATTTGAGTTGTTTTCCCCCCAGTGAGTGCCAGAAGTGACTGAAGTGTAAGATGGAGAAAATTAAGGCTCGTAGTGTGATCAAGTTCCTGCATTTGAAGAGCAAAACTGCCCAGGAAATCCATGATGAGCTGACGGTAGTTTATTGAAATGATTGCCCATTGTATGACACTATCGTGAAGTGGAAAAGGAATTTTCAAACTGGACACACGTCCGTAACAGATGAGCCAGTAGCTGGTAGACCGTCAATGACAGACGATGCTGTCACAGTGAAGAAAGTGGAGTGTTTCGGATGGAAGACAGACAAGCAACCATCCAAATGATAAATGAGACTCATCTTCGTTATGGTAGTGTGTGGAAAATTATTCATGATGAACTGCACATGTCTAAGGTGTCTGCACAGTGGGTTCCACGTTTTTCCCTTTCCAAAAGCAAACATGGCATGACCTTTCAAGACAGATGTTGATGCCGTTGGAACAGGATGAAGATGACTTTTTATCGTTTGGTAACTATAGATGAATCCTGGATCTATCAGTATGATCCAGAGACAAAAACCATGAGCATGGAATGGAAACATGCTGATTCCCCCCTCCCAAAAAGGCAAAGGTGCAAAAATCAGCTGGGAGAGAAACGCTTTCAGTTTTGTGGGAGTGTCGTGGAATCATCCTTACATATTATCTTGCCAAGGGTCAAACCATCACTGACAGATACTACTGCAATCTTCTGGATAAGTTACGAGCAGCTCTGACTAAGAAACGACGTATGCTCTCCAAAGTTGTTCGACTTCTGGCTGACAGTGCACCAGCTCATTCAAGTTGCAGTTGACAAAAGAAGGGAATGTGGCTTTGATACCTTACAGCATCCACCTTATTCGCCCGATCTCGCACCAAGTTAATTTTTTTTTCGGGAAATGAATCCGTTGCGTGGTCGCCGATTTGACAACACAAATGATGTCATTATTGAAGTGGAAGGGTGGTTTAAAGCGAATTCTGCAGCCTTCTGCAACCAAAGTATTAGGAAGGTCAAGAAACCCCAAGAAAAATGTGTAAATATGTATGATGACTACGTAGAGAACTAACAGGCACATATCAACACAAACCCTCTATCACATTTTTAAAGGGTGATAATTAAAACATTACGACATCCTCCGGAATAATACACATGACATATAAAATAAGTAATACACTTTTAAATCCAATAAACAATTTCATTCCAGTTCTACACAGTTTCGAATGTTTTAACAGTGACATTACTGCAATGTGTGTTAAAGGTTAAAGGCTAAGCTGTGTATGGGGACATCTCGCTCATTGTAACCTCTACACAGATCTGTTGCAAACTAACAACCCCCAGGAGTAGGGGGTAAAGTGAGTGAACCGCAGGAGGCCACAGATTCCAGTCAAGGCTACAGAGACGCGCAGAAGTCCCTAAGAAGTGCTAAGACTTCGTTATCCTGGCTTCAGGATGCGCCGCCCAGTGCCGAGAACAGCAGCTACCATGCATCCACCTGATCTATCCGGCATCATGAACCTGAAAGATAAGGGAATGGAACGAAGGGAAATGATGAAAAGAAACTCATATATGAAAGTAAGTAAACCAGAATTCGTTCAAGTGTCATTGGGAAACCAGGTCAGAGATCGTGGTCGACGGGGTCGTACCCGCGACCTTCCGAACGCGATTCGCTCGATTATAGTACGTGTTAGTAAATTGTTAAAATCAATAAACATTCAGCCTTCTATATTAACGACAAAAATAATTTTTAAAATAATATTTACCGAAACACACTTCCCTTGTTCCAGACTCAATTATGCAAACTAAATTACGCCATAACTCATATCTACATATAAATTGTGTTTAGAAATGTATTACTACTTAACAACACATAATATTAAGAACGCATGTTTCATTACGTTTCAACCAAACATTTAATGTGTTAAATGCAAAGGTGTTTAGCAAAGGTCATTCTTTATAGGGCAGTGGTCTATACTTGCCACCTAATTAAGGTTCGAGGTTCAACACAACATCGACCATTATCATGGGAAAGTAAGCCTCTTGGATAGTAGGCCTGCCACCTACTCGTAATTTAGGTTCAAGGTTCTACATAGCATGAATCACTCTCAAGAGAATATGAGCATTATAAACAAATGAATAGGCAAATATTGTTTTCTATAAAGTAATAGGCAAAGGAAAATTCCAAGAAAATATAAATTCATGATGTAGCGCCCGACTGTATCAATTAGATGAATGCACTGAACTTTCTTGAATAATAATAATAATAATAATAATAATAATAATAATAATAATAATAATAATAATAATAATAATAATAATAATAATAATAATAATAATAATAATAATAATAATAATAATAATAATAATAATAATAATAATAATAATAATAATAATAATAATAATAATAATAATAATAATAATAATAATAATAATAATAATAATAATAATAATAATAATAATAATAATAATAATAATAATAATAATAATAATAAACTTCTATTGAGTAGTTTCTTAGAAGAATACCAGGACACGAGATGTATGTCCAATGTCCGTTTTTAATTAGTCCGAGCTTACGTAATTTAGTGTAATGACTCTTCTAACATGTTTCTTCTGGGCATGTTGTGAAACCATCGAGCCACTGATTTGTTGACGGCATTGTTCTTTGTGAAATATTAGCATTTGTTTTCGTTCCGTTTGAGCACGAATCTCTCCACGTGATACGAAAAGCCTTTGGTGAAGTTGTCTAACGAACGTGCCCGCCTTCCCTTTTGTTACATTGGCACTTGGCAGTATGAACAGCAGTCTCTTGTATGAATGGATCTAGTGTTATGCATATATTAAAAACTTTACTTTCTCTTTTAGTCATTATCATTTGTATAGCTCTTTTAAAAACTATTGTTGCAGAAGCTTATTTTTCTGCCTACTTCACTATAATCGACAATAATTTGTAGGTCAGTGGCTGGCAGTCTCTTCCCTCTGTGACATCTCGCGGGCAAACTTTTTTTTTTTTTTTTTTTACTTGTTCCATTTATACCCCGCCTTAACTTCAATGGTCATATCGGCCGCCGTTCTCCTTTGGAACATATCGAAGCTGTATTCGTTAGGTTTTAATCATTACATCACACACACACACACACACACACACACACACACACACACACACACACACACACACACACACACACACACACACACACACACACACACACACACACACACACACACACACACATTCACACTCTCATTCATACTTCCAGACTCTGGGGAAGATGGGGAATTATCTTGGTCGGAGAAAATTCCCAATCCCCACCGCCGGGAATCGAATCCAGGACCCCTAGCATGGCAGGCAGGTGCTCTACCGACGCGGGCAAACTTGTTCACTGCTCAGCGATATCTATTTTGTGAGCGCAATGTGGCTTTTAACTTAAAATTTAACTGAAACCTGACTATACAGTCTATACTGTAACCAAGTAAGTGTTCTTCTTCTGAGACTCTGGATTATAAGCAGAGGGAGTCTACTGAACCTGCTGGCTATTGTATGTATGCCAAACCCCTGGGAGGAAGGGATGATGTGGGAGAGATCTGTGAGTGCACTGGCACGAGCCAGCGTGAGGGTCCCTAACGTCAGCTGAAGATTCATCTAGGCGTCAGAGTTAGCCGCACAGCCACCAGCTGTACGGTGTCCAGCCTGCCCTAGCAGAGTAGATGACTGTGATGCCATTTATATCTGAGACTGTGCAAATTATTTGCAACATTACAAAAATCAACCCATGAAAGAGTGAAGAACAACGAGCAATTAAAAACAAAAAAGGAAAAAAAATTAGGGTACAATATTTTAAGTAAGGGTATACGATTCCTCATACTCTGGATTCAATAACACAACGCTAACAAATCTTAAACAATAAGGTATATTAATGATAATGATCTTGGTGAATGAAAAACTTGTCAAAGTTCATATTATCTCCGTACAAATTGCACAAGGTAAATGTTGGAATTTACATAAGTTATTTTTGTGTATTTATTTTAACAATACGCTTTATGATCAGTATCACTAAAAGGGTATGATGAAAGGGTTAAAATTCTTTATTATCTTCTTGATTTTCTTAATTTAACTTTTAAAACATTATCTTAAATCTTAAATAAAAAAGGAATTGAGGTCCACTTATACTTTAAATGTAAGTCATTCATTTAATTAAAAGTGAAATTCCATATATAAATGAGGTTGAACATCAAATCACCCGAATTCAACTCAACTTAAATAATAAAAAAGTACAAATAGCATTATTTTATTCAGCCCCAGCAAATAAAATTACCAGCACTGACTTTTGGGGAAGTGTACATGAAAAGCGAGCACCATTTGTTATTGGAGATGATTTTAATAGTAATCATCTGAGATGGGGTTCCAATGCCACAAATCCTAGAGGAACACTGCTTCACTGTACTATTTATTAACTAAGTTTGGAAGTTATATTTCGAGTTGAACCTACCTTCTATCCCTTAAATGGAGGCACGCCTGATGTTTTAGACTTCTTTATAGGAAAGCATACTTATGTGCTACAAACCTTCAGTACCGTAAGACCTAAGCTCTGACCGCTATCCTGTTATTACCTCTATCAGTCTAAATTGAATAAGTGAAAGCAGTCCTCGTTCATTAATGAAATATCCTTTTGACTGGAACGTCTATATCTCAACTCTGGAACATTTAACGGAACTAAATTTGTCTCTTAAAACAGCTAGAGATATTGATGTTGCTGTCACACAGATTACAAGAAATATTCAATACGCTGCAAATATAGCAAGTAAATACCCACAGGCAATAAAAGCAAGATAAGAGCATTCTGTTCCTCTACTACAGAGCATCTACATAGCTTAAAAAAGCAATATAGAGGACTGTAGGAACAAACAAAATACCCTGAATATAAAACAAAATACAACAGGACTACTAAAGCATTAAAACGTTTGTTGCAGCAAGAATATTACAATGCTTGGAGAACCAATTGTGAATGCTTAACACGCTGGATGGATCCTTATGAAGATAAACAAAACATATAACTAACAATTTGCACCAATGCCACCCCTGAAACTTAACAACAAATAGTATTCCTATCCTAAAGAAAAGGCTCAGCTTTTTGCAGAACAGCTCAGTCAACAGTTTCAACCCAACTTTAGCCTGGATCCGGAATTTTCCAGTAAAGTAGAAGAAAGAATCTCTCGGCCTTTACAACTGTCACCTTTCAGTACTTTCTTCACACCATCGCAGGTAAGAAATGCAATAAAAAGGTCCCCTAAGAAGAAATCTCCTGGTCATGATTTAATTGTGCAACCTTTACTGGAACATTTGTCAAAGAAAGCATTACTTCAGTTGACTTATATTTACATTGCGTTACTTCGTTCAACATATTTCCCTCAAATAATGGAAGCACGCCATTATACTAATGATGCCCAAGCCAGACAAATACAGAAAGGATCCAACAAATTATAGGCCATCTTCTCCAAATTTGTGAATGTCTGTTTCTGCCTCATCTGTTAAATGATGTTAAATATATGATACCTGCCTTCCAGTTTGGATTCAGGCCATATCTCTCTTGTCCACAACAGTTATTTCGAATCACAGATGCTATACTTGACACATATGAAGAACAATCAGTCCGTTTAGGCCTTTTCTTGGACACAGGGAAGGCAGGCATGATGGTCTTTTATATAAAATTAAGAACACTTCAGACACTCACTATAAAATAATCAAATCCTACCTCTCTAATAGCACCTATTCTGTGAAATGTGATTGTACACAGACAGAAAGAATCACATATACTTAAATGCGGTGTCCCTCAGGGAAGTGTTCTTGGACCGTTGCTTTATATCATATATACTATTTACTTTTCTGCACATGAAAACCTCAGTATTGCACACTATGCTGACGATATCGCAATCCTGAGCAAAGGCACCTGTGAATCAGCAGCCAGAAAACTTAACGCTTTCTATGAAGACATAGAAGTCTGGTGCAAACGATGGAGAGTTGTTATGAGTCCTTCAAAGTCTAAATTAATCAGATTCACATATAAACAAAACGTAACGGACTATCCTGTTATATTAAACAACACAAAAATGGTCACCTCTTAAACTATCAGGTACATTGGCCTAATTTTAGACAACAGATGCACCTGGAATGACCACATCACTAATTTAGTACAGAAAATAAGACTTGGTATTCGCCTTCTGAAGTCAATCATGGCAAGAAAGCCATCTCTAGCTCTGCAAGAAAGTCATCTCTAGCTCTGCAGTACAAGTTGTTGCTATACACTTCTCTTATTCGACCTTTATGGCAGTATGCTTCTGCAGTATGGGGATCTGCTTCGTATTTACGAATCATAACTGATGCACCGTGGTATATTCGTAACATCACTCTCCATAATGACTTAGATGTTCCGAAGGTATCTGTAGTCCTCCGGGAGAGCTATTCCACAACTTATTTCTATAACATACTAATCCTCTGTTACGACAGATACCAACAAATCCTACACTAAATCGAGACAATAGAAGATTAAACATAAAACGACACATCGACCTACTATCATAACCTTATTAACTATTGGGATTACCGGTGGGAAACACCCCATATACATGTTTCATGTTATTAATGTGTTATAAGAATTTGGCAAAACTATATTATATTTTATATGAACAGAAAAGTTTTCATCAATAAATAAAAAAAAGCAATCACATGTGTTAAATATTTTTAAACAACAAAAGGTGATAAGTAATTCCAAACATTTCTAAAAAAATTATTTTAAAAAGGTTTATAAACATTTTTTGTGGCATCTTTTATACATACTGCATACTATTGTCAGTCTATTACGACGAACATGTACAAAATATACATAGCAAAATAAATTAGGGATTAAAATATTCTCCTAGATCCTATGTTATAGCACATCTCCAACAAAATAAAGTATCTAAGTTATATTTTTGTTATTTGAATTTATTTTCTTGTGCTTAACTGAGAGAATTTCCGGTAATAGTGACGTAACAGACTGACATGCCACTTTCTTGTTATTTTGTACTGCCCTCAGTTGATAGAGAAACTTTAGAAAGTGCAGAAGAAGGCACCTTGAGAACATAGCTAAATCAGCAGCAGAAAGGTAACTTGAATATAGACAGTGACTTAGAGAACAAGCCACTATATAGAAAGTGAAAATAAAGAAAATGCTGCTAGTGGAGGAAAAAGTCTCAGTCTCAGGAAGAGAGCTGATAAATGAAATGAAATGTGTAGTGTTTAACGCCCGCTTTTAGTACATACGGCGCCACAGGCGGTGACACTGATGGTACATGATATGAAGATGGAGCACAGGTGGAATGAGATGGCGGGGGAAACCGGAGGTCCCGGAGAAAACCCGCCCCAGCGCCGTGTTGGCCACCACAAATCTCACTTTGCGGTTGCCTGGGATCGAACCCGAGAGCTGATAAAGGCAAAGAACATAATGTACAAACAGATGCAGCGTATCAGGTCAAGATGCATGAAAATCAGGAAGCAAGAAATGTTGCTATTATTACGACACGTCTGAAACAGCATTTAGTTCTCGGAACCACTATGAAAAGTGTAGAAAATTCCTGACCAATCTCTACAGAGATGTTACCACTGACTGTCGATTTAACATCAAGAGACGTTAAAACTACAATCCTGAATATCTACGAGAATGATTCAATAATAACAAGCTTCAGGACAGACGCAGAAAAAAAATCCCGTTAATGAATATAAATTACTTATACAGAGTAACAAATGCATTTGTATTAGATTTTATAAGTTTGTAGAATTACATTCTGTTGATTTACAGGTGAGATTTCATGCAATGTATGTATAAGTAAAGTATTGTGTGTGAGGGTTTTCTCACCCTTCTTTTGGGTGCATTGTACATGGAACAGACACTTGTAGAGCGTGAGTTTATAACTCAAATGGTTTGTGACCAGAAATCTATGTAGGCATGTGGTGAAAAATATCAATTTTAGAATAAAATAGACGTTACAGACGAGCAGACCTATTTACTATTCCGCTGACAATACGGAATGCAAACTGTCGGATTGAAGAACAAAAGAGTGCTGTTGTTGATTACATTGAAGAACTGTAAGAAGTTGGAGAACTTGCTATGCCTATCACGTTTACTGTGCTCCACATGAGAGATAGTCTCCGACGCCTGAGACGCAGGGGGGTTGGCGAAGGTTCCCACACCCTCCCTGGACAGGTTTATGACACCCCATCTCAGTACAGTTACAGACCACTCAAAAACATTCTGACGGCTTCTACTTTTGAGAATGAATCTTCTCGGTTTTAGTGTACAGAGTGAATAGGGCTCCTTGTGTAGCAGGCGTTCTCTGCCACACACATTCGCTGTCCTTGTCCCACTGAGTAAAGAAGCATATACCTTACAGGGACCTGCTTTGCGTTGCTGGACAGTATATTAACCCTTGAGTAGTCGCGTGATGACTTGTGACGTGAGCGGTCGCGTGGGCTACATATGTAGCCCGTATAGCATTTTATTTTTCCATTGTTTATAATTGTTTTAATAACCTTCTGTGATATCTTTTATTTGTTTATAGTGTTAAGTTACATTCAAATTGAGTTTTAAGAACTATTTCAAAATAATTTGATATTAAATTAAATTATACTGTGTGTCGTCTAAAATACACGGTAAACTTGTTTATAATGTTCCTTTACATTCCTGAATCATATTAATCAAGTTAATAGTAGTGTAATACTACTTCATTAATTAGGGCAATTTCTTGAGCACGTCCTTCCTCCTGGGGTCTGACGCACAATAAACTGATGTGCTGAAATCCCCGCCATGAGACATACAGACAGATGTCCTACCATGTTTGACCACTGGCGTATAATTATACTTTAATCTCTTCACAGGGTGTTTATGGATGAGAAAATATACAAAACCTTCTATCCAACTTCATGATCATATATATGTATAAGAGTAAGCTGACGAAGATGTGAGATTTCGGGGATAGAATATACAGTAATGAGTAACACTTGTTTACCTTAATTTCCAGCACATTTATGTACATGAGGCCAATACATTCATTACAAATTGTTTTAGACATATTTATTTTTCCACTTCCTGGGCTACAGATGTAGTAATCCAAGAAGTGCTCATATTCTGCTCGAAGTTCTTAAAGTCCATTTTCATTTGAGGTCAAATATGTAATTATCGCGACGTTTCAAAATATACATCGAACTACTTTTTGACACAAGACTAGAATAGCTTCTAAGAAGCTCCTCTTTTATGTCGGCCCTAGGTTTATAACCAGATTAGCTATGCATATGGAAAGTGTATGAAACCTATTTGTAAAAAGTATTTAACCCTTATATGTATTTTGGGTAAAAAATATTTTTACCCAAAGAATTTTTGTGTTAGTTCTAGCATCAGACGCTAGTGGAAAATGGCAGGTGTCACACAGTTTACATTTTAAATTCTTCAGATATTTTAGAATCACAAACAATGAGAGCACTCTGTATGGGGTATAGAAATCTGCATATTATAGGACCAAGAAAAATTATTTTAAACAGAGTGGTTGCTGTATTAAAAATTGCTAATTTTTTACATAACTAACACTCAGAAAACCAGGTATGTCTGTTTTTTTATAATAAAATTTGAGCTATGTTTGAAGTTCCAAGACCTCATAAGTTATTCCCAGAAAATTCAAGATATACATTTAATTTGTCATGAATGTATCTAAACATATGGTATTTTAAACAAAATCGTTAGAACCACTTTTTATAAAATAAAAATTTTCAAAATGTTACCATTTAAAGGGTAGTTTGGAAGGGGGAGATTTCCTTGAACGCGAGTTAATATTGTATTGTCATCCAGTTCTGAATAAAGTTTCAAGTTTCCAGCACATCGTAAAGCGAGTTTAAAATGTTTTCCATGTAAAAGATAGTTTGATATGGGGATATTTTCTTGCAAGTGAGTTAATGTTGGATTGCCGTCCAATTCCGAATTTATTTTATGAAGTCTGCAGTTCACAAAGAAATTATGAGAAGTCGACTGCAAAATTTGTATCTGACAGAGGAAAAAGGTAGTTGATAAACGTTTTAATAACAGTAAATTGCATATAGAGTAAAATTGTATGTATGATGGTGAACTATGGAATAGATCTGACGTGCTTTTGGTCTCATAGTTTCCTAGAAGGATGACGCGAAAGCTGGAGGTCAGTGACATTGATACTCAACTACGGAATCGATCTGACGTGCTATATACACGCTCGGGTTACTTCGGGTCAGGAAATAGAAGTAAGCTCGCGGCTTTGTGAAGCCTAGGTGCGGCACAACATAATTTAAAGTTAATCAGAAGAAACAAGGAAAATAATACATACTTAAAATAAATATACAGTTATTGCCCAATCGAAGACATCCTTAGCACATATTATTTGTGTGTGTCCGCATTGCTTCGTCGGCTCGTTGGTCTAGGGGTATGATTCTCGCTTAGGGTGCGAGAGGTCCCGGGTTCAAATCCCGGACGAGCCCGAAGTTTTTTTATGTGCATTAATTAAGGCATATATCTTATAAACATTAAAACAATTTACTATTACGCTGCATTGCGGTAAATTTCGTTGATTTATATGCTTTTGATTTCGCGACTTCACGAATTTCACCCACATATGCTGTGTATAACGTAAGTGCATTTCTTGGTGCACGTTTTGACAATTCATTCCATGTACTGTTCTCACAAACGCTTTTTTCTATGACTTGTAAATATAATAACTTGGAATACGGAAACAAAATTAAGGAAAACAGTAAAGTCTCAGAGAATATTATTGATGCACATGTGGATGCTTTCATTAGAAAAACAAGATAAAGAAAAGTTGTTAATAAAAGCTTCAGCAAGAGGTAAAAGCCGAAAAAACGACTTAGTTGCCAAAGTAATATTGGTTACTATTGTCCCATATGTACACTGGAAAATAAAATTAGAAAATTAAAACACATTAGCTGTGTGCTTTGCGGAAGCCAGGAATACAAAGGGAAATGCAGATTATATTTCATATTTCCCGTTCCCAATTATAGCATACGTGTGCTCATTGTGCTCAGCAGTCTGCATTATGGTGCACTGACACATAATAGCCAGTAGATCAATTTAATATTAGCTAATTCACCTACCGCTCACCTTAATTAAATCAAACTATCATCAACGAAACAACACAGGTTATTTCATTAATAATACTATTATTAATTTATTCGTATATCAGGTTCTTGGTTTCGGTTCTACAGCAAATTCAGATTAATATTATCTGCTTTAAAGTTCTCTTGGTAAGAGGCTTAGAAAAATAGAACTGAGATGACACCATTTGCTGCATGTGCTATCATTGTTTCGTTTCTGCTGTAGGTAGCGGCATTTATAGTAGCGGCAAATCTATTTAAAAATGCTTTTTCTACTGTAGCCAGAGAGAAAAGTTTATTGGTCAGTTTTTAAAAACCAAATCTACCAAATTTGAAAAATCCATTTAGCACGTTTTTTTGCCTAAAATACATACGTACTTTACCATGGCCATTTTCTATTGTAAATTACTAAAGGTCTACAACACAAAGGTATTTTGCGTTCTCTCCTCATAACGGATACTATTCGCAATTAAATGAGGAACAAGCTTAGTCAATAAAACTCCCTTACCCCAAACAGTCTTTTCCATGGAATATAATTGACATTTTCTGAGAATTCGTCGGGAATGTTCTATAAATTTATATAGCTGCAAACCATTACAAATAGACAAAAACGTACTTAATAGTACGTGCAAAGCTCTTCAGAAACACAATTTAGTTCAATATTTTTTTACGCGACTTGCCATTTCCAAGATATAATTTTTTAAATGTAAACTTTCAGTATTTTATCATTCTCTTATTGCATGTAGCTTAATGTGTTTTTCGTGATATCATTTAAGAAAATGTGAAATTGCTAATACAGAACATAGTCACCCTATTTTTAAAATCTGACTATTGTTTCGATTTCCTCTATCCCCCTCTATCACGAAATTTGCAGATAAAACCATTTAATCGAAGATTTATCTGCATATAAAGTATATAGAAATAGAAGATTTTGTAAGAATAGTTTGTAGACACTGCATAAAAATAAGCGATCGTAAATAAGAAAGTCATGTGAATGTAACATCAGATTTGTAGAAATTCTATTTTATTTTGCTCTATAGTTTAACTTCTAGGTTAAAAAATTACATGTCATATTTTATATTTACCTAACAAATGAGAGAAAGCACAAAAATAAAACCCAGTTTGATTGCCCTGTACAGGATTTGAATCATTACCTTCCGAATACGTACCACAGACACTATAGCCTGAACCATCTTGCTGTTGAAGAGCCCAAATAACCTATTTGTCAACGGGTCTTTAAATACAACTCTTTCACTCACTCACTCACTTACTCACTCACTCACTCACTCACTCACTGACTCATTCACTCACTCAATCACTTACTCACTCTCTCTCTCTCTCTCTCTCTCTCTCTCTCTCTCTCTCTCTCTCTCTCTCTCTCTCTCTCTCTCTCTCTCTCTCTCTCTCTCTCTCTCTCTCTCACTCACTCACTCACCTTTGCTGCTTAATCGTCTGGGCAGATGAATATATGAAACTTGGTCGAAATATAGCATATCTAAAGCAGATAGAACTAAAAGGAACTAAGGTAAAAGACAAATTTTATTTTGGTTGGGGATTATGATATCCTAACTATTAACCAAAACTTTGTGTGCCATACAATGAAGAAAATGATTTCTTCTTCCGAAATCATACCTTGCAAGGCTTATGACTTAGTCATTTAGAGCAAAAAGGAAGAAACTCAAAGTTCTGTTTACATTCCTTACTTATATTTGCGAACAAGCTTGTTACATAGACACAAACAGAATACAGAAACTGATAGATCCTTTGCAGTTGCTTCAATCAACTAAGTCAATTTTTAGTGTACATGAGGATCTATATAGCAAAAATTGCTTTCGAAATGTTTTGGACTGCATTGGCATGCCTTTGACTGATCAAGCCGCAACATCAGAGGGATCTGGAACAAGGTACATTTTAGCGAGTCAGGCAGATGTCCTGAGTTGCGCACTCGGCTTCCTGTACCATCTGCTTGGCAATTTAGAACCTAATGACTGAAATTTCATGAACGTTTTAAAAATATCACCTTTTCCTCTTTTTAGTCTAAAAGAGCCTTCCTGAGTGTAAAGAATGCTTATATAGCATCCGCAAACCATTTTTAAATTCTCTAATCTAGTTTGAAGTTTATGTGAATGCTAGCGTTAGATATCAATTCCAATTCGTTATCGTTGTTTTCTCGTTATTGAAAATTTCAGCATTTTTCATCATTTAAGATGCTCCTTGCGTCGCAATTTTAGTGTTAGACTAATGAAACCTGCTACACACGTTCATTGAAAAACGGGGAATAGAAATTGCTCTGGGTTTTATTGTGAGATGGATTTAAGCACACTTTCTTTACTTAGAAACACTAAACTTTCAAATTTCCGGCAGAAAAGCCATATTCATAGCTTTAAAAAATTATGGAGTCTAAAGTTTTTGAGACGTAGAGAAATATAGGGCAAATTAAAAAAAATTGATGTATTGGGAACCTGTTGTTAAAATATTAGACTAAAACTTAAGTTACTATGTCGCAAGGCACCTTTTAGGTGACGTAACCAAAAATAAATAAATTTGACAATATTTTCCAAACAGTCAAAGTGAAATTTATAGAATTTGGACTGTATCATATTTCCACTAAGTTAATCTATGATATAAATCTTAAAAAGCTATGTTCCAAAACCTCTCAAATATGTGATACGAAGATTTATATGAAAATCTCTTATCTCAAACTACTCTTAATATGGACAAATTTTCGTGATTTCTTTTTATTTCTTCTGTAAACACTTCGGAAGAATTTATTTAAAATATCCTATGTTAAGGATATTTTCATGGCAACTATTGATTAATATGTGAAGTCCTTTTCATTGTCAATTACATTTGTGTAACTAGTAAACCATAATACATAGATAAAATCTGATGAAACAGAAATGTAGATCTGGGTAATGCAAACCACACACACACACACACACACACACACACACACACACACACACACACACACACACACACATACACACACACACACACACACGCACACACACACACACACACACACACACACACACACACACACACACACACACACACACACACACACACACACACACACACACACACACACACACACACAGCCCGCCTCGGAAGCGTGGTGGTGGAGTATCTGCCTCACGTTCAAGAGGTTACCTGGATAAGGCTTTTCCGGGGTTTCCCTTATCCTGAAAGACGAATGTCGGGTAACTCTAAGCTCTATGGACCCTGGGCTCATTTGAGCATCATTTCACCCATTCCATTCATCGTCCGATATGACTTAACTTTGGAGGACGTAAAATTACAAAAAAAAAAAAAAAAAAAAAAAAAAAAAATACACATACATATCATATGAGTATAATAATTTTTATTACGTTATACTTTCCGGATATTCTTTGTTATTGGTTTGAATGTTTGAATATTTATAGTTTTTTTCAAATGGTAAGTCACTAAAACGTTTTTCACATAATCACGCAAAAAGCTTGGGATTTCAAGAATATAATTTAGCGAGCCGCGTCTAAAAATTCTGACAATCCATTTGATCTATTGTATTCTTCTTATATATGCAACGTAATATGTAAATGAGTTAGAAAAGTTTATCTCCATTGAACTGGGTAGAGGAATAAGCTTTTGTAAAAATATTTGTGGAAGAAAGAACAGAGAAAGTAATGTCAATACAACATATAAAATGTTTATTGATTTAAATTTCCAAGATTTTTCTTTCATCTGCCAGATTATTGTTTGTTTTTGAAGTTATCTTCCACAGAGAATAGAATGCCGTCACACAGCGATCCGCTTTTAAAACAGTTGACTGTTACACTCTCCTTCTGCACCTAATCGGAACGTGTAATAAAATAGCTTCCAAAATATTTGCCTTGGTTAAGATGGAGAAGGCAGAAATGTAAATGTGTAGTGTTTAACGCCCGCTTTTACTACATACGGCACCGCAGGCGGTTAGAGAAGGCAGAAGAATGTCTTTTGTTTGATGAGTGGATAACTAAAATGATATATAAATGTAGCACAAGACTTTTAGAAAATATCAGTATGTACGAGTACATCTGTTTAACTGTGGAAACATAAATCGAAAACAAAAAGTTGGCAAACACCAGATATGATATTTAAGTTCAAGAGCTATCTTTCAGAGATGTTACACAAAAGCATTCATTCTGAGAGTCTTTTACGTAGCTGGTAAAGCATAAGAGCTACATACAGAAATTCTTACACATAAAATTGTAGTTCTCCTCATTGTGGCACACAATTTTTGAGAAATAAAATATTTTGGTGGCATTAACCATTTACAATACAGTAGAAGCCTGAAATAAGTAGTTGTTGGGGGACATCCTTTATCCCCGTGTTATAACCTTACCGCGGTATATAGAGATGCAACACTAGAAGGGACACAAAATCAGTCCCGCGCAGTTTGAGGAGGGCAATATGCATGTAATAATAAATTAAAGTACAGTATTAAACTTTCGTTTATAGGGTAAATATAGTAGAGTATTTGTGAAATTATTCACTGGTTATGCTGGGAAATGATTCCAGCATGTAACCGATCTTGTTTTACATATTTTACACCAAAGTAATTTTTTTCTTTTTTTAAATCAGTAAGTTTTGTGGCAAGGTAGAGGAGATGAATGCTGTTTGATTCATTTTGCCTGTTCATTCGCAGAATCACATTGCTTAAATGAGTTATAGGTTCATTGACATTCATAATATTTTCTTCCGCCTCCACGTCATTTACACCACTATGATGTACACCGTCATCTTGTTCTTCACTGTCATTCTTATTGTGGACAGCATTAAGCGAATTGTTGTGTCACATTCATATGCTACTCAGTTAACCTATTCGCCCGCCTCCGTAGCGTAGATGGTAGCATGTCTGCCTCACGTTCAAGAGGTCCCGAGTTCGAATCTCGGTCAGGGTGAGTTACCTGGATAAGGTTTTTTCCGGGAGTTTCCCTTAGCCTTCAAGATGAATGTCGGGTAACTCTAAGCTCCAGGGACCCTGGACTCATTTGAGCATCATTTCACCCAGTTCATTCACCGTCCGATATGACTTAACGTTGGAGGACGTAAATTATTATAAAAAAAAAATAACTTATTCGTTTGTAAAATGGTACAGTCCTTGCGGAAGAAATGTGCACACAATTTACCGGCTGCTCTGCCCGCCTCGGTAGCGTAAATGGTGGCGTGTCTGCCTCATGTTCAAGAGGTCCGGAGCTCGAATCTCGGTCAGGAGGAGCTATCTGGATAAGGGTTTCTCCGGGGTTTTCCCTTATCCTGAAAGACGAATGTCGGGTAACTCTGAGCTCAATGGACCCTGGGCTCATTTGAGCATCATTTCACCGATTTCATTCATGGTCCGATATGACGAAGTTGGAGGACAATTTACTTTTAAAAAGGGCTGAATTAGTTGTGAAAATCCTTTCATGTTAATGTAAGCGTAATTGCAGGCATTTTAATTAAATTAATCCAAGTTCTTCAATATCAGATAGATTCTTCTTCAACGAGGACGTTTAGAATGAATGACGTGCTTTGCTATATGCATTTTCTGTTTGTGTTAGTATTTGTCAATTTAAAACCCAGTTCTGTCACTATTCTCTTTAAGGATGACTTACTGCCCTGAATGTTAATGCTTACCCTTCAAATAATAAGTAATTTAGCTATTACGTTTCCTGAACATGAAAATGTTGAATCCTTCTTCTAACGACACATTTTTCGAAGTCATCTAGCTCTATTGCTAGTTTCAGAACGCTATGCTTTTTACCTGGAGTTCCAAAAATATACGCTGATTTCCATTTTGTTAGCTTTCTTTAACAGTTCTTTCCATTATTCTTCTCACACTCCTGGGTCATATGTACCTTTGAAAATAAGTATGATATGTACCTTTGAAAATAAAAATCTGATGTTACCTTTTTTTTTCTTTTTTCTTTCTTTTTTATTTTATTTATTTTTTCCCCCTTTTAGCTTGTTTCTTCATTTATGCTCATACATTTGGAACAAATCCTCGACTCTGATTGTGCAATGTTGTGGTTCCTAATTTACAAAGCACACTGACGGCATAATTAATTTATGCAATGATCAATGTGTGAAAAAAAAAGCCATACTTTTACCCGCGTTAATCCGAATCCGCGGTGTTTCGGACCGCGCTATTTCGCACTTCTACTATATATTCTTTCCTGCAGTCATGCAAAGCTATGAAATTCTCTAAGTCATCACAGAACCACCTGTCATTTATTTATATTATAATTCTGACCATTGTTTGAAGCTTTTTCCATTCTGATATTTACGTATAACGAAATCGCAAATGTCTAAAGAAATCGTATTTCCATCAATATGCAGTACTATAACAAATAGATTCTGTAAGAAATTTCATAGAAGAGGAAGTAGAGAAAGATATTTGAATGCAAAGCATAAGAGCTTAATATATAAGGTTATGTGTAACATTTTAATAGGGGAAAATGTGAGCATTCTTGTTCTTTGTTTTTTTTTCTGTGATTTGGAATGGTTTGTATTTTTCTTTGTATTTTTTTTCTTTGTACTTACACATCTTACAATCTCAATTACAAGGTTTACAATTCTAATCTAGGTACAAATTTGTCAGTTTCTTATATTACGTGCTGATAGTGGTGTTGGCTCCCTCGCCGTTAACCTCTATCCTAGCCCTCATACGACCTTGACCTAATGTTCTATTTGTATCTTCCATTTCTCTACCTCCTATTTCCTTGCCCTTCTCAAACATTTCTCTTTGACTTTGTCACCAAATTTCCCCACCTCCCTTAATATTTTGTCTCTTTTCAATGTAAGCATTTTTATTGTTACTACGTAAGCCCCTTTATTATCCCAGTTCTTATCCCATATTAATTTCCTCCAGTTTTCAATTTCTTTACACTCCACTTCATAATGTTCTAAACTTATTTTCTTTCCACATAGAATGCACTCCTTTGATGAACCCTCTCTCAATGTGGCTCCTGTCCTTAACCAGGCTAAATCCTCCCTCTCATATCTATCACATATGTCTATATATGTTTCCCTTCCCCATTCTGTCTTTATTTTCAGGTATACATTTACTGACTTCTTACTTATCACATTTCTCCACGTCACTTGTCTGTCAATGTCCTCTATCCTATTCTTAATAATTGTCCTTTTACATTTCTTTCACTCTCATGCCAGATATCCCCCATCCCTATTTTAGCCAGCGTTCCCTCTAGCTCTGCCCACCAGCTGTTCTTACATGTTGAATTCTTCTGATGTTCTAGACAGAGCTTTAATGTATTATCATCACCCTTTTTTATACAGTTATACCAATATTTTAAACATTTTTCTATAATTATCCCACTCCTGCAAGGTCTTCCAAGTTCCACTCTAGCTACTCCATTTGGCATTGACTTATTCAAACCCAGTATCTCTTTACAGAACTGTTCATATGTATGTTCAACATGATTTCGTATCTCATTTGCCCCCAAAAACTCCATACTATATATGATTTTTTATTCTACTATTGCTTCATAGATTCTTTCATGCCACTTTACTGACATATCTGGTAATTTATATTTGCAGCTCCTTACCCCAGACATCGCTATCTTCTCTTTCACTCTTATCTTTCTCCCATGTGCTCCCTACCCTCCATTCAAGCACAGTCAGTAGTATAGAATTGAGAGAATCAGCACAGTGTAGATAAGATGCTGAACTCTCCTCTGTGTTAATATATGAGTGATGTAGAATGCTCATTGATTTAGAACTCTCCTATATGAAAATCGAGTTGTAAAAGAAGGGGAGTGTTGGCGTAGTGCCGTTCTCCCCTGTGCAGTGAGATGTGTTTGAGGGTGGGGTGATGATGATGATTGTGTGTGTGTGTGTGTGTGATGTGTGATGGGTGGGTGGGTAACGGGGTTCCGGGGATGTTTGAATTAAATGTGAATTCTTTTCGATGTGTGTGCTTAAACTCTCATGTATGAATATCGAGTCTAGGGTTCGATATTGTGATGGGTGGGTGGGTAACGGGGTTCCGGGGGTGTTTGAATTAAATGTGAATTCTTTTCGATGTGTGTGCTTAAACTCTCATGTATGAATATCGAGTCTAGGGTTCGATATGGGGTTCGGGGAGAGGCGATGTTTGAATTAAATGTGTTGATAGTAATTCTTCGATGTCTGTGCTTAAACTCTCATGTATGAATATCGAGTGTAGGGTTTGATATCTATTACGTTTAGTGCTTCGATGTCTGTGCTTAAACTCTCATGTATGAATATCGAGTGTAGGGTTTGATATCTATTACGTTTAGTGTATGATATATGATGCAGTATCGTTAATCTTTAGATAAAAGAATATCGAGAGAATGATTAGGTATGTGTACTGGGAGAGATTTATGAAAATAAATGTAATAAGACATTCTGGTAAGGGGTGTTCCCTATCCAGAATCTAACCTTGAGCTACGTATCCAAGAGCGATGTAAAGGTTAAGAAAAGGTTAAATTCCATTCCCACATCGAGGTATGAGAAAATATAAATCTGTTCCACATTGAAGTATAAGGGTGATGACGTGTTGTCATTCCTCAAGATTTGTGCATATGTGTATATGTGTGGGCGTATAAATATTCATCTATGAATATCGAGTTCTCGGGAGGATTCATATATATGAACATAGAGTCCTCGGTTCGATACCCATTCATGCACGCGAGGATAAACACTAGTCCTCCTCCAGTACAAGCGACGAGAGGGTGGAAGGGGGGGAACGTGATAAAACGGTAATATAGTAAATTCGAATTAACAGGTCTCATCCTGTCCCGCCAGCTCGGGAACGAACGTGTCCTCACTTCACACAAACCCTCCGTACGTTAAGTACAATCGACGATAGGATGGAGAGGGGGGGGAGACAGGTATGATCACGTTTCATCACCCATCTGCTCACTCGGGAACGAATGCATTCTCACTTCACATCGCAACGTCAAGATGAGTGGAACAACAACTCCTATCATTGAAAGTGATACCAGATTCTGGGAGAATCTACGCAATTTCGAAGATTTGCAAAAGCATTGGGTTGAGCATCACGATGAAACGTGTGATGGAAAGATGCATCAAGTGATTTGCAAGAATCCTTCCCATCATGATTCGATCACATCTTATGCTCAATGCGGAAAGAATTGTAAAGTGTATCTCGGGTAAGTAGAATTATAATTGTGTGTTAACGTGAAAGTGTTGTTATGTGTTAGATAACTAATGATAAATATGTTTATTTCAGTAAAGCCCAAAGTGAAGATGTGGCATGCCAGTCCGAACAGGATCAAGGTGAGGATGTGTGCGGTCCGTACAATGACCGTCCGTTTAAGGATATCGGTACACCGAAACCCGAGGAGGAAGTCATAGAAAAGTGGTATAAAATAATAAGAGTTTTACGTTAACAAGTGTATTAAATATTCACGATGTTGAGACATAGTTCGTATATGTCCGCAGATCCAGTAAGAAAGGAGACAAGAAAAAGAAGAAGACGAACTGCAAACCGAGAATCGTCAAAGCCAAGAAGACGTTCGATCAAGACAGTTTCATCATAATGATGTTCGAACCCTTCACACCCTTCGCAGAAGAAGTAGAGGAGGAAGTTGCGAGTGATGGTAAATAGTGTGTGCATGAACGATAACGACATCTCCATCAGCATTGACTTTCGTGTGAACATAGGATTATACAATGAACTCCCATCACTTTACATTAAAGCCACACATGACGATACGTTTGTGTATATTACAAAAGAGGATTGGGAGGTAATAATGTCAAATTTGTGTGTTTTGGATACGTATCTGAAAGATGGTAAGCATCCATGTGCACCGTACAGTGAATATATAATATATGCATTTAATATAATGTTATACATGAATAAGATGCAAGAAATAACGTTTGTGAATACATGTTTAAATGTGGGCAGTATAAATCTGAATAGTACTTCATTCAATGGACTTAAAAGACTAATTCCATATAGTGAAAGAAATTTATATCAGTTGTATGATATTCATAAATCATTATATTCATATGATGCAAAAAGCAGGAGTGCAAGGAAGAGGATATTGGAGATGTATGTTAAAGTCAATAAAAAGATAATTTGAATTTGTAATGTTTTATTTATTACACCTATATGATAGATTGTACAACATGAGTTAGTGGTTTATAAGTGAATAATTTATCACGAATAATTAAACAGAATAATGAAGTTTGTGCAGGAAAATTTGACAATGCTTGAACTTCCAATCTGACATTCACTGCCCCCGTCACAGTATCCTCAGGTTGATGAGAGCAATCGATGACGAATAGCGGTGCATATTTCAGAAAGTCGTTCCTTTTCAAAAGAGGGTAATTTTCCTTTCCATAGTAGGATGATTGAAATTTGGAATATTGATCATACAGAGATGCAAATTTCGAATTGGCGAAATCCAAATTCATATCGTGATAGGGGTAAGATTTACTGTTGAGATAAAGTTTCAGATTGGTGATATTACAATTATCAAATAGAGAGGCATCCCTAGCGAGATGATTCAATCTATCCACTTGTGCACCGACTATGACGAAACGTGGTTTTTCAAGTTTAGTCGTGGTTGCAATGTTCCATGTGAACGCTTTAGTTTGAGGTACAGCAGGTTGAGTGTGAAGGTCCAAGGTTCGAAATGCGACGTGTAGAGGTTTATCCGATTTGACGAGTTTAAGTGTATCAACTCGTTCATAATCTGAAAGTCGAAGTACAAGCATCCTCCATTCGAGTCTAGTTAGTTGTATGGTTGTAGGATCGTTTCCAATGATACAATTATTAGAATCCTTAGATCTAATGAGAATAAGTTCAAACTTGCTATTAAGTATGACCTCCTTGTGATCGTCGGCGAAACCCAGCAACATCGAAAGAGGAACGATAGCATTGAAGATACCATTCGATGTATTCACGATGTCTACCACACCTCCTGGATAGATCCATTCAGCATTTAGTAAACGATTCGATTCCAGTTCATTCAGTGCTGCATTGTTACGCATCGTTGATGAAATGCCCGGATTCCTAGTTCTATCAATAGTCGTTCCATTCATATCCAGACGAATCTCATCGAATAGGAATGCCATAGCATTGTTACTCAATTTCGATGTGGCGACGGTGCCGTCGGGTTTAGTGAGAGTCCCCTCAATGTAGAGATAACTTCTACTAGGAAGCGTGTACAAATCTTCAGCTTGACATGGAATTCTAATTTCATCGTTCACATCGAGAGCTGACGTATTGTACGGTAGGAATACGTGTTCTTCCTCCTTACTGATCTTATCATCAAAGGTCGGAATCCCGGTCACGTCCAACACATCCATCATAGAACCTTGAAGCCTAAGTTAGCGAGAAATTTTCGATTAGACGATGTGATTGGCTTGCGGGTCGATGATCGAGTAGAGTTCAATCTCGAGAGATGTTTTTTAATATAGCATCGTCTCTTAAAACTTATACCCATTACGACGTATGTGCAATCTACAGTGATGGTTTCGTTCCTGAAATCTAACTTATCGCCGTTCTGGTCTACCGCTCTAATGTCGAGATGATCAATGAGATTCGTATCGATGATTGGTAAATATATAGGACTTGATGGTTCCTGCGAGATATGATAACCTGGAGGTACCGATGGGAAAAATTCATACAGAGAATGACCACTTTTACCATTGATGAAAGATCCCGTTGCAAGACTACACTCGATACGTATGATGCTGACCTTGAATATGTTAACCAAATCATTAGACTCGGTCAGCACGTTTGCCGGTACCCTCTGTTTAGAGGTGAAACCGAGAAGAGGAGCAATAGATCTCTCACGACTAAAGTCGATAATATAGGGAGATTGAATTTGTGATTTCATGGTGTTATTATTAGCACGTAGAATAAAGTCGTCACCGATGTCGAGAGCATCCTTGATCAATCTGGCGATATCATCCAATTCATAAGTACCCGGTGGAATTACTATACGTTCGACTTTTCCATCGCGAACGTAATGGAATAGATTATTACTCTCGTCCACATTCGGAATCGAGTAAAAAGTCTCAAAATTCAATAGAGCTATCTCGTAATGTCCGTTAGGATCCAGATGTAACGGTGGATTTAGAAATGTAGAGAAGCTGGTATCACTACCACTCACGGTGATCGTGTAACTCATCGAGGAGAAACTGAAGGCACAAGTGACCGCAAATCACAGAATCGAATTCTTGAAATCTCGTCGTATTATATAGGAGCTTGACACCCGAAAGGTATGTTTCTATCTCTTCCGGAGGTCTCAGATCGCCGAAACTGTCAAAGTAGTAGGCAACATCACCATCCTTACGTACAGCAACCCAATGTGTACCAGGGTTATTTGATGTATCCAGATTCACTACTATTCTCTCATAGTATCGAGGACGTGGAGGTAGTTTATCGATCATGTAGACACCTCTAAAATGTGGAATGTGTAGACGTCGTGCATACGAATCGATCTCGTTAGCACTCAGGGCTTTTTCCGGGATAAATATAGGCCTCGCCCCGTGTTTTTTGATCGAAGATACAATCCTCTACCCTTACGACGTCTCTTACGGCGAAGACCTTTGCCCTGAGCCAAAGATTCCATGCGCTCGTTGTGACGTGTTAATTCCGCAAGTTGTTTTGCATCCGAACGTTTCTTATTGACAGCCGTAGCAATCTGAGCAGCACCTCCAGCTAGACCACCTGCTGCACCTAGAGCTGCTAAAAGTGGTAGCAAAGGTAAGAAACCACCTCTCTTGTTGCGACGTTTACGCATGCCAGCGCCCGCTGCCAATTTACCCTTCATAAGTGTAGTCACAAGTCGAGCTGCAAGTCGTTCGCCCAAAGAAGCGTCGGCAGACTTTACACGTCTCCAAGCTTTCTCTACCAACACCTTATCGGCTAGACGACGAGATTCTGTATCAGTACTCTCTGCGTAAGCCCGATCGTGTTCGAGACACGCTGAATCTAACCCGTTCACCGGTAAGTCACCTCTCTGCAAGCGTTTATGTAGTTTCGTTCCGGGACCGCAGAAACGATAACCCGGTAAATGTGCCTCAAATGGTAATGAATTAATCAAGGAATTAAGAATTCCCGAACCTTTGCGTGCACGTGTAGAGCGCATGTCTCACTATGAAATAAAAAAGGCAAAACGTGTGCTTTATAAGTATACGATTCCTATGACGATTGGCTAAATCCAGTAAAGACATAGATTGCCCTTATCACGAACGAAATAAAAGACAAAACTTATGCTTTATAAGTATTAGTCGCGATATGGAGATAGTAAAGCAAAAGTGTACACTACCCATACAGGTGTTAGATTTCGAGGATGACATTCGCAAAGGACGACACGGTACATTGTTTCCGAGTAACGTTAGAGCGCTCATACTCGGCAGTTCAAATGCTGGAAAAACGAACGTTTTACTCAACCTGCTTATTCACGAGAACGGTCTGAGATTCGAAAACCTCTACATATACTCGAAATCGTTGCAACAACCTAAATATCGATATTTACTCAGGTTACTGAAAACTATACCCGATATAGGTGTATTTACGTTCGATGATGGTGATAAAGTGATTCAAACGTCGGATGCTAGAGAAAATTCGATATTCGTATTTGATGATGTGATAAATGAAAAACAGGGTAAGATAGCTTCATATTACAGTATGGGTAGACATCGTAATGTCGATGCTATATATTTAGCACAATCATATGCTAAAGTACCTAAACATTTAATTAGAGATAATGCAAATATGATTATATTCTTTAGACAGGATAATCTCAATTTAAAACATATATACGAAGATTATGTAAATACCGATATGTCCTATGATGAATTTAAGGATATGTGTAAACATATATGGGAGAGTGATGAACGATCCTTTGTTGTTATAGTACCAGAATATCCACTGAACGAGGGACGCTACCGTCACGGTTTTGATCGCTTTATCAGAATGAATAAATAGAATAATCCATCACTTAAGCAATGAGTATCGACAGGTTCGGATCCCGAAGAATCATACCCTCTAAGGGTGTGTTCAATCGATATATCATAACTAGAGATGGATCGGGAAACTATCGATTCAAGGCAAAGCGATTGTGCAATATTCACGACCCTGAAGAAGGTGACGATGCATCGACTAAACGTTATGTGGATACGCATACGGCTGACGTCGAGAATCGAATGCAGATCTTCAGCGAGCAGACCTCGTATCAGCGTATGGGCGAGTTTGAAGCTATGCTTAGGGATCACATACAAAAATCGCTCGACATCCAATACAACAATTTAATGGAGTACTTAAGTAAATATGCATTTAAACGTGATTCCGAGAATAATGTCATTATAGATGGTATAAGAATGAAAACGCTGTTGGACCCCCTTCACGAACACGACGTTCCTAATAAAAAATATGTAGATGATAGGATTCCAATTCACGACTCTAATGAAACTCTATCATTTCGAATGAAGAGATTGAAGGATTTAGCCGACCCGATAGATGATAGTGATGCAGTCACCATGAGTTATGTTAATCATTTCTTTATACAGAAACACAATGAATTGCAAACGGGTTTAACTGAGACTATAACAAACATTGCCGATACTATTACACGGAAACAGAATGAATTACAAAGTCAGTTAACTAGAACAATCACCTCCGCTAGCGAGACTATTACTACAGCTGTAGAAAAAGAAGTGAAAGAACTAACCGCACGACAAACGGAACTTGATAATAAACTAATCACTATAAATAATGATATTCATACTATGAAAACACGAATGAGAAATGTTGTAAACACTATGTTACAACAATTGAAAGCACAACTCATAATTTCATTGCAAACACGTCCGTTTCGAGGTCCCTCTTTAAGGTATACGTTAACATCGGGACTCGAATACTATAAAGTTCCTGGAAATGGAAGTGTACTCTCGTGTTCTATTGTATCATCGGTACATCCGCATGCTGTAAATGACACATTGTTTGCAATAAACGTAAGATTAGTTAAAAGATATCCTGTAAGAGTTGAAACTGGCGATATTCTATCGTTTACAGCGCCAGCCGGACGTGCTAAAGATGGTCATATATTAAGTATAGAACTGATAGTTTCATATAAATTAGCAGTAGCTGATTAATTATACATTCATTTCGATATGGATGCTGAAGCTATAAGACTTAAGGAATCCATTGCCCGTCACAGTAGGGCAATAAGAGAAAAGTTACGTTCTCTCAAAGGAATGAAATTCGAAACGCAACGAGTCATGTCTGAAGTTCTTCAACCTGTAACCGAACCATTGAAAGTAATAGCGAAAGCACACCAAGACAACAACGACGACGACGAAACTACAGATGATGCTAACGGATCTGATCTCGTGTCAAAGTATCTACACAAGGTTCGAACTGCTAGTTCGAGTGACATGGACAATACTTACGGCATACTTTACGAGGATAATGAGTATAAATTGGGTAACAAGACAGTTGTGTTTAAATCTGATGGTGTTCAGATAGGGACAGAAACGTATGAACCCACAGCAGGCTTATATGAATTATTATTTAAACGTTTACCTCGCAAGACATCGTACACAGATGATGATTTAGACGTGTATTCACAAATCTTACAGAATACTCAAGTTTACAGACACGGTTATTCAAGAGATGGACGTTTAAGAGCAAATCGAGGGTTCAAGTATCGTCATATCATTCGTGACCTTGTTAGTAATCGAACTGGATTTGGTTTACGTTGGAAAGAACATGTACCACAGAGAAACTTAGATTACGTCTACTGGAACGATCCGAATGAACTAATAAACAGATTAAGATTATTAGTTGCGTCGAGGGATGCAGGTAATTTGAATCACTCACCCGAGATAGAAGAAATTATTACAGAACTTAAAACATCAAAAATTATAGCATGATAAAACGTCGCATTGCAACCGAGTTACATGCACCAGCTAGAAGACGATTTTTACATCGTAAGATCATAAGCAAAGGAATGAACGATTTAGTACAAATAGATCTTATGGACATGTCTAATTATGCAAGAGACAATAGGAATTATAAGTATATTCTTCTTGCATGCAATTTTTATTCCAAGATGGCTTATGCACGACCATTACGTGATAAAAGTGGTATTAACGTTTCGACTGCTATGGAGGAGATATTGAATGAAATGGAATCGTTTCCGAAGAATGTTCAATCTGATAATGGAAGAGAGTTTTACAATAAACATTTCCGCGAACTAATGAATCGTAATAATATTAATCATTACAGTACATTCACTCACGTTAAGGCTGCTGCAGTGGAACGATTAATAAGAACGATCAAACTGAATTTGCATAAGGAATTTATTGTTCAAGGCTCATATCAATGGATAAACATACTACCTAGAATTATTCATACATACAATAATACTTACCATCGAACGATTCGTATGAAGCCTGTAGAAGTTCGTGATAATTCTCTCCTCCTCAGTGTATACAAATATGATAGAAGTCTGCGTGAGAAGCGAAGATCTAGACTTCATCGTGTTGGTGACTACGTGAGGATTTCTAAGCATAAAGGTGTTATGGAGAAAGGCTATCTACCAAATTGGAGTGTTGAAGTCTTTAGGATACGTACAGTGCAAAGGACACATCCATTGACTTATCTCATCGAGGATCTGGAGGGTAAACTGATTGAAGGAGCATTCTACGGTTATGAATTACAGAAAACTCAATATCCAGACACGTATTTAGTTGAAAGGGTTATCAGACGACGTGGTGATAGGATTCTGGTGAAATGGTTAGGATTTCCTACCCGTGAATGGATTAATGAGGTGGACATTGTATAAATAAAAAACACACAACTCAATAAAGAAATATAATTTTAATGATATATTGTGTTTTATTTTTTTTTTGTTCACATTGATTCCTGATATCTTCTGTAACATAACGTTCGTGCTAGTTCACATTGATTATATATAAATTCACATCTCCTTAACTTAAACATGATAATAACATTTTTATACTTTTTTAAAAAATCATACATGATTATAGTTGAATTAACATTTAATTGTAGAGATTTTAACATAACGTACATGCTAGTTCACATTGAGTATATATAAATTCACCTACCCTTAACGTAAACATGATAATTACAATTTGAAGTAATTAGTAATATACGTTAAACAAACATCATACATGATTATAGCTGAAATAAGAGCCTTTGTACATGCTAGTTCACATTGATTATATATAAATCCCCCCCTCACCCCTTAACGGAGACATGATAATAACATTTTGATATAATTAGTAAATATATTTTAATAAAAAATCATACATGATTATAGTTGAATTAACATTTCATTGTAGAGATCAATAAGGTTACATTGATTTCTGCTATCTAACATTTCAAAACGACATGAATAGGAAAAAATATTCCTTCCCCCCCTAACGTAAACATAAAAAAGCAACACGTTATCTTTCAAATGAAGTAAATATGTTATTATCATGTAATTAGTAACACACTTTACAATTATACTTGAAACTCAATTATTTCGTTTTTTTTAAATACAGTAATATGTTATTATCATGTGCCTAGTAATACCTTTTAACTCAGTTGTAACACACTTTACAATTATACTTGAAACTCAATTATTATTTTTTTTTTGAAATACAGTAATATGTTATTATCATATGCCTAGTAATACCTTTTAACTCAGTTGTAACACACTTTACAATTATACTTGAAACTCAATTATTTTGTTTTTTGAAATACAGTAATATGTTATTATCGTGACCTAGTAATACCTTTTAACTCAGTTGAATCTATGCTTTATTGAGAAAAGAAAAAAAAATTACACTTGACAATTTTCTATAGCATAATGTCCCCATGCTAATGTTGAAAATGAATTATCGGGAATGTATCGTTTTGTACCGATACCACTTAAAGCTATCTTATTAGATTCGATGGTATGAACATCATGTTTATAACTTCTGAAACATGTCTGCATGCTTCGATGTATCGTGTCAGGATGTGTAATACATGAGAGATATTGTTCAAAGGTTATGAATCTCATCGAATCTTTTGTTACACCTTTTGATTTTTTAATCACTTCAGTATCATATCGATAACAATATAATTTCGATTTCAACCCCACATATTCAGTCATCACTCTACCGGCTAGCTCGTCCTTGAATAATCCTGAAATTTTCTTATTTGCTAACGGAATACCATACACATTATCCATTGGATAATTCGATGTATCGAATAAATGTATATTGTTTTTAATAAATTCATATATATCGCAGCTAGATTCAAAGAGAAAAGCATCCGTGTCCGTATAGATTAAAGTTACATCTTTCAATTTTTTCTTCAGAATTTCATAATAAAAATCATACATTTTATGTTTGGATAGATCCAGGATTGCTTGTCCTATGTATATTGGCTTATTCATCAATATTTCATCTCTGACCAATTCTATACCTATTAAATTTTCATCAAAAATCACGTACCTTATACACGTCTGTCGAGCTAACAATTTACGCGCTCGTTTTCCAGCTGGTAGCTAAATGAAATGAATTATAACGTTTTACATTCTCTATAAATTTTCCATAAACACAATTATTCATTAACTTCCATAGATTTTGGCCAAATTTCGTCTTATCTTCAATACGTTTACGAGCGTTGAGTTCAATGTAAGGATTTATCCAGTTAGATTGTTTATAACCTATTACTCTATGTATACGTAATGGAATCAAACCAAGTTTAACACATTGTTGAAAATTGAGATAATGTAATACGTATTTATTTTTATCATTCAATGTTGTTAGCAATTTTGTATACTTATCACCTGGCGCGATTTCATTCAAAGGGCATAATGGCAAATCATTTTGTATATCATGAAGTTCCTGTGGATATTTAAAGTCTACTTCCAACACATATCCCACGTCAGAATCACTTGTAATAGACATAAAATCTATTGATTTAATTTCAGCATCAGTTAGCCACCTTATATCAGTGTATGGTAAGATATTATTTTCCATTGTATATCCATATAAAGAATTGCAGTCGACGTACATTAAATAATTAGTTGGTTGAGTGTTATCATAGCTAGTCATGTATCTGTTATTCGCCTTTGCATACCGTTTGGACACAGTGCAAATTCCACCTCGTATTCCTTTTTCGAAGAAATCTAACATAGTCTTATCTATTAATAATGAAATCTGTACACCAGTCGTTCTTAACATTGCATCATAGGCTAATCCGGGAAGTGTGTAATACTGACACGGGTCGAGTCCGTACATACCGATACTTAATTCACGGAAGCGTTCAAACACGTCCGTTAGTATTAACGTATCACACTTAATATATATATTTAAATGTTCACCCAGATTTTTAACATTGAATTCATTCCATACCGTTCTAGCATGACTATAATCCTCATCGCTTACATGATCAAACTGATGATTGGATGGTAGACTATTCTCGTATAATTTTTCTATAGAATCCACATACGTGTACGGGAAGACACCTTTGCGTTTCATCAGTTGTCTATGCAAAGGATTCGTATACGTATTATTGGTATAATGAAAATCATCTGATTCTAACATATCCGAAAGGTTACTAAGTTTTGAATCCAAAAAACGATAGCTATCCAGAAATCTTAGATATATACTCATTCCATTCGAATTTGTATATCTTTTGCTAAAGGATAAGTAATTTTCAGAAGTTTGTGCAATACAGTTGATAGGTTCCGTATCGTAACCTAGTTTCTTTACTATGAAATGAGCATCGTATTTTGACAAGCAATGAAAGAATATTGGTATGAATCCTGGCATTTTCCTATTTAAATTGCAGTGCTTATGGGCTGGGCCAACGTAACTTCCAGTCAAATGACAATGATCACGAACCTTTATACACGAGTTAAGAAATTCACGTTTGCATATGTGACATCGTGTTGCATTTTGATATTCTAGCTCATCCTCATCTCTCATACTTATTTCAATTTTATTAGCATATATATTAATGACCTGATTTGCAATTAACGTTAATTCTTTAAGAAAATTTTCAATTGCATATGGACCTTCAAATGATTTGAAACGTGTTAAATTTTTATCATAACTACAGACCAAATGTAATGCAATTGCATGCGCTTCATGTTTATGAGTGGTACGTGTCCAACTTTTACTCGATACATCTTGACACGAATCTACCTTACGTAAGATACATTCTATGTCTGCATAAACCACGAATGGAACTTTTAGACATTTCGAATATGCGTTAAATTCAACGAGATCAGTTTTACCAGCCTCGGGCATTCTGATAATTTGATTCATCATACACCGCTTTTTATGGCTATTTAAACGTGATTCTGATGTGAAATACAAGTTACAGTTGTTACATAACCATTTTCGCCCATTATGTTTAGTTAGCTGCTTTCCTAGCAAACGTGATAAGTCTGTTATCAGACAACAATGTCTTTTATACATTAAAAGATTAACATGATGTGATTTTATCTCTCTTGGTTGATATAAGAGAATAATCGATTTATTTTCAACACCGTATATCGTTATTGAAATATTTGAATTTTGATTCTCGAATTTTTCTACATATTTCAATGATACGGGGAATGTTATATTCTCAAAGTTAAATTCTTTAAGAAACTCATATGTTTTATAGGACGTGGGTCGATTCTTGTTACGTTCTACTGGGTATTTGGATGCTAACAGACAGTATGCAAAGCAATATTTATCAGTATTACGAATGTTAATAACAGCTCTCTTCGATTTTATAAAGTCGGGTAATTCAGTATACATCCCTGCATTCAATGAATCGTATTGTGTCACATATATTGTTACTTTCTCAATACTGTATAAAGCTTTTGAACTGGTACGCGATTCAAAATTATCCATATGATCTAGTATAGGTTGTACAATCTTCTCTTCATACCATATAGATTTATCTGTAGATTGCAATATCACCTCAAGTTTACTGTTAAAGTTAAATGTATGAATATTATCGCTCTCTTGTAATATTATGACATATTGACAGGATAAACAGGATCCTATCTTAAGACCTGATTTATACATGTTTAAGCCCTTATCAATTTCATTCAAAATTAAAGGTTTGCATTCTGCTAAGAATATGACGGGGTCAAGTATATTAACACAGTTGTGAATTTCGTAGGTAACTAATCTATTTTTGAATGCGGACTCACTGTGAATACATTGTAAGCATTCAGCCTGGGTTACGTTCAGACGGGTTTCATCTTGCTGAATCGAGGGTTGTCCAGTGGCACTATCGGAGCATCTTGTCGCCGTTTCTGAAAAAGTAATTACAACATTCGATTAACTTTACATACGGGAACATTGATTTACATGTATGTAAGGTGGTGACAGAAATAACATACATGTTAATAAATTTTACATGTATGAATCTCAATTTTACGTAAACTCTATACTTTACATAGAACGTAACATGCATGTAACTTTTACATATGAAAATATTTACATAATGATTATGTATTTTACACAGAGATTTCAATTATTGCTATCATCACGTAACTACAATATTCAGATAGTATGTAACTGTTTTACGTAATGCTCTTTCCCTTACATAAATGATAAAACACACAACGTAAACCATATACATGTAAAATACCGTAACTGAACTACGATATTCACATGTACGTTTTTACACATATAAATTAACGTTCTTTTTTCACCTACAACGTTACTTTTACGTGTAACAAACAAAACATAACTAACATGCATGTGAAATAACGTAACTGAACTACGATATTCACATGTACGTAATTATTACATATGAAAATTAACCCTACAACGTTCACTCACTCTCAATTACTAATACTACATGACGTGCGATAATTAACACTTTAAGTTTTAATACAACATGTACGATTTCACATTTACATGCAAGTAACTACATTATCACTTTTTTATGAAATTTTATTCAATAATTATGCTCACCTTTTGACGACATTACGGGCTGCTTAAAAAGACAATTTATGTCGTTTGAAACCACTTTCTAGAGTTTCCTCGCCATGGTATTGGAGTATGCAGTCACCACGGTTTAGTAGATCTTTCTGCGCTGCGGTCATGTGTTTGAATCTCTCCGGGAGGAAGACATGGAATTCTGATGTTTCGACGACAACCCGTTCACCATATCTGGTCTTCACGGTTTTGACGGATCGAATGATGTGTTGAACGGACTGATCTAATTCACGTAGTTTCTTTGTGGGAAGATGTGTTCCACCTTCAGCTAGTTGATTTAGCTGGAGCATCTCATGATCTGAAACAAACATATAAGCACACACGAATCAGTATTACTTCAACATTCTTCGTAAACAGAGGTAAAAAATGAATTACAGTATACAACTTTTCTATCTTACCTGTAGGATCCATATTTCCAGAGAATCGACTGCCTCCTCACTCATCCGTACCGCGGTATTTATTAACAGATGCTCCGCCCCCTCCGTCCGGGAGAGGTGTTACTGTCTACATATTACGCTATGAGTTTAAAGTTGTTGTGACTACGTTATGAGTTCAAAAGTAATACTAGTAACTTTATTATCATAGTTTAAACTTTATATAGGTTCATCATTTTTTACACCCCCTTCAACCATATCTCTCCTTCCCAAACACCATGTTGCGTGTGCACACTAACTGTGATTCGTTCCCTACATCTTGGAGGGGGGATATAGTTACACATTTCTTTACACACATACTTGTACAAAATATATTTTTCTGAACATTTGATTTTTTTACATTTGGTATACTAACACATTCATAGTATTGTTTCATCATTCATACAAATATATAGATTCATTCGTTTAATTATAAAATATATTCTTTTTTTCCCTAACGTTATTTGACAAAATTAGACCTTGCTACAGCAATAGGAATGTTTTGACCATCCCTGTCACCAGTCTGGAGAGATTAACTCTTTTTTTTTCTCTGACCCACATACCAAGAGGGATGTAGTTCAGTGGAGTATTCGTAATGCTGAGGGGAGATTTTCTAGACAGTTTTTTTTATATGGAGGGTGATATCTTGCCATGGATAGTTAGGATATCTACACTATAGATCCCTACTTTCGTATATATATTATCATATTGATTGATCAGTTTTGTATTACTCATATATACTTAAAGATGAGATACTTTTCTCTCGTTATCTTAATCATTTTTAAATAGATGGTTAGTGCTTTTATTTTATTTTCGATGTTATGTTCCACTTTTATCATGCTTAGAGGGAATATTCTTTTTAGGTTATCGTGCTTAGAGGGTGCGTTCCTTTATCATGAAAACCCTTTCAAACAGATTTACATTTGCATTCTTATACTTTTCTCTCAATATTTTTTTATCATTCTTAAAGAGATGGGTAGTGCTTTTATTTTATTTGCATTTGCTATGTACCACTTTTATTATGCTTAGAGGGAACATTTCTTTGTCATGAGACCCTCTCACATAGATTTACATTTCCATTCTTATACTTCAATGTGGAACAGATTTATATTTTCTCGTACCTCGATGTGGGAATAGAATTTAACCTTTTCTTAACCTTTACATCGCTCTTGGATACGTAGCTCAAGGTTAGATTCTGGTTAGGGAACACCCCTTACCAGAATGTCTTATTACATTTATTTTCATAAATCTCTCCCAGTACACATACCTAATCATTCTCTCGATATTCTTTTATCTAATAATTAACGATACTGCATCATATATCATACACTAAACGTAATAGATATCAAACCCTACACTCGATATTCATACATGAGAGTTTAAGCACAGATATCGAAGAATTACTATCAACACATTTAATTCAAACATCGCCCCTCCCCGAACCCCATATCGAACCCTAGACTCGATATTCATACATGAGAATTTAAGCACACACATCGAAAAGAATTCACATTTAATTCAAACACCCCCGGAACCCCGTTACCCACCCACCCATCACACATCACACACACACACACACACACACACACACACACACACACACACACACAATCATCATCATCACCCCACCCTCAAACACATCTCACTGCACAGGGGAGAACGGCACTACGCCAACAGTCCCCTTCTTTTACACCTCGATTTTCATATAGGAGAGTTCTAAATCAATGAGCATTCTACATCACTCATATATTAACACAGAGGAGAGTTCAGCATCTTATCTACACTGTGCTGATTCTCTCAATTCTATACTACTACAGTCTCATCTCTAAATAGTCAAACTCCTTTACTACCTCCACCTTTTGGTCATTTAGATACCACTTTTCATCTTGTCTTAACTTATCACCCTTCTTAAACACTACTATTTTTTACTTGCTTATATTGATTCTTATTCCCCATTCTTTACAGTAGCTGTTAATTTCATTTATTGCTCTCTGTAATCCTATCACTGTTATAGATGCTATTAGCAAATCATCTGCAAATAGTAACCCTGATATTACCTTATTCCTAATAATTGGGCAGTGGTTGTTACTTTTTTCAACCCTCTCAATTATGTCATCAATGAACAACATAGGACTAAGTTTACAGCCTTGCCCTAATCCCATTTTCTGCTCTACTAATTCCGTTATCCCATTCTTATCTACTCTTGTTTCAAACTTTATTCCCTCATACATTTTTTCTAGCTCTATATGTTTCTTTGTAACGGTTTCGTATGGAGGATAATAGATTAATGGTTTTAATTTAGGGAAAGTTTACAAGACATTTTGTATTCACTATTGTTTATTTTTATGGTTTCTGCAAACTCCTAACACTCACTTTATATATTTATTTTTACTTGTTTCATATATATCACAATAAATTACTGCAGAAACAGTTTCATTGCAAATTTTGTTGTAGTACGAGAGGGTAGAGAAAGTGGAAGCGGTTGTGTTTCGTTACGCTTTAAATTTCCATTGGTTTCCTCAGAAGCTCTATTCAAGTGAATGGCTACGAGACTTTAAAGCACTACAAAGTACTTAACGAATTAAATCAATATCAATTAACATCTTAATATGGTGGATATCACCAGGTTATTTGAAATAAAATTGGTTTTTTAAAGATATCCATATTTTTGTGCACTTCGTTTGTTTCCTACTTAAGGTTTATCAGCTATACGAAATTAAACAAAATTATTTAGGAATAAAATGGATTTCACTGGCGATTCTCAGAAAGTTTAAGATATACATTTTATTCGCCATGTAAATATCTTAAATACATGACAATCAATTATAGCTAGTTTTGAGAAATAAAAAATATCCTATGAAAGGATAGTCTGTGGTGAAGGAATTTTCTTTAAGGTCTTCGAGCCTCATGTTTGGAAAGTATGAAAATAAGTTACAAAGTTCGCTATTTATCCGACTTTTCGTTTCGTTTCCCCAAAAAGAGGGAAAAGAGAAAGCTCAACCAAAGGCAATCATGCTGTAGAATATAAGAGAAAAGTTGAACGAACTCCAACCAAATGTAACTGATATACTCAAATACAAATCTTCAGTGCTTCTCTCTCCCGACCTCGAATGAGATCGATCCTGCGACTCCAAGCTATAAAACCACATGATAGTGATCCACTTGAAAATCTAGTACGTAAAGGAAAAGTAACGGTTTATGGCTTATACAAGTAGATTATTTTGTAATGCAGATAAGTAGATATTGTGAGGAAGAAATTGACTCACTCTTGAGAACATTTTTGGTCTTGTCCCAGATATTAAAATAGCTTCGTTGATAGGTACGTGTAATACCGAAAGTTGTAAATATTATAGAATTATGAAAATTAGTAAACCTATAGGAATAGTTTAAATAAGGCATCAATTGGGACATTTATGCATAAATAAGTCGTTTTATACATTTACTCTGAGAAATAAGTGGTTGGCGAAAGAGCCAAGGATTACCCCCGTCGTATATTTGTGGTATACAAACTGTTATTATTAAAGTTAATTTTTATATGTACTTCATTTTAACCGAAATAATAATCGTTTGAGAAACAGCTACATTACACATTTCCTTATAGGTACGTAGCAAATGCGATAGTCGAAGGATCCAGAGCTTGACGCTATATACTGGTCTTAAAATTCCACACTGTTTCCATGCAAAACTTTCAAAATAATGGTAAAGTATTTAATAGTTCCAATCATTACTAACTAAATATCCGGCTATTCACTTATAAGTTATTTGAAAGGAACTCTCTGTTTCATAGAGGTCGATGTTTCTTCTTTAGGGAAAGGGAGTTGAAATGACAGAATCTGGTAAAATTGAAAGCTTGTTTTCTTGTTACTACCTCAAAGTGAATCACTTTATAGAGTAATGTTACTGTAATGGTAACAATGTTACCAAGAAATAGCAGGCTTTCCTCTTAAATGTGTTTATGTTATGTGTAGGTCCCAATGTTTATAAGCACTCGCCTTGCACATTAAATGTTATAGGGCAAAGTGACATAACATTAGTGTGAACGCTATTTATGCTTCCTATCTTTCAATTCATTTATGTTATAGTGGTTCATTGTTATCACTATTTTTTTTTAATAATGGCTGGAACTTATAAAGAACCATGGGATTCAGAAAATGCAAACATAAATTGATTTTGTTATTAACCAGTAAATAGATTAAGAGAGTGCGTATATACTCTTAGTATTCCTTCAGCGGAGGAAAGTACAGAGGAATAATTAGCAAACTGTAGCAGCTGATACAGGTTTACCTAGATGCCAGCAAACGCTACTAACAGAGCTAGCGAAACACATCAGGGATCTTGAATCCAAGCTACTTGGAATGATATAAAGAAACTGACATTTGAAAATGTTGAAGAAGTGAATTTTTCTAATGACAAACTGACGTTCCTTGTCTGTATTATAATGACATGTATTCATTAAGCCAAAAGAGATATGCCCCGAGGGGACTAAGGGCTCAACGTGATCTTGCAATGAAAGTGCTGTGATTTCCCAAAGCAAAAATATGTTTACATGTGAAATTTACAAATAAAAATGAATATCTCCAGATCATATTAATGAATGTCAGTTTACCCAATTATTTCTATGAGGTGGCACAATATTTATATGCTTTTGAAAAATACTTGTTTTAATAATTTAATATAACATTTCTCATAAAGGGGTTTACTCAATCTGAACATTTTTAAGATTAATTCCATGACATTCCAAACAATATATTGCTACCATTGGAACATATTCTGAACATTTTCGAACCATAACATCACCTAAAATATTTTGAATATAATTGTCACAAAAAGTATAGTATTGTTAGTTTTATTCGGAACTATTAAAGTTCGAGGAATATAAAACCTCTTTGTAGGACATTATACATTTCTGTTGTAAATCCTTCTTTAATTCATAGTTATTAAGGTTAACTTACAAAGAAACATATGTAAAAGTTGTAATACAAAAACTATACTACAACACAATTTTTCCTTATTTGTTATTTTAGGACAACTTCTCCCATGTTTTCGTCTACTGTCAACTTTTGCAGTTATATCAGATTATAACAATTCGTTCCGAAAAATTCCTTCACTAGAAAAATCAAGATATGCAGTTTATTATGTAAATAACTTATACACCCGATATTGTAATCTAAATTTTGAGAAAATATAAAGGAGAAAACGTAGAGTCAGACTGAAAAATTCAATGCCATAGCCGGGATTTGAACCATGGATCTTCTGGTTTCCGTCCAGCCGTTCTACCATTGAGCTACTGTGGCATCCAGCCGCTCTACCATTGAGCTACTATGGCCAACGTGCCGATATGACATTAAATTCTCCAACTGACTTGTATTTTCCCGGTGTGAAAGAACAATTAATTGCCATTAATTGACCTAATAGTAGTTAACTATAAAGCCCGGGCCTTAAAGTACTTACATATTGTATGTCGCCATTAAGGTAGTTGTCTCATGTGTTTATGAGAACTCCTAAGTGGTTTACCGGGAAAATACAAGTCATTCGGAGAATTTAATGTCATAACGGCACGCTGGCCATAGTAGCTCAATGGTAGAGCGGCTGCACGGAAACCAGAAGATCCGTGGTTCAAATCACGGCTATGGCATTGAATTTTTCAGTCTGACTCTACGTTTCCACAATTTAGACGACACACGGCCAGTGTGAAAGAACAATTAATTTCCAAATATAAAGGAGATCAAAAATTATCCATTGTAAAAGTCACTTTGGATTTTGGGATTTTGTTCAGCATTGTTGCTTCACATTTTTAGGACGATACTGAGATAAATGCCAAATTTGGTATTTATCCGAATTTGGCTTTTGAGTTATGGTATCACACACACGCGCACGCGAGGAAAGCTTTAAAAATGCCTTTATGGATTCACGGGGCCACACTCGATGTTGAATTCTTTTAGTGAACTGCAGTACCTTTTCTCCCTACCATGCTCCTGGAAGAGAAAATTCAATTTTAATGTGTTTGAATTTGGAGGACAAGGTAAAGGGAATGAGAAACGGTACGCTTTAGTGAGGAATAATGATCACCTCTATTTATTAAGCTCAAGCTTGTTCAACCGTCTTGAACTTTTTTGTGATAAACTATCAAAGCTGGTTCACTGTGTTAAGCAAAATGAATACGAGAACAAGTTTCGTAGTAACCCGTAGCAATCACAAAGTGGAAAATCAGTTTTGTGCATTGGGATTTCGTTTGTTGTTAACTGATCATTGTTATACCTCCTTTGAATTCAGCCAACATGATGCGGATAAGCCTACGTCAAATTTCTATAGCGTAAGCGTTATCTAAATGTATTAGATATGTAGCTATTTCTCATCAGACCAAGCGCAAATCCTTTATTAGTGACATACATTACAGTTGCTTGTTGTTCTTCATCAATTTCTATTCCTCAAAAATATGTTACAACCAGTGGCGTAATACATTGAAGAAAGTGTATCCAAATTTTCCTTTTTTTCTAAGAATAATGGAAAGTCCAGGCGATTTCAATTGCTTTAATTTGTGACCGACCCATCGGAGCCGGTCGCTGATAAATCGCCGAGACTGGTCATCTAATATCCTCCAGTTCTAAATAGCTTGTTCTGTTGCTAGTGGCGCTCACCGGCAAACTCGAAGCGTACAAATTCTTATGGGATGTCAGTGACCTTGCGAGGCAACCGAGTATTTTGTTATTTGTTTATAGAACAATTGTTGCCAATGCAGTGAAAATGCAAACCTTGCGTTTTAGTGTTAATTCTTCGTGTAACAGTAATATGGTGAATGATTTAATGTTAAAAGTACAATAAGAAGAATGGCATCACAATTTGCGGGTAAAAGTGACTGTATTTGTGTGATCGAAACCTTTTCAATCGGTCCTTGAATTCTCATTCTTTTTGGCAAAAAATGTCACATAATTACAACAGGAAGGCCAACTCCGGATCATAAGCCTTTAAAAACTGTCACACGGTTACACATCAGACGATCACACATTTAATTTTGGTCATTCCTGTCATCAGTGCTTCATCAGAACAATCTTTTTCAGCACTCCATAGAATACTCACTTATCTAAGAAACACCCAAACTCAAAATATACTTTCATCTCTGTGCTTGTTATCAGGGAAAAGGGGTTACAGAGCAACAGCAAGCAACATTTGAAAACTCTGTCATTGATGTTTTCTTGGAGAAGAATCGGAGCATTGAACTGAAATACAAATATACACTGTAAACTGAAGAGACTGTAAATAGATTTTAAACATACATGTGGTTATAATTTTGATTTATATACATATTTGTTCTATATTATGCAACAATCTACGAGAATATAACATTAACCTGGAAACCCTCGGAATTCACGAATACCATTCCCTTGATTAAGTTTGAAGCAACCAGCAACACTTATGAATCACCCACGCCATGCCAATGGTTACAACTAACATCACCCAAGAGGAAGGGATGAAATGCAACCGCAGGAGGCCACAAGGTCACAAGCAGATGGACCACAGACACTCGTGGAAGTCTCTAACAAACAATGATACTTGTATTTTATAATTCACGATTAACATACGAACTAGCTGTAAAGAGTAAAAATGTATTGAAATTGCTACCTCTTTCAACAGGGGGCTGCTAATTGAAATTGTACTAAACATACTTTCTATACACTCCAAGCAATCATGATACACACTGTATACATAATATAAATGTTCCACAATTGAGGATAAAAAGATAATAGTAATGAAAGCAGATAATAAATGAATAGGAAAATATGATAATTTTATAAAAAGCAGCCAGTGAAGAAATTAAATGTATAAATAATGATAAATTTCCTATTAATCGAATATCTTGAAAAAAATTTAACAAAACCTTTAAAATAAAATCTTTAAACCCAAATAAAAAATAAAAAATTTAAATATAAAGGTAAAAATCTCTTTCGTTGGGTTAGATTTATAAATTACAAGTATTTTATTTAATTTGATCTTCTTAAGTTCAAACATTCCTAACTTTGGCAGAGTTTTAAACTCTACAGAGATAGAAACACCAACTTGTTCTTAAAGAAATGGGAGTTTGTTACAAGATGAGAAATTTAAATGTGGCTACCAGTATGGTATTCAATAAGAAATCCCTTTCCCTCCATACTTATAAACCACATTAGCGAGCGTATCCCTAGGGTGCTTTCAGTGATATCCGATATCGACCGTCCTTCATGTAAGTAGGTTCAGCAATCCCTCTCTTGGATAAGCACACTGTACTAATCTCGTTTCTACCTATTTTGGCTTGTCCGATCAATTTTTAACAACAAATAATTCCGTGTGCTATAATTTGTCAATCAAGTCATACATTGATTTTACAAAGCAAGGTCCATTTCACAACCCACGTTGCTTCAATACTTTCTCAGAGGTTATCATTTGGTTCGTACATTAAATGCAGGATGCCAGAAGTTAGCACCTGAAAATTATTAAAATTATCTTCTAAAATATGCCTTGTAGTACAAACAGCAACACTTATAAATGTGAGAGACAGTCATCTTAGCAACAAAGAAGCTCTGTTGGAGAAAGTTCCGATATGTGGAATTTACATGACTTTTTCCACTCACTCTTCTAAAAAATATTCTTACAAAAACTTATTTTTTCAAGTTGCGAAAAGTATACTTATTTGAACATTTAAATCAACAACAAGAGTAACTTAGATGTACATAGCACTACAGAAAGGTTAGCATTAGGATTACTACGGAGAGGATTCGGCAACGAAACCTATGATTTATCCAAGTGGGGCGTCCGCGGGAGGAAGGATGAAGCGAGAGGAGACAGAGTGTGGCCGACCCAAGAAGTCACTACAGCGCAGAGACACCCGCCAATACTTCTACACTGAAAGAGACCACCAGGTGAGAGATGATGTGAAATGATAATGGAGATGAAATGGGGAGACAGGAAATTCGGCAGATGTGATTAATCTACCGGTTAATTCGCCTGGCGACCCGGGAAAATCCCCGAAATCCCATGGGTCAGGTAGGTCGGTCACGGGAATCGAACCCGGGCCTCTCGAATGCGGGCCACATACGAAACCGCCTGAGCTATCCCGCTCGGTTCAGAAAGGTTATTTGACAAACTGTGTTTTAACAAGATCTATATTTATTTTGTGGACTAAGACTTTGTGTCATACTGTTTAACAGTTATGTAAGGCACTTCACAGCTATTCCTAGAAAATTCAATACATATACATTTTATTTGCCATACCGAGCGGAATGGCTCAGGCGGTTTCGTTTGTAGCCCACATTCGGGAGGCCCGGCCTCAATTCCCTGGCCGACCTACCTGATCCATGAAGTTTTTTCGGGAGCTTTCTCCGGTTGCTAGGCGAATGCTGGTTAGGTTAATTATATCCTCCAAATTTCCTGTTACTCCATTTCATCTCCATTATCATTTCACATCATCTATCATTTGGTGGCCTCTTTCAGGGTAGAAGTGCCGGTGGGTCTCCTGGCGGTGCATGGCAAGATGGTACGCTCTTAGTAAAGCTTCCTCACCCGGTACCACGGTTTTCGGACTCCGAAACCAGTCTGTTTCCAAACTATAGAAAGGTGAGATGTCCGTTGTCCTGGCCTGCTGGGGAGTTTCCAACTGATAAATTATGGGACTCTTCTCTCTACACTGTCGTGGCTCTTTGGCACGGCCGCTCTCTGTCTCCTCTCACCTCATCCTTCCTCCCGGGGGTGTTCCAATTGGGGGAATAGGTATAATAGGCCATATTTGGATCTCCATGCCGAATCTCCTCTGTAAAGAGTCCATTCCAGTCGCCTATCTCTTATGATTTATTAGCTATGCGAAAGTCATTCAGAATGAAGCGATCTGACTTAATTGATTTTCATAAAATATGTAAACATGTATTTTATTCAAGATAGTTGGATATATTTTTAAGAAAATAAAAAGTTCTAAAAATATTCTAAATAAAGTGTAGTTTGAGCTGGGTAGTGTAGTTTCTTGAAAACCCTCATGTCTTATCTTCGGATAACGGTGTACCTAAATACCGAATTTTGTATTTAACTTTTTTCATTATGCTGTTACATACGCAAACACATACGTGGACTCTTTTCTAAAATGAGTCTTTATCAGGCATCAGAACATGTGTTTCCGGATAACTTTTGTAATCGAACTTTTGGATGGCATACAACACTTCCTCTGCATTCTTTATCTAAAAGAGTCAGCAGTCATCTGAATATTTGGAGTAATTCTTGTGGAGAATTGTTTGTGTCATTATGGAGCAACTATAAATTGGTTTGCAGCCCTACGTAACACCCGTTATCAGCCATTCGCAGCCGCTTGATCGAGTTCATTATTTAAATCCGAGGGGCCAGGTGTTTTAAGTGTATGTGGGGATACATCTGCAGTTAGCCTGATACGACTCAGAGTTCATAGCAGTACCCACGCAGTGCAAAGAATTGTATTATTTCTATGTTTTCTTATGAACGAAGTTAAAAATTTTAATATGTAAATTATAGCTTCCACATCCTATCTTCCTAGGAAAACAGCAAATCTGATATGTAACACAAATATTTCCTCTATTACGAGTGTGCACCTTTTTATCATTTATAAATAAAAATGTAAAAGGCACAGGTGCATTTCCAATATTTTGTAACTTCCATTCTGATATTCAATTGACATTTTAAAATAAAATCCTAAAAAATGTATATTTCTGGAAGCCTCTCAAATAAACCTTAAATTTCTATTTATTTTTATTTACATCCACAGATATTTGCTTAGTATTTGTTTAAAGGAGTTTCAATTTCTTTACCGCACACTTTTGAGACTCCCTGAAACTGACCAGAACATTGTTGGAAGAAGGTCTAGCACAACTCAAAAACTAAGAATTAAATACAAAATAACCAATATTTAAGTTGAGCTCCTTCCAAATTCACGACACATGCTTTTCTAGGAAACCCTTCACCCAACTTTAAACAACGTTTCCAAACTTTCAATTTCAATTTTTCCATAAATGTGTGATTAAAATACCACATATTTAAGAAATTGTTATGACAATTAAAAATATAACTTGAATTTCCGGGAATAGTCTTGAAGTCTTCTCCTTTCTGGATGACTTTTGCGTAGCTGGTAAATTATAAAGAGTTAGAAAAATCTTAATACACAAAAAGCGTGGAACTCGTTAAAGCACTCAAGTTACTTCAAATAAATGCTATGTAGTTCAACACTTCTAACATATTCCTTGTTAGAGATTTGAATTGTCTAAAACTTCTACTTTTGTTAAATAGAAAGTATTTATCCTTCTTCTTCCTTTCCTTATTTATTTCTTTTCCTGGCGTGAAAGGAGAACGGAATTTCAAGCTCATCACAGAGTAATGTTTACGTTGTGTTGTGCACAGGGCGTTTTGTAAATCTATTTATTTCTCCAACATTTCTTTTAATGGTTGTTTTCTCTTTTTGGTTCCATTTATATCTCGTCTTTAACTGCAATGGTAATATTGGCGGCCGTTCTCCTTTGGAAAATATCGAAGGTACTAATCCGTGTTCGTTGCTGTTTAATCATTAGATCACGCACGCATTCACACTCTCATTCATAATACCTCCAGAATCTGGGGAAGATGGGGAATTATCTTGGTTGGAGAAAAATCCCCACCCCTAGTCGGGAATCGAACCCGGAACCACCTGCACAGCAGGCAGGTGCTCTACCGACTGAGTTAGGGCGCCAGCCTGGTTGTTCTTGTTTTGTTGTAATTTGAGAAAATAAGTACTCTTATAAGTGGTTGCCAGGCAAAACTGCCATTTCTAGCCATATGCTGATACTTTTCATGTGATTAAAATGTCACAATTAAAGGTAGTATGTTTTAAACAAGAGATGCAGTTGTCAAAGGAGTAATATCTGATTTTGCACTGAAACCCGGTTTATCGCATTTTAAAAGAGAGCACAGAGGATTACACAACACATCAATTATTTAATGGGAGCCCGTATTATCTCAGTTGCAGGCCTGAATTGCATTACGATTTTATTCGCTAACTGCAAATATTGCGCAGGAATTAATAAGACCTTATTCATTTGGTCTTGGTTGTTTGCAACCAATTACGTATAATTCCTCTGCTATATTTCTTTTCCCCATCCAATTTTCTAAGTCTTAAGCCACAGTTCTGAAATATTAGCCCCAGACTTAATTAACAGACTCGTTATATTAACTATCCTTAACTTCGTGTCATTTTCAACCAAATCGGAACTTAATCGACAAATATTTTTAAATTCTTAAGTATAAAATTTCAATTCCGAATGAGCATTGTTTCAATAAATATATTTAAAAACTTTGGGAGATTCTCCATGAAAATTATTCTTAATTTGTGACAATTTCAATCAAATCAGAGATGTGCGGATATAGTTTGTTCAAGTTCTTGTGTTTCAAATTTCAAGTTCATGTATGCTTCGTTAAGAATTTTAAACTTGGGAGTCTAAATTACATATTTTGAGTTATTTCAAAGGTGGGAAGGCCTGAGCACCTATAAAGGAATAATTCTTCAATCCACGTTGCATTATTTAATATAAATATTTGTCAGGAAAGAATTTCAAATTAAGCATATTGTGACTTTGTGGGTTTGTAGAATTTAAAGTCCAATTTTCCGAAATTCTAAATGCTCTTTATTTGCGTAGAAATACACTCCGTAGCAGCAGGATTACATCACATATCACAACACAATCTTCCAAGGTCGATGACAACTGCGTTCAGTTTACAACACTCTCAGCTGTTCTCTGCTTACTTCTCGCGACTCAGTCACTCTTGTTACATGTCTTACAACAACAACTCTTGTTTCACAACTTGCAACTCCACTCTTGGCCAATCATCGCCTCTTTAAATACTTCACTGATAATTTCTAGATTATTCGAAAATAAACCAGAACCCGAACAGTCTCTATCAGCCAAGAAGTAACTAGAAATTTCCATTTATCTCAGTTTCTTTGTTTCGGTAGAAGTTTATCTACATGTTATCTTCGTCTACCGGCTCTTGGTTTTCACACTGCCCGCCTATCAGTTCCTTTTGTGTAAACAAGCCGCGCGATCGTAGATACGGGTTCGCGACGCTATGATATGTTACATGCAGAATTCGAACATTTGGATGTTCTTATCACAAGTGAGTTTTGTTAGTAACGAGCTCGTATGTTAAAATAGGGGAAGAAAATGTTCTAATTGTGCTATTATGTTTAATTTTTAACATGGGAAAATATAACCATACAACAAGAAATAAGCTCGACAACAGAATGGATTGAAAAAAAAAGGAGCCAAAATTATATGGCATAATAACGAATTGTACCTTTTTCAGACAATTTTTCTATAACTTGTGGTTTTACTGTCATGTTTATTGAAATAAGATAGATGTGTGCTACATAGGCCATTCAAGAAGATTCCAAATTTTTGCACACTAGTTTATTATTATGACAACTTCCTGAGCACTCGATATGTCGTTTATTGTGAACTAGCCTTAAACTAATATTGTTAGGTACAGACTTATTGGCAGGAAAATTTAATTAGAGCTTATTAAGATGTGCAACTAACAGAAATGACCCAATATTAGGAAGCTACAAACTTATGTACTGATGTGTTCGCAGAGAAAGTCGCGTTACATCTTGATTTTTAAAGTCTCTATACCGTAGATCATTTGTGCTCTTCGTCAGTTTCTTTTATTTTGCTGTGTCTGTTAATGTTGTTGATATCCCTGGCCAAATTTCCAGCCGATCCTAACGGCCTCCACACAACTCTGTGGGTTTCAGCAAGCAAAAGACAAGACGACAGATTTTGCACGGGAGAAACTAGGTCGCACGCTGTGCATTATGGCATTCATCCTGCGGTTTTAAGCAAAAGATAGACGGAACTTTTCTTGGTAGTCTATCTGTGCATTTTCCTCCTATTCCCGGAAGCAAAACCAAATGTGGAATCTCCTCTGCTCTGCGGCTAACACTTAAAGGGAATGACAATACGTGCACAAAGTCAACGTACTTTCGAATACTGACATTTCTTCACGACAGACAGTTATAGTGAACTACTCTTGCTAAAGAAAAATTGCCCTCATCCCCCCTGCCCTCAATTTGGTTTTGCTTATTTGCTCAATTTCTATGCTTTAATTTATGAGGGCGTAGGTTTTAGGTGTACTTTGGTTTAAGAATCTCAAGCGGAAACTTTGTCCTTTAAAAAAGAGTTTAATGCATTGAATTTCAAATTTAGTTAAACTGGATTCATATGGGAAACGTAATAGTCTGGTTTGAAACACAAATGTCCAAAATTGATGTTGCCTATTATTGTCTATATACGTAGATACTAATCAACATGTTTCCCTATTCTATCTACGGTTCATTGTAAATTATCAGGAATTGACAACACTCTCTTACTTTCTCTTTTCTTTTTGTGTTCCGTTTCCGTCGAATAACCTTAGCGAAAACATTCAATTATCAAATTGAGGTTAGGAGTGCTGTTTTTCTCACCTGCTATTAAGGCTTGTACTTTTCTCGTTCCATTGCATTTTCCTGGCACTTTTTGTGGAATGTTCTATTATTTAAAACTCTCTCTTCGTAGAGAACTTGTGCTCATCCATATCCTCATTAAGTTCCCCAAAACTCTTTCACAGAAAAGTGCACATTCCACCATCCTGCAGTTAGATAGCGATTCAAATACGTTCAATAATTTTTGCAGACAAAATCACAACACAGCATTTCTTTTTTATTCACTGTAAAAGTATTCTATTATGTAATTTAATACAAAACAAGTCCTTTGAAAGGTAATGGTAAATTGTAAGTCCATTTTACACGTGAGCATTTTGCTTTTAACATCAGGATTCGCATTTTGCATGATAGGCATACAAAGTAAATGGTTAGAATGTACAAAGTAAAATACTTCGGAATGGAAAAATTCTTGCCCCTTTGGAAGAAAGAGATTTCAGCCCCTACTCTGGATTCCATTGTGGTAGTATTCCACCTGTAATGGTAAGTAACATTATATAAATACTTTAAAAACAATACTTATATTTATTTGCTCCCACGGGTATATGTATAATTACAGCGTTTCTGTCAACTAAGTTTCAAGCGTTTAAACACTTATTCAGCTCTAGCTTCTTTTAGGAGATTATTTATCTTATGTTTTCCAGTTATACTGATTTCAATCAAATGTGAAGTGCCACAGCTTCTTCAAACTTCAACAAATTAAAATCTTAACTTTGTGGATACAGGGTTTAAGTACTTAATCTTCCGTGCTGACATGCGGACGGACAGACTAATGTGCATTACTAATGTCTATACATTTAAAAAGGAAGAAAATATGGCTGAATCATTCCTGCACCAACTTACGCTGCGTCACTGATGGACAGACCTCTCCTCTGTGCGGTTCTATTATTGTCACCATTACTAAGATATTTTGCACAGACTGAGAAACTGGATTAAAGATAACTTTAATTTTATCACTAATGCTCATATAATAATAATAATAATAATAATAATAATAATAATAATAATAATAATAATAATAATAATAATAATAATAATAATAATAATAATAATAATAATAATAATAATAATAATAATAATAATAATAATAATAATAATAATAATAATAATAATAATAATAATAATAATAATAATAATAATAATAATAATAATAATAATAATAATAATAATAATAATAATAATAATAATAATAATAATAATAATAATAATAATAATAATAATAATAATAATAATAATAATAATAATAATAATAATAATAATAATAATAATAATAATAATAATAATAATAATAATAATAATAATAATAATAATAATAATAATAATAATAATAATAATAATAATAATAATAATAATAATAATAATAATAATAATAATAATAATAATAATAATAATAATAATAATAATAATAATAATAATAATAATAATAATAATAATAATAATAATAATAATAATAATAATAATAATAATAATAATAATAATAATAATAATAATAATAATAATAATAATAATAATAATAATAATAATAATAATAATAATAATAATAATAATAATAATAATAATAATAATAATAATAATAATAATAATAATAATAATAATAATAATAAACGACATTTTATGGATGATATTCCGAAAACTGTACACTACAGAATGTTTAATACTCTCTTCGGAGTACTGCGATCTGCTAACACCAGATTTGGTATTGTCAGAAGAATCAGAGGAACTTCCAAGCAAATGTACACAGAAGAACCGGCTGTAGTGTCGCTGCATTGGCTAATTAGTTGGTGCTTTATTTCAATCACATGCGCGTTATATTTAGAATTGTACTGCGGGGGAAAGTATTCACGCTTCATTTGAAGCCTCATTTAAATCAAGGCCATGATTGGTCAGGTATGTTGCTTTCACTGCTACTGACTTATTGACAATGACCTGCTTGAAATTTCAGAGCCTTTTTTCCGCACGTATCCGACCGTTACCCGTGAAGACTCCTTTGTCGTTTTTTGTTTTGTTTTTAACCATCAAGGGGGCTTTGACGGAAGACTTGACAAAAATTCTTTTCGACGACGTTAACAAAACCATTTTACCAGAAGCTTTGTATTCCCCGTAGAGTTTTTGTGTGGGGGAGCTTGGAGGGTAGAAAAAAAGGGTTATTTTCGGGTGTGGACTAGCTCAGAGTATCAAAAGCGCGATGCGAGCATGCACCCTGGTTTTAGCTTTTCTTTTGTTTTGAGAGCCATATGAATAATCACCATTCTCGTGTCACTGACGCGCACTCATTAAGCAATTTCATTTTCCATAATGAACTGATGCGCGTAGCTTACCTCAATGATATGCATGACAGTATGAAAGTAATTTAACTAAAACCAGAGCATAACCGAGATTAAGGGAAGCTGAGATTAAAATTGCCAATTTCTGTAATTACTTTTCTAATGCATACTTGCAGTGGGCAGGAGTATCGTATTTTTATTACATAAAGGTTGATTACATTTCACTGTTAATATAAGTTCTGAGACTAGTTAAACACGAAAGAAAAAAAAATGCATATGCATTTTTAGAGAAAGGTCCCTGTGCATGTGTGCGCGACCTCTCTTTCTATGGATACCATAACGCAAAAACAAAATTACCAATAAATATACCAAACTTGCTGGTTGGGTTCAGGCTCTTCAAAAGATACGACAAGTGATTTTCAAGGAAAATATCTCTAACTCGAACTACCTTTTTTATTACAGATGTTTCGAAATTTTAGAATTAAAAAAACAGCTCAACGATTTCGATTAAAATGCCATAAGTTTAAGGCGCTTGTATTTTTTTAATTTACATCCACCAACGTAAAGTCATATCGGACGATGAGTGACACGAGTGAAATGATGCTCAAATGAGCCCAGGGTCCATAGAGCTTAGATTTATCTGACATTCGTCCTTCTTGATAAGGGAGACTCCCGGAAGAAACCTTAGCTAGGTAACTCACCTAAACGAGATTCGAACTCGGGACCTCTTGAACGTGAGGCAGACACGTAACCATCTACGCTACTGAATGCCAAATAAAATGCATATTGTCGCGAATCCCGTTTTACGACTAGCGGCGTACGCGCTAAAATGGTTCGCGCGGCTTGTTTACACAAAGGAACTGATAGGCAGACAGTGTGGAAATAAAGAGCCTGCAAAAACATATAAAGATAGCGCGAGATAAAAGACTTACTAACACAGATAAGTGAGGTAATTGGAACATTCCGGTGACGTCTTGATTGTTTTATATAACTTTCGATGTCTTGTTTATTCCAGAAATATCTAGTGATTGTTGCAGAAATCTCTCGAATTTATCAGTGAGGTATTTAGGGAGGCGACGACTCGCCAAGAGCAGTCGTAAACAGATGCTGTAACGAGAGCTGATGTAAACAGATGTAATCAGAACGCTGTTGTGATAATCGACCTTGGTAGATTGTGTTGTGTACGTGACGTAATGTTGTTACGTGAGAATTGAACAGTGTATTTCTACGGAAATAAAGAACATTTGGAATATCTGCAAATTGGACTTTTAATTCTAAAAACCCATAAAGTTACAATATCTTCAACTTTCTGGTAAAGGCCTATGAAGTCCTCTTCATTCGAACCGAGCGGGATGGCTCAAGCGTTATTGTCTGTGACCCGCATTCGGAAGGTCCGGGCTCGATTCCCGTGGTCGGTCTACCTGATGCATGGGCTCTTTGGGGGGTTTTCCCGGGTCGCCAGGGGACTACTGGGTAGGTTAATTACATCCTGTACCGCCATTTAATCTTCATTGTCATTTCACACCATCTCTCATTTGGTGGTCTCTTTCAGGGTTGAAAGTGTCGGTGGGAGTCTCGGCGCTGCATGACAGGATGATATGCTCCTGATAAACACTTTCTCGGTAGGACGGCCTCCCGGCCGACTTGGTGGGTCATTTCAAGGCCACAGTGGTTGGGTTACCAATTGTATTGGCCTGTCGGTGTGTTTCCAACTGGTCATCTGTAGAGACGCTGCCCTCTGTATTGTCGTAACTCCTTGGGTCGGTACCCTCTTCTCCTTTTGTCTCATGCTTCCTGCGGTTGATCCCCTAATCTTAGTTCAGTCAAGATACCTAATCCTTTCCGTAGCATAATACAATCTTCTTTATTCCGCATAAATTTTGTATGTCCTTTTAATATAACTGTTAGGATTTAATTCAACAATAATATTTAGTATTTTTGGATCAATGTTTTTTATTTTCTGGTACTCTTATCATATAACTCACTCTGTAAACGCCGGCCTCGGTAGCGTAGATGGTAACGTGTCTGCATTACGTTCAAGAGATTCCGAGTTCGAATCTCGGTCAGGGTGGTTACCTGGATAAAGCTTTTTTCTGGAGGTTTCCCTTATCCTGAAAGATGAATGTTGGGTAATTTCAAACTCTATAGACCCTGGGATCATTTGAGGATCATTTCACTTATTTAATTCGTCGTCCGATGTATTATAACAACGTTGGAGAATGTAAATTAAAAAAAAAAAAATCTGGAAATGCCTGGGTTACACCTATAAATCACACGAAAACGTTTAAATACACTATATACCCTCTTCCGCAATCTCTCGGATAGTAATTACGGTATCTGTCGTTGATCTAACGTTTATGTGTGAAGTTAATTGCCACTCGCAATGTAATTTACCTCAGGTGGTCTATATCTAGGAAAATATTATTACCGAGATGGAATCGTGGATCATTATAGTAGCAACCACAAAGTGGACTGACTGTGTAGCAAAAAAACTTGACATTCGCGATTTAAATGTCCTTGTGCAATGACAACACGAACGACTTAGTCGTTAAGGCGCAAGAAGAATAAAAGGAGCAGAAGCCATCTGTTATATTCTCTGCTTGCACCTCTATGAAGGCTACACTTATACATAATTTATTACGTATGCCGCAAGGACATCTTGATTTCTAAGACGGCAGCTCCCCAGCAAATCTCACTGAGCTTTCCGTCCGAGACCTAAAAAGCATTTTAGTATTCAGTAGTGTTTGTCCAGATGGACCTTGCGAATTTTGGCGGCCACCGGGTTCGACCCCTGGCCAATCGTAATTTATAAATCCAACCTCCAAAAACTACATGTCATCCGAGGAAACGGGAAATGGCGAATGCCGTGATACAATATGCTTGGCGAAACGCATGTCGTGCATCGAAACGGATCAATACTCATAACACGAAGGCCTGGAAGAACATACTCTTCTAAACGTATGACCAAGCATTAAAGCTTAATAGTAATCGGTAAACAACTTGGGGCATAAAATATTATATAGTACAGGCTATAGTGCCATGGGGTGTAGTGGACACTGAATGTATGATGACCTGGTTATACCTATATTATTGGAAACTGAACTAAAGCCGTTCGCAAACAGTATCAGATTAACTAAAATAGCATCAGTTACGAATGTCATGTTTGCAATTAATTGTTGGTGTTTGATATAGAAACCTCTGAAACCTGGTAACTTTGAAATTGTGATACCCTTTTGGTTCTACAAAGTTTTGAACATGTTAGAAATCTGAACAATTCCCCACTTTTGATACATCAAATGACATAAATTGGCACATGTTAGTGTAGAGGGAAGCTCTTATGCTGATTTTAATACCTTATTGATGCCTCTAAAAATAAAAAATAGAATAAAATAAAAACTGCATATCTAATAGCCCGGTTTCTGGAATCTATACCAGGCCTTATTATGCAAACTTCATTTTTAACTTTATTAACTTATAAATCAGATTTTACAAAACAATTTACAAATTTTGCAGATATAATCTGCTTTCTACCTTAACGAACTAACTAAACCTAAATATTACTGGATTCCAGTAACCCTACAAATATAATCTATCTAAAATAGTCTTTTTCTACTTTACTTCTACTTCAACAATATAAATCAAATCTAGATTTCTACTACAGCTTTAATTCTTATAACAAGCTACGAAAGACTGTTTCGTACAGTTTTAAAATTTCCTCTTCTGCAACTGGTATCCAAAGCTTCCTCCTACTGGTATTCATCTCCTAAAGGAACTGACATCAGTAGATGGAGCTGGTTCGTCAGTTCCAGACATCCGGGTAGTCATCTCTCCGCTTCTGCATAATAATCAGTTGTATCTGTCCGCTCTGATACTCTCCATATATATCTTCTCTCTCCTGGTATTCTCTTTCTGTCTATGGTCTTTCTGCATTCTTTCTCATGTCCATAATTGGCGTCTTAAATCAGGTCTTCAAGTCTGGTAATCTGTATCTTCAGTTTCTCTTGGTCCTACTTGCCCCCTACGATCTCTTAAGTTATATTCTTTTCTCATAGATTGAAATGTTCTTACATATCTTTCTTGAAATATTTTGTCGCGGGTCATATATTCCTCCAACGCCTTAACGGATATTATTTGGGACATATTTTCTAAATGTACGTAATCTTCTGCATCTCTTAAGATGTTCCATTAACATTTTTCTTGAAGTTTCCTTCGACCGTCTTCTACTAGTTCACTATTTATTGCACTCAAAAATAACATGTTCAGGCGAATCTAAACAGTTACATTACCCACATAAATCTGAGTTCTTCTTCCCTGTTCTTAATATTTTAAAGGTATTCATACAGTAAAATACTAATTTCAGAAAGTCTCAGTCCCGAAACCACTGATGTTCTTCCTCGCGAGCTTTGGCTGTGAAACAACTTCTAATTTTAAGTTATAAATAACTAAACTATTAAAACGTTTTTTTTTCATTTAATTTGGAATATAAACGCGTTGGAGTCATAAAGCCAAAAAGGCTTTGACTTTACTATGCCATAAAATGGGAAACAGTTGTTGTTACATTCATTTCAAGAAACTTGTGTCTATATGACAAATAGTTAATCCAGCAACCTCAGATGATTAATGGAGAGTACTATATTTATTGAAGATTGTGCACTACGTGCCATTTCCAAAATATTAACTTCGTGGCTTAAGAGTTTAGGATCTTCATATATACCAGTTTCTCCCATTTATCTTTGCACATATATCTTTGCTAGTATGTGAAATTCGAATGATCTTTATGTTATTAAATAATTACGGTACCAAAAAAGCTAGGAAGTTTTGAAGTTTCGTCTGCTCTAATTACGTAAAACATAACTCCACCATCCTATCATCATCATAACATTTTAGAACTCACTATATGCATTATACACCAAAGTAACAAAAAATGAGATAGTAATGAAAGCTATTAGGGGTTAATTAAAGTAGAGTATACTTTATAAAGGGAATGGTTATAAATCAAGAGATTCAAGTTCAAGTTCTTTACACGACGTTAATGAACACATTTTTTCTAATGTTATTAGTGGTAAATTTAAGTGCATCTCGTATCCCTGCATGTTATTCCTTTCATTTCTTTTTATTTATATATGTATGCTCCAGAAGTGGTTCCAAGGTCATTATAAGAAGCTAATACATGTAAGAGCACTTTCAGACTACAGTTCAGTTTTAAGTAGTAGGCGGTACTTCAGAGTTCTTCTGTCAGATTATCGCCGAACTGGTTTGCAATGCTTGAAAACTGAATAAATGAGTGGATGTTGCTGTTAGATATGAGGGTCGTTTGATAAGTCTGCTAAATTTGCATGAAGGGATTGAAACCTTATGATGCAATCTAGTGTATAGTAAGCTTGATTATTCAAAATATTGTACATAAAATTCGACTGTAGTACATTGTTCATTGTTATCAGCCATCTGAACTGGTCAGTGTGATAAGTGCGAGTGAAAATGGGGGGGGGGGGACAGAGTTTCGCGCTGTTATTAAACATTTTCATTTGAAGGGCCGAACTACCGCTCAAGTCAAAACTGAATTGGATGAAGTTCACGTGGACTCTACACCAACATTGAAGACCATTTACCTTTAGATCAATGGATTTAAATGTGATTGTAGAGGCACCGAAGGTGAATTGCGCTCTGGCCACCCAATTGAGATCACCACATGGGTCACCATTGAAAAAATCCACAATCTGGTTATGCAAGACCATCGAATCCGAATTCATGAGATTGCTGAGGCTATAGGCATTTCAACTGAGCGCATGTACAATATCCTGCATGAAAAATGGGCAATAAAAAGCTGTATGCAAGATGGGTGCCGCGATTGCTCACATTCGACCAAAAGCGCATCCGGAAGAACACTTCAACAGTGTCTGGCGATGTTTAATCGCAATCCACAAGACTTATTGCCCCGATTAGTGATCGTGGAAACTCGTATCCATCATTGCACACCAGAGTTAAAACAGCAGTCAAAACAATGGACAAAGGCTGATGAAAGTGTACCATAGAAGGCAAAGATTTATTGTCAGATATTAAGGTGATGGCTATATTTTTGGCGTTTCTCAAGTAATAATCCTCGTAGACTACTTGGAAAAAGGCAGAACCATAACTGGAGCCTATTATGCTTCATTGTTGGATCATTTGCAACATGGGTTGACTGAAAAGAGGCCAAGATTGAAACACAAAGCGTGTTCTTTTACCAAGATAATACACCATCGCACACATCAACAATCGCATTGGTTCCTCATCCACCTTATTCACCATACTTAACCCCAAGTAACTTTTTCCTGTTCCCAAACTTGAAAATTTGGCTTGGTGGTAGGAAATTTTCATCAAACGAAGAAGTGATAGTTACCGCCAACGAGTATTTGGCGGACCTTGACGGAACCTATTTTTCCGACGTGATGTAAAAGCTGGAACATCACTGGAACAAGTGTGTAGCCAATGGAGACTATGTCGAGAAACAAAGTGAGATGTTCACTATATTCTAGGTTTTTTTAACAGAACTAACAAACGACCCTCGTACCAGTAGTATGAATATATCATTCAGTATGAGCAAATCAGTTGTACGAAGCAATGCCCCCAGTGCTGATGAATCAAGGATAGCAGCAAGGTGCAACACGATAAAGAGGTCCCCATTTATCCTAAAATTTACGTGCCTAGTTGAGTATGTTAGAATGGAGTGTAGCATGGATGCACTGTAATATGTGATTATGTAACACGATACCTACGGTACATCGTTTCCATCATTCAGCATGTATACCGTGCGGAGCGCGCTCATTGTTACCCGGTTTCACATATCACGGTCAGGCACGACTATTCTAAGGATATTAGGGCCAAATCTAAACGTTGAAATGGTGGAAATAGTAACAACGATTGACCATATGATCCATGAAATTTGGGGTGAACTTGCTAACATTTCAGATATTCGTCTTATTACAAAAGGAAGTCGAAAGTCATTTGTAACAATTGTATATAACATTTGAAGTTCTGGGTTTGTGTTTGCTTCATTATTGTATAAATTACGGTTTATACCTATTCAGATATTTTAGTTTTCTTTTGTGTAACTACTTCATAATCACCTTGCATTTGCTTCTATTCATGTACAAGATGTGTGACATTAACTAACTTTTTTCACTTATAAGTAAATAGCGTTTGGAGAAACATTATTACTGTCTAAAAATTATATCAACTATAAAATTTAAAAGCAAAACACAGCTTGGGTATTGTAAGCCAATTTTTGTTACAAATATTTTGTTACACGTCTATATTTTCAGAAATGATTCATAGATGCTGCACCACCATTAAAATAGGGAAAAACTGATAATACCTAACAAATATTATTTTGAAAATAACGAATGCTATGAAAAACATGTATCTAACCAAATTGTATGCTTTAATGATTTCCTCATTATTTTTATCATTTTTCTCTATTTTTATGACTTCTAATTCCATATATTTTAATAGAAATGAGGACTTCAACGGCTATTCAAAAAAGAAAAAATTAAGATATGTATTTTACTTGCTTTATAAATTTATCAGAAACAATTATTTTATTAAAAATAATTGGTCTTTTTGAAACAATAAAAAAACTAAAATGTGTGTAAAGGGTTATTTTCTCCACAATCCTTTACATAAAAGAATACTTCACTATTACTACAAGTTACCACCAGTATTTCTTATGCCTAGGTTTCACTGCCTAAGTCAACGTGGATAGTTCGTAATGTAACATGCCTAAAGCTCTGTTAGTTAAAATGAAATAACTGTTTAAGATTTGTATTCTCTATTACAGTTTTTGATCTGATATTATCTTTGCCCATTAAAACACCAGTTTAATTTTCCAAACTAAAATTTTAAAACTATACTATTTAAACAGATTGTTTCAAAGGTACATGGATGTTTATAATTGAATTACACTTTCGTTTGGTTATCTACAAATAGTAGAGCTATTTGTAGATAACGCTTTGAGCTGCGTGTAAGCAAGTGATACATTTCACTCCAATTAAATTTTAAACGCTTCATTTGCATCTAGTTTCTATAAAAATTAGATACTTATCGTACTGTGCGTACTGTTTATTACAGGAACCACATACAGTAAATTTTCTAAAAATTCATATTCTTCAGAACTTTCTGCCCTAATAAAAGCTTTATCAAAATTTAAAAAGACGGCAATAGTGCCTTAATTATGTTCTGCTGTTTCCTCGATTATATTTCATGATAAATTCATCTCTCTCTCTCTCTCTCTCTCTCTCTCTCTCTCTCTCTCTCTCTCTCTCTCTCTCTCTCTCTCTCTCTCTCTCTGTGCGTGTGTGTATGTGTGTGTGTGTGTGTCTGTGTGTGCAGTGTTTAACGCCCGCTTTTATTACATCCGGCAACGCAGGCGGTAACAATGATGATACATGAGATGAAGATGGAGTACCGGTGGAATGAGATGGCGGGAGAAACCGGAGATTCCGGAGAAAACCGTGCCAGCGCCGTGTTGTCCACCACAAATCTCACTTTGCGGTCGCCTGGGATCGAGCCCAGGTGAATTGCCGAGTGGTCTAACCCTCAGCTATGGCGTACTCTCACAACACTGTTTTACAAGAAAAAATGAAATTTTGTTCTGGGTCCTTCACATGTGATTCTTATGGAGACACACCTCCTGAATTCAAATCTGTAATTCGTTTTCCAGTATCAGGCATAGTTTTCAAGTTATAGCCAATGTTCTACGAGGGCTGTTCAATAAAGAATGATCACATTTTTTGTGACAACGTACCTTTATTCATCCTCATAATTTTTATGGTCCTTTTCAAAATAGTCTCCCCTGAACGCAATGCGCTTGTCCCAGCGTTTCTGCCAGTCTTCAAAGACATGCTGGAAACCATTTTGAGAGATCCTTCAAAATCGCCTCCGCAGCCTTCACCACTGCTTCTGATGATGGATAATGCCTCCCACGAAGGAGCTTCTTCAAGTTACGGAATAGATAAAAAGTCACATGGGGCTAAATATGGACTACAGGGAGGGTGAGGGATGCACTTCACGTTGATTTTTGCAAGATATTCAGCAACAACATTAGCAATATGTGGCCGCGCATTATCGTAGTGCAGCATCCAGCCTGCTTCACTAAAATGTGGTCTTTTGCACCTGATATGGACTTGCAACGTTTTCAGTACATTCCTGTAGTATTGTCCTGCTACTGATGTGTGTGCAGGTACAACATGCTGATAAACCATTCCATGAATATCAAATAATGAGACGACCATAATTTTCCCAGCAGAAACAACCACTTTTGCTTTCTGGGAGGTTGGCGATGAAGGAGATTTCCACACTGAACTTTGCTATTTGCTCTCAGGATGAAAATGATGTAGCCAAGTTTCATCAGCAGTGATTACGTTTGAAAGAAACTCCGAATGTTCCTCTAACATCAACTTTTAACTGCATGCAGACCTGCATGCGAATATCCTTTTGTTCGGGAATCAATAGTCTTGGACCCCATCGCGCACAAACACGTCTCATGTGTAATGTTTCTGTCACCAACATGTGGGTGGCACCCAATGAAATGTTTAGTATTTCAAAAAGTGATCACAAGGTGATTCGTGGATACTCTCGCACATTGACAGCAGCGGTGTTGATGTTTTCTTCCGTGAGAGCAGTAGCTGGAGCACCGGGTCTATCTTGCTTTGAAATTGATTGTCTCCCCTCTTTAAACATTTTAAACCACCTCCGAGCTGTGCTGTAGGAAAGAACAGACTCTCCAAAGGCTTCCTGTAACATTGTATAACCCTCAACTGAAGATTTGTTGAGACGAAAGCAGAATTTCAAAGCCGCATATTGTTCCTTGCGTGTTACCTCCATTGCAGTGGTAGGCTATACGAAACATATCTGAACTTAGCTGGTTCTCACAGATGGGAACCAGGAGTACCAAAAATTAAACTATTACGGCGTGTTTGTTTCACATTAAGCTAACAGAATATAATAAGTTTGAATTTTAATGTTGAGAATTATGACTGTAAAAAATTATGATAATTCTTTATTGAACAGTCCTCGTATTTGCATATCATTGCTGTGAATAATAAAAAGCGATGCATTGCAGTTTTTTTTCCTCCTGTGTACAATGGTGCACTCTCGAGTGATGTTTCAGCCGTAGTCGGCAAGCATTACAGGCATCCATTTGCCCTCATATCACTTTGCCAAGGACATTATTACTTTATGGATCCTTTCACCATGATCGTCAGAAACATCACTACAGCTCTCAGAAAAATAGTTTAGATGTGAATCTAGGAAAGACACTTTTAATGACATGTTACATCCTAAACTGTTCATAGTTGTCAGCTCTTTTTCTTCCCAGAAAGTTTTCAGTTACGTTCTTAAAAGAGACCCATGCATTTTTTATTGTGTGAAAGGCATTCTTCAAAGTGGTAGTCTTTTTTAATTTCTCTAATTTGGAGCCCACAAACACCACTTCCTTTAATTTTTAATTTTTTTTATTTTTTTATTTTTTTTATTTATTTATTTATTTATTTATTTATTTGTTTATTTATTTATTTATTTATTTATTTATTTATTTATTTATTTATTTATTTATTTATTTATTTATTTATTTATTTATTTATTTATTTATTTATTTATTTATTTATTTATTTATTTATTTATTTATTTATTTATTTATTTATTTATTTATTTATTTATTTATTTATTTATTTATTTATTTATTTATTTATTTATTTATTTATTTATTTATTTATTTATTTATTTATTTATTTATTTATTTATTTATTTATTTATTTATTTATTTATTTATTTATTTATTTATTTATTTATTTATTTATTTATTTATTTATTTATTTATTTATTTATTTATTTATTTATTTATTTATTTATTTATTTATTTATTTATTTATTTATTTATTTATTTATTTATTTATTTATTTATTTATTTATTTATTTATTTATTTATTTATTTATTTATTTATTTATTTATTTATTTATTTATTTATTTATTTATTTATTTATTTATTTTATTTTTTTTTATTTTTTTTTTTTTTTGCTAAAGAAAGTCGAGGTATTTTTTCTGAAAGGTACATAAACCCTTGCACAGATTGTCATGACCTTTAGAAACTGTTTAATAAGCCTAGCTTGATGTGAAGAGGTGGTAGAAGAACATCTTCACTGGCTACCAATTTCTCATTCTGTAAATATTTTCTCCCACTTGCCAGTTCCCTTGAGGTCAAAGCTTTCTTTTATAGTGGGAATTTCTGTCTCGACTGTCCCACTCACACAGAAAACATCCATATTTCGGATAGCCTTGATGCATTGCCAATATAGCAATCATTTTCAGGTCGCCACATATTTTCCATTTATGGTCTTCATACTTAAGTAAATGCAGAATATTTTTCAAAACACCATAGAACTCTTTAGTCAGAGTGGCATACGCTACTGGAACAGAAGGCATTGTATTTCCATTGTGAAGGAGAATTCCCTTCAGACTGTATTTGTAGCCATCTATGAAAAGTCTCCAGTTCTGTGACTCATATTTGAAGTTCAAAGCATTTATGAGGCCAGGTATGTCATCATGCCTTCAGTTGTAAAATAAGGAAGAAAGGTTTATTCTCCATATCCAAACTCAGATATTTTCGTACCTGACGCCAGTAGTTCTGCTTAATCTTAGGCCTAAATCAAACTAGAGCGTTAAAATAAGCTTGTGTTATGAAACCTGGAGTCGAAGAAGTCGTGGACTGATGTGATGGATTATTTTTTTCGGGAGATAATGCCAATTCTTCACTCACTCTTTCTGCATTGTCAGTATCTGATTGATTTCCTTCATTTGTTGGTACTGGAAGAGTTGTTGAGTGTGGGATTGGTCTGATTGCAGAAGTCACAATGGGGTATACTATATATCTCTTAGATTTCTGATTTGTGTAACTACGAATGCCTATTAAACAAAAATAACAGTCTGTTCTCTCCATACCATTGGCACTGCAATTTTCAGTTACCTTTACATTTCCATCAATTTATCAATGTAACAGCACGCGACGCAACAAATGTGGGGTACCCAGTCCTTCTCTTGATCTACAGGTTGTATTTCAAAATAATGTTTATAGGCTTTTTCATGGACAACACTGAAAAAAAAGGCTAACAAAATAATGATAAGATTTTTGATGTATAAATCAATCAGCATTGGATTCGTAATAGCCAAAATGCAATGCTAATTAGTTACAAACGGAAACTAAACATTTTGACCTGGTTAGATAATATGTAATAAGGCAATTTTGGAATCAGATTTAGCGGATATGTAGCATGACCTTGATCCAAGACCCTGACAGCTAACAAATCATATCGACCTTGTTCAAGCAGTAAGTGGTGCAGCTGGCATGTTTTTGTTTGTATATTTGATGTTTCGTAAACGCCCCACAAGCAGTACTTGATTTTCTATTCAGAACGAGATGCAAACTCGCAAACTGACTTGATAACCCTAGGATATATTCACCTTTCATAATAAAAACCCGTTTTATGTCGGATGTGGGGCAGAGACTGAAGACTTAATTTGAAAAACCAAACGCTCTCAGAAAACGTTGTGAAGAATTTTATGTTTGTGAGTTAGAATTGATGAAGATAGACAAGAGAATGACATAATGCAGAAAATTAACAAAGTTGAAGCAAAAACAGGCAAGTTGAATAGTACTTTATGGGACAGGAACATAATCAAAGAAACGAAGTATTCGAGCGAGATGGTGCTCCTATAACGCACGATTCGCATTGCGGAAGGTCACGCGTTCGATCTACATATCTCGACCGACAACTCAGATTTAGATTTTCCATGGTTTTCATTTGTCCTAAGCGAACGCTGGTTTGGATTCTCTACTCCTCGAATTGGAGCCAACTTTTAGAAAAATAAGTAAAAATTTAAAATATTTAATATTAGAAGAGCTATTTGAAATGAAAGGAGTTTCTTGAAAATATCAATTTTGCCGTTTAACCATTTATCGGTTTTTGAATTATACTGCACTTACACACACGCGCACCCACACATCGGGTCTTTTTCTAAAAATATTTTTATTCAGGAGACCTCAAAACGTATATTTTTCAGTGATATCTCGGGTATCAGTTTTTTTTTTAGCTGAAATGCCATACCTTCTCTACCTACTATGTAAAGAAACTAAAAATACTCCTTTTTTGGATTAATAGAATCCCAAAACATGTATTTCCGGTGAAACCTCTGTATTGAAATTCTGGAACGAATACAGTACTTCCGCTATTTACTGTATGTAGTAGAGAAAGTAATAACCACAGGGTATTACTTATAATTGGAGAAATATGTAGCAACTGCTTTTTAGGTAATTAAAAACTTGCAGTCTCTGTAATTTTGGAAAGTGATACCCTCTCCCTTGTCAGAAGTCACACCTCTACCCCTAACTACTCTTTCCAAACTAACCATTATATGGGAATTCATTATTCTTATTTCAATGTTGAAAAGCAAACTTTCTGATCTTTGAAACTATACTTATTTAGAATGTTAAATACTTATATATTCAATGCAAATGTCAGAAACATTGACAAAACAAACATGCAAAGGGCAAGAAAATGACCCGGGGAAACCACGAAACCCTTGGTAATAGTGGCCGGTCCGACTGGAATTGAACTCTGACCTCCCGAATTCTAATTTCTGACGTTCCTGCTGAGGCATTATGAAAGATACCAAAATAGCTAACCAAGGTCCATTTTATAACCTTCCATGATATCATACGTACTTCCATAGTTAAATGTAATACGTTTTTACATAATTGAAGAGGTTTATACAGATCGGCTTTAGGGAGAGGGAAGGTTAATTTATGAGCTGATAAAACTGTCATTCTGTATAAGATATACCTACTTTTTTTCTTAGGTTTATCTAATCAACAAGCGCATCCACACCTCTGATACCGAGAAAAGTATAATCTGTATCAAACTAAAACGATTCTTTGTAAACACGGGGTGACGAGAAAGAGAGAGACAGAGACACTGGCGAGAAGCTCTTAGGCTGCTGATTGCTGGAGAAAAGCTCATGGGTGTTTATAGAGGAATTTTACTGCTAATAGGATTATTTCCAATAAAGTCCAAAGTTTTCGTTGATATCATTAATTGATGTTGCTGATATACTTGTGCTCCAGAAAGCGTTCATTTAATAATTCAAGATAATATTTGTATATAAATTTCTACATGCACATTAAAATCCAGAAATATGGATTTTATTAGTCTTATTTCAGTTGCTTTCCTGGAAAAGTGAAGTTTATTTATTGTTTTATATTATTCATTGAAATAAACTTCATGCTATTCGATTTATATTTCTCTCGTTCTGTATCAAATACATGGGAATGCTGACCTATGAGGGCTATTCAAATATGTTTATTACTAATTATTCCCATACAACTACGACATAATACGAACAGAAATTGAAAAAGATAAGAATTTGAATAAAACCACAGTAATTTATACAGTAGGTAAACGAAAGTACCATAAATTGCGCTATAATAAACGGAGTCTCGAGAGAAAAAAAAAAGAATATCAAATATCGTAACTGTTGAAAATTCGATACCTTCTTCGTACAATTATAAGCAAAGTTTCCTTTCATTTTTATTGCACTCTCTGTGCGAGTGGGTACAAAAAAGGGTTTTAAAGAAAATCGTTACTTCTGTCTTTTTCAAAGCAAATACTTAACGTTTCCATTTTGTACTTATAACGCCAGAGAAAAACCCATTATAAATTAAAATGTGTTTTAATTCAAAGTAAAGCAAAGGACCTTCTTAGAATACATTATCAGAAATAATGTATAAGCTCACGACTGCGTAAAATAAAGTAAAAGCAGCAGCAGGACCGGGTGAAATGGCTCAGCAGTGGCTCCTATTTAGAAAGTCGCAAGGGATTTGTAGCTTTTTATACGTTCTTTATCATGTACCAGTACTTAGAGAAAGTAATGTATTCCGCCCAAAAATTGGACAATAAGGTTTCATCAGAAATACAGGTTTTGAGGCCCCCTGAATAATACAAAATAGTTCTGCATATGTGTGTGTGTGGTATGTATGAGTACACATATATCAAAACAAAAACTCGCATAAATGCCAAACGTGGCGTTTAAGTTCAGGATCTACCAAAGGTGTGATATGAGGATTTTCAAATAAGTCTGCCAGTTGATGTAACTATCTTTTACATGAAACATATTTGACGACCCTCGAATATAGCTTAAACGATTTTGATTAAAATAAGATATATTTAAGATGCATACAAGACATGAAACATTTTCTGATATAAGTTGTCTTCATCTACGATAAATTGTGTATAACCTGTAATTGCTAAAAGAGATAAGCTAAAAGGTAATACACAAAACATACAGAACTTAAAGCACACCGCTTATTTCAAACAACCTTTCTGGTATCAACCTTTTCTGAATATGTGTTATGGCTGCTTTGACTTCTTTCCATTTTAGCTAATAATTTCTGAAACATTTTCTCTATCGTAGCTTCCTATCCCGCTTCCTAACACCAATGTGGCAAAATGATAACACTAAGTTGGAACAAACTCACCTTATCTATCACTGGAATGTTAACCTGATGCTAACTTCCAATCACTTTAACTTTTTACAAATACACAGAGCAAAAGGTTAGTGTTATAATGTTTCTTTATGCCTCAATGCACACAACTCGCGCTGCTCGAAAGCTTAAACGCTGTTCAACTGTTTGTCCCGCTGCTCGAAAGTTTAAACGCTGTTCAGCTGTTTCTCCCAACATCATGGAAAGAGTGGAGTTTCAAGTCCAGCATACAGCGATTCGCCTTTAAACATTTGACTATCGTTTTATTTCCTCCTTGCATTTTGTTCTTTTAAAGATATGTGGAGTGAAGTATTTCTGCAAGGATTTATCTCCATTAGGTAACACGAAGCACATACAAAAACAAGCTCTCGTAAAAACATTTTGCAGAAACTATATAGAAATACTGTTAGTAAAAAAACTCATATGAATGTAATATATGTTTATTTATAGGGGTTCCCGATTGTCTCTGGTGAATACCATGTTGCAGTTTCATTAGCACGAACAAAAGCTTCACTCAAACTAAAATAAGAAGAAACAAAACAAATGTGTTCAATCAATACCCAATTCCTTTACAAAAGCAGTAGACAAATAAATGAACGTGTCTGATTTTCCACTGGAAAAATATCGCTTCAATCTGTATTTCAGCCTGGAAATAATCAAGCCTTGAAAACACATAGCAGTGATTGGAAATCCTTAGCACAGGTCACGTACTTTGCATTGTAACAGGTGCATTGTAATGTTATGTCTTATTGCAAAGCTTGCATAATGGTTCTATGGAGGTACGGATGTAAGCAAACAAGTGCACTGCCGGAAGCGGTAGCTAACGAGGTTTGCTCTACGCGTGTTGGAGGGGAACTCCAGAGATAAGCCATACCTACATCGTGCAGAGGCTGTCCTTCCATTGATGTAGGCTTGCTTTGTGAAGGTGACTCATGCCTTTGGTCTAGCCGAAGTCTGTAATAAAGTACAATCACTCATACTTTTTCGATAAAACCATTACTACTACTACTACTACTACTACTACTACTACTACTACTACTACTACTACTACTACTACTACTACTACTACTACTACTACTACTACTACTACTACTACTACTACTACTACTACTACTACTACTATTACTACTACTATTACTACTACTACTACTACTACTACTACTACTACTACTACTACTACTATTACTACTACTATTACTACTACTACTACTACTACTACTACTACTAATAATAATAATAATAATAATAATAATAATAATAATAATAATAATAATAATAATAATAATAATAATAATAATAATAATAATAATAATAATAATAATAATAATAATAATAATAATAATAATAATAATAATAATAATAATAATAATAATAATAATAATAATAATAATAATAATAATAATAATAATAATAATAATAAATTGTATTAATTGGATAAAATAAGTGGGGACTCTGCACGTGTTATGACCAGTTCGTCAAAGTACGTAGCCCATGTTTCATCTCAGATTCCGAAGAATGCGTTGATAAGACCCGTTCTTTTATTTATTTTTTTTTTTTTTCATTCTGTATGGTGAACTTTAAATGGGTAGTAAGGTCCTCTGATTAGAGGACCTGAGAAAGTATTCAGAATGGAACATCATCCCGTGAATAGCATGAGGGTGAAGAAGTGAATGATAACGGAATATCGATTAAATGGTTGAAAAGAAAGGTAAATATGCAATAGTTGGTGGAATGAATGGAGGGGAAACCGTAGAACCCGGAGGAAACCTGCCCGGCCACAGTTTTGTGCACCACTAAACCTTCATGAATTCCTGGGATCGAACCCTGGCCACCTTGGTGAGAGACGAGCTAGAGCAACCCCCTCTAATAACTTTTCTCATTACTTGAGCGAAAATGAAATAGCGTTGAACAATATATGTTATATATTCCACTGTAGTTGATTCATACATGTCATTTACTGTCGATTTTTTTTTTTTTTTAATTCAGGCCCTTCAATGCTATCATATTGGACGAAATGATGCTCAAATGAGCGTAGGGTGCACAGAAGTTGAGTTACCCACATTCATCTTTCAGTATAAGGGAAGACCCCGGAAAAAACCTGATCCATATAGTTATATGGATATAAATCCCTGACCGAGACTTGAACTCGGACCCCCTTGAACTTGAGGGAGAAACGCTAACGCGTACGCTATAGGTGGGCTTTCCTATTCAGACAATGCTATTTTTTGTTATTTATTTATTTTATTTTTTGTTATTTACGTGCACCAACATTAAATCATATCGGACGCTGAATGTGAATGGTGAAATGATGCTCAAATGACTCCAAGGTCCATGGAGCTTAGAGCTACTCGACATTTTGTCTTTTAAGGATAAGGGAAAACCCTGGGAGAAAACCTTATCCAGGTAACTCACCCTGACCGAGATTCGAACTCGGGACCTCTTGAATGTGAGGTAGACACGCTACCATCTACGCTACCGAGGCGGGCGCCAAAGCTACTTAAGGATATTTGCTTATGAGTATCCAATTTATGAGAACCTGTTGAGCCGCTATAGGTATGGGATTGGAATTAGGTATACCTACTTATAGCATCTAGTTACTAACCCAATTCAGATTTTGTTGAAATTAGATACATTTTTAGCTTTCTACTACATACTTTTACTGTAAATTGTGAAATAATCGTATTCTCCCCCCAAAATTGATATTTATATATTGCTGAAAATACATGTTTTGAAGGTATCTAAATGTTAAATAAACTAAAGTTTGGATAAGAAGGCGATGTAAATATTTTGAAGAATATTTCCCATTACAAGTTATTTATATAGAAATTCTTTTATTTTTAACAATGCTTATTAAAATGCCATATTTTCAGATATTTACATGGCAAATAAAATGCATATTTTGATTTTTTTGGAATAGATTCTTAAGAAAACTTCATTCTGAATCACCTTATGTAATTGCAAATTCTTTAAAAACATTTGAGTCACTTATATCTTAAATGAAATTTGTACACGTATAATACAGCTATTACTAAGGATACACATAGAACACAATTTGTAAATAATATATTTATGAACATTTTGTTTGAACTTTAGAGTAAACAAAAGCTGTATGATGAAAATGTTTACACGTTACTATTATTGAATATATTTTAAATCCAAAGAATAATTGGTTTGAAACAGGTATTTTATTCATTTTAGATATTTTTTTAATTATAAGCTTATGAGAAACAATATTTTTCACTGATTTTAGTACCTAAATAAATTAAATATTCTAATTCATATTCTTCCAATGCCAATTGAAGAAGAAAAATCACTCTAAACATTTTCACATGTTTTGTGCTTTTATTTACACAATGTGAACAAAATTGGACAAGGTTTGCATCGAGTGGAACATTTTGAACGCTCAAAAAGGTAGAAATAACAGATAGGAGGAAAGCAACTTTGAAATAGTGGAAGTCTATCTGGATTACAGGCAATCACGCTTAAATTTGAGTGTAAAACCATTTATAATAATCAGTAATGGATACAGAATACCGATTATAAAACTAAACTATGCACTCTTAATGAAAGATCTATGAATAAAACTGAATTTCTGGAGTTTGCTTTATTTTCACTTATGTGTACTGTTATCAAGAAGTAGATAACATTTGTAAAAATAATTCTTAGAATGTTATGTGATCTTTTTTTTTTTTTTTTTTTTTTTTTTTTTACTTCGTAGAATGACCACATAGTAATGGGGAAAACGTGATGTCAAAAATATGAAAGCGCTGGGTAAATGTTTTTAATACTCCGAACAGAAGAAGTAAAGGAACAACAGAATCGAAAAGAACGATAAATTGTGATGGCTTTGACGCTAAGAATGAGAGAGGTGCAGCAAGTGCAAGAAGGACGGGGTGACATAAGTAAGCGAAAACAAATGGAGAGGAGGGGATGTGGAACGCCCACGTGAGTTAGCGGCAGCGTGGGCGATCATGCAGGGTGGTGGATAGGTTATACTCCTTGAACAACATGCCGTCGCAATTCCAGTCACTCACTTGCACCGCACTCGGACAAGCCAGTCAGTCGTCCACCTCAATCTGCAAGAATGTTTCAATCGACACCACATCTCATCTTGCTGCTCACCGCTTCCTTAACACAAGGTAGTACCTCTCTTCTTTATTTTCTGTTCCGCTTTGCTTCTTATTTTCTTCACCCGCTGTAAAACATTTCCTTCCAGCATAAAACAATATCGAGAGTGTTTGCAGACCTGTTGAATCAAACAATGCAGCGGTAGAAAAATACCACGTGCGCTCGCTTTTATACATCTCCCAATACGAAGATTACTGTTCAAAAATTCAAACTCATACAAACATACTATTCGATGTTTAAGCTACGTAGGAATGTGCTTAAGCAAACTCGATTTTTTTTTTCAATAAAATAATCTACAGACACCTGAAAATTATTCCAGCCTAATTATGTAGTACTGCCCCATTTTTAAATCTCTCATACGCATACCTTTTAAATTCCACTAATGAACTTTGAACATAATGAACATTTTGTTCTCAAGTAAATTAATAACCCGCAAATAAAACTAAAATTTCTCTGAAACTGATAACAACAGCTTAAACATTCAGGTTTATTCCTACTAAATTAGAAATCATGAAATATTATTATAATATTTGTGTGTTAAATGTAAAACAGTTTAACAAAAGTTGCTTAGTATTTATTGGTAACAGGTGTCTTTGAATGCTTAGGTGCTTTGAGTTACCGTTTATTCTTTTGCTTTCAATGGTAGGATCAATACTTTAAACAAATGGGGAAGCAGATATCAGTGCATTTAAAGAGTGCATTAGTACTATTTTTGAAACTTGACTGCACGTATTACAATTAATTTCACTTTTTAAAAGTAACATTATCGACAGGGCTGTATTTTAATTTAAGCAAATAAATACTTAGTCTGAATTACACTATAATATAGCATTTTTCATTACGTCATTGATGTCTCTCCTAATTTAAATATACCGTAGGTATCAGTGTTACAGCATTTGGTGCAGAAGTTATTCAAACAAGATTTTCGAAATGTTTCAGGCACATTGACTACTTATTTATCTTATTTCAACAAATTTAAAACCTGGTAAACTCATTCAACGTTGCTGTGAAGAGTTGCATTAAATTTAATATAAACATTTAAACCGAAATACATGTAATGAACTGAATTAAACATCATAGGTTTGAAACAGTGGTGTGGAGAATAGAACCAGTTTGGGTCATCCTTAAGCGGACAAGCTAAGCTTTCCTAAATTTAAATGGTAGATTCTGAAATGGCCACTGTCGTGAGCTGGTGCAAACATTTGTAGTTTGTTTCGTAAACAATTGATGTTTTACAACACGTCTAAGTACAGTTAAGTGCATATTCTGGACTGCTTTATAAATATAGTAATGGTATTATTTTTGGCGATTGGAAAGTCCTCAAGGTCATCGCACGTAATCTAAAGATCTTTTGTGTTGCCTTAATTTCCTATTAGGGATCAAATGAACTGAACAGTGGAAGAATACTTGGGAAAATTCCGTGGTCGGGAACCGAGCTGCCACGCTCTAGCCTACTGCGCCACTGCAGGAATTTACAAAGACAACCATCGAAAATGTTCCGAAAAATATATGTTCTTAAGCTATCTAATGGTGAAAGCTGATAAATGTTTTTACTAATGATTCAATAGTTAATAAATCAATTATGAGCTTTATGGTTTAAGGGTTTCAAAATTAACGCATATTGTTATAAAATACATCGATTTCTGAAGAACCAAAACCAGTTATCGCATAGTCAATATCTGCTTATCAAAAGCCATGCTAAATAGATTGTCCTCTAAACAAACATCCTCATATATTTAACACACACAGAATTTAACCTTCAAAAACGATTAAAGAAACGAAACGAGTGTATGAACTAATATGCTACATTTACGTGATGTTCTCTACCCATTATCATTTAGTTTTATGAAGCTTCTACAAATATTATTACGACAGATTATTGTGCTGTCTGTTTCTAGTTATTACCTTTAGACATTTCATTGTGACTTCATAAAGGAAACCTAATTGGTAGCTGCATCTTAAAGGTGAGTGGCTATATGCTGCCTTTGAATTTTCATATTATTTGCACACGTTATTGCGAGAAACAACTGAATACAGACAGCGCTTTAAAAATTAGCTAACGTCTCATTTACATTATTTTCTCTAATTTTTATATTCTTTTACAAATGTTACTATTTAGATAATTTTTTGTGTAATTAGTTTAATTGCTCATTTCGCTATATACACAAATGGAATAGTGATAGTTCAATGTTGGAAAAATGAACATCGTATACTGACTGACCTTGAAATTGCATACCTTTTCCATAACTTCCTTTTCTACAAACTATTCTTACAAGATCTTACACATATTTCTACATACTTCATATTACTCAAAACCTTTGCAGAAATGGTTCCTTTACACACTTCGTTGTTGGAACAAGGCGCACACTGGATTTGACTGTCAGATGTTCAAAATCTATTCGGTAGCTTTGAAATTCTATACTCCTGCGAAAAACCACCGAATAGAAGCATCACCTTAAAAATGACAGTTTTGAAAAATTTAAGCCGATATAAACGGGTACCTCGGAAATGGTTAATTCTACAGGAAATGTTAAACCTTATGCAAAGTTAAACAAAATTCGCTTCGAATGAAGAGGGCTTGCAGCATATTCTTAGAATATCCAAGACACTTATAAAAACCATAATGTAAATAATTACCTTCTAAATATGTGATATTTTAATCAAAATCACTAGAGTCATTTCTGCAAAAACTGAAGTTAACGAAGAAGGTTCCATATAAAAGAGACTTTTATTTGGAGAACTTCATTGATATTAACTTCATGAACTCTCACAGAAATTATAACTTTTAATAAAACCAATTGTGATTATTCAGTTTCCTGTATATTGTAATGAACTGATTTCCAAAATAAAGCCACACGTAACAACAACAATAACTTTATTGATTTGATTGACATAATTTCTTCCTATGAATATGATTTTACAAGCTATTCTTAGCAAATTTCACATGTACAGGATTTTACAAGCGATTCTTAGTAAATTTCACATGTACTTACATTTTTGTATTGTAATATATCAGGAATATATGGTATTTTAAATAAAATGCTTAAACTCATTTTGAGAAAATAAAAAACATTTTCTTGCAACCTTTCTGTTGCACCCTTAGAAGTTATTACTGAACTTAAATACGAGGGCTGTTCAATAAAGACGAATCACAATTTTTTTTTTTTTTTTTTTTTTTTTTTTTGACAACGTACCTTTACTCATCCTCATAATTTTGATGGGCCTTCTCAAAATAGTCTCCCCTGAATGCAATGCACTTGTCCAACCGTTTATACCAGTTTTTAAAGACACGTTGGAAACCATTTTTAAAATATCCTTCAAAATCGCCTCCGCAGCCTTCACCACTGCTTCTGATGATGGATAATGCGTCCCACGGAGGTGTTTCTTCAAGTTAGAGAATAGAAAAAAGTCACATGGGGCTAAATCCGGACTATAAGGAGGGTGAGGTATGCACTTCGCGTTTATTTTTGCAATATATTCAGCAGCAACATTGGCAATATGCGGCCGCGCATTATCGTAGTGCAGCATCCAGCCTGCTTCAGGGAAATGTAGTCTCTTGCGCCTGATATGGACTTGTAATGTTTTCAGGACATCCCTGTAGTATTGTCCAGTTACTGATGTGTGTAGGTACAACATGCTGATAAACTATTCCATGAATATCAAAGAATGAAATGACCACAACTTTCCCAGCAGAAGCAACCACTTTTGCTTTTTGGGGGGTTGGTGATGAAGGAGATTTCCACACTGAGCTTTGCTGCTTACTCTCAGCATCAAAATGATGTAGCCAAGTTTCATCAGCAGTGATTACGTTTGAAAGAAGCTCCGGATCTTCCTCTAACATCAACTTCAACTGCATGTTACCTCCATTGCAGCGGTAGGCAATACTGAACATGTCTGAACTTTCCTGGTTCTCACAGGCGGGATCCAGAAGTACCAACAATGAAACCACTACGGCCTGTTTGATTCACATTAAGCTAACAGAATATAGTAAGATTGAATTTTGATGGGAAAAATTATGACGGTAATAAATTATGATCATTCTTTATTGAACAGCCCTCGTACAATGTTGACATTTATCGAGCCCTTCGTTTTTAAAACATATTGCTACACAAACGCGCGCGCACACTCACTCAAACATACATATCTTTTTCTAAACAACCTTTTTGGAGCGCAGGGAGTTTAAGAGTCTCAAAATATATTTCCGATGAATTCTCTACATCGAATTCATGTGTGGAGTAAAACAGCTTTTATAGATAATGCAGAAAAAAATCTTTTCCCATCATTTGTTCTTTATAAGTGGCTTGTTTTACTTCGGTCTTCTAACCTTTATAAGGGCGCTGATGACCACAAAGTTAACGTCCATCATTAGCATCATCATCATCATCATCATCATCAATTTATTAACAATATTATAAAATCAAGTCCTCTGTAAATATAACATGGTGGTTTCAATACTCTGATAAATGCAGCTTAATCTAACTTGTGATATACGTATCTTAGCATTACTATAGTTAGATAAGAATTACCTTATTAAGTATATCCACTTCATCGGGGTTCTATTTACTTCTTTTCCTCTTTACCTATCAAATGTAAAAGAATAATTTCGATATAAAGATTTCATGATTTTTGTTAGTCGATAGGCGAATGATGATGTGGTTTCTCCTCTGCCAGGTTTTTCATTTTATTTCCTTTTCATTCCATTTCCTCCATATCTTTCAGGTTTCGTGGACATGGCGGTGCCGGATAGATGGCGTCAATGTTTGCTTAAAAGAAAGAATACTTCTCATGGACACTAGACTGTTGCTTGGTCTATAGGACATTCATCGTCCTCTTTAGGCAGTTCCAGTAGTAGAACGAATATTTGGGCCTGAAAGTGTTAGCACATCGGCGCGTCCGTCTGCCTGTGGTCTGTAACCTTCTGTGGTTCCTTCACTTTATCCCTTCTCCTGGTGGTTGGTAGCTGCTATATGTCTCCAGAAAACCGCAGTGAGCAATAGTTTCCCTCCAAGTTATATTCTGCATCCTAGTAAATTGCTGCACTGAAATGTAACATAATGCTGATATGCATAGTAAGTTGCTCATTGTGGTACACATGTGTTTATGTTGTTCTTCCAGCTTAACTTCCTGTTTTCTCGAGGTTAGTTCTTTTAGTAGTGTAATTAACCGACATCAAAACCCTCCGAACTGGCGAAATGTTATAATGCATTCTGCATGTTCTCACTAAGAGTAGCCGTAAGCCAATCCTTCGTTGAATTTTGGCACAAATATAAAATATAACACAATAAAACGTAGAAATGAGAGCAAAAGTTAGCAACAATTGAATTTTTGTTATATTAATACACTTAACCTTGTATTTGCGTTACCTACGTTTTTTTTTTTTTTTTTTTTTTTTTTTTTTTTTAATGTCGGTTTTCTTATAGGCGCTCGGTGTTGCCATAATTTTTATTTTGGTCTCCATGTCGCTGATGAAATCTTCTTTATAATTAAGCCCTAGCTTTTGTTTGTTTTAAGCACACTTGTAAATATTGTTCACCTCTTCCTTTAGAATGCCGAATTGTGTTATAATAGTTTAGCTTTGTGTATCAGTCGTAATGGAACTGATTAATAGACACTGCATGTGGGCCTTTCTTTCTTTTCTCATAGAGTATATGACCGCTCATTGGTTCATTTTTGTGTTTCTGAATACATTTGCAAACCATTCACATAGAAAACTGAAACCAGCTGAGTGAAGTTACAGGTTGGTTAACCGAGGCTGGAAACCTTCGGAGGGGAAAACCCTGATCTAGGGGATCTATGGGATTATTGCGATCTAGGGGAGTAGGATTACCTTTTATGTCCGCCAAAGTACTCTGCGATCAGAGGATTACTCTCAGACTTTTGTTGTAAAAATAACAAAATGAACCGTAGTTGGAGGACTGTAGCAATGGAATGTTATAACGGCACTTACGTTTCTCTGTAACTGATGTTCTTTACATGCCCAAATGCACGGAGATATTTCGTGATCAGCATGAATTGTTTGTATGAGCTAGAAATAAATGCCGTAGGATATGTTTTAATCAGCTTTTCAGGTCGCATCAAAACAACAGTAACGTTCAGCTAACCAGTTCCTTCAGATAACGTATCTAATCAATGGCCCCTAAAACTCCTGTCGAGTTAACACTGTTAGAACATTACTCGTGACCAGTGCTACCAATTTGTAATAATCATATTTTGGGAGACGAGGGACAAAATATGGATACATTGTAAGAAAAATAGGCAAACTTCGACTTCAATATTAATTAAAGGAAAATTTGTACAACTCTAATAATATGTATACATATATTTTTTAACTTTACTGAGATTATGTGTATTTTTTGCAAGTATGAGCATCAGATAGGCCTAGTAGCAATTTGCGCTTCTCCAGACAGAACAGAATATTAATGATGAATGAAAACAACTGCCTGCAATGATGTAGTCCAGCATAACATAGAGAGATCGGTGATGTATAAAAACAAATAACCGTTTATGCAGTGTTGATAAGGAAAGGAAGCACTGAAGAATTGAAGACATTTTCAAGTATTGTCGGCCACGAAGTGATCATTTGCAGGATGTCACCACTTCTTTGTTGGCAACAATAACGTCATCAATATTAACAATTACTTTTGGAGAGAGTAGTAAGCGGCAAAACCATTATGGGAATCTATCTCTGAGGACAGATAGCATTGCATTTGTTTATTTGCGGCCAATGTAGAAACCTTGGTGTTCTGTGGGAGGAACAACGCATGCTCTGCCTAACCGGTGTAGAGTACCTACAAAATACATATACAAAACACCATAACAGCGTCAGCATCCTTTTCGTAATAGAGTACAGTTGCCCAATGAAAACAATACAATAATTGCAGGTCTCAATCTCAGAAGTAAATGCAGCTTGGAAGTGCGGGTGTTCCTCCTGCCACCGAATGCACTTACTGTATAGTGAGTGAACACATTACAAGTTGCAAACCTAAACTTGTGCCACATTCCCATTCAATTACTGACGAAGTACTTTATCGAGCGCAATAAAAATACGAGGGCTGTTCAATAAAGAATGATCATAATTTTTTACGGTCATAATTTTTAGCACTAAAATTCAGTCTTATTATATTCTGTTAGCTTAATGTGAAACAAACACGCTGTAGTAGTTTCATTGTTGGTACTCCTGGTTCCAGCCTGTGAGAACCAGGAAAGTTGTGCCATGTTCAGTGTTGCCTATCGCTGCAATGCAGGTAACATGCAGTTGAAGTTCATGTTAGAGGAAGATCTGGAGTTTATTTCAAACGTAATTACTGCTGATGATACTTGGCTACATCATTTTCATCCTGAGAGCTAACAGCATAGCTCAGTGTGGGAATCTCCTTCATCACCAACCCCCCAAAAAGCAAAAGTGGTTACTTCTGCTGGAAAAGTTACGGTCATCTCATTCTTTGATGTTCATGGAATGATTTATCAGCATGTTGTACCTGCACACACATCAGTAACTGGACAATACTACAAGGATGTTCTGAAAACATTGCAAGTCCATATCAGACGCAAAAGCCCACATTTCCGTGAAGCAGGCTGGATGCTGCACCACGATAATGCGCGGCCGCATATTGCCAAAAATCAACGTGAAGTGCATCCCTCGCCCTCCCTATAATCAGGATTTAGCCCCATGTGACTTCTTTTTCTATTCCCTAACTTGAAGGGAAGCAGTGGTAAAGGCTGCGGAGGCGATTTTGAAGGATCTCTCAAAAATGGTTTCCAGAATGTCTTTGAAGACTGGCAGAAACGCTGGAACAAGTGCATCACATTCAGGGGAGACTATTTTGAGAAGCACCATAAAAATTATGAGGATGAGTAAAGGTACGTTGTCAAAAAAAAAAAAAAAAAAAAAAATTGTGATCAATCTTTTTGAACAGCCCTCCTATAAAAGAATTTCAAGGGATTACATCTGACGTTGACTTTTAAATAAAATTAAATAAGAAAGTTACAAAAAAAAAAAAAAAACATTTCCTTAGGTAATATGCGATATCGGTTCATCTACAATAAAAAAAAGTGGTAGGGTTGGCAGCTCTACTGGGGACATTAAACACTAGCGTTTTGTTGTTTTCATGTTTAATTCAATTAGCCTGTGCTGGTTATACACAACAAGACTGTTATCATATTTTCCATGTAAACACGATAACAGCGGCACGAAGCCAGCGTTATTCTAAATGTCCAGCCTAATATAGGCAATAGTTACGTACGTAGACTCTTTTATTTTCACAGCGTGATTCGAGTCAATTCGGTCAACTCTTTATACCTTATAATATAATTTTATGTACTGTCTAAGTATATGGAGAAACGTTTGCCAAAGTATCAAAACATTATGAATAAAATCCAAAATAATGAAAAATATTTTAAGGTCAAAATATCTTAAGCGATAAAGGTTTGACTTACATGCATTTCATCACTTTGCAAACTACTCTTCTAGATTTTTGTCCCTGTTTAATATACAGTAAAATTTAGTCTGTTAACAGATATTAATTACTATAAAACCCTTGTGAAATAAGCTACTGGTTACTTTCTCCTTTGTTATACCACCCAAAATACACACCTGTTCTTTAAAATAAAAGCTCTTCAAGAACGTAGGGTGTGTAATTTTGACATGCCCATATAGAGAAATTACCTCATTTTCTCATTTGTATCTGACTTGTTTTAAAGAATAGTTTAGATTTTATAAATGCACTTCAACACAGAAAATTGCTCAAATAGAATATTTGTAAAGTACGATTCATTACTAATAGGTATTATTTTTGAAAGAGAGAAAGAATAAACGTACATCTTACAAATTGTGATGAATATGAATTTACCAGAAGTACTACGAAGTATAACATTTTTGTGTGTGCGTATTGAATTCTACACAGTTGCTATACCGGTATTACCTCTGCGGGTAAGAGATGATACCATTATATAGAAATGATAATGAGATAAATAAAAAATTGTAGTAAACAATCTCTATATGTAAAAGTCAATGCATAATGTACTAAGTACGGAAGCATTAGTATGCCATTTAGCATCTTAGGTATATTCTAATGTGGTGAAGAAAACCATCAGCTCAAGGTCTACCTGGAAGTCTGATAACGGAACGTGTTTTTTTTTATTATTATTTTTTTTTAACTCTAAGTCATATCGGACAAAGAACATGGGGTGGTGCAGTTAGTAAGCAAGTAGACAGGATTCTGAAAAATAGACAGGAACTGGAATTCCTAGTATTCAGCAAAGTCAGAGTGAAAATTGTGTTTCAGATACGAATCAGCAGATTTATTACTAAACGTTTTTGGGGAGTAATATGTTGGCGGCACTTAAGTTTGTAAAAGAACGGGGTCTTTCCAAAATTTGCGTCTTTCCGTCGTGTGTTACAAACTTACTATTATATGTCACTATATTCAATTATCGGCTACTGCAGTCCTTAAAGACAACTCTAGCCCGCCTAGGTAGCGTAGATGGTAGCGTGTCTGTCTCACGTTCAAGAGGTCTCGAGTTCGAATCTCGGTAAGGGTGAGTTACCTGGATAAGGCTTTTTCCAGGGTTTTCCGTTATCCTGAAAGACGAATGTGGGGTAACACTGAGCTCTATTGACCCTGGGCTCATTTGAGCCTCATTTCATCCGTTCCATTTATCGTCCGGTATGACTTAACGTTGGAGGACGTAAATTATATATAAAAAGACACATCGTACGCTTTACGTTATAATTACGGAAACAAGTTACTTTTAAATCATAAAGTTTGGATATGGCTGATGTTAGCAGATACAATTTAATAATTACAATTCCGAGTGATAAAATTTAGAAACATTTTAATCCTCCCGCCCCAGACAGATTAATATTTGCCTCTATTAAATTCTTTAGTCAACTTGACTGGTTTATCTAATCTATACCACGGGAGAAACAGCAGAACGTCAGAGAACGTGATAGGATGCGACGTCAAAGGTGAATCGACATCAATTGCAAAACGTTAAAGTATTTTATTTATTAATGATACTAAGCATGGCTTAGAAAGTGAACTGTCATATTTTTCCTCTTTCTACTTCTACCAATGGCAGAGAGAAGTAGAAGAGACCATGACAGTATACCATTTTGTTTTATTTCTCGTTGCTCTTACTATCTATAAGTATTTTGAACTCTCTGAAACTTCCACTGTCTGCAATTCAGATAAGAAATATCCGCTGTAATATTCTGCTCGACCGTTAACCACAAAATGTAGTCAAGAGAGTCCTTCTTTGACGTAAAAGAGGCCATGTTTTACAATTTGCATTATAGAATCTATAGCAGTTACTGGGTACAATAGTTTACTTTCGCAGAACGTTAATGCCAGCTCTCTGAACATGAATAATACAAGAAAATTCACTTACACATGTCATAAGGTCAAGAATAAAAAAAAAACGAAAAAGGCATCATTATTGATTCGCACAAACGACTGACTATCAAGGACTCTCCTCGCAGTACAAGCAACAACATTATGTTTATCTTAAGGAGTTCTAACTCCAGAATACAGATACTTAATATCCTGTTGTCTGTCATCCTGTCGTAGTATCAAACAGTGTTTCTTTCCAATGTTGTCCACTGGTTACAGCGAAAAATATAACGTATAGCACCTAATAAATCTATCCCACATTTCTTTTTTACAATTACGTCCTCCAACTTTAAGTCATATCGGACGATGAATGGAATGGATGAAATGATGCTCAAATAAACCCAGGGTCCATAGAGCTTGGAGCTACCCGACATTCGTCTTTCAGGATAAGGGAAAAACCTGAAAAAACCTTATCCAGGTAACTCACCCTGACCGAGATTCGAACTTGAGACCTCTTGACCTCTTGAACGTGAGGCAGACTCGCTACCACCACGCTACCGAGGTGGGCTATCCCATAATAACATACTCATAAAGACCTACTTACCGTCATGTTGTGTAAAACTCATGTATACATAAGAGTTAGTTTCGGGATTTTATCATACTGTATTCAGTTACAGATGCTAATTTTAATTCCATGTTATCACATTCAAAATTTTCCACCTAAGTTATCAAGATCCAATGCAATATTCTAAATACATTGGGCACATAATTGTTAACTTTTCACCATCCGTCAAGCGTCTATTATGTGTCCCTTCCCTCAATACTTCAAAATTACTTCAGGAAACGATGGGAAAACTCTACATGTGGGTTGTTCATACTGGTCTTAATATTTCATACCTTTTTTCCAAATGTATATGTTTCTTCAGAACATCTTGTTATGTTTCAAGCACCATGACATCAATAGAAATTTAACTATAGATTTAATTATTTAATTATTTAATATAATTATTTAATAGAAATTTAATTTAGACACTTTAATTACCAAACACTGTCCCAATTTTGGAAGTAATGTTTGTGTCGACGTTAAGTCAAAAACACCACATTTTTAAATTAAGAAGCGATGCATAAGAGAAATGTTCCAAAAGCTTTGGATACAAAAGGTTGTTCCTCCTTTTATGAATCTACCGAGTTCTTATTAGAAATTAGACTGGTGTCTAGTTATACAACTCAGTTAAAAAAAAAATCGGTTTTAGAGGTAGTACCAAATTTTGTTAAAACACAGTACTTAGAATATGCTAGGATTATTTTGAACCAGTCCAGTAGCTAGCCTATTCATATTACCATTCATATTACTGACTTCCGCAGAATGGAACTAAGTTTAAACTATGCAATCAGGGAGACCTAACTAAATATCTATTAACACATCTCTGACACATAAATACATTAACATTAAAAGTTTACAGTGAAATCAAATCAGTCATTATCATTTCGAGTTAAAATAAGATACACGCTGAAGAAATTGGTTTAGAAATTTCTCTGATAATCCACGAATGTTTTAGAATTACATGAAGAATATGTCTTTGTAAACGCATTTTGGATATTACACAGTATCAAAAATCTCAAAAAGATACACCTAACTTTATGTACAGACCATTCTATCAAAAAGTGCAATATATTCCTTCTAACTGTAAATCCATCTACCAAATGGATCCAAAGTAAAAAAATGGGAGTGCATATGCAATTATAGCTCTAAATAGCACAATTAAATTAATGCTTTCTAACTCAAATTTCTATGCGAGCAGAATTTGATTTTTTTTTAATTTACGTCCGCCCCAGCGTTAAGTTATATCGGACGGTGAATGAATTGGGTGAATTGTGCTCAAATGAGTCCAGGGTCCATGGAGCTTAGAGTTACCCGACGTTCGTCTTGAAGGATAAGGTAAAACCCCGGAAAAACCCTTATCCAGGTAACTCACCCTGACCGAGATTCGAACTCGGGACCTCTTAAACGTGAGGCAGATATGCTACCATCTAAGCTACCGAGGCGGGCAGAATTTGATATATGTAGCCTAAACCAGCCACAGTAACTTCCTTACACTTGCTAATTCAGCACTCTCCAATTTCTGAGAAACCAATCGACGATTTACAGTTACCTCAGAAAAGTCGAATTCTTCATCACCTAGCTTTTACAAACAAAAATGGCATTTCTTTTATTTGGACATCGTCTCACTATAGTACCAAAGGCAACGAAGAAGCATTAATGGCAGCCTAAGGAGCAATTCAATTACTAGAAGTTAAAAAACCATTCAGCGCCCTTTGTGACGTCATACAGTATTTTTCCAGTCAGCTTAAAGAAAAATGAAACCAAACTTGGAGCCCAGAAACTACCAGACAATTTGCTCACGATTAGAACAGGTAATTATGATAGGTCTAAGAATTGGACGTACTCATACAGCTTCACCAAAGACAATCTGCCTAATTGTAGAAATTACAACACACATTTTACTAATAAACTTCTTTTCAAAGATTGCACAGGATATACTACAGCTCTACGGCATCTCTGAAGATTTATCCACAACATGAATACCCCTTCAAAATTAACTCCAATTCTACTCTTCTTCAGAAGTATGAAATCTAATTTCAAACTCCAATGTATTTGGATAGATGGAGTCGAACTGAAAAATTCAAAGCCACGGCTGGGATTGGAACCATGGATCTCCTAGTTTCTGTCCAGTCGCTCTTATCCATTAAGCTACCATGGCTAACATGCCGTCCTGATATTCAATTCTCTAATTGACTCATATATTTTCCCAGTAAACCACTAGGGGTTCTCGTATTGGAGATACACCGTTCGTGACGACTTACTATTGTAAGTACTTCAGTCCCAGGCTTCATCATTAAACTTATTATTTAAGTAAATTGATGGAAATTAATCATTTCTTCACACTAGCCGTGTATAGGCTAAGGTTTTGGATAGATAGTGTCGAACTGAAAAATTCAATGCTACGGCCGGGATTTGAACCACGGATTTCCTTGTTTCCATCCAGTCGCTGTTACCCATTTAGCTACCATGGCCAACGCCGTCATGACAAATTCTCCAATTGACTCATGTATGTCGGCACGTTGGCCATAATACCTCAAGGGTAACAGCGACTGGGTGGAAACGGGGAGATCCGTGGTTCGAATCCCGGCCATGGCATTGAATTTTTCAGTTCGACTCTATCTATCCAAAACCTTTGCCTATACACGGCTGGTGTGAGGAAATTATTAATTTCCATCAATTTTTTTTTTATACAATGTATTTGTTAAAGTCTTTGGTTTAAACCTGGGTAAGTTAAAAATCGTGTGTAATATAGTGAATCAGGTATTACATAGTCGCAATATAACCAAGCTGCCAAAGTGACATACAAACTGCATGCAAGCTTATTCTGTGGTGCGAACATTATGTCCAGTGAAAACCACAGGATGATGCTTTTCGCGAAAAATTACACAGATGAACTATGTATATTGAATTACTGAAATATTATGTTTAATATTTATATTTAGAAATATAGAAAGTCTTAACTACGAGTACATGAGTGTAGTTCAACAACACGTTGAAGTATGTAATTTTCATGTGTATTTTAATATGTACCTTTCGAATTTCTAATTTTAAATTTAAACCCCTAGTTTTACAAGGTATTCTCAAGCCGAAAGATAAGTGCTGAAGTGGAATATTTACTAACATGAATTTTCCTGTTGTTTATTTCCTTTCACATGTCGCAGTTGCACGGTTGGTTACGGCGATCGATGATGCATTACGATGGATGCACTTTTAAGGAGAGAAGTGTTTCTTGCCTTGGCTCGGAATTTTCTATCCGAACCTGTTCGAATGTGGATAGGGAGGAAGGAATGGGAATACTTATTTCCGAAACTTTAGGGATCTACTGTGTTACCCTATCAGATGTGATCCTCCTTGCACTTTCTCTCTTATCCCTTCCTTCTAGAGTTTTAGCGGCGTGGTATATAGCAGTGTTAATATTGCGCCTCGCTTCAAAACATAACAACTATAAAATGAACCATCTCATATTTATATTTTGTTTATAAGTTTTATTATAGTTATTTTAAAACTTCTAACATTTCATTCAAACCCAAACCACATTTGAAACATAGTTTGGAAAGGAGGGTTATGATTGTGGTAGAAATTTATTGACCTTTAAAACTGCATGTATAGGCCAGCGAAGGATGTTTGGTCTAGAGCAAAGCAATCTAGTAGTAAGCTAGTGAATGATAAATAGTCCTCATTTATTGAATAACGCTTATTATTTCGTAGTTTTGATGTCAATCGTGGTTCATGTATTAATACATAACCATAAGACACACACACACACACACACACACACACACACACACACACACACACACACACACACACACACACACACAGAGAGAGAGAGAGAGAGAGAGAGAGAGAGAGAGAGAGAGAGAGAGAGTACTGCACTAAAAGTAGTTTCTCTTGATTCATGCCTGTTACCTTCGAATGAGGAAGAATAGCAAAATTACAATGAATGCTCTTTCTGCTAGGAAATAAGAGATTCCTTCTAACAAAGGTTTATGCTTTTCTTGTACTCTCAGTAGCTATTGTTAAAAACTGGATGTAAGCCTAATATGACCAATTCAGATATATCCATTATCTAAACTAATATTATACATCAAATGTGGGTGTGTGACAGTGAATAAAAGGTAGAAAGCAAAAGGTACATACTCCTAGGGACTTCAGTAGGGTAGAGACTACAATTAGACCATCCGACCCTTTGAGAAAGGGTCAACCATGGACGGGGTGTCCGAAGCTTCCTGTTTGCACCTTTTATATGCCGCCTGAGCCCATTCACAAGCCCCTAGCGGTCATCCCCGTGTTGAGGCTCACACATCAAGCCTACAGGGTTCTGAGTGGGCATTCCCAACCGCCCAGCCGCAACCCGTGTAACTCCGTCGGCTGGTCCTACAACTCTGAAATAGATGACAATGAAGGAAATGTGATATGAAAGTCGTGATAGGAGAGAAGTCACCACTGCATTCCCTACTAACCCTGGAATACCACAGAAACCCATGAGTCAGAATGAACTAAACTCCCGAAAAACCGGGCTCACAAAAGCGAGTTGCTCATGCTACTGCGGCGCCTCATTACCTGGTGTGTGTGTGTGTGTGTGTGTGTGTGTGTGTGTGTGTGTGTGTGTGTGTGTGTGTGTGTGTGTGTGTGTGTCTGCGTGTGCATTTACCCTCCGGAAAATGCTTGTAAAGTTAAGAAAAAAAGACCTAAATAGTCACGATTTACTATCCGAGTGAAAAGAGAAAGAAAGAGAAAGAAAAAAACACAGCAAAGCATAGGTGTACTGAAAAACAAATAACTATTGAAACATAGTTTAAAAATCGCGTGCATAGCCTGGTCTCACTGTGTTGGCTTACTGTTGACTTGTCATACCAACTTGCCACGAAGTTTTCCGGGTTGCAGTGAGATTAGGCATACTCGTACTGGTGCACTACTACTACTACTACCCTTACTACTACTACTACTACTACTACTACTACTACTACTACTACTACTACTACTACTACTACTACTACTACTACTACTACTACTACTACTATTATTATTATTATTATTATTATTATTATTATTATTATTATTATTATTATTATTATTATTATTATTATTATTATTATTATTATTATTATTATTATTATTATTATTATTATTATTATTATTATTATTATTATTATTATTATTATTATTATTATTATTATTATTATTATTATTATTATTATTATTATTATTATTATTATTATTGTTGTTGTTGTTGTAGTATAGAGTATATAACTGAGTGTGATATCTCGCACAGTGCAGAGATTTATGTCACAATAGATGGTCACATACACCATCCCCGCAGAAGGGAGGGTGAAGTGAAGAAACAAAAGAAGTCTGCATAACGCAGCCAAAACAGTAACCGAGTCGTGTGAAAGTCTTTGTTCCTGTTTTGAAGACCTATTCCACTACTGGAGCTTCCAGATGTGATGATGAACTACCTGTTTAATAAGCAGCCCTATTCTCCACATGGAGAAGATTAACTTCGTTTTAAGAAAAATGTCAAAAATGTTTGTCTAAAGTATTAAAGTTAGAGACCCAAATGTTCCTTAGATTACTACCAGTAAAGTACTATGTGTACAAATTTTGCATCACCATATATTTGCTTTTATGAGAATTGGTTTTATTGGTTAAAGTAGATGTTTATCTGCTTCCATAGATCTGTACCAAAAGATATTTCTAAATGTATCTGAAACTAAATATCCATGGAAATGTTCATATAGCAATTGGAAAAATTTGTTTCATTGTAAAGGAAGCAAAAACGTTATGCAGTTTATTTCTTTAAAAATGATCACATATAAAATTCAAATATTTGGTTATACACATTTTCAAGAGATACAGAAAATCTTCAGACTTTTATCTATATTCTTATGCTAGAAGATACATTTTGAGAATATAAATTACGAAGAAAACTGAAGTGAGACAAATGACTTTAAAGTTTGTCATGCAGAGTTATTCTACCGACACTGCACTTAAGAATTACTCCAAAACGTTAGTTGTATGTTGCACCAGAAGAGTAAAATTCTACAAATATACACCTTAAAGTATGATTCACTTTTTGGGGACTACAAATCGAAGGACTGGCCTTTTTCGACAAAAGGAAGAAAATACACTTGGGACCTTCGTTTAGAGGAGATATTATAGGTCAGAGAGGATACAAAATTCGATTTGAACAGAGCTAGAAAATCAGTTGAATACCTGCTGGATATTCAGTTCTATTTTAAGCATTTTATTTAGGTAATATAATAGAAGAAGTATGGATATATGCAGTGGAGTTTATCGTTATTTCTTGTTCGTAATTTTCTTGTTTGTTCTTATTTAAAGTATTATTCTATATTTTATTTTTCATTCACTTTTGCATTTCTAATTTTTCACCTAGTATGTTTTCTACCTATAAAAGGTAGGTAAAGGAAGTATTATATTCCATCTAAAATATGATGTCGAGATTTCAAGGCAAGTTTGAGGCCCTCTCAGTAAAAAGAGCATTTTAAGGAAAAGAAACGCATCTCTGCCTATGTAAATAAGTACTTGTGTGCTATGGATAGCGTAAGTCAAATACAAGGCGGATAAAAACAAGCTTAGTATTTTGTTTAAAAATCTTGCATGTAGATTTTCATGAAAATCCAACTCAAATTATCCTTAATATACGGAGTGGGATGGCTCATGCGGTTTCGTCAGTGGCTGCATTCGGGAGGCCCGGTTTCGATTCCCTTAGCTGACCTACTTGACCCATTGGTTTTACGGGGGGTTTTCCAGATCGGCAGACGAATATTGTGTAGGTTAATTACATCCCTGGAATGTCCTGTCTCTCTATTTCATTTCCAGTATCATTTCACATCACCTCTCCTCTGGCGGTCTCTTTCAGGATAGAAGTATCAGCGGATGTCTCGGCGGTGCATGGCAGGATGATATGCTCTGAATGAACCACTTCCTCTTCCGGTAGGCTCCTTGGGACGACCGCCCTCTGTCTCCTCTCGCCTCATTCTTCCTCCCGGGGTGACCCACTTGGAAGCTTAGGTACACTAGATCAAGACTGGTCTCAGTGCCAAATGTCCATCCATAGTAATTATAATCCTTAACATGGATAGTTTTTCGATAATTTTGATTTTCTCAAAAACGTCTCTAACGATTTTGATTAAAATACCTTATGTTAAATGTATTATGACAAATTGAAATTTATATCTTGAATTTTCTGCGAATGCCTTTGAAGTCCTCTAATGTGGATGTATTCTGCATAACTGGTAAACCCTTGATAAATAGATAAAATTATGCTATACTAATTCTCTTTAAAGCCTTATATCTAATAAATGTTTAGTGGAGGTAGCAATTTCACAGATAGGTAGGTATTCTCTCAATAATTTTAAAATACTTCGGCTTTTCTCAGGAGGGAAATCGTTATTGGGCTAGCCCCTTAGATCAGTCTGGCGAGCACCTGTCTGATATGTGAGGGGTTCGTTTACCGGCTGAGAGTGGGAATTTTTCTCTAGCCCTGTCCTCCTTCCCAGAGTATGGGAGAGGGGTGTGTGATCTAAGGAATAAAACCCATAGAAATCCAATACAGCTGTACAGAGCTAACACATGGCTGCTAGGCAGGATGTTCCACAGGTCAAGTTCCGATGATATAACCATTGGCAGTAAACACATGGAACATAAAAAGTGTTTTTTTTTTCCAGGTCATACAAGGAGAGTGGAAGTTCAAAGCTGTCACACACCAACCAGCTCTTAAACGTTTTGACTGTGTCTTACACCACCTAACAATTTCTGTAAATATTTCTCCTGATTAACATGGGCTAAATAGAAGAATAGGTTATTTAAAGAATAGGCTGTGTAAACCATCAGCTTTCTTCAAAATGGTGTGGCTACTTGGGATATTATGCAAAGAATATGAAATATCTAGGTCACCATATAGCGTTCTAAATGTCTGTCGATTCGATTTGCATTAAAGTACTTTAACTTTTCCAATGCGTAATAAATTCATTTTTGCAAAGGTTTAACTTGAACGCAAAGTAAATAATAAAATAAGTCTTCATAAGAAACGTTAAGAAGTTAAATAAAACTAATTCATAATAGCTAGAGAAAGTCATGTGAGTGTAACACTTAATTTTTCTTAATTTACGTCCTCCAAAGTTGTCATATCGGACGATGAATGAAAGAGTTGAACTGATGCTCAAATGAGCCCAGGGTCCATAGAGCTTAGTTACCCGACATTCATCTTTCAGGATAAGGAAAACCCCGAACAAACCTCATGTAGTTAACGCACCCTGACCGAGATTCGAACTCGGAAGCTCTTGAACGTGAGATAGACACGCTACCTTCTACGCTACCGAGGCGCGCACATGTAACTTTTATCTTTATTATCTCTTTGTGTTATAAAAGGCACATACCTTTGGTTAAACCTATGCGACTGTTGAAGTTTTCAGTATGTTTAAAATACACTAAATACATTAATTCAAAACTTGTTCACACCTGACATAGCTAATACATGCTATTGGCGCCTACAGGGCCACCCATGAGGGGGGGGGAGGCGAATAATGGTGCCAGTTATGCCTCAGTTTTGGAGATGATGATGATGATATATATATATATATATATATATATATATATATATATTTATATATAAGGGCGCTCAACTTCGGCGGTCATCAGCGCCCTTTAAAAAACTAGTCATGGCAGATATAAAACTTTCTAAAAGCTATACAAGTGTAACAAAACCTATTAAAAATACACGTACATAAAAAACATCAATCAAAACCTACTAAAAATTTCGTTCACTAAATCCTAAACTCCAAACTAGACAAGAATCTAAAAACCTTCTCCACGGGTCTCCACGCACGGCCTACACGTGGGTGGGCCTGTTGACCGTCTCCCTCAACCACGAAGAGGAGCCCACACGAGGGAGACTGTTGGCTCGGGACCCCGGGTGCGCCAAACCCGTACCTACCGAAGTAGGCCCCTGGGGGGAGTTTTGGAGAGGCGTTCAGAGTTTGGGTGAATGCAAAAATATTGGAGTACATTAACCCATGTAATATCTATGAACATATATTTTTGCGTGTTTTAATTCAATACTGTATTTGTTAGCAGTGTTTGTAGTAAAATTTATGATAAATGGCATAATAGGGTTATCAAGCGATGATGTTTGGAAATTTATACAAGGAAGTATAGCATTATAGGTATATGTTAGATTCCTGTTTATACCGGTTTATTTAGACAGAATAGTATATCTTAAAATACCAAATACACCATCTGCGTTTTTATTTGCTGTAACTTTTACGATTTTGTGTTGGTTTTAACTTCCGGATTACTATTTGTATTAATGTCACAATAACTATTATAATACCTATAATACATCCCCTTTTCAAAGCTTTCCAACGGCATAGAAAATGAACCAAATTCTTCATATTGGATTATCAGAAAAACTGGGGAGGGCAGAGTGCACCATAACCTTCGGGAGGATGGGTACCCCTAAGGCGCGATGTAGTTGTGACGTAAGCATAAAATAGGTTACATAGAACCTCCACATGTCATAGCATACATATATAGTTAGAGGCACTGTAGAACAATGCGAGGTCATTGCAGCCCTAAATAGAAAACTTACGAACAACGTTTGTCTTCTTTAGCTCTAAGGATGGAGCAGAACAATACAGACAGATTCCAACAACGCTCGCCTGTAGGCAAAGCTTCAAAGTGTTTGGGCAAGCAATAGAAATAATGTATGGAGGTACGCCCTTCACACGCGAACGTGTTTACTTACAGAACTTCTACCAGAATTGAACATCCATTATGTACACTGTGCTGCTGCCTTCAACTTCCTGCATTTTTCTCACTTGCATTTCAAGTACAAAATGCATCGAAGTTTCCTAAATAGGGCACTGTTGCAAACTGCTAATGGAGAACACCCTCCTTTAGAAGTAGGTGACTGCTTTTAGAATATGAACAACTCGGGATTTAAGATTTGCATATTATGAACGTTATGCCATGCTTAGAAGTAGTTATCAGATATAGATGTGTGCCTAATAGCATTTTCTTAAAGTGTTGCAAGTGTGTCTGCAGAACGAAGTTTGAAACGTGAGACAAAATATTTTCACTTTCGAATATCTGAAGAAATTACACGAATATGTTTTGCATACTATATAGTTAAGTATATATAGCTTTATATTAAGTAACGCATTATACCAATAAAACTAAAGCTAAACCACACTTTGAAAAATGCTCGAGGGCATTAAACGCAATATTTTGTGAATCTTATTAATATTTGACATGCAGGGTGTTAAATTCTCTGTTTTCCTCAGGTTGCTGATTTTTGTTTTATTTGAAAAGTATAATGCACGAACTTTTACTGTCATCAAATTTTAGTTCTTTCAATTTGTATAATACGGTTTTCCAAACTGTGATGCATAAGTCAAAATTAAGTTTTTAGCATAACCACAATACCTTTTGTATGAAACAAATGACATTATGCATACAGTTGCAGAAATTATTGACTTTTCAGAAGAAGGAAAAATGTATAAGAAGAAAAGGTGATGGATTAATTATTCGCTTGAGACGTCGATCATGTCACATTCCGTACAATAGTTGATTAAAATGTTTATCTTCTGCAAAATATCTCCCTCAAAATATTAAATTTGATTTATACAAACAGCTTTTTCTTCCTTACTACCTATCCATGCCTTATTGGCTCTCTACCTCATCTTGAAATCTTTTCGCTATTAAGTATCCAATATAATATATCATAATCAAAACTAAATCAAACCGTATATCACACTCTCTGGTACCATTACCTCATTTAATGCATTTCACCATTTTATGTTGGTAAATTACGTCCTCCAACGTTAAGTCATATCGGACGATGAATGGAATCGGCGAAATGATGCTCAAATGAGCCCAGGGTCCATAGAGCTTAGAGTTACCTGACATTCGTCTTTCAGGATAAGGGAAAACCCCAGAAAAAACCTTATCCAGGTAACTCACCCTGGCCGAGTTTTGAACTCGGGACCTCTTGAACGTGAGGCAGACACTCTACCACCACGCTACCGAGGCGGGCCTTTTTACCATTTTCAAAAGTCACTAGACGTGATCAGAAACTGCTCATACTCTATCACAGGGCACATAGGACTTGCTGACAAAAAGAAGCCATTCTACGAGCTGAGTAACACATCCTCTTTCTTCTTTCTTTCTCTCTCTCTCTCCCTCTCTCTCTCTCTCTCCTTCTTATGAATAAAGGAAACAATTTCTGCATTAGAGCCAGAGTACGTTGTACCCACCAAACATTGCTTCATTAAGAAGTTGCAGTTTAATACTTGCTTTTGTATAAAGGGAGAATAAATAAACATTTTGTTTATGCTCCCAAACAATTGAGAATCCGTTACTCCAATCTATTTGTGACAAGATTTGAATTAAATGGTATTATTCAGATTATATGGAAAAAAAAACCAGAAACAAACCTTTAAATAATGCATTGATGTTAGTTTTACTGGTAATTTGCATTCTTTATGAAATATCCGGCACACGTATGGAGTAAATACAGAGGGATTTAACATTGTGATATCAAACGAATCACTCCTGTGATGTATTTCATAATATAACGCCATTCAACTGTCATCAAAATGATGTTACGAACATCTAGATAAATTATTCTGGAGTTACGTTAACTGCTATGGAAACAAACGTAAATCAAGTAATCTTGGTGGAAGACGGAAGGTCACTTTGAACTGTGCTTAAATATTTCAACTAACTTAAATTTTAATGCCTTGTTATCTCCAACGACCCACCAACTTAAAGTTTGTTTTGCATTACTGATTTAATATTTCAGTTGGGTAAACATTCAACTTAAGGAGCGGTAGTTAGGAAGTTTTCAAATATTTAGTACTAGTGGAGATAGGTAACAACTTTCCTGGAGTCTGAAATATGCCCTAACGTTTCTTTTTTAACATGAGTAAACACCTATAACTATTTTCAATGGAAATACACTTTTGTGGTACACGGAACAACTAAATGTTATAAATGTTCAGAGAAAATGTGCACCTATTAAGTATCTGTGCGTGCAAGTGTGTGCATGTGTATGTAAGCGCGTGTTTGCGTTTCTCAAAAATGAATCTGGTTATCAGTTAAAACACATTTTATTTCGGATATTAAACGTATATCTTCAATTTCTGTGGATAGTCTGTAAACGCGTATCCTCACTGATTGGAATTTGTATAAATAATATTGTGCGGGAAAATACATATACAAGTTAGCACCTTTGAGGACGTAATTTCCTTCTGGAAAGTAATAAACAATTTAAATTCATATTTTAGTGACTCTGGCATAATCAATAATGATTTTGTATATGTGAATCTACTTATATTTTCTATTTATTTTTTATTTTATTTTTAGCTCTAATGACCTTTAACTGGTTAGGTCATATTAAATTTGTTCAAACGCGCCAAATGAGCCCTCTTCGATAGAGTTTAAAGTTACCCAACAACGTGTTTGCAGGATGTATTCAACTTTAGGATAAGGAAATCACGCCTAACAGAGAAATGTATATTCGTTTATGAGTGGAAGCTGAAAATTAATATTGTTTTCTATTAATGTATAACAATGGTCATAAGACAATAGATTGTATGGGTATCGACATCAATAATGCCCGCCTCTGTTATGCAGGAGTAGCATGTCAACTTCACAATCAAGAGCTCGAAAGTTCATATCTTGTTAGGGTGAGTTACTCGGATGAATCATTGGGGGAAGGGATTCCTTGTCCTAGGAGACGAATGTTGGGTAACTTTAAGCTATGGACCAAGGTTTATTTTTCAATCATTTCAAACATTTCATTCAATGTTCGATAACATCCACCCAATTTTAAGGTTTCGTTACTTTCCAAAGGAAATTTATGCGTATTCAAAGCGGTTCAGTTTTATATGGATCGCCCTGTATAATGAGAAACTGTAGCAGCAGTTGCAGGGAGGGTAGAACATATTAACGTTACACAGTGCTTGCCATAGAATTATTTAGCTTTCCTAGTCTTGAGTCCTTTCAAAACTATTTCATATTGCAATTTTACTTTTTTTTTCATATTTACATACCCGTCCCTCTTTTCAACGACATGCTTGATACGTTTTCCTTCTTCGTTTTCCTTTCCATTGCAAGAGCCACTTATTAAAACTGAACATTTTAACTCTAATGCCGCATTAAGCACATATTACTTAATTTGAAGCCATTCGTAGAAAAGATCATATGCCTGCCTTAAATAAGCAACTGAGTATAAGACTTACGTTTACTATGAATGGTGTAACATGTAACGGAATATGTGGATTTTCATGGTTGAAGATATTTGGCATTTCCTTCCTTCCTTCCTTCCTCCCTCCCTCCCTCCCTCCCTTCCTTCCTTCCTTCCTTCCTTCCTGCCTTCCTTCCTTCCTTCCTTCCTCCCTTCCTCCCTTCCTCCCTTCCTCCCTTCCTCCCTCCCTTCCTTCCTTCCTTCCTTCCTTCCTTCCTGCGTTATCATTTATAATATGCAGAATGAAAAGACGGCGGCACCACTCGCCTCTGACTTACACATCCCGGATTTGATCCCAGGGAACTGTATGTGGAAATTGTGGTGGACGAAGCGGTTTTCGGACCGGTTCCCTGTTTTCCCTGTCATACATTCCAGGAATTGCTCCATTATTACCTTTCCATCCAACCTTTCACCTTCATTTCATACAATCTTCTTCTTCACTCATGGGCCGCGCTGTGGCTGAGTGATAACAGCGCTTGACTCTCACCAATGTGGCCCGGGTTCGATCCCAGGCTATAGCAAAGTGAGATTTGGAAGGACAACACGGCATTGGGGACGGTTTTCTCCAGGATCTCCATTTTCCCCCACCATCTCATTCTACCGATGCTCCATCTTCATAACATGTATCATCAGTGTCACCTCCTGGTTCTCTGATCAAGTCTGGTTGCTCCTCGAGAGTCCTCTGACTCTATTGTGGGGCTCACGTGTAAGTCCTTTCTTTCTTTCTTTTTCCCATGTCCCTTCAATATTTCTTTTATCCTGGCAAGACAAACCCATGAAGATAGTATAAGCAGAAGACGTCCAAGCAATGGAGCATAGCTCAGGCCCATAAAATACCAAGTAGATTTCTCGGAGGAAGGAAGGAATTGAAGGAAAAATAAACAATCAGATCGAAATGCGGCGCGTACTAATCGGAGGTGGAATACCTTTCAAATCTAGATTTCCATATTACGACTTTGGCACTAACCCACCATGAAAGACACCTCTTTTGAAGCATACGTTACAGGTAGACCGCAGTTGTTCAATTCCTATTATATGATTCTACAAACCTGAAACAGAATGATAAATAAATTAAACAAAAGGGTTTGGAGGCCCACTACATTTATAGTAGTATCGTACATCTAATCCACATTCTAATCTGGCGGTTCAACGAGAATTGAACACTGCATCTCTCGAATGCTAGCCGCAAACGTTACCACTTTTGAACCATTTGATTCGGTATTATAGGATTGCTGTTCAATGGTTTTCAGGTTGTTTGGAGTATGTCCAGGCCATTGTTTGGCACATTAAGTTACTGAAATTATTATAGCTTGCTTACATTATTAGTAAATTCAGTTTATGTGTTTACATGTAAAATTTAATTTGTAAATGTCTTCCAAAATTACACTTCAGAATTCCTGATGTAGTGGTTAAGTGTAAACTTGGCCATTGATGGTAGTTCGGACAAAAAATCTTTACTGGCCATCTAGATCCGCGACAGTTCAACGGATTGCATCGTTCCCCTCCCAGTTCATCATGACAAAAGGATCACCAAGCAGGGGAATGAACGTTAGTCTTTCTTTCCCTATGCGCCGAACTAAAGCAGATGGATGGTACCTCGTTGTAATACCTGCTTTTGTGTATCATTCCAACAATGGTGCACCTTACTCCGCCAGTTTTCTGTACCGCCCGTTAAAACAGCATCTTAATCAGTCCGTAGGATAAAAGAAAGGTTTAGGGTGGGAAGGTACTGCCTAACTCATCAGGGTTAAAATTATTTATTTTGGGAATAGATTACAAAAACCTAATAAATAAAGTTCTACATCTTTCTTTCCAGAAACAAAGTTTCTAAAAGTAAGTAGCTGCTTTTAAGCATGGAATTATTTTACCAACATTTAATGCACTTTTTATTTTCTCCGTTGTTTACCTACAATAAGCATAAAAAGTATTGTCTTCCACGCAAACATTCAATACGAAATTCCGCGTTTTGAGATTCTCTGAATAAAATAATAAAACAACATTTTTGGGAAATAGTTCGCATGCAGTCACATTGTGTGTCTATGCGTGTGTGTCTATGTCTGTCTGCGAACAGCATAGCTAAAAACGAAAGATTGAATACTTCTCTGGTTATTTAAGCTCAGCGTTGCATCCATGGATGTAACATGAATATTTCCAAGAAACTCTTATAGCCAAAATAATTGGACAAATTGTCGTTCTTTTTTTATTTTCCCCAAAATGAAATGTAACGATTTTAATTAAAACAGCACATGTCGAAGGTATTTGCACGACAAATGAATTGCAACTTTCAATTTCTTGGTAATGACTCATAAAGTCCTCATAATGCTAAATGAGTTTTTGTAACTCGTAAACTAGTAAACTAGCTTAGTAAACTAATTCCTTAAATCATAGAATTTGTCTAATAAAATATTTGTGGATTTATCAATTTCCAAGATATTCTTTATTTTTGTGAATTGTTAAATTTTTTTCAGCTGCAACATCACCATTTGCTTTTCTTTCCTTCTTTATTTCTTTCCTCCTTTATTTCTTTCCTTCGTTTGTTATTTCCTTCCACATCTTTTTCTTTTTTCTTTCTTTTTTCGCGATCTGGAAAGAAAGCAGAATTATAAAAGGCATTACATAGCGACCTGTTCTTAAAATATTGGACCATCACATTAGCCCACTGTATTCACCTGTTCCACTTATGCCTATGTACTATCTTTCCCAAAAGTAATTATCCAACTTCAATGAAACCTACGCGAAGGGTCACTTATATCTCAGGCATCATTGCATAGATGGCATAAGAATGAAGTTTGCCATATACTTCCCTTTCTGTTCAAGGACATAACTATCACCTCACTCCGAAATTTTGTAAAAAGAATATTACAGTATTCATTCCACACTAAATATTGAAATTCACCTTTAGTACATCTGTAGAAAATATGTTACTATTGTGTTTCGATTAAGTATTGGACTTCTGACTCCTTCGCTTTGTGTAAGAAGCATTTTCGCTTCAATCATTAGGTAACCATGCATTAGAGAGAATTGTTTGTGAGTACTAAGAGTGCGTCATAGTCCGACGCAAAGAAGGTGGAGGCAAATTCGCCCTCGCCATTTTCACATAAGGTTGGGCTTCACTGCCAATGATGCAATTTGCTTGAAGTGCAAATTCAAACAAATTCACCATTAACGTCGTGATATTAAGAGGCATACCCGTGGCCATTTTACAAAATGTGCACTACTGTACTTGGTTCGACTATTAGAGCATATTATACCGGGTGTCAAAATAATTTGCATCGTTCAAGAAATGATATAGGATCTAAAAGAATAACTTTTTGTTGAATAAAACTGTAATAGATATATGATGTGTATGAGGTACAAGATATGACGAAGTTCCTAGGGGGTACTTAGGGCGATCTTTTGTACCTACATAATTAACTGTGGGGGCGCTCCTAGGAGGGAGGTGTGAAGTGAGAGAGAGGTTATAGTTTACAGACAGATTCTCCGGTAGTATTTCATACAACCGGATCACTCAGGTATCTCTGGTGGCCTCCAATCCTTGCCATGCAATGCCGAGACTCCCACTGACACTTAACCACCTGTAACAGCCAAGCTGAAGTGAAGTCAGAAGTGAAGTGAAATGGGAGGACAGAAATTCAGGGGTATAATTTAAGTCGCCTAGAACCTACGTGGAAACGCCCAAATAAAACCATGGGTCAGAAGATCGGTCGTGGTAATCAATCCACAACATCCTGTAAGCAAATCGCACACGTTACTATGGCGCCACTTCGTTATAATGCTTTAGTTTTGAAGCTTAGAATCACAGCACTTTAAGTGACAAAACAAATTAAGAAAGAGAGAGAGAGAGAGAGAGAGAGAGAGAGAGAGAGAGAGAGAGAGAGAGAGAGAGAGAGAGAGAGAGAAAGTAAGACGAAGACGTAATAATTAATATTCGGGCATAATGTCTATAAAGTAGACAGTTCTGTTTGAGATTCTTATTCATTATTGCAAATAGTAGTAAAATAAAAATATGGTTCTTTGAGTATCATGAATATCATAAAATTAACAGAAATAACCAAATAGACAAAATCTTATTAACAGAATTCTTATAAACACAAAGCTTATCTTTCCACAAGTTACACCATCTGACTAGCTGTGATATCAAAAACTTAAAAACTTCCTGATTAATGCAATGGAATTAAAAATGAGGAGCAGTCAGACGTAGGAGCATTTAGTAATTGGAGCAGAGCACCGCATCCTTTGTACTTGCAAGTAATTCTGGGATCAAGGACCGACTGGAAGGTCAATCAGATCCGGACGAGAGGTGTGCTAACAAAGACGGGATCCCTAACCATGATACAAATCGTGACGCCGCTTAGTTCTGCTTAACCCGGGAATCCCGGAATAGACGACACATTCCCAGAAAGGAACAACAACCCAATGCCACGCTCTCTAAAGTGCCTATCTTTGGTGTTTCGTGACGCAGGAAGTTGCGGGTTTGAAAAAACCTGGCCTATACATGGGTGTTTGTGTGCATGTAAAATGTGAAAACAACCAGAAAATAAACAGAAAAGGCATTAAAAACTGCCCCAGAAGCACCAAAGAGAAAAACCCACTGTCCTACATTACACCAATCTTCATTGCCTGGTGTTACACTTTGAAATATATGAAAAGAAATGGCGAGGACAGGAAATTATAAAAACAAATTCGTAGTAAGAAGGGGAACTACCCCATTCGCACACCGACCGGTGGAAGCGTTTAAAACATATCCATGGTTGTATTTGCCGGTCTAACAGGAATTGAACCTGAGACTTTTCGAATGCAAGCCTCACATGCCACCGCGAAGCATCTCACTCTGTTGGAGTAAAATTGTTGTGTCTGTTTTAAAACCTTAAGTTTTCTGGTGTTCGTTGATCCAGTGTTTGTGACTGTACTTATTTAAAAGTTGTTTACTTGATCCTACTAATATCTTAACGCGATATATTTATACAACTTGAAAAATTAACACTGGTCAGCTGATCAATGATGTCATACAGTAATGAAATATCCGACCACTTTGTTCAGATACTATAATGCAATATATCTATTCCGTTACGTTCTATTCATGAAATACTCTTAACAAGCCCGAAGTTACGAGTTTAATTAGACAAATCGTAATCCCTTGCGGTATTATCCAATGTACAAGGGGTAAACAAGGGATGGTCGCGCATTGCTAACTTCACATAGATCCCCTAGGAGGAAGAGACGAAGCGAAGGAACCGCAGAGACGTGCGGATGTCCTTAACAAGTACTGATTTCCTCATCCTGTCACTGGATTCGCTGCGCAGCCGGTTCCATTGTCGACAAGGGCCCCTCTGAAGTAAGGATAGCGAACTGACACAACGCCGCCCAGTAACGAGAGTAGGTAGCATCTGCACCATGTACCAGGCACTACGTAACCAAGACTGAAAGCATACCTGAAAGAGAAGATACTGGAATGAAGGGAAATTAAATGAATGCTATGAAAGTTAGCACCCCAGCATTCACCTGAGTGACAAGGGGAAACCACGAAAAACTTAAGGCAGAGAGCGCAGTCGACGGAGATCAAACCGTTGACCTTCAGAATGCGAGTGCTACACGTTACTGCTGCCTCACCCCGCACGGTTGGTATTATGATAAATGGCAGAGTGATGCTTGATTGTTTTCCTTACTTTTTCTGCAGCAATAAGTGAAATAGAAATGGCTAACATGTGTGACACCATTAACGTAAATAGAGAGCTGTTGTTTTGGTTGGAAGGTTTCGTGATTATTGATGATGATAATGGCGATGAATTATAAACGTGACAGGTTTCGCCGCTGACCCTGTGCCAGCATTAACAGACATCGCTTAGTACATTAGTGATTAATAACACCTACATTTAATGTGTAACCGTTGTACATCAGACTTTTAATTACAGTATTCACGATGTTAGTATACTCAGTTTATTTGTTTGTTAGCTTGGTTTGCACTCCTTGCTGCTGCGGCTTTTAAAGAAGTTGCGAATATGGGAATACTGTTAAAACCGCTGGCTCACTTTTCACTCTACCTTTATGTTCCTCACTGTACAAAGCATGAATCAAATAAATATCTTTGTTTGCTTATGTGCACTAATCATTTTACAGTGTTTATACATCATGCAGTTAATCCAGGTTTTATTCAAGGCCATATTATATAAAAAATGACACTATTTTCTACAAATGACGATAGCTAGATGATGCTGTTTTCAAACTTGATTACGTTTTATAGTAAACTAGTTTATACTACATATTTCAGATCAACTTCTTCTTAACTATATATAGGACCTCTCAAAATAAATAATATTAGTTTTTTTAAATGTTACTGTTTATGTAGTCTTTAACATTTATTTGGAATAAACTCTTTCATGCAAGAATTTGTGTTTTTGAATTCTAATAAATGCATCTCCTTTATCGTCGATTATGGGACAAATTCCTTATGTACCTCCCTGGAGTCTTGTAATCTCCAAATCCCTGTTTTTTTGTTGTTGTTGAATTTTTATTTCAATTGCTCAGCACAGTTGGTGCTATACAAATTGTGGAGCTTTATACATAATAAAATTAAAGTATACAGGGATAGAGGATACTCATATTAGAGTCCTCAAGCAATCTGGTCTGTTTGGTGTGAGTATAAATTAAATAACTTCTTCATTACAGAATAAATAAACATTATAGAAATAAAATGTCCTGTGGCAAGCGTGACTTCAGTCTTGGTGCAGCATCAAGGCTACGTCCCAGTTGGAAGAATAAAGCGCCTGATACATAAGGAAGGTGAGCACCGAATCTGCTTGTCGTTGTAGAGATGTACTCATTAATGCTATGTCCAATTCTCTATGCAGCTGTGCATTCCGGATGTACCACGGGGCGTTCACAGAAAATCGTAATATCCTGTTCTGAAACACCTGAGTTGGTGAATATGAGTAGGTGAAGCACATCCCCATACAGGACTGCCATATAGAAGTGGTCGTAGAATACCCTTGTGTAGTAGCAGCGTACATTCGACTCGTAAAGAGGAATTTGCAGTTGAGGATGGGCTACAACTTGTGAAGACGAGCATAGGCTTCATTTAGTTTGCTTTTGATATGCGTATCCATGTCAGCCGACGATCAAGATGGACGCCAAGTTATCTGACTGCACAATCAGAAGGTAACCAGGGGACTTCACTGTTTTAAATCATGCAGTAGGGCCTTTATCTTAGGTCCCCATTGTACCTTGCAATATACATAGCTAGGTTTCCTTCACATAATTGCTCTAAGAATCGTCATGTAAAAGTTTAGACAACTTTTCATTTGCAATATTACCCAGAAATTTGTTTGTCTGGATGTTCCATCTGACATCTAAATGCCAGAAACCTGTCAACACACCCACTCTTCTTAGCAATATATCACCCATACTGTTTACTGTAAGTTAGCACCTAGCCAATTCTTTGAGTTTTATTTTTAACAACATTTATTAATTTCTTAAACAAATGAAAATAAAAATCGCCTCAATATCAAATAAAGTTTAAAATGGAGTTAATGTTTAACTAAACATCATGAATTGGACGCTGCCACCGCTATTGTTGTCGCCGTCTGTTACGTTTCCCATATGACCTATAACTGAAGGCTGGCTTCCTTACACCAAATAATGCCTTAAAGTACTTTAATTTACGAATGATTATGCTTTATGATCCTTAATTCTAAGCCATTAGAACATTTGAAGTTTACGTTTATATTGCTGGATGCAATATTGTAAACTCAACCAAATTCAAAGAGGATTTGTGCTCAGAGTCATCAAGGGATATAGAACGATTTCCACAGATGCTGCACTTCTAATTTCGGGCATTGAACCTTTATAGTGCCGCGAACCCATTATTTGCGATAGCGCGGTATGGAGCGATAAGGGACGGATGATGCCGGGCAGAGATAAACAGCTTGTCTAAGCAGATAAACATAGCTCGGAGATAAAAGACATGCCAAAACAGATAAAGTGAGGTAAATAGAACACTCTATTGACGTCTTGATTGATAGGGAACAGTCGATATTCTTTACAGAATATTCCCGAAATGTCTAGTGATATGAGTAGTGGTATATATAAGAGGCGACATGCCAGCGGAGTAGTGGTAAAGTAGTCATAAACAGTTGTAAACAGAAACGGAACGAGAGTTGTAACTGAAACTAATGTGTTTGGATAGTGAACTCTTTTTGCGGTCGACGACCTGGTAGATTGTAATTGTGTATGTGACGTAATTGTATTACGCAAGAATTGAACAGAGTGTACTTCTACGGAAATAAAGAACATTTTGAATTTCTGCAAATTGCACTTTTAATTCCACGAACCAACAAAGTCAAATACTTATCGGCAATCTTCACTGCAAAGCTATACCAGGTGAGTCAGCTACCCCTTAGACTCCAACAATGAAACCATGGACCCCATTACTAGTTTCTACCAGCATATTGTGGTTTTGTGGGTTCGTAGAATTAAAAGTCCAAGTTGCAGAAATTCAAATTGCTTTTTATTTCCGTAGAAACACACTTTGGTCAACCCTTACAGTAGCAGAATTACGTAACATACACAAATACAGTCGACAAGGTTGTTGACCACAAACAAAAGCGTTCACTTTCAAAACACGCTGCGGGCACACGATAACCGTTCCGATTCTCCACTCTGTTTACAACTCTCGTTACGACTCCCCGATAAACTAGCCACGGCTTCTTTTATACGACCATTCATGATTCCAGACGATTGTAGAATGTTCTCTATTAATCAAGATACCACTAGAATTTTCCATTTATCTAACTTTATCTGTTTCAGCAAGCTCTTTATCTCCGTGCTACGCTATCCGTTCCCTATCTCTCCGCGCCCAACCCTTTGTGCGCGTCGCCGCCAGTCGCGATAGTATTTAATATGAATGTTAAACGCTCAGTGAAAATAGCACTAATATAGATGATATCGCCTGCAATATATTCGTAATTAGACAGCTGACGTTTGCACGTCTGCAAATGTTCACTGGAACCAGCGAATACTATATGTTAAAAGGAATGCTTACTCCACACCTTACTAGGTAGCTCAGTTGGAACGAGCTCAAATCTGCAATGTCATTTGTCTACTGTAATGTGGTTCGAATCCTCTGCATAGGTATACCAATTCCTTTACCACGTAATACTCACAATTTGCAATTATTCTGAAAACTGTTATTATTTTTATTTTTAGTTGTTTTATTTATGTTTTATGACATTATTTGATGTTTCTTTATTGGTGAACTACAAGTGGGTAGTTGTTTAAACACACCTATAGGTAGATGCAATTGAAATAAGGATCATTTATACTGTCGCGAACCCTATCGCGGTAAGGCGGCTTGGCACACAATAAACGGATAGGTTTCACGGAGATTACGAGCTTGCATAAACAATTAATGATATCGCCGATAAACAAGAGATGGTTAGTTTATCACAGAGGTGAAAGACTTGCTGGTACCTAGAACATTCGTATTTTATCTGGTGACATTTTAGAGTAAAGTCGAGAACAATCTAGAATGATCGATTAGGTGTATAAAAAGAAGCCATGGCTAGTGATGAGTCAGTTGTGAAATGAGAGATAGCCAACTGTGTTGAAACGAGAGCTAAAGATGTAATCTGCTGTCACTTATTGTGATCGACCTTGTAAGACTGTGTATATGTGATTTAATGTTCTTACGTGGGAATTGGACAGTGTATTGCTACGAAAATAAAGGAGATTTTTAATTTCTGCAACACGGCCCTTTAATTCTACGAACCCACAAAGTTACAATACACATTTGAACACAGAAAACAAGAAAATTCCAGTATCAGAGTTTAACATGGAAGTTAAACACAATTTTGCAGATATAGAATTATTATCGTATTAACAATGTCATTTCAAATTGGTATGTTTTGTGGTGCTGCAATGACCCTTTTTCTATACCTAGGACACGACTCCTCTAACGAAGCAAGTGCTCGAACTGATGACCTTCTTGGGTAATGGTAGCCCTCAGGGACTTTATAATTAAATTATTGTAAATTCGGCTTCTAAGTTTTGACGAACATAAAAAAAAAGCATTTACAATGCTGAGACTGGAACCTGTGTTATTGGGGGCTAGGGTACAGGAGATATTATAATCCTATTCAGCTATTTCGAAAATTGACTGAAAGCACCTTCCGCATTCAATTGTACCACTTGTATGTCTGGCGCTATGCCATTGCCACCTCACGAGCTTTCGTGCTTGATTTAGCCTTTTAAGACAGTTTTAATCATTTGCTGGGCGTTTTAATATTACTACTTTAATGGCCAAAGCTCTTCTCATGTTAATTGAGATGCACGAGACGTAGTTTACGGAAAAATGTAAATAAACCGTTATTTAATAATATGTCCGTTTTGACTGTACCGGATAGATTAGCCGTGTCTCTAATTTTTTCCTAATATTTGGCAGCCAACCCCTGCTCTAAGTACAAGAGTACACCATTTTCGTTTTAGCTGACGATGTTAGTGTAATCATATGATAGGTCCATTTTTTCCGAGGCGTTTACTGAATTACCTTGCCATGTATCCTCTCATAAAAAGTTTGTAAAATTAGCTGGAAACCGGAATTCGCTCTCAATAAAAGGAGTCGTATGTTTGTGAGGTGTACTTTAGCGAGCAGTGCGTTTTGTCCCTTAAGCCACCATTCCTCTGAATTTTGCGCATTCCTCTTTCTAAGAGGAATACAGTTTAGTAAGCGCAAAACTGTACTGACTCTCATGCCGTTTGATGGGTGACCTACCTTCCAAAAATAAGGCGCGGCTGACTCACCTGGTATAACATAGAGAAAGGTTATCAATCTTCCCTATAATTCGACTTTCATCCGAGATCTTATTTCTTGGAAGCTGGACATCCTGCCTTATTTCACAACATTGTTAGCGAGAATAACTGCAAACAGATACATGACTGTAACATCTACACATATGGCTCAAGATATTTCTTTCATCCAGAGAATCCAGCTCGTGTGAGAAGTGCTTTTGTAGTGTTCGATAAAAACAATATGGAGTTGCTTTATGGAGGATACAGACTTGCACCTAATTGCTCTATATTCTTTGCCGAACTTTTTGCACAGAATCAAGCAGTGGAGTGGTGCCGCAGTAATAACTATAGCGCATGCATATACAGTGACTCCCAGGCGTCTGCTAGTGTTATCGGGGATAAATACACTACATATTCACTTGCTACCAAAATAAGGAACGATATTATAACAAATACCAATTACGTGTATATCACATGGGTTAGAGGTCATATGGGTGTATACCTGTCAATGAGAGGACAGATGAAGTTGCTAAGAGTTACACATTATCCCAAAAGGAATTCAGCTTTAAGGGGTCTACAATTACATTTGTTAAAAAAAAGGTGGAAGAAAAGAACATTTTGAAATGTGGTACATCACCTGGATAAACAGTTATAAAGGGAAAATCACTCGAAATTTATTTTTTCCTACTGTTAATGATCGTGTAAATTGTAAGTATTTTTCACCTAATTTTATTTTGACCCAGTTTGGTACCGGACATGGGAAATTTAAAACTTACTTTCGAAGATTCCATATAGAATCTCCTGATGGATACCTCTGTAAATATGAAATCGTTGATGGAACTGTTGAACACTTAATATTTAGATTTTATTTTCATTCAAAAATGAGATATATCTTATTCAACATCTTTCATATTGTAATAGAGGTCTTCACACACCGTTGATTAATGTATTCTTTAAAAAATCGATGCATTTAAACAAAAAATAATAAATAAATAAAAATAAATAAATAAAAATAAATAAGTAAATAAATAATAAACAAAATAAATAAAGCAGCAGATGTTATTCACGTGAGGATTTTATCGAACGAGAGGACATGATTTGCTCTGGTATAAAAGTGGATCCGGAACGAACTTGACCGTGTTCCAGTGACTTGCTGTAAACTTTCACTAAATGTATTTACTGCCGCATATACGGGCGCTATTTCAGCACAAACAAGGACGGACATAAAGACTCACTAGAAAGGCTTCATTTATGAAGAAAATAATTTTAACAGCATACCCTTTAAGGGATGTCATATTGTTTTCTCGCCAGCTGAATACTTGACGTTGCACGGTTAGCTTTATAAATTCCTGTGAAGAATTAATCTTCTTTATTTATCTATATTTTATTTATGAAATCATTGTAAAGCGATCTAGAGGGTTGTTGTAATGAATCCTACACCTTGTCTCTTATAATTGTAATTTTTGATATTCTAATTACTCCAAATGCAGTATGAAAACTTTCCGGATGTTCACAAGGATGGCGAAATGTTTTCTTTTTTTGCATTTTTTGCAATTTTTTTGCAATTTACGTCCCCAAGGTGAAGTCATATCGGACGATGAATGAAATGGATGACATGATTGTCTTCTTTAACTCTTTCCGACAGTCTTTCAAGTTCTGGAAATACTGTATAGAATATGTTAGACCTAGTTACAGAAATCCTTGTGGGAATTGTGGAGTAATTTTTTTAATAATAAAATTAAAGTATGTTAAATGTTGAACCTTTATACCTTCTTTCTGGTCACTTCTTTGTGATATATAGTATAATCTTGATAAACTTGGTAAATCCTTCTTTTTCGTATTTAATTGCATAGCTTTACATACAGCTTTCACATAATGCAGAAACACTTAAAATGTACAACGAAATAAGATTCTGTATTTTCAAACCATCAAGTTACGTTTTAAAGACATTTATTCTGTGACCCTCGAGAAAAATAATTTTTTAGGTCAATATAAAATATCGATTTAGTGATTTCTAATGTTGAAATTTTCTCTCTATATACAATTATTTAACATGCGAACTTGATTATATCTTAAATAAAGCAAAATTTTTTCACCTGGGAGTTATTAGGTGACACCCAGAACATTCAGAACGTTTCATGACATACGCTTCTGCAATATTTGATAAAGGAGAATAATACAGGTTTGATTGTCACTATTTATACTTCGTCATCTGTCGTCAGAATGTTAATCATGGCCGTCCACGTATATGTCGTGCAATAAAATGTGACTGGCATTTGTTTTTATACTTTGCGAAGCTTAGAAACAATGTATTTGTGTTCTGTGGAGTAACAGAAACTATGTTTTTTGCTTCATAACATTCTCAACTTAAATCAAGGCCTTGTAAGTCTGTTTGTTTGTAACTCCAATATGTACGTATTCAAGTACAAGAGCATTGTAAATTCTTTTTAATGTTTTAATAAACTATGGAATGAACTCATAAGATACTTTGTAGCCTCATGCACATCAGAATGAATTTAGCTTTTCAGTGGAGAAAGAATTATCAGAATTGGTTGGGTCATTTTTTAGATTACCCTACGTAAACAACAAATTTTCTCTCATTAGATTTGCTGTATCCTTACGTGGGGGAGATATTTGCATGAGACTCATAATTTCGAAATTTCACGGTAAATATAAAATCCACTTAAATGAAATGTGCAAATTTCTAAAGAGTCCTCCCTCCTCCAAAGTTAAATAAATATCTAATATCGCATTTAAGTCAGGCCTCTTTTAAATTTTCTGAATCAAGATTTAAGGAAATTATCAAAGTACGAATACTGACCACATGAAATAATAATTAATCAGTTAGAGAATCCTTTAGTAACTGGAGCGGAATATCGAGTTCTTTGTGCCTCCAAAATGACCCCTAGGAGGAATGGCTGAAGGGGAGACCCGAAGGGCGACCAGATACGGACGACGATGAGCGCTACCAAGGACAGGGTCCCCAACGATTCCAGTATGACACTGATCTTAGCTAACCACAGTACCTATACTGTTTATCTTTCCGAGATATACTTTGCTGCTGGTTTGAATATTTCAAGCGGTAAGTTGCTATTTTTGTTTTCTGCAATTGTGCAAAGACATGGAGTTTAAAAGAATTAAATACTTGACCCGCTCATGAAAATGAGTCCTTCATGACATCCTTTTTATATCTACAACACAATGCTTAAGTGTGTGATAATTGTTTATCTCGATTAACAATAAATGAGCAGATTACCGAACGGGATAACTCAGGCGGTAACGTCGCATACAGGGAGTTTCTAGTTGAAATCCGTAGGCCGCCAACCTGACTGGAGTTTATCGTGGTTTACCTCAGTAGTCAAGGTACATACTGGATTGCATATAGAATCCATGATGCAAAGTTCCACCTTAGGTCTAAAACAGTAAACGCCAAAATATCTAACAACAGATAATGAAAACGACTAGACTGGAGGGCATGTTAATGTCATTTGCCCGGCACATAAAGCAGATCTCCAGTTACGTGGAAACCTTTTGAAACTGCTATCTACCCGTCACACAGAGAAAGGAAGTTCAGTTGTCTAACACTAAGGTCCTGTGGCCACCTGTCGAAGCTATCTATCCATCATATTGTAGAAGCGGAAGTTGAGTTGCCTAGTACTACAGTTCCGAAGGACCCTATTGAAGCTACTATCTATCCATCACATAAGAAACATTAGTTCAGTTACCTAGCACTAAGGCCTTTAGGAACAATGTCGAAGCTGCAATCTACGCGGCACGTGTAGAAGCAGAGTTAGAGTTGCCTAGCATTAAGGTGTCTGTAACACGTATCGCATTGCTAGCTACCGTCACACATAGACACAGACGTACAGTTGCCAAGCACTAAGGTTCTTGTGACAAACTTGAAGCTGCCATCTGCCCGGTATATGTAGAAGCAGAGCTACAGTTGCCTAACCCTAAGGTTTCTGTGGACACGTACGAAGCAAAATGGTATGGTACATGGTTGTACACTAGAAGGCTCAGTGTACAACAAAAGCCGACCTGTGAGATATCTCCTAAAATATCTATTGCAATATGACCTCATGTGATTAAAGCGACATGAAATAAATAAAGGAAAAAGAAGTAAGAGAGTAAGTCTTTGTAAGAATAGTGAGTAGAGAAAAGAATTTGAATGAGATTGCTTATTATAATGTAAACCAAGCACGAGAACTTTCAGGCTTCTTTGTTTCGTTTGCCATAAAAGGTATCGGTGTAATTAAGTACAATTTCATCAACTTTGTCCCACATAAAGTGAGATTTTTATTTTTATTTTGTATTAAAGGGCGGTGCGATAAACATTAAAATGCAGTGTAACAAAATGAGAACTCATGATATTTCTTAATCTACCTTGAACTCAGGTCTACTGCAGAAGAAAAGGCACTGATAACTTTAATGTATTACAACCATAAACAATTCACTTATATAACATATTTACAGAGTAATTTGTTTCTTTTATGTCCATCTAGCAGTCTTCCTGGAATCAATTAGGAAGGAAAAAAATTACTAGAATTTTTTATATACTATCGCACAACTCTAGCGGTAGCATCTAAAGTTATGCACCGATGCATGTCATTAAATTTGATTCACATGCAAATTTAGTTAAACGTTTCGAATGGGAAAATTGCTTCACGCACCTGTGCATCCAATCTGTTCTGAAATTGGCTCCAATGGGTTTCAGTAATACAAAAAGGACTAGTGAGGAGCTTACATCGTTATCAATTTAATGAGAGAGAAGTTGTATATATGTAATCAACCGATTTTGGCAATTCTTTTACCATTAAGACTATGTAGGAACGTCACTCATTCAAATTTCGGAGGGGGAAGGTGAGAGGACACTAAGGGAAGCCAAATTGTGGAGAGATGACAATAGATGATATAGTTCCTTAAAGATTGAGACTCCCCGGCGACGGCCCCTAAAACCGACTTACCTCCCTTCGGGTTTGCATATTTTCTAGGGGACCCGAGATTTGAAGACCTCTTCCTCCGGAAAGGAGAAAATTGCATCTGCCACGCACGCCGAATCTCCCACCGACATTTGAAACCCTGAAGAAGACAACCAGAACGGAACTTGAAATGAAATCGAAGTGAGGTGAGATAGAGCGACCGGAATTCGGGGATTTAATTATCTGTTTCAGCAATTGCTTGGCGATCTGGGGGAACCTCCGAAAAAACCCATAGGTTAGAAGTGTCGACCAAAGGAATCGAATCCCCGACTTCTCGACAGACGATCCCAAGCCATTCCGCTCGGCTTATTCTTTGTAACAGTCATGGCTATATGCTACCTGTTTCAATTCATAAATTGCTTTCAAAAATTATAAAACCTTCGCTGGGAATTCTATAGAATGGACATTTACTGTACACCACAGAAAATACCCGTGGAAACAAGAACTGATTAAATGCTATGTCTATTCCGCTTATTATTCATGTCAAAAACAAATGCTAGTTACATTTAATTCCAAGCAATTTACTACACAGACAAATGTTCCGGGCTAATATGCCGTGATCTAGAAGTTCTTGAAGAATGAACCGACATTTCGCCGGGATCTGCGCCTGGCATCATCAGGGTGGTGATCCGCTTGCTGTGAGAAATTATTACCACCATTTCTTTCTGCCTTTCTTTGTAGTTATATTGTAATGAAGTTCTTTGTCAGCGGTAGTGAATGTTAAGTAACTGTAGAAAGATCAGAAATGTCTAAAATTAGAATCCTTTCTTCCTGGAATGACCCACTTGGGGCACAGATACCAAAGATCAGTCTGGTCGAAGTATCGAATCCTCTCCAAAAAATCTATCCTATCCTATACTATTTCAATAACTTATAAATGGCATGAGCCATTTCCAAGGTATTCGTAGTTATTGGCTCAAATTGCATTGTAATCCTTTTAGAGTACTGTCGCGTTTCAGTTGTTTTTCGCAATAATAAGCGAAGCGCATAGAGTTTATATGTAGCACAGCAATAAGTACGTGACTTTTAAACATCTGACAATCAATTCCGTTTTCTCTGTTCCTCTTGTACCTTAGTCCCCGCTAGAACTGCTTTTACGTGGAATAATGATTCAGGGGATATATATTGCAATAGTTATATCAGTTTAAAAAATCAACTCCTTTTCAGTGTCATTTTACTAACCTTGTGTTTCTTATACGCCGCTCTCAAGAGAATTTTTCTTAAATCAAGGGAAAGTGGTGGTTCCATATTGAGTTTTTCTATTCGGAAGTTACGAAAGTCAGAGAAAGTTTCATTATTTCACAAGCAATATTTGCCTCTGTGCCAGCAATATCCTTGACTCTTGTTTTTCCAAGAGCCTGAGCTTCTACTTGTAACCCAATTGGCGTGCATTATTTCCAACATTACGAGCAAATAAGTTCCGCAGAAGTGAAAATGGTGATGCAACGGGAAAACATTGGAGTGGTTATATTTAAAACAGCTCTGGCAACTTACACTACCACACTCTAAGTGAAAAACAATGACTTTCGTAACACTCGCCGGGCTAGAAGATTTGCCAAGATTAACGACGAAAAGGATGCAATTAAAATTATTGGAGATGACATATCCAAAATACTTATTTCAGTGTGGGAAATTATCTTGAATAAACAAAGATCTTATTCAGCTCTGTTGAGTAATGAGTGATATTTCTGTCCCATAAAATGTACATTAAATGCAATTGCACATTAAGAAGACACGTTTAAGACCCGGTACTGAGATTTTGGCCAAGAATAGGATACTAAATATTAACATTTAAAACAGAGTGAGGTAGAGCAGACAGTAGCGTGATTAATGTTAAAATGAACAGTTCAAGCAAGAATAAAACTTAAACTTATTAATTTACAAATAAATCATGGATCAATTAAAAATAAAACCAATGCTTTGAAAAAAAGAATAGAATCGAAAAGTTTTAAAATTTGGACCAGATCAAAAAATACTTTAAATTCTAAAATGACTCGCATTCAGGAGGGTGTGATTCAATTCCCGTGGCCGAGCTACCTGAACCATAGTTTATTTGGAGATTTTCTCGGGTAAATTGGGAATGTTAATCATTCCTCAAATTTCGTATCCCTCCATTTCACCTAACTTCTCGTTTTATTTACCCTTCATCCTACTCAGTTGTTTTAGAGTTGTAAGGGTCAGCGAAATCTCGGCATTGTATGACAGGGAAAAGGTTGCTCTCTATAAACTACGTCGGTGGCAGTCTCCGAGTCCCGAAGCCCTTTATGGAATATGCAAATCTATAGGAGGGGCCATGCTGTACCAGCTGCCATCTGGGAAGTACGTAAGGGGTCTTGCCCTCTACTCTGTCGTTACTCTTATTTCGTCCTCTGTGTCTCACCTCACCCCTCCTTTAGTTAAATTTTTTATTTTAACCAAAATAACTATAACGAGTTTTATTAAAATAATCGCAGGCTAAATCTATTTGCAATATTAATGCAGCTGTTTTGAATTTTCTATGGGTAGATTCTGAAAATCTGTGCCGTGGTGTAGTGGGCTAAGGCAGCATGCCTTGATCCCTGACCACGGAAAGCGGCCCGGATTCCATCCCACCCATGGGATGTGGATTTTAAATCCCGGGTATAGGACCAGTGCTCACTCAGCATCGTGAGGAAAGTGATGAGCTTATGTTAGGTAAGCGGTCCTGGTCACGAAACCAACATTCCGGCTGGGGGATGCCAAGATGCTGACCACATCGGTTGGATGATCGCCCACCTCTGCCGCGTGTAAGTGGGCGTGAGGCCGGCAGTCGGGTTGGTAGGCCTTGGCACTCTAAGGGTTGTCGCGCCAGGGTTTATTTATTTATTTACATTGTGGAAATACTCTCATTCAGAGCCAATTTGGTTAAGTTTGTGTACAGTAGCGACGATAGTTCTGTGCCGGTGACCTACTTTCTTCGCGCACTGGAGAGAGTCTATGACCAAGCATCACTAGCATCTTCTGCTAGCGCTAGAAGATGGAAGACAATGCAGCAAGACCATATTTCACAGACTCATCTTTACTAAAACGCATACCTTAAGATATATGAGCACTTCCTCATCCTAGCCACTGAAAAACAACAGATCTTCTTTGCTGTTTTTCCTCTTTGCTTTCACAAATGTTTTAATTACAGGAAAATAAAATTCTGTGGTGATGCCTTTGAGGCTTGTAGTGCATGGAAGTGAGTTAGCCGATTCTCATATGAAGATATGTTTCATCTTCATAGATAACCGACCTTCCTGTGTCTCTAAGCCCTTCTATGGCACGTAAATATGACGCGCCAATTTCTCATATATCTTTCCTATAACAAGACCCTGTTGTTCCTTGTTTTCTTCTACTTGAAACCTACGCCACATAATATAGTCTTTAAACTAGTGCTTCCCCCTTTAAAGTTAATGGAATCTTGATGTTTCAGGAGTGCCAAATTTTGACAGTGGGCACAGTTTTCTCCTGAATATACAAATTATAAATTGTTTGGCGAATTACACACCTATCCAAGTCATCAATGACAGTGACTGTTTCTATGTACGTTACTGATGTTTCAAAGGAGGTCACTTGTGCCTCACATTTCTCCACTTCTTTAATTATTTTACGAAATTTTCTCTCAGATACTTTTGTTGCTGCACTCACCCTCCCTTGCATTTTATTAGTATATCGCCAGAAACTGATTCGCGTTTCAGAATAGATTGACATTAATAACTTCGCGGTTTGGCTGTGAAGTGTTTTTCCACCAAGTTTGCTTTGAATTGGAGGCATTTTAATCTAAATAAGAAAATATATAAAAGCACACATACATACACACAGACAAAATGCTAATTGCCAGTGCGATTAAGAATAACAATTTCTAAAACTTTAAAATCTTAACGTGACGGCACCGAAGCGCTAGAAGTTACCTGGTCAAACCTCTCCACGATACTGGACATTTCAGTGTACTACGCATGACCGAGACTGGATTCTAAACGACTGCGCACACGGTCTCCACCGGCACAGAACCATCGTCCGTACTGTAACTGAAGAAATTATGAGCTGGTTAAAAATGCACAACCCAAAGTTCACTTTTTTGTAGAATTAGAATATCAAGCCCAGGCATTCCGTGCCACGGAAATGAGCTTTCACTATAACTAGTGATCTTTCAACAGCAGTGAAGGGAACTGTTTTGCTAAATGAGTATTTTACTATTTCTCTAAGATAATGTGAACTATAATATGATATATATATATATATATATATATATATATATATATATATATATATATATATATATATATATTGTGAAAGTATTGAGCAGTATTTCAGTATTTCTTCTGCAATCACTGAAATATAAAATTTATATCTATAGCATTAGCTGCTTCGAGAATATTCGTTCTCATATTTTTTAAGTTTTGAGGAATTGAAAGCTCATGCGGCATCTAGAACATCTTACAGAGCGGCCCAAATGACCTCGTTGTCGACGGGCCCTAAAACACCACTAATCTTACAGAGCTCTCTGTTACTTATAACGTACTTATAATGTACTCTCTGTTACTTATTATAATTATACGTAATGTAAGTGTTCGCAGTACCTGTAGTGCAACAGTTAAAAGAATGTCTCTTATAAAACTAAACAGAAAGTACGAAGATCTAGAACACTATAAAAGTATTCCTCTCAGCCTCGAACAGATTCTACAGCTGTGCCAGTAATATCCGACTATTAGCTAACGCTCCGTGTAGATTACCTTGTAAGATTGACGTTATAAGGTGTATAATTCTTATCATTCGACAGGCACTTCTCATAACAGGCAATTTCACACGTTAAGGTAATTGCGAATGCCTGTTACTGTCTCTAGTGTGCACAGCTCTTGCACCTACTCACTGATTGTTCGTCTGTTGCTTTCTCACAGTACAACAAAACAATGAACGTCGCATTTTTTAAATTTATTTCTACTCCTCACTAAGGCGGACGAAGTACTGCATTTAATTCATGATTTAATATAATTATGTCATTGACAATAGAGGCTCAGAAGCCATATGAATCTGGCATAAGGATATTTACATTCGGAATAAATATCGATGTTACCGGAATGCAGCTTGTGAAAAAGTTTCTGCAGCCTGAAAAAAGTTTTTTTTTTATTTTATTTTTTCTCTATTTTATTTTTTCTTAGCCTCATGGATGATTATAGAGGGGCTCTTTTTGGGGGGGGTGGTTAAAGTTAAAGTTTATTGTAAGTACGCAGGTCTATAGAATGCTTAATGAAATAGCTGAAATGTGCATTAAAGAGCGCGGAGAGCATAGAGCTGAAGTTACCTCACATTAAAGATTAACGGAAATCCCCTTCCTCCCCCATAAAAAAAACAAGAACCCAATATCTGGACAAGTGGCTTGCGCTCGTGTGTGTGTGTGTGTGTGTGTGTGTGTGTGTGTGTGTGTGTGTGTGTGTGTGTGTGTGTGTGTGTGTGTGTGTGTGTGTGTGTGTGCGCGCGCGTGCGTTTAACTTACGTCCTCCAACGTTGAGTCATATCGGACGATGTTTGAATGGGTGAAATGATGCTCAACTGAGCCCAGGGTCCACAGAGCTTAGAGTTACCTGACATTCGCCTTCCAGGATAAGGGAAAACCCCGCAAAAACTTTATCCAGATAACTCACCCTCACCGAGATTCGAACTTGGGATCTCTTGAACGTGAGCAGACACGATACCATCTATGCTACTGAGGCGGGAATGTGTGTGTGTGTGTGTGTCTGTGTGTGCGCGCGCGCGCGCGCGTGTGTGTCAGAGAGAGAGAGGCTGTGGGGCACCGCGGGACCTGCCCACTCGTTACATCCACGCCGCTGCACTACAACTTTATCCGTCCACGCAGCGAACCAACCGCATAACCACCCACCGAGGACCGTCTAATCTCATCAGGCTGCAGTTCGCCGACACCGCGGACTACGAGACCGCCTTGAGGAAGGGCCTGCCCTTATTAGGACAGTGCTTACGAATAGGACAGAGCGACCTGCTCCATGTCGGCGTTGCTGCAGCTTCGGACACACGGCAACCACATGCACCGCGCCGCCACGCTGCCATTACTGCGGTGCTCGATCTCTCACCAAAGATTGCCGCCAGCACGATCTACGCCACCACCGCCGCTTCTGCGCCACCTGTGGTGGTTACGGCCACTACTCTGGTCAGCTGCAGTGCCACAGCTTCCCGCGGGCTTACGGCAGCGCCGAGCGGAAACACCACGCAGCAACAGCTACAGGACCGACACCCTCAAAGAGCCTCGCCATAGCCGTCGCCACTCCTACCCAGGAGCTGGTACAAGCAATTCGAACCGAGCTGCAACGTCTCAACGATCGCCTGGACAAGATTGAGGACAAATTCACCGCCGTCACCAACACCAATCCCATGCGTGAGGACCTCCAAGATCTCCACTCGGAGATACTTAACCTGGGACCTCGCCTTGGGGACCTGGAAGAGATCATTACCACTACCCAAGGCTCCATGTCCACAACACTGAGCTCTCATCACCAAACCACAGCAGCTCTCATCACCTCCACAGTCGCCCAACAGATCGCGACGCTTCAAGGACAGATCCAGGAGCTCACCCAACTTACCGCCATGAACAGAACTCTGCTACAAAGGTTAGCTGGTGACATCAGCATTAACCTCACGCCACCACATGTAGCTCCCAACAGGCACGCCGTAGAGGAACACACCGCAAACGACAGCGTGGGGCTGTCACCTCAGACACAGAACCCATCACCACACCGCCAGCATCGCAGAGCTGCCCGCAACGCACGGGCGCCGACGCCACCACCGCAACGATATTTACATCCCCTTCGCGGATACGAGGCCTATCCAAATAAGACTTACCTACATCTTGGCAAATCACTACCACAGCATCAAACAAACAGCACCCAATACTTAGCAACGTCACCTTCATTTCCAGGTCGTAGCCAGGGCCCTATTGGGTCATGACTGACTACCTGGCCAACATCGCGGCTATGCCGCCACTCTGAACATTCACCCACAATCCTCCGGTTGCGTAACGCGGTACCGGACACCATAATCACACACAACGTCCCAAACAAGCTAGCACCACATTGAATAAATATACAGTGCCACCCCAGAACAACATCCCACCCAACCCCAATCCTTCTCCCTACCTAAATACCTACACACCTTGTTAATGTTTTCCTGTTACCTTTATTCCTGTTTCCCCTAAAAAAATCATAAAAAAATTAAGGAAAAAGTAAGTAATTATGAAGAAACTTGTAAGTGAAGTTTAGAAATGTTCAAGGATGTGGCATGGAAGTCTCCTCCCAAGTCAAACGATTCTTTACGCAGAAAATGCATGCTCCATTATTTCTTACTTCTTAATAATTTTATTCCTCTAAAAATTTCGATTAAATGTTTAAGATATTTGTATGAGAATAAAATGTTTCTCTTAAAAGTTTCTGCGAATAGCCTATGAAGTACTGTACGATCAAACGTAATGTTATAAAATTTTCCATATTTGGTATACCACAAGAGACAGGCAAATCAATCACTGCAAAAAAAAAAAAAAAAGATAGAGATTCCTGTAATACACAATAAATACCAAATGTACGAGGGTGGGTTAAAAGTAATGCCTCCTATTTTTCGCTTAAATAAGTAAGTTATGTAAAAACTTTGAATTTGGCGCAATTCCTCAAACCTTCTTCTCCAATCCCCTGCAGTAGTAACTTCCTAAGTCAACAGGTGGCAGCACTGCATTCTCTTGCAAAATGGCTGACATCGACATTCGTATTAGACAGCGTTCTGTGATTGAATTTTTGACTGCGTAAGGTAAAACGCCAATTCGCATTCACGAAAGGCTAAAAAATGTTTATGGTGATGCAACGGTGGATGTTAGCACTGTTAGACGATGGATTCGTCACTGCAACGAAGCTGAAGGGCAAACACCATTGGCAGATGAAAAGCGAAGCGGCAGACCGGTGACTGCAGTGATTCCATGCAACATTCAGCGAGTCGATGCCATCATTCGTGGTGATCGCCGGGTAACAACAGGTGAATTTTGTCGCATTACCTCCCTCAGTAAAGGCAGTGTGATGACGATTATTCAACAACTGGGTTACTCAAAAGTTTGTTCACGTTGGGTACCAAGGATGTTAACCGCCCAAAACAAAGAAACAAGGGAAAAAAATAGCCTCCGAACACTTGCAGCGCTTCAATTTGGAGGGAGAGGAGTTTCTGGAAAAAAATTGTTACTGGAGACGAAACGTGGGTTCATTTTTTTTAACCTGAATCAAAGAGGCAGTCAATGGAATGGCATCGTATAACGTCACAGAAGGGGGAAAAAAGTAAAAACTCAGCGGTAGGTAGGGAAAGTTACGGCAACAGTGTTTTGGGCTGCAGAGGGTGTGCTTATGATTGATTTTCTGGAACAGGGATGCACAATAAATTCTGTCCAATACGTCAGAACTCTCAAAGAACTGAAAGCATGTCTTCGCCGAGTTCGCCCAACAAAAATTATGGCGGATGTTCTTCTTTTGCATGACAATGCAAGACCACACCCCAGCCGTTACACCACTGCAGAAATTGAGCAATTGGGATGGCAAGTCTTACCTCACCCCCATACAGCCCTGACCTGGCACCATCAGACTTCCATCTGTTTGGGCTACTAAAGGAAGCTCATCGTGGGATTCATTTTGAAGATGAGGAGGCTGTGGAAACGTCCGTGCGTCAATGGCTTAGGAAGCAAGACCGTGTGTTTTACCACACTGGAATACATGCCCTAGTTAAAAGGTGGACCAAAACTGTGGAAAACGATGGAGATAATATTGAATAGTGACAAATTAATCGTCAATGTTGTACTTTTCAAGCTATGTAAATTGGATTCAATTTTCTTGGCAATTAAAAGAGAAAAAAAAAAATAGGAGGCATTACGTTTTCACCAGCCCTCGTACTTTTGTGGCATTAACCTTTAGATATTTGGTGTTATTGAGTTTACTTTCTGAATTGTAAAATGACTTCTCTTGTTTCTTGTGATGTTATGAACGAATATGGAATTCCAAAAAACAGTATATATTGAGTGGTATAAAGATTTTTGACTGCCACTCCAGCCTCCTCTGCCCTGAGCAGAGTAATAACATTTTATAATACACAACACCTAACGAAGGTGATCAAAGAAGTAACGAGATTCACACTCCGAGATGCTATCACGCTTCTATCCAGGGTGAATGGTTTTCATAGTATCTTTTCTCAAGAGTTATACAAATGCCGATACAAACCATTTCTTACTGTGCATTCTGTGATTGTTCGCAATGAATTCAAAGTCACGCCGACTGTGAGCATTCAATTTTTGAAAACTCAAACACTGAAACCTGCATGAATTTACCTTAAAGAAATTATAAGGTGATAGAGTAATGTACGAAAGAAATGTTTAACAACGGATAAAGTGCATGCCGATACTCAATCCGAAGAAGTATTACTCAGCGTATATGATTTGAAGAAGCAAGTGAATAACAAATTCGTGCAAGGGGAAAGCATAATCTTAGAGAACTATACATTTCTTTTCCAGTCATTTTTGTCCTTCGCTTGTTCGAATTGTCTGGCTTAAGCCAACTACAACATGGGAATTATAAAGAATGTGATATTTGTAAACCTAAATAATGGAGGCAATTATATTTATGGATAAGAATAACAATATTTTTGTCATGGGTTTAAATTGTTTTTAATTAACTTGAGCGAAACCGTTATTACTTGCTAGACTACCTTCATATATAAATGACAGTGTATAGAAAAAGTCATATGAATTTAATACATCAGCTTCTATACTTTGTATACTTTAAAATAGACAGAGAAATTTATAGGCACACATTAAGGTAAATAATTGTCTAAAATTGGCATCAAAAGAATAATTATTACTCAGCGGAGTCTCAATTTAAAATTGTTGGGTTGTGTACATTACGTCATCTACCATAAATAAACGACATAGGTAAAATTGTCCTCTCCTCGTGAATATTTCATTCTGGGTACTTTAATGTGAACGTTATATTACTTTAAAAGTGGTAAAGAAAACTTATAAAAAGAATATTGCATGAAGCTCGCATTTCATGCGAAAAGGGAAATATTAATTCAAACTTTGCTGTAGGGGGATGTAACATTCACGATCTCGAATACGTGAATGCTCTTGATATATCACCGAAAATTGGATTTTTCCTCGCTGAAGTCATATTTCATTTCATTGAACAGGAAGGAAACATACAAAGCTCTTTGATTTCTTTTTACCTGCGGCGTTAAGAAAATATCGGATACCACGTCTGAAGAAAATTTCTTTATGAAATATGACAAGTACTCTGCATCCTCAGTATGTATGTATGTATGAGGCTATGTATATGAAACGGTGAAAGTTATAAATAATGGAGGTGGGCCACCAGCTACACATTCTTTTCTTTCCGTCCCTTTTATACCCCGCCTTCTTTAACTACAGGGTCATATCGCGACCTTTCCTAGGGAACATATGCCATATTTGCAATGACGTTAACTAGTGTAGAGTTTTTTTCGGGTTTTATTAGGTTTATGGATCTCACACACACACACACACACAAGTAGGTTAAAAATAGCGGTTCCAGCGCAGACCCAAATGAGCAAGATGGCGGCCATGCGCAATCGGTATGTTTAGTGGATTTAGACAGTGTTTAGGTAGGCAGTCAATCCTCTTATTTTGCTGTACCTTATAATGCTGTGTCCTGAGGTATGATCAGAGTTTGTCTTGAGCTATGATCTGAGGCTCTAGGGTTAAGGGCTGCAGGGTTTCTTAGGTAAAGTCTGTTGGTATGGGATGTTAATATCTGAAGGATTTAATGGTTAGGTCCTGAGGTATGATCTGGGACTCTATGGTTAAGAGTTGCAGGGTTTCTTAGGTAAAGACTGTTGGTCTGGGAGGTTAATAGCTATAGGACTTAGAGGTTAGGTCTCGAGGTATGATCTGGGACTCTATGGTTAAGAGTTGCAGGGTTTCTTAGGTAAAGTCTGTTGGTATGGGATGTTAATATCTGAAGGATTTAATGGTTTGGTCCTGAGGTATGATCTGGGACTCTATGGTTAAGAGTTGCAGGGTTTCTTAGGTAAAGACTGTTGGTCTGGGAGGTTAATAGCTATAGGACTTAGAGGTTAGGTCTCGAGGTATGATCTGGGACTCTATGGTTAAGAGTTGCAGGGTTTCTTAGGTAAAGACTGTTGGTATGGGATGTTAATATCTGAAGGATTTAATGGTTAGGTCCTGAGGTATGATCTGGGACTCTATGGTTAAGAGTTGCAGGGTTTCTTAGGTAAAGTCTGTTGGTCTGGAGCTTGAAAGCTGTGGGATTTAGAGGTCAGGTCTTGAGGTATGATCTAGGACTCTATGGTTAAGGGCTGCAGGGTTTCTTAAGGTAAAGTCTGTTGGTCTGGAGCTTGAAAGCTGTGGGATTTAGAGGTTAGGTCTTGAGGTATGATCTGGGGCTCTAGGGTTAAGAGTTGCAGGGTTTCTTAGGTAAAGACTGTTGGTCTGGGAGGTTAATAGCTATAGGACTTAGAGGTTAGGTCTCGAGGTATGATCTGGGACTCTATGGTTAAGAGTTGCAGGGTTTCTTAGGTAAAGACTGTTGGTCAGGGAGGTTAATAGCTGTGGGATTTAGAGGTTAGGTCTTGAGGTATGATCTGGGGCTCTAGGGTTAAGGGTTGCAGGTTTTAACAGGTAGGGTTGCTGGTATGGGAGGTTAATACCTATAGGATTTAATGTGGCATGAGCTCTAGGGTTAAGGGTTGTAGGGTTCATAGCTAAATGTTGTTGGTCTAGAGGATAAAGACCGTAGGGTCTTTTATCTATGTTTTATAGGCTGAGGTATGGTCTTATAATTTTGAAGTTAAGTTTGCTAGCCCAGCGATTAAAGGCGGTTAATCTTGGGGCAAGTACTACATTTATGCTTTACTATGTCATCCTATTATAAACTAACCTAACCTAACCTAACCTAACCTAATATATCCCATGGTTTTAGCTTCTTGATCATTGTTGAACCTAGTTGATTCTGGTATTAACATTCGTTCTCTTTTCTTAAGCTGCCCCGTTTTTACCTCCTTAACCTATCCTAAGCATGTTTCTTTTCTCATGCTAACTACTTGTATGTATGATGCAAAGTTTTTAGGCATATCGATATTATAGCTATCTTTGTCACTGCAAGAGGTATATATGCTGATTACAGATCTTTATACAGTAAATTTAACCCTTTGTGTATCTGCTTCTCTTTTCCTAAAAATTGAGGTTCTTTTGTTGCTAGGGTTTCTTGTTTTTCGTACCTTCTCTATGCTTTCAGGAACTCTATTCTACCTTGTTATGTTATGAGGTCTTATGCTTATATCTTAGGCTTTTTGATTAAGCCTTTTGATCTGAAAGACTATGTATTTTGGCTATGTTCCTCATCTCTTATGGTCACATGGCTAGGTCTTGAGGCATGATCTTAGGGCCTGGGGTTTAAAGGATATAAGTCTCATAGCTTAAGCTCGTAGGTCTAAAGGTTAAAGACTGTAGGTTTAGTGGTTAGGTCGTATGGATTCAAGGTTAGATCTCTCGGTCTAGAGTTTAAGGCTGTAGGATCTGAAGGTTACGTATGGAGGTATGATCTGAGGGCTCTAGGGTTAAGTGTTTTAAGCTTCATAGCTAAAGGTTGCTGGTCAGGAGGTTAAAAGCTGTAGGATCTGGAGGTTAGGTATTGAGGTATGATCTCGGAGCTCTAGGATTAAAAGCTATAGGCTTCATAGCTAAAAGTTTGCCAGCTAGAGATATCTTCTTTACTGTTAGAGGTATATTTGCAATGGTCTAGGCGTACAGTTTTCTTACATTTTTTCATGCAGATTGATGTCTTCGTACTCTTGTGTCTTTTTCAAGCTTTTACCCCCTATGCATCGTCTTGTAATAAGTCGTTACGCTAAACCAATGTTCTAATGCTATTTCCATGCTTTTTCAGATGTTATGAGGTTTATGCGCGTTTCAGGGATATTTTAGACCAAGTTACGTTACTCAATTCATTTTATAACTAATTAAGAAGTTTTTCAAGGATATTTCAGATTACGAGATAGTAGTTACTTTTTAAATTTACCTATTTTAACATTAACTAAAGTGTGTTCAGTTAGCTTATGTGGTGAGGTAGACGTCCCTCGTCTTTTTTCTCTGGACTTGGGACCAGCGTCAGAATTTGTTTTCTGAACGGTAGACTTAACGCCCTCCTCTGCTCTTATTATTCAGCTGTTTTCATGCTTAGATATTTTAATGCTACGTTCTAGTGTTTATTTCTCGGAATGAAAATTGTTTTTTTTCTGCTCTAGGGTTCCTTCTTTCATTCGCCGTTCAAAATATGACAATGTCCATGGGCATATGTGGATACTCCATCATCTGCAATTACTCTCTTGTCATCATGTGGAGATAGGGATATTTTGTTCACTTCCACTGACGCAACATTATGTTGATGGGACATAATTAGGTTCATTGGCGTTCTTATGATTTCTCTGCTTTTAAGACAGTCCACATAGCTCTCAAAGGTGATGTACTGTTTAATGGCACTATGTTTTATGCCTTTTATCTTCTTGATTATGCCTCCATCGATGTCGAGTGCATACATCTTCGGTCTCAGTCCAACAAAACGACGAATGATTTTTCCATTGGCTTCATCTTTAAATTTTCCCAACACTTTCTTGTTTTTTGTAGAATGACATATGTGCTCGCTAGGATAATCAGCAGTATCCAGATGTTCCAGAAAACGTAACTTATCCTGGTATATGTCTCCGGTAGTCACACGATGGATGAAAGAGTCAGTATCCATGTACATGAGCTTCAGATTTTCAAGCCCGTAATACGGCATTAGCACATCATAATGATACCAATACATCAAGGTCTTCGAGATATCCAGCACACACATCCCAATGTATATAGGCTTGTTGAAGACTATCTCCCGTGACGCCATGTGTATTGCAGCCAGATTGGGTCCATATATAGTTCTATCAATAAATGTAGGCTTAGCAACCAGTTTTTCCAATGTCTTCCAATCGGTGACAAGTCGTATATTCAGTCGGTTTCTGATGTTTTCCATAGTTTTACCAAACATGGCATTGTTAAAAAGTTTGTAAAGATCCTTCTCGAAATCATTTCTCGATCCTTGTCGTAGCCGGTTATTGAATTCCACATAAGGCTTTAACCAACATGACTGTTGAAATTGTAGCACCCGATGGATTTTAGTCAGTTGTAACCCATGACTAAGGGCCTGCTTCAAGGTCATGTAATGCACCACATACCTAGTTCGTGATCCAAGGTGAGGAATTAGTTTCCTTGTAGAAGAACCCGGGGGCTTGATACACTCAGGTAGGAACGGTAAATCATTGTGTAGGTCATGGAGTTCTGTAGGATATTGAAGGTCCACTTCTAAGATGTATCCGAGAGGGTCATCTTCTCGTAGTATATCTAGGTTGATATCTTCAGGAGAAACCCACTTAAAACCCCCGTAAGCAAGGGGTTTCTGCATCGCCCACGCGTACTGGTTATTTGAATCCTCGTACGTAATATATTGAGAGGGTTTACTTGAGTCATACTCCTTCATGTAGTGATTGTTCGCTTCTGCATACCGATGAGAAACTTGGCATAATCCTCCTCTTATACCTGCTTCAACCATGAGTAGCTGGTCATAATCCTGTAGTAATTCCAGTTCAATTCGTGTGTACAACAGCATTGCATCCCACGTAAGTCCGGGTGATGTATAATAATGTGCGGGATCAACTTTATGGGTTTTCAGGGTCTGCTCTCTGAATGTTTCAAACACATCTGCTAGTAGAAGGACATCCGAAGTTAAGTAGAGGTCACTGTACTCGCCTAGTGTTCTGATGTTGAAGTGACTCCATACGGTTTTTGCATGCTGATACTCTGCATCACTAATTTCTTCTCTGTTTAACTTACTGTAGAATGCTTCTCTCGGAGGAAGTTCTGTCTCACTCAAAACATCCCATGATGTAACGTAATCATAGGGAAACACACCTTTACGCATCATCAAATCGATCTTCTCTGCTCCAAAGTACTTCTGAGTTTCAGGATATGATGTTAGATTTTTTGCTAGTTTATCCAAGCTGGTACTAAGGAAGCGATAGGTATCCACAAAACGAAGTTTAATGTCACCAACATACTTGGAAAATGATATATAACTTTCCTCAGAGCTAGGAATAACTTCTACTCTATCGCTAGTACAGCCTAACTCCTTAACAATGAAATGGGAGTCATATCCACTCAGGTTATGTATGAAGACAGGAATATAATTAGGCGTTTTACAGGTTAGATTACACTGATTATGTAGACTTCCTCGATATTCACCACTTATATGATCATGATCTCGTACTTTCCAGTTATCGTCGGTAACTTCTTTACCACATAAGTAGCATTCTGTAGAAGATTCGAATAATTTTTGTTGCTTATCTGTCAGAGTTAATGGAGCACCAGTTTTGTATACAGCATTAATTTTCTTTGCGAGAGAACTTACATACTCCATAAACTTCGGTGCAGCGTCACAACCTCGATATACATAGGGTTCAGTAGGAAGACCAGTCAGTAAACCTTCAATTGTAGCTGAGGATTTGACATAAACACAGAAACTCATAGGAATATGCTTCTGATATGGAACTGTATAAGACGTTTCGGGATTAGAAGAACACCCGTGGTAAGGGGTAAGAATGCTTTCAAAGTCAGCGTATATGACATAAGGTAATTTTAACATCCTTTCATGATTCTTGAATCTAACAATAGATTTCTCCTTAGTTGGCATAACAATCTTAGCAACTCCGTGTTGGCTACATATTTTTCTATGCTCATTTAACCTCTCAACTCCTCCATTTCGATACTCAAAGTGCGTAAAACAGCGTTTGCAGATACAGAGTTTTCCCTCACATTTGGTTTTTTGTTGATGAATAAGTCTCTCGAAATTCTTTATATAAACGTAATGATGACGTCCAGCTGAATTGCTTAACAGAAGCAGGTCGCGATGCTCAGTCAGTTCTTCATTGACAACTTTCATAGGAAACACTTGATTTTTCTCATCCAGCCCGAAAACATTTATAGAGATGTTATTTTTTCGTTCAAATTTCGGGATATCAGTCAGGCTCGTAGGAAACGAGAGGCAGGAAAAGTCATATCTCTCTTGAAGATCCTTATACTTGCTAACACGTTGAGGATCCTTGTGAATGAACTTGGCGAGAACAGCATACATAAAACACTTTTCATCTTCATAATTCTGTGGATTTATGCAGGCTCCTTTAGCTCCAATAGAGGTCGGTAGAGGGATGTAACTGGTTCCCCTCAGTCCATTATTCTTGTTGATTCTAACACGCACACCATCAACAGCTAATAAAGCCCAACTGCTTCCTTTAAGTTGACTTTCCTCCATTTCAGTACAAAGTTTCTTGAATTTACTTTCCAATATGGCGTCCAAGTCACTTTCTAAAAATATTGCTTGATTTGGCGTTTTAAAGGCTTTATCAGTAGTGTCACCAACGGCATTCACAAACCGACATTCAGCCATGAGGTTAATTTTCACACTTTTATGCATCCTCAGTTGCTTCTGAACGGCTTGAATTATCCGCTGTTTTGATTCCTGGAGATATGTATTCAGGTCTTGGCATGTAGAGCACTGGATGAAATATGATTTCAGTCGATCCTGGAAAGCTGTTTCATATTCTACGACATCGTCTTCATCGGGAACCATTAACAGCAATTTATGTTTGGTAGGCTCGATCTTGAGTTTCTTAGCAGTAGTTATTCTCTCGCATCGTTCTTGGTGAGTATCTCTGCGATTCTCAGTATCATAAACGTTACCAAAATGTTTACATTCGTAAAACCGGCCACATACCAGCTCATGTCTCTTTTTATTGTAGCTTTTCAGGAAACTCTTTGCACATATGCTACACCTATTTTCAGGTATAGTGTCTAACAGAGCTTCCATCGCTATAGTTTTTTGTTGTGTGCAGGCTAATTCTCGGGAATATGCTGCCAAGTAAGTGTCATGATACACTTCTCACTTCTCTTCTTCACCTTGATAAGTTATCAGCGCTACTGATGATGAATTTCACTGTAGAAGCTGATCCGCTATGCTATAAACACACTAGCGTAATTACAATCTAAGATCGATAAAGCTCTCTTTATACACTTAGCACAGACCTAATAGAAAACTTCATCATCCCCTTCACCAACGGGATTCGAAGGTGGCACTTCTATCGGAGAAAACCTAAAGGAAAACTTCATCACACCACCACCACCACCACCACCACCACCACCACCACCACCACCACCACCACCACCACCACCACCACCTTTGTAGTTCGAAGGTGGCGCTCCTATCGGAGAAAACCTAAAAGAAAACTATTATCTTGCTACCACAGGGGTTCGAAGATGCTTCTACTATTGGAGAAAACCTAAAAGAAAACTCTATTAATTTCCCAGTTTTCGATTATTCTTTAACTACTTTACAATTCACATGAGAGAAAAAATTAGACAAATTAAAATTGAAAAAGGAAATAAATAGCTAGATTTGAAGATGAAATTTAGACAATTCAAACGAGTATAAACACGACTAAGCTCCGCCTTTTAGTTTTAAAGTTACATTAGGAGCTCCCATTGCCACCCGTAGACACCTCTCCGTCATCTTCAACCACGTGTTCTTGATTCTTTTCACACATATCTTAACATAACAGTTCTATTTTTCTCAAGTTCATCTATTACACCGTTTAACTGATCCACGGGGCACCCTTAGAATCCTTCACTTCATCCTCAAACACACCTTCTTGAACCCTTTTGATATATTTTAACCTATTTATGTTTGTTGCTACGGGCATCCGTTCTCTTTTCTTAAGTTAAATTATTACGGCCATCTTGTTATGTCTGAGTCTCATGCTTATATATTAAACTTTGTGATTAAGTATTTTGATTTGAAAGTCTATGTAAATCGGTTAAGGTAAACATCTCTTCTCAACATGAGACAAGTCATGATGTATGATCTTATGGGGTGAGCTTGCCAACACGCCTAAGCATTTATATTCAAAGGTATTTAAATTATCCCACCGAGATTTGAACCTAGATCCTAAGGCGTAAATTACCATTTCAACAACAATTCACACCTAAAGTATATATGTATACGCTATTTCATTGCGCTAACGTTATTAGTTCAAGAGTTATTTAAGATTCAAGTTATTGCGACAGAAGCGGTTATCGAACCACGGGTCTGTAGGATACGGAATCATAAATCATTCACAGCATATGTTGAATGAAAAAAACCTGCGCTTTCCCCTGCTGTTCTATGTGCAATAGATCAGAAATAGAACACAATTACATAATTCAATGGACGATGGGAACTGAACCAGGGACCCTTGAGCTACACGTTGTCAGCATATGATTAACTATGAGAAGCATAACCATATAAAGGTTATTTCACTTCTCTAGACCCAGCGGTTACAGAGATATTTAAATTAAACGATTCAGGACTCGAACTAAGGACTACAGGTATACAGTATATACCCTGCGGACCTAGCTAACTATATGTAAGTAATAAAGTTTATCCGAACTCTCTATCATAATTAGTTTCGGAGTTATTCCAATATAAGCAGTACTCTTCTGCACGAGATTCGATTAGGGGACCATTGATAAAACTACCAGTCAGACAGTCAGTAAGGGCACGGACACCCCTGCGCGGTAGAAAGGTACCATGCATCGTCTTTCCACCCCTGGTCGGCATCCCATTAGTTTGCGAACCCTCTTTATTTATCACATGCAGGTGTGCCTGCGTCTTGGGACAAGGGCTTGACAGGTCATTAATCAAGGAGTAGTAGATAAAGGCTTTTTCCATACCACCTGCAACATCTTGGGTGGTCCTCACACCCCCTCCCCCTATTATGCAAAGTGATCTGGAAAAAGCCTTTATATACTACTCCTTGATTAATGACCTGTCAAGCCCTTGTCCCAAGACGCAGGCACACCTGCATGTGATAAATAAAGAGGGTTCGCAAACTAATGGGATGCCGACCAGGGGTGGAAAGACGATGCATGGTACCTTTCTACCGCGCAGGGGTGTCCGTGCCCTTACTGACTGTCTGACTGGTAGTTTTATCAATGGTCCCCTAATCGAATCTCGTGCAGAAGAGTACTGCTTATATTGGAATAACTCCGAAACTAATTATGATAGAGAGTTCGGATAAACTTTATTACTTACATATAGTTAGCTAGGTCCGCAGGGTATATACTGTATACCTGTAGTCCTTAGTTCGAGTCCTGAATCGTTTAATTTAAATATCTCTGTAACCGCTGGGTCTAGAGAAGTGAAATAACCTTTATATGGTTATGCTTCTCATAGTTAATCATATGCTGACAACGTGTAGCTCAAGGGTCCCTGGTTCAGTTCCCATCGTCCATTGAATTATGTAATTGTGTTCTATTTCTGATCTATTGCACATAGAACAGCAGGGGAAAGCGCAGGTTTTTTTCATTCAACATATGCTGTGAATGATTTATGATTCCGTATCCTACAGACCCGTGGTTCGATAACCGCTTCTGTCGCAATAACTTGAATCTTAAATAACTCTTGAACTAATAACGTTAGCGCAATGAAATAGCGTATACATATATACTTTAGGTGTGAATTGTTGTTGAAATGGTAATTTACGCCTTAGGATCTAGGTTCAAATCTCGGTGGGATAATTTAAATACCTTTGAATATAAATGCTTAGGCGTGTTGGCAAGCTCACCCCATAAGATCATACATCATGACTTGTCTCATGTTGAGAAGAGATGTTTACCTTAACCGATTTACATAGACTTTCAAATCAAAATACTTAATCACAAAGTTTAATATATAAGCATGAGACTCAGACATAACAAGATGGCCGTAATAATTTAACTTAAGAAAAGAGAACGGATGCCCGTAGCAACAAACATAAATAGGTTAAAATATATCAAAAGGGTTCAAGAAGGTGTGTTTGAGGATGAAGTGAAGGATTCTAAGGGTGCCCCGTGGATCAGTTAAACGGTGTAATAGATGAACTTGAGAAAAATAGAACTGTTATGTTAAGATATGTGTGAAAAGAATCAAGAACACGTGGTTGAAGATGACGGAGAGGTGTCTACGGGTGGCAATGGGAGCTCCTAATGTAACTTTAAAACTAAAAGGCGGAGCTTAGTCGTGTTTATACTCGTTTGAATTGTCTAAATTTCATCTTCAAATCTAGCTATTTATTTCCTTTTTCAATTTTAATTTGTCTAATTTTTTCTCTCATGTGAATTGTAAAGTAGTTAAAGAATAATCGAAAACTAGGAAATTAATAGAGTTTTCTTTTAGGTTTTCTCCAATAGTAGAAGCATCTTCGAACCCCTGTGGTAGCAAGATAATAGTTTTCTTTTAGGTTTTCTCCGATAGGAGCGCCACCTTCGAACTACAAAGGTGGTGGTGGTGGTGGTGGTGGTGGTGGTGGTGGTGGTGGTGGTGGTGGTGGTGGTGGTGGTGGTGGTGGTGGTGGTGGTGGTGGTGTGATGAAGTTTTCCTTTAGGTTTTCTCCGATAGGAGTGCCACCTTCGAATCCCGTTGGTGAAGGGGATGATGAAGTTTTCTATTAGGTCTGTGCTAAGTGTATAAAGAGAGCTTTATCGATCTTAGATTGTAATTACGCTAGTGTGTTTATAGCATAGCGGATCAGCTTCTACAGTGAAATTCATCATCAGTAGCGCTGATAACTTATCAAGGTGAAGAAGAGAAGTGAGAAGTGTATCATGACACTTACTTGGCAGCATATTCCCGAGAATTAGCCTGCACACAACAAAAAACTATAGCGATGGAAGCTCTGTTAGACACTATACCTGAAAATAGGTGTAGCATATGTGCAAAGAGTTTCCTGAAAAGCTACAATAAAAAGAGACATGAGCTGGTATGTGGCCGGTTTTACGAATGTAAACATTTTGGTAACGTTTATGATACTGAGAATCGCAGAGATACTCACCAAGAACGATGCGAGAGAATAACTACTGCTAAGAAACTCAAGATCGAGCCTACCAAACATAAATTGCTGTTAATGGTTCCCGATGAAGACGATGTCGTAGAATATGAAACAGCTTTCCAGGATCGACTGAAATCATATTTCATCCAGTGCTCTACATGCCAAGACCTGAATACATATCTCCAGGAATCAAAACAGCGGATAATTCAAGCCGTTCAGAAGCAACTGAGGATGCATAAAAGTGTGAAAATTAACCTCATGGCTGAATGTCGGTTTGTGAATGCCGTTGGTGACACTACTGATAAAGCCTTTAAAACGCCAAATCAAGCAATATTTTTAGAAAGTGACTTGGACGCCATATTGGAAAGTAAATTCAAGAAACTTTGTACTGAAATGGAGGAAAGTCAACTTAAAGGAAGCAGTTGGGCTTTATTAGCTGTTGATGGTGTGCGTGTTAGAATCAACAAGAATAATGGACTGAGGGGAACCAGTTACATCCCTCTACCGACCTCTATTGGAGCTAAAGGAGCCTGCATAAATCCACAGAATTATGAAGATGAAAAGTGTTTTATGTATGCTGTTCTCGCCAAGTTCATTCACAAGGATCCTCAACGTGTTAGCAAGTATAAGGATCTTCAAGAGAGATATGACTTTTCCTGCCTCTCGTTTCCTACGAGCCTGACTGATATCCCGAAATTTGAACGAAAAAATAACATCTCTATAAATGTTTTCGGGCTGGATGAGAAAAATCAAGTGTTTCCTATGAAAGTTGTCAATGAAGAACTGACTGAGCATCGCGACCTGCTTCTGTTAAGCAATTCAGCTGGACGTCATCATTACGTTTATATAAAGAATTTCGAGAGACTTATTCATCAACAAAAAACCAAATGTGAGGGAAAACTCTGTATCTGCAAACGCTGTTTTACGCACTTTGAGTATCGAAATGGAGGAGTTGAGAGGTTAAATGAGCATAGAAAAATATGTAGCCAACACGGAGTTGCTAAGATTGTTATGCCAACTAAGGAGAAATCTATTGTTAGATTCAAGAATTATGAAAGGATGTTAAAATTACCTTATGTCATATACGCTGACTTTGAAAGCATTCTTACCCCTTACCACGGGTGTTCTTCTAATCCCGAAACGTCTTATACAGTTCCATATCAGAAGCATATTCCTATGAGTTTCTGTGTTTATGTCAAATCCTCAGCTACAATTGAAGGTTTACTGACTGGTCTTCCTACTGAACCCTATGTATATCGAGGTTGTGACGCTGCACCGAAGTTTATGGAGTATGTAAGTTCTCTCGCAAAGAAAATTAATGCTGTATACAAAACTGGTGCTCCATTAACTCTGACAGATAAGCAACAAAAATTATTCGAATCTTCTACAGAATGCTACTTATGTGGTAAAGAAGTTACCGACGATAACTGGAAAGTACGAGATCATGATCATATAAGTGGTGAATATCGAGGAAGTCTACATAATCAGTGTAATCTAACCTGTAAAACGCCTAATTATATTCCTGTCTTCATACATAACCTGAGTGGATATGACTCCCATTTCATTGTTAAGGAGTTAGGCTGTACTAGCGATAGAGTAGAAGTTATTCCTAGCTCTGAGGAAAGTTATATATCATTTTCCAAGTATGTTGGTGACATTAAACTTCGTTTTGTGGATACCTATCGCTTCCTTAGTACCAGCTTGGATAAACTAGCAAAAAATCTAACATCATATCCTGAAACTCAGAAGTACTTTGGAGCAGAGAAGATCGATTTGATGATGCGTAAAGGTGTGTTTCCCTATGATTACGTTACATCATGGGATGTTTTGAGTGAGACAGAACTTCCTCCGAGAGAAGCATTCTACAGTAAGTTAAACAGAGAAGAAATTAGTGATGCAGAGTATCAGCATGCAAAAACCGTATGGAGTCACTTCAACATCAGAACACTAGGCGAGTACAGTGACCTCTACTTAACTTCGGATGTCCTTCTACTAGCAGATGTGTTTGAAACATTCAGAGAGCAGACCCTGAAAACCCATAAAGTTGATCCCGCACATTATTATACATCACCCGGACTTACGTGGGATGCAATGCTGTTGTACACACGAATTGAACTGGAATTACTACAGGATTATGACCAGCTACTCATGGTTGAAGCAGGTATAAGAGGAGGATTATGCCAAGTTTCTCATCGGTATGCAGAAGCGAACAATCACTACATGAAGGAGTATGACTCAAGTAAACCCTCTCAATATATTACGTACGAGGATTCAAATAACCAGTACGCGTGGGCGATGCAGAAACCCCTTGCTTACGGGGGTTTTAAGTGGGTTTCTCCTGAAGATATCAACCTAGATATACTACGAGAAGATGACCCTCTCGGATACATCTTAGAAGTGGACCTTCAATATCCTACAGAACTCCATGACCTACACAATGATTTACCGTTCCTACCTGAGTGTATCAAGCCCCCGGGTTCTTCTACAAGGAAACTAATTCCTCACCTTGGATCACGAACTAGGTATGTGGTGCATTACATGACCTTGAAGCAGGCCCTTAGTCATGGGTTACAACTGACTAAAATCCATCGGGTGCTACAATTTCAACAGTCATGTTGGTTAAAGCCTTATGTGGAATTCAATAACCGGCTACGACAAGGATCGAGAAATGATTTCGAGAAGGATCTTTACAAACTTTTTAACAATGCCATGTTTGGTAAAACTATGGAAAACATCAGAAACCGACTGAATATACGACTTGTCACCGATTGGAAGACATTGGAAAAACTGGTTGCTAAGCCTACATTTATTGATAGAACTATATATGGACCCAATCTGGCTGCAATACACATGGCGTCACGGGAGATAGTCTTCAACAAGCCTATATACATTGGGATGTGTGTGCTGGATATCTCGAAGACCTTGATGTATTGGTATCATTATGATGTGCTAATGCCGTATTACGGGCTTGAAAATCTGAAGCTCATGTACATGGATACTGACTCTTTCATCCATCGTGTGACTACCGGAGACATATACCAGGATAAGTTACGTTTTCTGGAACATCTGGATACTGCTGATTATCCTAGCGAGCACATATGTCATTCTACAAAAAACAAGAAAGTGTTGGGAAAATTTAAAGATGAAGCCAATGGAAAAATCATTCGTCGTTTTGTTGGACTGAGACCGAAGATGTATGCACTCGACATCGATGGAGGCATAATCAAGAAGATAAAAGGCATAAAACATAGTGCCATTAAACAGTACATCACCTTTGAGAGCTATGTGGACTGTCTTAAAAGCAGAGAAATCATAAGAACGCCAATGAACCTAATTATGTCCCATCAACATAATGTTGCGTCAGTGGAAGTGAACAAAATATCCCTATCTCCACATGATGACAAGAGAGTAATTGCAGATGATGGAGTATCCACATATGCCCATGGACATTGTCATATTTTGAACGGCGAATGAAAGAAGGAACCCTAGAGCAGAAAAAAAACAATTTTCATTCCGAGAAATAAACACTAGAACGTAGCATTAAAATATCTAAGCATGAAAACAGCTGAATAATAAGAGCAGAGGAGGGCGTTAAGTCTACCGTTCAGAAAACAAATTCTGACGCTGGTCCCAAGTCCAGAGAAAAAAGACGAGGGACGTCTACCTCACCACATAAGCTAACTGAACACACTTTAGTTAATGTTAAAATAGGTAAATTTAAAAAGTAACTACTATCTCGTAATCTGAAATATCCTTGAAAAACTTCTTAATTAGTTATAAAATGAATTGAGTAACGTAACTTGGTCTAAAATATCCCTGAAACGCGCATAAACCTCATAACATCTGAAAAAGCATGGAAATAGCATTAGAACATTGGTTTAGCGTAACGACTTATTACAAGACGATGCATAGGGGGTAAAAGCTTGAAAAAGACACAAGAGTACGAAGACATCAATCTGCATGAAAAAATGTAAGAAAACTGTACGCCTAGACCATTGCAAATATACCTCTAACAGTAAAGAAGATATCTCTAGCTGGCAAACTTTTAGCTATGAAGCCTATAGCTTTTAATCCTAGAGCTCCGAGATCATACCTCAATACCTAACCTCCAGATCCTACAGCTTTTAACCTCCTGACCAGCAACCTTTAGCTATGAAGCTTAAAACACTTAACCCTAGAGCCCTCAGATCATACCTCCATACGTAACCTTCAGATCCTACAGCCTTAAACTCTAGACCGAGAGATCTAACCTTGAATCCATACGACCTAACCACTAAACCTACAGTCTTTAACCTTTAGACCTACGAGCTTAAGCTATGAGACTTATATCCTTTAAACCCCAGGCCCTAAGATCATGCCTCAAGACCTAGCCATGTGACCATAAGAGATGAGGAACATAGCCAAAATACATAGTCTTTCAGATCAAAAGGCTTAATCAAAAAGCCTAAGATATAAGCATAAGACCTCATAACATAACAAGGTAGAATAGAGTTCCTGAAAGCATAGAGAAGGTACGAAAAACAAGAAACCCTAGCAACAAAAGAACCTCAATTTTTAGGAAAAGAGAAGCAGATACACAAAGGGTTAAATTTACTGTATAAAGATCTGTAATCAGCATATATACCTCTTGCAGTGACAAAGATAGCTATAATATCGATATGCCTAAAAACTTTGCATCATACATACAAGTAGTTAGCATGAGAAAAGAAACATGCTTAGGATAGGTTAAGGAGGTAAAAACGGGGCAGCTTAAGAAAAGAGAACGAATGTTAATACCAGAATCAACTAGGTTCAACAATGATCAAGAAGCTAAAACCATGGGATATATTAGGTTAGGTTAGGTTAGGTTAGGTTAGTTTATAATAGGATGACATAGTAAAGCATAAATGTAGTACTTGCCCCAAGATTAACCGCCTTTAATCGCTGGGCTAGCAAACTTAACTTCAAAATTATAAGACCATACCTCAGCCTATAAAACATAGATAAAAGACCCTACGGTCTTTATCCTCTAGACCAACAACATTTAGCTATGAACCCTACAACCCTTAACCCTAGAGCTCATGCCACATTAAATCCTATAGGTATTAACCTCCCATACCAGCAACCCTACCTGTTAAAACCTGCAACCCTTAACCCTAGAGCCCCAGATCATACCTCAAGACCTAACCTCTAAATCCCACAGCTATTAACCTCCCTGACCAACAGTCTTTACCTAAGAAACCCTGCAACTCTTAACCATAGAGTCCCAGATCATACCTCGAGACCTAACCTCTAAGTCCTATAGCTATTAACCTCCCAGTTACCTAAGAAACCCTGCAACTCTTAACCCTAGAGCCCCAGATCATACCTCAAGACCTAACCTCTAAATCCCACAGCTTTCAAGCTCCAGACCAACAGACTTTACCTTAAGAAACCCTGCAGCCCTTAACCATAGAGTCCTAGATCATACCTCAAGACCTGACCTCTAAATCCCACAGCTTTCAAGCTCCAGACCAACAGACTTTACCTAAGAAACCCTGCAACTCTTAACCATAGAGTCCCAGATCATACCTCAGGACCTAACCATTAAATCCTTCAGATATTAACATCCCATACCAACAGTCTTTACCTAAGAAACCCTGCAACTCTTAACCATAGAGTCCCAGATCATACCTCGAGACCTAACCTCTAAGTCCTATAGCTATTAACCTCCCAGACCAACAGTCTTTACCTAAGAAACCCTGCAACTCTTAACCATAGAGTCCCAGATCATACCTCAGGACCAAACCATTAAATCCTTCAGATATTAACATCCCATACCAACAGACTTTACCTAAGAAACCCTGCAACTCTTAACCATAGAGTCCCAGATCATACCTCGAGACCTAACCTCTAAGTCCTATAGCTATTAACCTCCCAGACCAACAGTCTTTACCTAAGAAACCCTGCAACTCTTAACCATAGAGTCCCAGATCATACCTCAGGACCTAACCATTAAATCCTTCAGATATTAACATCCCATACCAACAGACTTTACCTAAGAAACCCTGCAGCCCTTAACCCTAGAGCCTCAGATCATAGCTCAAGACAAACTCTGATCATACCTCAGGACACAGCATTATAAGGTACAGCAAAATAAGAGGATTGACTGCCTACCTAAACACTGTCTAAATCCACTAAACATACCGATTGCGCATGGCCGCCATCTTGCTCATTTGGGTCTGCGCTGGAACCGCTATTTTTAACCTACTCACACACACACACACACACACACACACACACACACACACACACACACACATTTAAAATCTCAGACTCTGGGAAAGTTAAGAATACCTAATCACACTGGCACATTTACAATTTTATTAGCAAGATAGGAATAATCTTTTTCCCACTCAGAGGGACGGCAGAGAGGCTCTGCTAATTATGTTATGGCGTCAACCCATTTTAATTTTTTATTTTTCCTTTCATGCAAACGATGCTTACATTTCCTTTCTTACAGATTTCATACAATCTCTTCAATTGCGTTATCTATATTCTTTTTCTAGCATGTTTTCAATTTTTAGATGCATTTAATAAATAGAACCACCCATTTATACATCTTTCCTTTAGGATTACTTTCTAAAATAAACTTAATATGTTTTACCAGAACTATCAGTTTTCTTATTTTAGTTATTTATTTTTATTTACTCATTCATAGAAAGATTTTGTTTCATATTTCTACCTCTTTCTAAGTACACCAAGTGTTGTATTTCATCAAAATATTTGATAGGAAAAAGTAAATAAACATATTTTGTTCCTTCGAACACCTTGCCCTTCCAAAAAAAAAAAAAATTACAGAACTCTGTGCATGTATACTGTTTACGTGAGTGTATGTGTGTGCTCTTAATCCGCATTTGAACTCAAAAAAAAATAACCTGGTTGCATACCAGGGCATATGGTTCAATCATTTTATTGCATTTTATATAGTTGAAAATTCATAGGAGATAGAAAAATATGGCTATAGGAAATATATGGAAGTCATTGAAGTGTAAAATGCATGTTAAATAATTTGAGTAACATTATTCCTTTACAAAATGTACAATGCTTTATACATATATGTATATAGTAGATGTGGGTGTGTGTATCACTAAACAGCTGCATAGGGTCAATCTTCTGGACAATAGCATTTGCTCTGCAAAATGAAAATTAAAGACAACATATTGGAGAGCAAAACGCCTAATGACTATTAAATGCAGTACATTAAAAATTAATACATACGGATGATCAATCTTGGCAGAAGCGCTTTCCCGGCGTGCGGCTGGCCGGTGAGGCTGATAGCTGTTCATGGTATCAGCGACAGAGGTGGTTTCTCGCGTAAGTTATTTCTAACATATATAACACAACCACTTAGAAAGAAAAGTAAATTACGCATGCATATCAAGCAAGGATATGTTAGATGCCTCGAACTTATGTGGTATTTCCTTAAGAATTTGCCTAGTACACTCTGCAGTTGCCTGTAAGAGATAACAGTATTGTCCTCCACAGGAGAGATAGTCTCCGATGGCTGAAACTCAGGGGGGTTGGCGAAGGTTTCCACACCCTCCCTGGACAGGTTTATGACACCACATGTCAGTTCAGTTATAGACCATTCAAAAACATTCTGACGGCTTCTACTTTTGTGAATGAATCTTCTCGATTTTAGTAAAGTCTGTTTAGCCAACATGTGTGCAGTTCCCAGTCAAAGGGACCTCAAAGGAGCTGACCTCCCCGCCCACTAATGACCGTCATAAATCTATCTCCACACTTCAGAAATGGAACACTGACGTTGGGGACCAATAGCAACCCAGATTTTCTGAAAATGACAGTTGCATGTCTACTTCGCGTGGAGTCTCAGTTGCCAAAGTTCCAACTTCCTGTTGTTCTGTTTCATTAGGTGCAAGACGGTGATGTTAAAATGTTGCAACATTGTAGAGAGGACCTTCAGGTGGAGGGTCCATGTTGTAAAACGATTATGAGGGTTCCTCAAAGAAAGCGGCCGCCGTGCACTTGCGTTGAGTAGACAGACTTTATACAGAGTGAATAGGGCGCATGTTTTTTTAAGGGTCTGCTCCTTGTGTAACAGAGGTTCCTTGCCACACACATTCGCTGTCCTTGTCCCACAGCACATTCCTTACAGGGACAATCTTTGCGTTGCTATACTTTAGTTGCTTGACGAATGTTCGTTCTTCCAAAGTATGCGGACTTGTTTTGTAAGCTTTCTTTTTGCATTTTTATTTTTGTGTCAGCGTAGATCAGTATTTTCTAATTTGGCAGCAGTTCTGGGGAAACGTTCATAGTAATTAATCGGAAGAGAACAGAAGAATAACTTATTTCGGAAAACAGTAGATAAAATAGAGACGGTGTTTGTGAGTTTAGAAACTGTTAGTCCAAAATGCACGTTAGCATATGTTATTTGAACAAAATCGAAAACCATTGTAAAACCTAATTATTGTTTTACTTTAGGGATATGGTATAAGACAAATTTTGTTCTGGTTAGCCGAACATTTAAGAAAGTTTAAAATTGTAGCCAAAAATCTTTTCCAGCATTTCAGATCTTCAACTGTTAGTTCAGAATTAAGTAAAGGGAATTTTTAGCTGTTTAAAAATCCTCTCTTTCTCCCCTAACGTAAAGGTACAATTAGTTTTTGTTAGCTATACCTACACATATTTTCTTTCCTATCAGAAAGAAATGGTTTAATACATTTCTCGTGCTTTCTTGGACTGCAAGTCACATCCTGCTGTATCGAAACATTGCTCCCCCATCCAAGTGAAGTTCTTGGTCAGAGAGAGGAAATCCCTTTGGTGCCCTCGTGCTCCCTCGAAGGGAACGAATAGCCAGCCGTTCTGGCTCGTCCTACCGTGGCCAACAATTCTCAAATTGAGGAAGCTGCTTGCCATTTCAAGGACAGATCAACGTATTAACTTTTTTTTTTCTATGAACGTTTGTGATGCAGAACTCGGCTTTCATCTCCAACTCGCAGGAAATACGGCAAATATAAAGCTAATGTGGTATCTATGGGTTGTATCCATAGAAAAAAGTTCGTTCTGCACAATCAATAATTTTAACTTCACCTCATTGCCATTTTGGTGATTTCTTTTTTTGTTTTTTTTTTCCTCCATTTATTTATCACCTTTAATATTTCGGGTCATATCAGCGGCGTTTTAAATTTGAAATAATTATTGTTGTCTCTTTGGAGTACATAGCTACTACAGATAATCATTAGGAGTGATCGTAGATATTTCTTCAACTTTATATGTTTGGTTATGCTGTTTCAAGACATACACACTTACGGACCTTTTTCTAAACTACTTTTTTTTTTAAATTCAAGGAACCTTAAAACATACATTTTCGGGGAAAGCTTGGTATAGTATTTTTGGGTGGAATGCACTAGCTTCTCCATCTACTGTAGAGAATAATAAGCTCTGATAGGTATAGCTTGTATAGGTAGTTTGGTATATAACATAAAACTATAGTGGCTAGAGAAAGTTATGTGATTGTAATAATGTTTTTTTTTTTTTTTTTTTTTTTTTTTGTCAATCGTTTATGCCCGTCATTGTAGCTCTGCTGTACAACGAATGGCAACCGTATGACGAATTGTCCCCTGCTGGAAGATTAGTGTGGAGTGCACTCGCCTACTGAGGTCCTTGGGGGTTAATTCAGGAGCTACTTGACTGGAAATTTAAGGTTTCTTGGTAGAATGTTTAAACAGCTACAGTTGTTCTATATGAAACGTAAACCATATTTCACAAGAAACTGTATATCCTATTGCTTTTTAATCATAAGGAACAGGCACCACGCCTCGGTAGCGTGGTGGTAGCATGTCTGCCTCACGTTCAAGAGGTCCCGAGTTCGAATCTCGGTTAGGGCGAGTTACCTGGAAGGTTTTTCCGGGGTTTCCCATATCCTGATAGACGAATGTCGGGTAACTCTAAGCTCCATGGACCCCGGACTCATTTGAGCATCATTTCATTCATTTCACTCATCTCCGTTATGACTTAACGATGGAGGACGTAAATTACACACACACACACACACACACACACACACACACACGCACACACACACAAAAACAGGCACCATTTGAGGCCAGTTAGCACCATAATCTCTAAAGTTTTACAGAGAGTATCCTCGCCAATGTTATTTATTTCGGTTCGAATGGATTCCTTGAGAACATAAATTGTCGTGGCCTATTCTTGTACACTCTATTTTTTAGATACCCCACAAGAAAAAATCCGGTGAGTTCAGGTCAGGGGATCAGGGGGACCACAGGCATTTTTAGATTATTCGATTATCAAAGAAACTGGTTTCAAGTTCCATGGTGTCATTAGATGTATGTCACGTTGCTCCATCTTGCTGGAAAAAAACCTTCTCTCAATTCGATATTATCGAGCTGCTCCACAAATGTCTTGAAGATACCCATATAAACTTCAGTGTCTACAGTCGTAACAAAGAAAATGGGACCAACGATCCATAGATGCTGGTGGACGACACTTCCAACATTTTCTCTGAGATGTAAATGGTGTAATGTAATCTCCAAATTGTGTATGATATTCTCCCAAAGCTGCACGTGTGTCCTATTATTGATTCAAAAGTTGTGATCTATTGAATTGGTTCAGGTTTATATGGATCGCACTATAGAATGATATGCTACTGGCAAACACTTCCTCCTCCAGTAGGAAGGGCCGGGTGGTGGGCCGTTTCAAAACCATCGTGGTTGGGATACCGGTTGTATGTACTGGCCAGCGAGTTGTTTCCAACTTTTGAATTGTATGGACCCTACCCTCTGCACTGTCGTGGCTCTTTGATCGGCCGCTCTGTCTCCCCACGCCTCATCGTTCTTCAGGGGATGCTCGAAGAGTACAGGATGCCCTATACTTTGGTATAGGTATAATAGATCCACTCTGGTCGCAATGTCGAATCCCCTCCTTAGCATAATCCAATCCAAAGCAGGGGAGAGATAGTGAGAATATGCGAGGAGAGTAATATGTTAATGAAAAAAGATTAAGAGATAGAAAAGATTTAAAGAGGGACAGATGACAGTGAAAGAGCCAGAAAAAGTCAAACATATTTAAGTAAATGCGAAAGCAGAGCTTTAAATTCTGTTGGCGTAATATAAAGGTGATCTTATGTTGGTTTTTAAAATCTTATTGGATTCATAACGCCCTAAATTTAGGGCGTATTGCCTTTTAAAAATGCTAAGAACCTGCATCATTTCACTAACTCTAAACAAAAATCTTTATCTTCATGACAACGTCCCAGAAAGTACAGGAAATGCTTCCAGCAAACCAAAAGTATCACGTGCTCAAGTGGTTTTCTTTAGGAGCGTAGCATCAGTGAATGTGACGGATGTATTATGCACCCTGTAACTTTCGTCAAATTTAATGCAAAATTTGCGTTCATTATAGTTTCGTTGTAGTAGATAATAGTTTTAATGTCATTAAAAATCACTTTCATAAACATTACGATTTAAATTCCGTCCTCTACCATAAAAATACGCAAACAAGGCTTGGGTTAATTGCACCTGTCGATGCTAGTGCTATACGCTTGATCCAAGGTATTGTCACCCTAACATCGGAATTCCCGATAGAACCTGCCAGTAGGGACCAGACGGGAAGCATTCAGCCACGCCTACCCATTTATCTTGTAGCGCTAACGAGGGGATGGTTGGAAATATATCACTAGCCATCTCTTTCCCCTTCCCTGATGTCTGGAACCTTCGGGATGATTCACTGAACTGCAAGACTTCCAGAAACAGCGATATTCCTATAAAAAGGGGCTGCAGTGGACGAGTCAGTCAGTTCTTGGCGAGCAGCCGGAGGAGCACCGTGCTAGTGAATGGACTGGAAGACTGTGTACGTGTATCAGAGGAGTTGTACATAATTGTGAGAGTAGAGTGGACCTGTGACAGACGAACTGGCGAATTGTAATTGTGTGCGCCACGTAATTCTGTGTAATCGGCAAGTGTTCCAACTGTAATTCGGTGGAAATAAAGAACATTTTGAGTTTGTGCAATTGGACTTTTAATTTCACGAACCCACAAAGTCACAATATGAACTCAACCAATCTCTTGTTAAGAATTGTTTCTCGCAGTATTGCATTTATAATCGTGAATAAGAGTAATTCGCGTTTGATTTTGTTTCTTGTTTATCTGTTCTTCAACTGTTAGTATTTGAGCATCATTTGGACACTTTAGTGTTAACGCTAATCTAGATTAAGATGTGTATGGGTTCTGGGACCAAGGTACATACATCCAGGAAGTCACGTAGGGAATTAGAGCTATAGTGGCAAACAAAACATCACTTCCGAGCCGTTGTTGCAAGAAAAATTGAAATAATTACAATAGGGAACTTTGAGTGTAACTGTTAAATGTACGTTGAGAAGCTATAGGGTTCACATATGGGTAATTTATTTGAGTTGGATCATATTTTAACGAATTTTGCAATATTCATTTGCTTACATACCCGAGGCTACGCCACTGCTTTTCTGGAAATGTATTATTATGATCTTTCAGTTCATCCAGTAGCTTTAAGTCGCTCATAAACGCTACTATTATGTTTGCAGCCCCAGAATTGGCAAGGAACTTGATGTTATGTAATGCTTCTCATCGTATTTGTAATTTCAACGGCGCCTCCTTCATTATATAATCTTTATCTTGTGTTTATTGTGGTTATTAAAACATCACACGAGCGTCATTGTGTCTGCGTTGTTAAAACATGACCAAATTAGCATCATCCGCCATTTATTTCCGATTCCTCTTCTTCTCTTGTTTTGTATGAGCAATGAAAGCAGAAGTCCTTTCTTGGATCACAAAAGGGATAAGATTTGCACTAGAAAAAACTGCTATAGCAGAAACATTGCTTTCCTTTGTTGGCGATCACATATGTACACAGTACAAAAGGAAATGACTACCTCTGTGACCTTATTGATATCGAGCGGATCTTTCGGCTTCTTTCATGATTATATCATACAGAGCAAACTTCATCAACTGACATATTTCCTGTGCACGTGTACTGGACTCAGCACGTCACTGTACAGGTGCCCTAGATATCTTTATAGAACCAATGAAAATGGAACCTTAGGTACATTATAAAGAATGCTCAGTAGAAATCACTTGATATAAGTTTAAAAAATGTACTGATATCAGATGGAGTGATATTGTTATACTCACAACTCTAAGCATTGTTCTGTAAATCACACTCATAATCTCTTATGCGACCTCCCGTCGCGGGTTCGATCCCCGTCAACTGCATACTCTAGCTTTGGGTTTTTCATAGTTTTCCCTTGTCACTTATTCAGGTTCTGGGTTGCTTACTTTCATACACAATTTACTTAATTTCATTTCCCTTTATTTTATTCCATTTATCTTTCAGGTATGCTTATACGCTCATGGTGTACGGTGTCGGGCAGATGCGGCCAATGCTTGCGCATTGTTTACTCAAGGTTTAATTCAATTAACACAAACGAATGCAAATATAAGACTACGTATGAAAAGTTTGTAGTAGATAGGAAAGTCTTGTGAATGTAACACATCAGTTCTTTTATAATAATAATAAT